>CM076579.1:169760348-170960348 GCA_034641835.2 Pinus albicaulis
ACAAACGTCCAAAAACCTAAGTAGGAGATGAGCGCCAAAGCTTGTGGGTGCCCATTTGGGTAAAGCGGTGGTTCAACTTCCGAGGGCGTAACTTTGCATCCGATCTTCATTCCAGCCACTCGATAGCTCATTAGAAATATATATCAAATGTGAATACAACTTTCGGAAGGCAAATTTGATGATCAGGTCGCTAGTAAAACTCGATACCCAAAAAACGTCGTTTAGGGCCTCAAAACGGCTCCGGAAGTTCAGGACCCGAAAAACTGCTAAAAATAGTAAGTTATGCCGAAACTAAAAAACTGAAGGGGACAATGGTGGGGGCCCAAGTGGAATAGGTGGGTGGCCACCCATATCCACCTGGATCATTAAGCCCCCAAAGCGGCTAAACGGCTCCCGAGAGTGGAGGACCCCGCACCCCGAAAACACATAAAAATAGTAAGTTGTGTGCTAAATGAAAAGAGTTTGCAAGAATTGATGAATGGCACGGTCCAAATGGAATAGGTGGGTGGCCACCGATATCCTGGATCATTCCTCCCTCCTTAGGAAGCAATGGTCCCCATTGCATTGAGATACTCCATGAGATGAGGCAAATTCTGTTGAACTGAGTATTAGATGTGTTGAAGATGTCATGGACATGTGGGTGGACATGCTGGATGTGTTTAGTAAATTTGGTTTCTTTATCAGCCTCAGACAGTACATGTTTGGATTCTATATGTGTAGTTGGAGGATGTATGGCAACATCAGGCAGTGGTGCGTTGGGAGTGAGATCAACGGAGTGCTTTTCCTGATAGTGTGGAGGAACCTCTATGAGTGAGGAGAAATTGTCATCGTATTCCTCCCTTACTTTGTCCTTCTGCTGTAGCCATGCAAGGGAGCCTTGTTTCAAGGTTGTGGCCGCAATATTCTTCTTTCCCTGTGAGTGAGTCGTAAGGAAAATGAATTTCCTGGTTTGGGAAACAATCTTACTGTGTTGTTTTGCAGTAGTCAAAGAGATGGCAGGAGGCAGTATTACCTCTGGTATCCTGTACAAGTTATTTCCCAAAGTAATAATAACAGCACGAGGCCTAGACTCATACACAACATGTCGCCTCCACAAGTATGGTTGGCCCAATAGTACATCAGCTACATCAAGAGGAGCAACATCACACAATACCTCATCCGTGAATGGCTTGATACTGTACGGAAGGCGGCATTGTTGGCGGATGCGGAGATCTCTCCCTGGGTGGAGCCATCCGATGGTATATGGCTGCGGGTGTGCTATGGTTGGTAGGCCAACGCCTTCACGACCTACATTGAAATGAGGTTCTTTTGGCTTCCGCTATCGACAAGAAATTGCAGCGGAGAACCCTTTACCCACATCTGCGACTGGAAGAGGCGCTCCCCCTCCTCTGGATCCTCTAGACCCTCCTTCTGGATCTTGGTGGTGGCAACAATGGCACTGGGATCCACATCAATGATATGCTTCCCTTTGTCATTTACTTTGTCTGGTTCTAACTCAGGATCAGAAAATGCATCTGATTCGGGTGCCTTTAGTTCGGCCACCAAAGACTGTTTGGCCCGACACTCGTTTGTGTTGTGAGTGGGGATGTTATGGAATTCACACCACTTCCCTGTGTCCTTCTTTGGATTTGTGGTGTTGTTCTGAGTCGCATTGCTTTGGCCTTGCCCCTTGTTCTTCGATTCGGGGGCACCTTTCGGATTGGCAGATCCAAAGCCTCTCTTCTTCTGCTTAAATTTCTGCTCGATCTTGGCGGCATAGCGATATGCCGTGCCAAGCGATGTAATGTCGAGGAACTCCATTTCCTCCTGAATGTGTTTCTGTAGACATCCGCAATACTTGAGCACCAAATTTCTTTCTAAATCTTTAATACCTAACTTTGTGCGCAGGGCATGGAACAGATTCGTCAGTTCGTGCACATCTTGATCCTTTTGTTGCCGCAGCGTGGTCCATTGGATGTATTTGTCCTCATAGCTCCCCACAGGGTAATATTGTTCCTTGATGCCGTCTCGGAACGAATTCCAAGTGGGTGTGGCTGAGAACAGAGAGGGTTCCCCTTCGCCCTCTTGCTCACGGTAGGTTTCCCACCAGTCTTTGACATGGGGGGCAGCTTTGAGGAGTGCAAAAATAATATTTTCTCGGTCAGAGAAGTCATGGACCGAGAAATACCCTTCCAACAAATTTAACCATCTTTCTACAGCGTCTGCATCTATTTTTCCTTCAAATATAGGAATGTCAAAGTTTACCTGTACCTTGAAGGGAGTGGCGCCTCCAGAGTGGCTGTTGGATGCAGATGCGCCATATGTGGGCAGTCGTTGAAGGATTTGAGCAAAGTTATCCATCATCACGTTCCTTTGTTTCTCGAGGGCCTCCTCGAGAAGTATTTTGATAGGATCTCCTGCTCCCTCATCTTTCTTTTCTTCCGCCATGGGAGGTCGTCGGGGTTTGCGAGGCTGATCTTGCAAGGGTTCAACCAGATCGAGCCCTAACTCCTTATACCCTAACCGTGTTGGGGACATGCAAAGAAAATCAAAGAAAGAGCAGGCCCCGCTCTGATACCACTGATCCGGATTTATGCAGGAACGCAACATAATACAGAAATAACCATAAAAATATAGATGCAGCGGAAATAATGCGTCATTTCATTAATATCAAACAACATAAATATGCTTACAGACATAATGAAAATAAAATAGCTAGGGTGCTGGTAGCAAATCTATGAGAAGAGATGTGGTGGCTACAGACCTCTGAACTGTGTTACAATGAGGCTCGAGGGCCTATTTATTGTTGACAAACAATGTGGAATCCGAAACGTCCAAAAACCTAACCATAGGAGATGAGGCGCCAAAACTGTGGGTGCCCATTTGGGTAAACTGGTGGTTCAACTTCCCGGGGGTGTAACTTTGGCATCCGATATTCATTTGATGCGCTCGATAGCTCATTAGAAATATCTATCCGAGGAATACAACTTTCAGGACAAATTTGATGATTAAATTCGCTAGTAAAACCGATACCCAAAAAACGTCGTTTAGGGCCTCAAAACGGCTCCGGAAGTTCAGGACCCGAAAAACTGCTAAAAATAGTAAGTTATGCCGAAACTGAAAAACTAAAAGAGACAATGGTGGGGTCCCAAGTGGAATAGGCGGGTGGCCACCAATATCCACCTGGATCATTAAGCCCCCAAAACGGCTCCGAGAGTGGAGGACCCAAAAACCTGCTAAAAATAGTAAGTTGTGCTGAATATGAAAAGCTGCAAGAATTGATGGTGCTGGTCCAAATGGAATAGGTGGGTGGCCACCGATATCCACCTGAATCATTCCTCCCTCCTTAGGAAGAAATGGTCCCCATTGCGTTGAGATCCTCCATGAGATGAGGCAAATTCTGTTGAATTGAGTATTAGATGTGTTGAAGATGTCATGAACCTGCGGGTGGACATGCTGGATGCGTTTAGTAAATTTGGTTTCTTTATAATTCTCAGACAGTACGTGTTTGAATTATGTATGTGTAGTTGGAGGATGTATGGCAACATCAGGCAGTGGTGCGTTGGGAGTCAGATCAATGGAGTGCTTTTCCTGATAGTGTGGAGGAACCTCTATGAGTGAGGAGAAATTGTCATCGTATTCTTCCCTGACTTTGTCCTTCTGCTGCAGCCGTGCAAGGGAGCCTTGTTTCAAGGTTGTGGCCACAATATTCTTCTTTCCCTGTGAGTGAGTCGTAAGGAAAATGAATTTCCTGGTTTGGGAAACAATCTTACTGCGTTGTTTTTCTGTAGTCAAAGAGATGGCAGGGGGCGGTATTACCTCCGGTATCTTGTACAAGTTATTTCCCAAAGTAATAATAACAGCACGAGGCCTAGACTCATACACAGCATGTCGCCTCCAAGAGTATGGTTGGCCCAATAGTACATCAGCTACATCAAGAGGAGCAACATCACACAATACCTCATCCGTGAATGGCTTGATAATGTACGGAAGGCGGCATTGTTGGCAAATGTGGAGATCTCTCCCTAGGTGGAGCCATCCGATGGTATATGGCTGCGGGTGTGCTATGGTTGGTAGGCCGAGCCGCTTCACAACCTCTGCTGAAATGAGGTTCTTTTGGCTTCCTCTATCGACGAGAAATTGCAGCGGAGAACCCTTTACCCACATCTGCGACTGGAAGAGGCGCTCCCCCTCCAGATCCAAAGCCTCTCTTCTTCTACTTAAATTTCTGCTCGATCTTGGCGGCATAGCGATATTCCGTGCCAAGCGATGTAATGTCAAGGAACTCCATTTCCTCCTGAATGTGTTTGTGCAGACAGCCGCGGTACTTGAGCACCAAATGTCTCTTTGAATCTTTAATACCCAAATTTGTGCGCAGGGTATGGAACAGATTCGTCAGTTCGTGCACATCTTGATCCTTTTGTTGCCGCAGCGTGGTCCATTGGATGTATCTGTCCTCATAGCTCCCCACGTGGTAATATTGTTCCTTGATGTCGTCTCGGAACGAATTCCAAGTGGGTGTGGCCGAGAACAGAGAGGGTTCCCCTTCGCCCTCTTGGTCACAGTAGGTTTCCCACCAATCTTTGACATGGGGGGCGGCTTTGAGGAGTGCAAAAATAATCTTTTCTCGGTCAGAGAAGTCATGGACTGAGAAATACCCTTCCAACAAATTTAACCATCTGTCTACGGCGTCTGCATCTATTTTTCCTTCAAATATAGGGATGTCAAAGTTTACCTGTACCTTGAAGGGAGTGGCGCCTCCAGAGTGGCTGTTGGATGCAGATGCGCCATATGTGGGCAGTCGTTGAAGGATTTGAGCAAAGTTATCCATCATCGCATTCCTTTGTTTCTCGAGTGCCTCCTCGAGCAGTATTTTGATAGGATTTCCTGCTCCCTCATCTTTCTTTTCTTCCACCATGGGAGGTCATCGGGGTTTGCGAGGCTGATCTTGAAAGGATTCAACCAGATCGAGCCCTAACTCCTTATACCCTGACCGTGTTGGGGACATGCAAAGAAAAACAAAGAAAGAGCAGACCCTGCTCTGATACCACTGATCCGGATTTATGTAGGAACGCAACAGAATACAGAAATAACCATAAACATAGAGATGCAGCGGAAATAATGTGTCATTTCATTAATATCAAACAACAGAAATATGCTTACATACATAATGAAAATAAAATAGCTAGGGTGGTGGTAGCGAATCTCTGAGAAGAGATGTGGTGGCTACAGACCTCTGAACTGTGTTACAATGAGGCTCGAGGGCCTATTTATTGTTGAGAAACAATGTGGAATCCGAAACATCCAAAAACCTAACCGTAGGAGATGAGGCGTCAAAACTGTGGGCGCCCATTTGGGTAAACTGGTGGTTCAACTTCCCGGGGGCGTAACTTTGGCATCCGATCTTCATTCGACGCGCTCAATAGCTCGTTAGAAAGATATATTTGAGGAATACAACTATCGGGACGAATTTGATGATCAAATTTGCCAGTAAAACCGATACCCAAAAAACGTCGTTTAGGGCCTCAAAACGGCTCTGGAAGTTCAGGACCCGAAAAACTGCTAAAAATAGTAAGTTATGCCTCAACTGAAAAACTAAAAGAGACAATGGTGGGGGCCCAAGTGGAATAGGTGGGTGGCCACCAATATCCACCTGGATCATTAAGCCCCCAAAACGGCTCCGAGAGTGGAGGACCCAAAAACCTGCTAAAAATAGTAAGTTGTGCTAAATATGAAAAGCTGCAAGAATTGATGGTGCTGGTCCACATGGAATAGGTGGGTGGCCACCGATATCCACCTGGATCATTCCTCCCTCCTTAGGAAGCAATGGTCCCCATTGCGTTGAGATCCTCCATGAGATGAGGCAAATTCTGTTGGACTGAGTATTAGATGTGTTGAAGATGTCATGTACCTGCGGGTGGACATGTTGGATGCGTTTAGTAAATTTGGTTTCTTTATCAGCCTCATACAGTACATGTTTGGATTCTGTATGTGTAGTTGCAGGATGTTTGGCAACATCAGGTGGTGGTGCATTGGGAGTCAGATCAATGGAGTGCTTGTCCTGACAGTGTAGAGGAACCTCTATGAGTGAGGAGAAATTGTCATCGTATTCCTCCATGACTTTGTCCATCTGCTGCAGCCGTGAAAGGGAGCCCTGTTTCGAGGTTGTGGCCACAATATTCTTCTTTCCATGTGAGTGAGTCGTAAGGAAAATGAATTTCCTGGTCTGGGAAACAATCTTACTGCGTTGTTTTGCAGTAGTCAAAGAGATGGCAGGAGGCGGTACTACCTCCGGTATCCTGTACAAGTTATTTCCCAAAGTAATAATAACAACACGAGGCCTAGACTCATACACAGCATGTCGCCTCCATAAGTATGGTTGGCCCAATAATACATCAGCTACATCAAGAGGAGCAACATCACACAATACCTCATCCGTGAATGGCTTGATACTGTACGGAAGGCGGCACTGCTGGCGCATGCGGAGATCTCTCCCTGGGTGGAGCCACCCGATGGTATACAGCTGCGGGTGGGCTATGGTCGGTAGGCCAAGCCGCTTCATGACCTCTGCTGAGATGAGGTTCTTTTGGCTTCCGCTATCGACGAGAAATTGCAGCGGAGAACCCTTTACCCACATCTGTGACTGGAAGAGGCGCTCCCCCTCCTCTGGATCCTCTGGACCCTCCTTTTGGATCTTGGTGGTGGCAACAATGGCACTGGGATCCGCATCAATGATCTGCTTCCCTTTTTCATTGCCTTTGTCTGGTTCTAACTCAGGATCAGAAAATGCATCTGATTCGGGTGCCTTTAGTTCGGCCACCAAAGACTATTTGGCCCGACACTCGTTTGTGCTGTGAGTGGGGCTGTTATGAAATTCACACCACTTCCCTGTGTCCTTCTTTGGATTTGTGGTGTTGTTCTGAGTCGCATTGCTTTGGCCTTGCCCCTTTTTCTTCGGTTCGGGGGCACCTTTCGGATTCGCAGATCCAAAGTCTCACTTCTTCTGCTTAAATTTCTGCTCGATCTTGGCAGCATAGCGATATGCCGTGCCAAGCGATGTAATGTCGAGGAACTCCATTTCCTCCTGAATGTGTTTGTGCAGACAGCCGCGGTACTTGAGCACCAAATTTCTCTCTGAATCTTTAATACCCAACTTTGTGCGCAGGGTATGGAACAGATTCGTCAGTTCGTGCACATCTTGAACCTTTTGTTGCCGCAGCGTGGTCCATTGGATGTATCTATCCTCATAGCTCCCCACAGGGTAATATTGTTCCTTGACGCCGTCTCGGAACGAATTCCAAGTGGGTGTGGCCGAGAACAGAGAGGGTTCCCCTTCACCCTCTTGCTCACGGTAGGTTTCCCACCAGTCTTTGACATGGGGGGCGGCTTTGAGGAGTGCAAAAATAATCTTTTCTCGGTCAGAGAAGTCATGGACCGAGAAATACCCTTCCAACAAATTTAACCATCTGTCTACAGCGTCTGCATCTATTTTTACTTCAAATATAGGAATGTCAAAGTTTACCTGTACCTTGAAGGGAGTGGCGCCTCCAGAGTGGCTGTTGGATGCAGATGCGCCATATGTGGGCAGTCGTTGAAGGATTTGAGCAAAGTTATCCATCATTGCGTTCCTTTGTTTCTCGAGGGCCTCCTCGAGCAGTATTTTGATAGGATCTCCTGCTCCCTCGTCTTTCTTTTCTTCCGCCATGGGAGGTCGTCGGGGTTTGCGAGGCTGATCTTGCAAGGGTTCAACCAGATCAAGCCCTAACTCCTTATACCCTGACCGTGTTGGGGACATGCAAAGAAAGAAAAAAAAAAGAGCAGACCCCCTCTGATACCACTGATCCGGATTTATGCAGGAACGCAACAGAATAAACACATAACCATAAATACAGAGATGCAGTTGAAATAATGCGTCATTTCATTAATATCAAATCACAGAAATATGCTTACAGACATAATGAACATAAAATAGCTAGGGTGCTGGTAGCGAATCTCTGAGAAGAGATGTGGTGGCTACAGACTTCTGAACTATGTTACAATGAGGCTCGAGGGCCTATTTATTGTCGAGGAACAATGTGGAATCCGAAACGTCCAAAAACCTAACCGTAGGAGATGAGGTGCCAAAACTGTGGGCGCCCATTTGGGTAAATTGGTGGTTCAACTTCCCGAGGGCGTAACTTTGGCATCCGATCTCCGTTTGACGCGCTCGATAGCTCGTTAGAAAGATCTATCCAAGGACCACAACTTTCAAGGCGAATTTCATTCCATGAAATTCGTTGGTAAAACGATGCCCAAAAAACGTCGTTTAGGGCCTCAAAACGGCTCCGGAAGTTCAGGACCCGAAAAACTGCTAAAAATAGTAAGTTATGCTGAAACTGAAAAACTGAAAGAGACAATGGTGGGGGCCCAAGTGGAATAGGCGGGTGGCCACCAATATCCACCTGGATCATTAAGCCCCCAAAACGGCTCCGAGAGTGGAGGACCCAAAAACCTGCTAAAAATAGTAAGTTGTGCTGAATATGAAAAGCTGCAAGAATTGATGGTGCTGGTCCAAATGGAATAGGTGGGTGGCCACCGATATCCACTTGGATCATTCCTCCCTCCTTAGGAAGCAATGGTCCCCATTGCGTTGAGATCCTCCATGAGATGAGGCAAATTCTGTTGAACTGAGTATTAGATGTGTTGAAGATGTCATGAACCTGCGGGTGGACATGCTGGATGCGTTTAGTAAATTTGGTTTCTTTATCAGCCTCAGAAAGTACGTGTTTGAATTCTGTATGTGTAGTTGGAGGATGTATGGCAACATCAGGGAGTGGTGCGTTGGGAGTCAGATCAATGGAGTGCTTTTCCTGATAGTGTGGAGGAACCTCTATGAGTGAGGAGAAATTGTCATCGTATTCCTCCATGACTTTGTCCATCTGCTGCAGCCGTGAAAGGGAGCCCTGTTTCGAGGATGTGGCCACAATATTCTTCTTTCCCTGTGAGTGAGTCGTAAGGAAAATGAATTTCCTGGTCTGGGAAACAATCTTACTGTGTTGTTTTGCAGTAGTCAAAGAGATGGCAGGAGGCGGTACTACCTCCGGTATCCTGTACAAGTTATTTCCCAAAGTAATAATAACAGCACGAGGCCTAGACTCATACACAGCATGTCGCCTCCATAAGTATGGTTGGCCCAATAGTACATTAGCTACATCAAGAGGAGCAACATCACACAATACCTCATCCGTGAATGGCTTGATACTATACGGAAGGCAGCACTGCTGGCGAATTCGGAGATCTCTCCCTGGGTGGAGCCACCCGATGGTATACGGCTGCCGGTGGGCTATGGTCGGTAGGCCAAGCCGCTTCATGACCTCTGCTGAGATGAGGTTCTTTTGGCTTCCGCTATCGACGAGAAATTGCAGCGGAGAAGCATTTACCCACATCTGCGAATGGAAGAGGCGCTCCCCCTCCTCTGGATCCTCTGGACCCTCCTTCTGGATCTTGGTGGTGGCAACAATGGCACTGGGATCCGCATTAATGATCTACTTCCCTTTTTCATTGCCTTTGTCTGGTTCTAACTCAGGATCAGAAAATGCATCTAATTCGGGTGCCTTTAGTTCGGCCACCAAAGACTGTTTGGCCCGACACTCGTTTGTGTTGTGAGTGGGGCTGTTATGAAATTCACACCACTTCCCTGTGTCCTTCTTTGGATTTGTGGTGTTGTTCTGAGTCGCATTGCTTTGGCCTTGCCCCTTGTTCTTCGGTTCAGGGGCACCTTTCGGATTCGTAGATCCAAAGTCTCGCTTCTTCTGCTTAAATTTCTGCTCGATCTTGGCGGCATAGCGATATGCCGTGCCAAGCGATGTAATGTCGAGGAACTCCATTTCCTCCTGAATGTGTTTGTGCAGACAGCTGCGGTACTTGAGCACCAAATGTCTCTTTGAATCTTTAATACCCAACTTTGTGCGCAAGGTATGGAACAGATTCGTCAGTTCGTGCACATCTTGATCCTTTTGTTGCCGCAGCGTGGTCCATTGGATGTATTTGTCCTCATAGCTCCCCACAGGGTAATATTGTTCCTTGATGTCGTCTCGGAACGAATTCCAAGTGGGTGTGGCCGAGAATAGAGAGGGTTCCCCTTCGCCCTCTTGCTCACGGTAGGTTTCCCACCAGTCTTTGACATGGGGGGCGGCTTTGAGGAGTGCAAAAATAATCTTTTCTCGGTCAGAGAAGTCATGGACTGAGAAATATCCTTCCAGCAAATTTAACCATCTGTCTACAGTGTCTGCATCTATTTTTCCTTCAAATATAGGGATGTCAAAGTTTACCTGTACCTTGAAGGGAGTGGCGCCTCCAGAGTGGCTGTTGGATGCAGATGCGCCATATGTGGGCAGTCGTTGAAGGATTTGAGCAAATTTATCCATCATCACGTTCCTTTGTTTCTCGAGAGCCTCCTCGAGCAGTATTTTGATAGGATCTCCTGCTCCCTCGTCTTTCTTTTCTTCCGCCATGGGAGGTCGTTGGGGTTTGCGAGGCTGATCTTGCAAGGGTTCAACCAGATCGAGCCCTAACTCCTTATACCCTGACCGTGTTGGGGACATGCAAAGAAAAACAAAGAAAGAGCAGACCCGCTCTGATACCACTGATCCGGATTTATGCAGGAACGCAACAGAATAAACACATAACCATAAATACAGAGATGCAGCGGAAATAATGTGTCATTTCATTAATATCAAATCACAGAAATATGCTTACAGACATAATGAACATAAAATAGCTAGGGTGCTGGTAGCGAATCTCTGAGAAGAGATGTGGTGGCTACAGAACTCTGAACTGTGTTACAATGAGGCTCGAGGGCCTATTTATTGTTGAGAAACAATGTGGAATCTGAAACGTCCAAAAACCTAACCGTAGGAGATGAGGCGCCAAAACTGTGGGCGCCCGTTTGGGTAAATTGGTGGTTCAACTTCCCGGGGGCATAACTTTGGCACCCGATCTCCGTTTGACGCGTTCAATAGCTCGTTAGAAAGATCTATTCGAGGACTACAGCTGTCGGGACGAATTTTATCAAAAAATTCGCTCGCGCTTTCATACCCAAAAAACGTCGTTTAGGGCCTCAAAACGGCTCCGGAAGTTCAGGACCCGAAAAACTGCTAAAAATAGTAAGTTATGCCGAAACTGAAATACTGAAAGAGACAATGGTGGGGGGCCAAGTGGAATAGGTGGGTGGCCACCAATATCCACCTGGATCATTAAGCCCCCAAAACGGCTCCGAGAGTGGAGGACCCGAAAACCTGCTAAAAATAGTAAGTTGTGCTGAATGTGAAAAGCTGCAAGAATTGATGGTGCTGGTCCAAATGGAATAAGTGGGTGGCCACTGATATCCACTTGGATCATCTTCTTTCAAAGACAAACTGTTATCAAACTGAGACAAATCATTAGCAACATCATAAAAAGGTGAATGCTCAAAATCTGGTCATTTCAACATTAACAAAGTTAGACTTTGACTTGCATTAACCAGTCTTTTCAATTGACTTGCATTGAGTAAAGAAGATTCCAGCTTCTTCTTGTGAGCTCTCACAATGTACTCTTTACCATCTTTGAACAAGTGATACTTGTTTTCATGGTGATGAAAGATGGCCTTCCTGTCAAATAAATAAGGACTTCCCAAAACAATACCTGAGATATCAAGCGGCACCACATCAAGTTCAACTGTGTCAATAAAGTGTGCAGTTATTGCAAAGCGCAATATGCACTTCCTTGAGACTTGAAAATTGGCATCCTTTCATATCCATCCAAGTGGATAAGGCTTTGGATGTGGAATGTTCTCAAGTTTAAGCTGCTTGACCAAGTCTTCAGATATGAGATTTGCTTGTGACCCACTGTCAAACAATGTGTCAATTTTGGTATGTTTTGAAATTACCCTCACATGGAAGAGTCTATCCTCCTCTTTTCCTCATGAGTATCTTTGTGACAATTCAAAGAGCTAGAACTGGGAATTGTGTCTTGCACCACTTCTTTCCCCTTAATATTCTTTAAAAACATGGCTATGCTTTTTGTCTCATCTCCTGAGTCTGACCCTAAGTCTTGCTCAACTGTTGCTACAATTTTCTCCTTTTCTTTGGTCTTGTTTTTGTTCTTATATTTTTCTGGTTTCAGTTCAGGATGAAGCTTCCAACAATGATCTTCATCATGACTTGTCTTTGAACAGTTCTTGCAAAAGAACTTTCCTTTTTCTTTTCTTGAATTTGCAACTCTCTTCTTTCCTTTGTTTTTGACATTACTATCCTCATCAAAAGTATTCTTTCCTCTAGCTTCTAAATGTGTAGCCTGGACATAGACTTCATCTAAGCTGGTAGGATTAAACATTAGAATAGTATGTTGAAGGTAATTGTGCAAACCTCCTATGTATTTTAACAAGGTGTCTTGACTTTGTAAGTCTACCCCAAGTAGAAGTGCTCTCCTTCTAAACTCTTGGGTATAATCTTGCACATTTTGACCCTTAAGTTGCCTAAAATTTTTCCAATTCATGATTGCTTTCTGAATATGAGCAAGAGGATAAAACTATTTCTTAATAGATGTAATAAACTCATTCCAAGTTAGAGTTATCTTACCATGCTTTTTAATTTCCTCCCTGGTCTTGGCTTCCCACCAAACCAAAGCTGCTCCATCCATTCTCAAAGAGGCTAATTGGATTTTTGTGTCATCATCATGAAAATTCTGAATTCTTAGATAGACTTCCAGCTGTCTAATCCAGTTATCCAATTTTTCTGCATTCACATCACCATTAAACATCGGCAACTCAAACTTCACATCAAGCTTTAACAAAGGATTTTTAAGAGATGTTTTTTTTTTGTGTGACTGATTAACAGAAGTTGAAGAGGATGATGTGGAGGAAGAGGATGATGATGGAGATGGTGGATCACCATTTCCTCCATTCCCTTTCTTAGACTCATCTTTGTCTTTCTTTCCTCCTGAAGAATCTCCTTCTTATTTTGGTTTCTAGACCCTTCTCCAGCAATCCTATCATTTCTTTCCTGATAGAGGATCCTAACCATCTCAGTCATGTCCAAGAAATATTTTCTAAAGACTCTTTCTTCTTCCTTGGAATCCATTTCCTCATGTACTTCTCCTTCTCTGGAAGACATGTTTGTGGTTGATTCTAAGGCTAATGAGGATGAAATGGAAGGTGGAGATAATGGCACCCTAGCCCTCCTTGGTTGAGGATTATCTTGTTCTCTCACCAATTGACCTTCCCCTCTTTTCAATTTCAGCCTAGTAAGCATCAAATTTTGCAGAATAACACAATCTTCTTGCACAAATTTCACAAACTCTTAAGCAAAACCTAGAGCTCTGATACCAATCTGATCTGAAATGTGTGAAAAAAATATTTCTTATACAGAGATAGACAGTAGGGGCTTTTACTGGTTATTTCACCTTTACTAGAAAGGATGAAACCAAAAGCTTCTGGCCCTCTTACTGGCTCTGCCTAAAGAAATATAAGGTAAACACTAAATCGATCTAGCAATGAAAGTATTTGTTTATGTTTGCAAAGTATTCATTAACCAAATTTTATGTGTGAATAAGCAAGTTCAAGTATTCTGCAATGGAAGTAATGTGGTTTGAAGTGAAACAAATGAGTTTTGATCACTATATAAGTCTCATTGTGAAAAGTGGACTTATTAAAAGTTATTTTTTAATGTAGTAAAATCTGGAATATAGCAGCAAAAATGCACAGCATAACAGTAAGCATTTGTTTAAGCAGTTCACCCCTCTCTTGGGCTACCTCTGCTGGGTCCAAAAGCCTCCAAATAGGCTTTTCCCTCTTTCATTAATGCTCAAAATAAGTATTACACTGTGAAGAAAGCCTCAAAAGGCTAAAATAGCTACAAATTCAGAAACAGAGGACTGAAAATAGTAAAAATCGACTATTCATTCACCTCAAATGGATGAGTATAGTCCAATACATCTGATCTTTCACCAAGCCCTGGTGGCTCCACAAGAAAATTCACTAATAAAATCGCTGACAGAGTGCCCTGATGGCTCTACAACCTGTCCCAACAACTCCAGAATGCTTCAATACCCCAAAATCAAAAACAATATCGCTTCAATTGGACTTCCCTAGCCAAAGTTATGACCAGTACAAGTTTTTGTCCAGTTACCCCTTGAAAAACTCCACTAAATGTGGAGAACTTCCAGATAACTCCGACAAAAATGGAGACGGGCGCTAAAATTGGGGCACTCTGCCAATTTACTGCCAATTGGAAGGTGCTAAAGTTAAGGTTCATGGAACCGCACCGAACGGAGGTGTTTTAAATAACTATTAGTTATTTGCGTTTGAACTTTAATGCGCACCCAATTATTAAACGTGCATAGCACTTCCTCCACCGACCCATGGGACCACGTCCCCACCACTGCGCGCCGATGTGGGTTTTGCCGTGGGTTCCGAGCACTGGGTTCCATGAGGAGGGGGTTGGCCCCCTTTCAGGCCCGCCCAAACGAATTTGTAAGTTCAAATATAATTTTGCACACATGCTTTAACAAGAACTACCGTTGGCCCAGTGGTCGGGTTGCCCGGTTGGCTCCGCCCCGACCCGGGTTCGAATCCTGTCGCACCATAAGAAAGTTTTAATAAACCAATTTTCATTCGACTGTTGGGGACACGTGGCGGCCTCCAGGCTAGCCACGTGGTGCCCTTTCATTGGCTGCCTTCGAAATATTCCACAGAATATTTTGTGGAATATTCCGTGAAATATTCCCAGAATATTCTATGGAATATTCTTTGTTTAATAAAAAATTTTGTAAAGTCAAATTGGCCATTTTTTAATTGAAATTGGAAAACTTCAAAGCTGAATAACTTTCTCATACGGCGTCGGTTTTCAGTGCCATTCACGTCTACAGGATCGTTTTTCCGAGCTCTTTCCAGTCATTTTAGTTTGGACCAATTCTGAGCAACTTCTTTTTTGAGCATTTTTCTACAAGAGACTGGATCTCTTGATCACACCTCCCAAATGGGAAGCTTTTGGACCCCAAAATCTCTCTAATTAGTGAAACTGATAATGTGGAGACTGATTCTCCACTCCTCCACCCTTGAATAACTGAAATCTACCCAATTTCATCAAATGGAGCTTTTGCGAAAATGATAATCAGTCTTTGGAATCAACTGATCGACCATTGCTAAGATTGATGGAGTCATGATGCAAATTATTAAAATTTGCAGAACAGAAATTGTAAACTGCAGAAAAAAAAAAAATAAATAAATAAATAAATAAATAAATAAATAAAAAATAAAAAATTCTACACTGATCAAACTTCCGAGAAGACTTAAAATAACTTTCACCTTGCAAATTGTTCCCATGGCGAATTCTACCATTCTGAAACCAACTTTTTCCCATGCTGAATTGTGTGTCCTCCTTGCTTGCATTGCTTTGCTTTGACACTTCATTCACTGCAATGGCTGACCCAAAAGATAATTTGTGCAACATAACATCATCTTCTTTCAAATACAAACTGTTATCAAACTGAGACATGTTATTAGCAACATCATAAAAAAGGCGAATGCTCAAAATCTGGTCGTTTCAACATTAACAAAGTTAGACTTTGACTTGCATTAACCAGTCTTTTCAATTGACTTGCATTGAGTAAAGAAGATTCCAGCTTCTTCTTGTGAGCTCTCACAATGTACTCTTTACCATCTTTGAACAAGTGATACTTGTTTTCATGGCGATGAAAGATGGCCTTCCTATCAAATAAATAAGGACTTCCCAAAACAATACCTGAGATATCAAGCGGCACCACATCAAGTTCCACTGTGTCAATAAAGTGTGCAGTTATTGCAAAGCACAATATGCACTTCCTTGAAACTTGCAAATTGGCATCCTTGAATATCCATCCAAGTGGATAAGGCTTTGGATGTGGAATGGTCTCAAGTTTAAGCTGCTTGACCAAGTCTTCAGATATGAGATTAGCTTGTGACCCACTGTCAAATAGTGTGTCAATTTTGGTATGTTTTGAAATTACCCTCACATGGAAAAGCTCTATCCTCCTCTTTTCTTCATGAGTATCTTTGTGACAATTCAAAGAGCTAGAACTGGGAGTTGTGTCTTGCACCACTTCTTTCCCCTTAATGTTCTTTAAAACCATGGCTATGCTTTTTGTCTCATCACCTGAGTCTGACCCTAAGTCTTGCTCAACTGTTGCTACAGTTTTCTCCTTTTCTTTGGTCTTGTTTTTGTTCTTATATTTTTCTAGTTTCAGTTCAGGATGAAGCTTCCAACAATTATCTTCATCATGACTTGTCTTTGAACAGTTCTTGCAAAAGAATTTTCCTTTGTCTTTTCTTGAATTTGCAACTCTTTTCTTTCCTTTGTTTTTGAAATTACTATCCTCATCAAAAGTATTCTTTCCTCTAGCTTCTAAATGTATAGTCTGGACACAGACTTCATCTAAGCTGGTAGGATTAAACATTAGAATAGTATGTTGAAGGTAATTGTGCAAACCTCCTATGTATTTCAACAAGGTGTCTTGACTTTGTAAGTCTACTCCAAGTAGAAGTGCTCTCCTTCTAAACTCTTGGGTATAATATTGCACATTTTGACCCTTAAGTTGCCTAAAATTTTTCCAATTCATGATTGCTTTCTGAATATGAGCAAGAGGATAAAAATGTTTCTTAATAGTAGTAATAAACTCATTCCAAGTTAGAGTTATCTTACCATGCTTTTTAATTTCCTCCCTGGTCTTGGCTTCCCACCAAACCAAAGCTGCTCCATCCATTCTCAATGAGGCTAATTGGATTTTTGTGTCATCATCATGCAAATTCTGAATTCTTAGATAGACTTCCAGCTGTCTAATCCAGTTATCCAATTTTTCTGCATTCACATCACCATTAAACATCGGCAACTCAAACTTTACATCAAGCTTTAACAAAGGATTTTTAAGAGATTTTTTTGTTTTGTGTGACTGATTAACAGAAGTAGAAGAGGATGATGTGGAGGAAGAGGATGACGATGGAGATGAAGGATCACCATTTCCTCCATTCCCTTTCTTAGACTCATCCTTGTCTTTCTTCCCTCCTGAAGAATCTCCTTCTTCTCTTTGGTTTCTAGACCCTTCTCCAGCAATCCTATCATTTCTCTCCTGGTATAGGATTCTAACCATCTCAATCATGTCCAAGAAATATTTTCTAAAGACTCTTTCTTCTTCCTTGGGATCCATTTCCTCATGTACTTCTCCTTCTCTGGAAGACATGTTTGTGGCTGATTCTAAGGCTAATGAGGATGAAATGGAAGGTGGAGATAATGGCACCCTAGCCCTCCTTGGTTGAGGATTATCTTGTTCTCTAACCAATTGACCTTCCCCTCTTTTCAATTTCAGCCTAGTAAGCATAAAATTTTGCAGAATAACACAATCTTCTTGCACAAATTTCACAAAATCTTAAGCAAAACCTAGAGCTCTGATACCAATCTGATCTGAAATTGTGTGAACAAAATATTTCTTATACAAAGATAGACAGTAGGGGCTTTTACTGGTTATTTCACTTTTACTAGAAGGGATGAAACCAGAAGCTTCTGGCCCTCTTACTGGCTCTGCCTAAAGAAATATAAGGTAAACACTAAATCGATCTGGCAACGAAAGTATTTTTTTATGTTTGCAAAGTATTCATTAACCAAATTTTATGTGTGAATAAGCAAGTTCAAGTATTCTGCAATGGAAGTAATGTGGTTTGAAGTGAAACTAATGAGTTTTGATCACTGTATAAGTCTCATTGGGAAAAGTGGACTTATTAAAAATTACTGTTTAATGTATTAAAATCTGGAAAGTAGCAGAAAAAATACACAGCATAACAGTAAGCATTTTTTTAAGTAGTTCACCCCTCTCTTGGGCTACCTCTGCTGGGTCCAAAAGCCTCCAAATAGGCTTTTCCCTCTTTCATTAATGCTCAAAATAAGTATTACACTGTGAAGAAAGTATTACACTGTGAACAAAGCCTCAAATACAAAGCCTCAAAAGGTTAAAATAATGTTAAATCTGTAAATGAGACCTGAAAACAAAGAAAATCGACTATTCATTCACCTCAAATGGATGATATAGTCCAATACAGCTTCATCTTTCACCAAGCCCTGCTGGCTCCACAAGAAAATTCACTGATAAATCAATAATGCAGTGCCCGATGGCTCTCCGCAAACTCATCCGCTCAGCCTCCAAAAAAAACACTAATACCCCCAAATCAAAAAAAAAAAATCAGTTCAAAAGGACTTTCCTAGCCAAAGTTATGAGAAAATGAAGTTTGCCTAGTGTCCCCTTGAAAAGCTCCACTAAATGTCGAGCACTGCCAGATAGGCTCAACAAAAATGGAGACGGGCGTTAAAATTGGGGCACTCCGCCAATTTACCGCCAGCTAGAAGGTGCTAAAGTTAAGGTTCATGGAACCGCACTAATCGGAGGTATTTTAAATAACTATGAGTTATTTGCGTTTGAACTTTAATACGCACCCAATTATTAAACGTGCATAGCACTTCCTCCACTAACCCATGGGACCAGTCCCCACCACTGCGCGTCGATGTGGGTTTTGCTGTGGGTTTCGAGCACTGGGTTCCATGAGGAGGGGGCCAGCTCCCCTCTGCCCGCTCAAATGAATTTGTAAATTCAAATACACTCTCGCGCCCATGCTTAAAAAGAACTACCATGGCTCATCGATCGGCCGCCCTGGCTGGCTCCACCCCGACCTCGGGTCGAATCCGCCGCGAATCAATTTTTTTTTTTACAACATTTCGTTGACCTTGGGCCGGCGGGCGTCTAAGTCGCTTCACGTGCCACCACGGGTCATAATATTCCAGAATATTTCATGAATATTCAGAATATCTCTCGTGAATACTTTTTTCAATAAAAAAATTTTTTGTAAAGTCCCTTTTTACTATTTTTTTACTGAAATTGGCAAACTTCAAAGCTGAATAAATTTCTCATACAACGTCGGTTTTCAGTTCCGTTCGCGTATATAGGATCGTTTTTCCGAGCTCTTTCCAGTAGTTCTAGTTTGGACCAATTATGAGCAACTTCATTTTTTAGCATTTTTCTACAAGAGACTGGATCTCCTGATCACCTAATATGATTTTCTAAACTTCAAATGGCATAACTTTCAATCTAGGAGTTAGATTGAAATAGAATATATATCATTAGAAAACTCTCAAAAAACTTAATGCGATGGTGGCATTATTCTACTTTTGATCAAGATGGAAAAGAGGATTTTTTTGTAACCCCATCTTCATAAAAAAACTTGGAGATCATGTCAAATCAATAGGTAACACCTCCCTCGACCTGAGATAATACAAAGGGGTGGGAGCAGGGAAACCTTTAGAGCTAGTATTCGCAGGTGGGATGATTTTCCATGATTTTTCCAAAAAGAAGAATCACTAATTTCCATTTTTTGCTAAAATTATTTGCCAAAATTTTATAATACACCATTATTTCACCTTAAAAATCACCAAAATATTATATCAACTAATATAAAATCATTGGAAATCTAAGTATTTCTACAAAAATATCACCAAAATTTTCACAATTGGCATATTAGGGACTTGTAAGATTCGCCTAGGTTTCTAAACTTTAAGATAAACTTCCATCCTTAAAATTTTCCCTTGGTTGGAGGGAGTGTTACAATTATGGTATCATTTGATGGGATATATTTGTGAATAACCAAAGAGCATTATGTGCTAAGAATATTGCATGCATAATTGATGTTCTAAATGACTCTCTTGATTTTTGTGAGGCATATTTACTCATAATTAGAAGAGAGAAGTGGGTGATGGTTTAATTATCCTTGATTAACAACGAATCTTAAGAGGTTATTTAGTTGGTGCATTTTGATATGAATAACTGTGGATATGCTCTTTGTTAGAGGATCTCACTATTTAAAGCTTGAAATAGTTATTTATCATGGAAATTAGGGATTTACTTCATGAGGAAGAAAATTCAATGGGCTAAGAAGATTATATCTAAATTAGCACAAAAATAATATTATATGTGAATTAATGGTTTGAAGGAGTATTTTGATTTTGTAAATCATGTGTACTAGGAAGGTGGAAGAAAGTTTTTCATTGATTAACAATGAAGCTCTAAATGATCTTGAGTTGGTGAGTTTTGATATTTTTGGGCGTATAGGTAATCTCCATTGGAGTATCTTAGTGTATTATTGATTCTGGTAATTACTTATTACGGAAGTCACATATTTACTACATCTTGAAGAAAATTGATGCACATGAATTTTATAATATTTTTTTCACTTTGGTTGAAAGAAATGTGGGAATAAAGTGAATTATCTGAGAACCAACGAAGGCAGAAAACAATATTCCAAAAGGTTCAAGTTTTTTTGCAAATATTATTGTATTGCAAACCACTCCACTTAAACATGAGACAATGGTGCTATTGGGAGGTAGCATAAATTTTTATGGAGAAAGTATAGAGAATGAGACTAGATGTTGGCTTCAGCAAATGTTTTGGATTAAGTGGTTGCTACAAGAAATTATTTGGCATATAAATAATCTAGTTAAACTCTTGGTGATTAGAAACTAGAAAAAGGGCCTTATAGTGGAGAGAAGTCATTTTTTTCAATTCTTATGGTTTTTTGGCATGAGGATTATATGCATGTAGTTAAGGTGTACATAAGAAATATTGACTAGAAGGATTAATGAGGTGATTTTGTTATATATTTGAAGGGAATGATGGGATACAAGTTGTAGACTCATGTATCAGAATTGACATATCCAAATTCAAAATTTTATCTTCTAGGATGAGAAATCTTGTCAAAATGAACATGAATAATATGTTCTAGATGAAAAGGTACAACATATAGTAATTTGATATTTCTATTCTAGCCTTGAAAATCAATTTGAGGAATTGTAAGATAATATCTCTGAAAAAAAATATAGAACAGGTGAAAAGAAACATGAAGATAATATACTATCAGGGTTGAATGAAAATATGCATCCTAAGCACGATTACCTTTATTCAAATCAAAATTTCAAGAGGATACTTTATCAGTAGAAGAGGCATCATATGCATCACTATATTTTTGGGATATAAATCCAACATTTATGTCTATATTTGGAGAGAAAAATCAATTTTATTGTAAAATAAATACTAAATTTTGTGAAATTAATCTTTTTTTTTTTTTTTCCCATAATAAATGTCACATAACCAATTTTATTAAACTAATTGTAACATACCCAACACCCTTTCTAGGTTAAACTAGTACAATTTGACTCAACGTAAGTTTGATACCATTTTAAAATTGCATGTGTGGAGCATGGAGAACATATTTATGTAGTTAACCATTAAACATTTCTATAGATGTAGACCATACAAGAAGATAAAATGTCATTTAACCATTTAAAATTGTTAAACTACAAAAAATGATAGAAAAAATTAAGATAGCTCATGAGATGCTTATTATTCACAAGAATGTACATATAAATACATTGTCCGGACCCTTGGCTTCATATTTTGATAGGTCTCTTGGAATTCCAATAGTTGTTGGAATTCTTACATTCCAACTCTTATAGAATAGGTGCCCAACATCCCCCTACCCACCCCAACAATTCGAAGGAGTGCATATGAGTCCCAGAAGAGAGATGAAATGCAAAAATATGCATTCAATGGATGAATGTGCTCTCTGAAATGGTGATTTTTAAGGAAGAAAACAAACCCAATTAGGTGGGAAAACTTGAGGCCTGAACTAGTAGTGGTTTAAGGTTGAGCATCAACTCTGGAACTAAATCTTGATTTAGTTCCTAGAACAATTCTAAATCTAGCTAGAAGCTAAAGTCTTGTGCTAGTGGAAGTGAACCCTTATTCTAGTTTAAATTTTAGCATAAACTGAAGTCTTCTCTAGGTGGTGGTTTAAGGAAGGACACCAACCAAAATCATGCTCTTCGGGCATGATTCTAGCTTTGGCTACAACTCTAGAGAACCAAGTCTCATGTCCATGCTTTGACAACATATATTGCAACAAAGGAGAGATACAACATTTTCAAAGGACTTTAGAGAACCAACATAGCACTGACAAAGTGATATATTGGTGCAACAATAGTCAACATGAGAGTTAGAGTTCGAGGAAATATCTCGAGAGAATTGTTGTAATGCATACAAGCTTGAGAGGGAAGTGATATTGTGCTCAGGAGAATGATAGATATGATTCATAAGGAATGCATGCTTACAGTGATAGGATCAATGTTGTTCCTTTTTAGGAGGTTAGTGATGCAAAGATATTTAGGTATGCCTTTATGAGAATTATAAAAAGCAAGTGAAGAAAATAAAATTTTTTGATCAGACCACAACGACTTGTTGTTGAGAAACCAAACCATTTTTATTCTAAAAAGTTTGCAAAACCATGCATCATAGAATTTAAGCAGGGAAAGAGTACGCCTACTCTAATACCATGTTAAACTCACACAAATGATAGACATAATTAGGATAACTCATGAGATCCTTTTTATTCATACAAATGTACACATAAATACATTGTCTAAACCCTTTGTTTCATATTCCAAGAGGTCTATTGGACATCCAATAGTTGTTGGAATTATTACATCTTAACCATTACAAATTAGGTGTCTAGCCAAAACATATAGTATAATGTAGCATCACATGAAAAAAATCAGCCAATAGTCTTTGTACAAGGGACACAAGGGATTCATTGAGGGAGAAATACCATACCACGTGCACTCATATTAGGTGACATATATTGAGGAAAAAATGACATAATATATTGAACATATAATTGGGGGTCAAGGTTTTTTATATGTTGTGTATAAAAAATGGAGATCAAAGTTAATATAAAAATATAGAAGGGTATAAAAAATGTTAATGAAAAAAAGGATACCCATTATATATAGTGAAATTAGGTGTTTATTAAATTGGGAAGGTTTATTAGGTTCATATTGGTAGGGGGTTAAATCAAGTGATTTATAGAGGTATTTTCCAATATGTAGTCAAATTAAGGGTATTGCTTAGTATGCCACTAATGCACGTGCTATGTCAAAGGTTCATTGAGTGAATCCCCTTTGGCAAGATATGTTACTCCAAACCATAGGCTCTCTTGTCCCATTTATATAAAAAATAATCCACCCTAAAATTGGGGCTATCAATCAACAAGAAGGACCATATATCATTGTTATACGTTATCTACTCAGCAACTCACTACCCAAATTACTAACACCTCCAAATTTTTCAATCCACTATCTATCTTTCCCCTCATATTTTCCACATGGTCCTGTAGTCTATCCCATTTCCCTATAGGAATACAAAATAAGAATAGGCATGAAATATCTCATTTGGGGATTGATAGTGTTATTTTTCCAAGTTTTTGGATAAAATTCACCTTATTATAAAGTGTAACTTCAACAATAGAACATAAAAAATGATTTTAGACTTAGTATAAGGCAAGAAATAGCTTGCAAAATAAAAATTGGATATACTAGAATGTATATAAACAAGAAATGAGAAAAATAGTATGGATTTATGTAGATGGGTCTACTCCATTCCCCTTAAGGAATGCCATATTTTTCCCTTGGAGGCTTTCTCTCAATCTCAAGATGTTGGAAACATTTTCCAATGGTAGAGGAATTGCTCAAGATGTTAGTACTATAATATGTAATGCTCACAAGATATTGGAGCACTAGAAAATATTTTGGTGACATAATATTACATCAACTTCCCTACTTGAAGTGCTCCATTAGAACTAGCTCATTGTGCCAATAAAACCCATTCCATGTATGGTTTTGTATGTGTGAGGAGACATTCAATCTACCAAAGGATTTCTCATCAATTCATTTGGGCTCTAAACCATCATAATGTGACCTTTTAAGTTGAATTTTTATGAGAAATCATTATTTATTACACTAAAATTTGGCGAGACTTATTTTCTTATGGATCCATGTGATTCTTCAAGAAAAACCACATGCATAATAGAAATTCAACACTCTAAATTTGTATAGATCAATAAAAACCCAAAATTTCTAGTTTTTTCCAACTACTTTTGGGCTAATGCTTAATGACCATAGGTACTTTTTTCTATGTTGTATTGATTTTATTTTTGGTGATCAACTCTGTAGCCTTGTGGGAAATTTTAAGTTTATAATAGTTCTGCCATGATGTATAAAATTAGGATAAAACATATAATTTAGATACATAATTATTTATTTTATTAAATACTACATAATTGATACTTGAGAGGGAGAGAAATTGAGGGGATGAGGGCTTCGTATAGGGGATGAAGAAGAACCGACCAAAAAAACAAGCATCCCTACAAATATGTTTGTTCCATACAAATGAGGTTTGAATGTATAGTGCCCACAATATTATGAAATGATGATTACAATAAGTGACAAGATGTTGGATGATCTTGTTACCTATGTGTAAGGGAACTATAGCTATAAAACCAACAAAGTAGAGTTTGAAATTGCACTTGGCGGTGTCAATAGTATTAAAAGGCTATTTTTAAGAGAGCATTCCCTATAACCTAATATGAAAATGATTTTTCAAACTTGATATCCATGATAGGCTTTCAAAGCCCAGGGGTCATTGATTAAAACTAGGAACTACGATTTTCACATGGTAAGACCCACTAAGATGTGAACAGGTGATAATGTCAAACATCAAGGGAATAAATAGAATGATGGAGCAATGATGACTATCCTTGTTCCATCTAGGGTTTCTTCACTATATAGGGTGATGAAAACTGTGATACCACACCATTCCTACAATATATGAGCTATATTAAAAATTAATGAAGATGAAATTGCCAATGGGAAAGCTCCCCTTAGAAATCAACTAAATATGAGCCAGATACCAAACAATATTGAGTGAAAATTTTGATCATGATTCTTAAGGTCAAAAAAGATATAGGAAGCCCCCTAGAGGTATCTCACCTGGTGATATTGTGTTATGTAAATTAAATGTGATTTATGAAGGTCCCATTCTCAATCCCCCGGAATGTAAAACTCATGTTTCATCGTAGAGTTGGGGTAGTTACACGTAGGGGTTATACTGGTAGTGGTTATAATAGACATATGCCATCAATTCCTCTAGTCGCGGGGTAATAATAATAATGTGGGAAAAAAATTGAGAAGTATCTTTGATGGAACATAATTGATAGTTTACGATGGAAATATTTAACGAAAAAAAAGGTTATAAAGTAACCTAATTCTAGGGGAAAATTAGATCTGGTAACTTGTGTGTAAAATTGCAATTGACAGTGTAGGGATTGTGAAGTGATCTAAATTACCATGGATGTTTCATTAGATATTTTTCAAAGCATATATATTAAAATAAGCACAAATATATTCCATAAAGATAATTCCTTTAGATTATAGATTTGTTGTTATTGAATTTTTTATTAATGCATGAAATATATTAAATGTGGAAAATGGAAAATAATTAAATACAAACACACAAAAATTACAATGAACACCAAGATATGCTTTTGGGAGAAAACCCAAGTGGAAGCTGAGGCTCCTCTACTCTATTTTTCTAGAATAAAAATTATGGAAATATAAAGAAGAAGGAACTCTCTATGGAGTTACCTAAGACTTATGGCCCATGGGATGACAGAAAATATGAAACCCCTCTATTATTATCTCTCTCTATCTATGCTTTACTAATAGGATCTATAATGGAACAAAATTCACGGGAATAGAATAGAACCCCTTCTCCTTCTAGTGGACCTATTATAACATAGCTCGGTAGCCAAGTAGGGGTTATGTTTGAATCCTTCAACTCTCAATTAGAGTTACAAATTTCATGCTTATATATTATTCATAATAGTCTCAATGTGGATACTCCCATTTCCATGAGTAATGAGGTTGATGTGGAATTGTCTTGAATCACGGTGGATAAAAATAGAAGGTCAACTTTAGAGTGTCATAAATTTTGTGCAAGGAATATTTTTGACATCATTCTTACACCATTGGAAAGGTATCTAAGTGCAGAATATTAAGTGAGGTTTTTTGGATCCCATAAAACTTCATTTAATTCTATAAATTTCCTCAAGAATGTCTCAAATCCCAATTCTCCAAATTAAGGCCTCTTAATAAAAATGGCCCTATAAAATGATTCCTCAATTTTTTCAACTCTAAAAGCATCTATATGGATTGAAATTAATATAATGATCCACTACAAATCATGTCTTCCCCATTTTGGAATGTCTTTAGTCCCCAAAGGCTTTTATTGAATACATGAGAACAATTTTCCTCCACCTTTTCCTCGAAGTGTGATTTTAGCTGTGCCTATAAGTTTTCCTTTCAACCCACTCTACTAAAGGTCATGCTACCCCTATCTTGTAGTTATGGACCTGTTTTGAAAAATTGTACCCTATATCAACTCTATCTAGCATTTTATCTTAAATTCTTTGTGGGAGGAAAAACATGCTCTTCTTCCTAATATAATATGGGAGGCTCATAAGGTTTGATATTTTCCACATTCACCATTGCATAAATGCACATGTAAGAGGGTAGATTGGGCCTATAGGAACTGTTTCCCACATTTTCTAGTTTCTTGAAAGGACGATATCGCGTATTTTTTTATTTTATTACCTGGACCCTCTCGGCTCTCCTTGTTCAAATATAACCATACTATGTCCCCCACTTTAGAAAAACTCTATGTCTTCTACTGAGCATGCCTAGTCTTGTATTTTTCTTGGGAATTCTTCAACACCTCTTGTACTTGTAAATGTATCTACTCGATCTTCTCAATAATTTTTTCTACTTGTAAAGTATCCCTTGTGATATCTTCCCTCACTCCTTTATTTCCATATGTCATATCCAAAGGTGAAGGTAAAAATTATTCTAAACAAGTCTAAAATGGGGACTTACCAAGTCATGTGTGGAAAGATTTGTTGTAGAAGTATTTTATATAAACCAAGTTTTCATCTGAGGTATTTAGATGCATCTAATTATAACCCCTCAAAATTTATAACAAATTCTATTAACTGATTCTATTTTCCCATATATTTGGGGATGGAATGTTATAAACCTCTTAAATTTTATGATCATTCTCCCACAACATATTACAAAATGCATTGATAAATCAAGCGTCATTTTGTTAAATGATGCTCCTTGGTATCTTAAATTGCACCCAAAATTTCTCAAAGAATAAGTTTGTTGATTATTTTCCCGTGATGGTGTTTTTACAAGGCATGAGAACACACATTTTTTTGAACCTATTAACTACCGCAAACATGTTTTCATGTCTCTTATTGGTTGTTGGTATGTTAGGACATTCTAACACATAGGAAATAGCTAAGTATAAATTGGTCTAGCGTAAATTTCGGTAAAGTGGGTTTCTTTAGTATGTACTTTTGTAACTTATAATCTGACGACCACGATATGTAGTGATATGACAGTTCATTCTCTCCTCGGTATTACCATCACTTGATCCATGGCTTAATACTTGATTGCTCCATGATCTTTATTTCAAGAGCATGGAGTGTCATTTGTCCGATGACCGTTTATGAGAGAAGCTTATGCAAATTTTATTTCTTTACATTAATAAATTTCTCGAGCTGACCGCTTTGGCTCAGGCCATGGACTGTTTCCCTCTTTGAGGTTTTTAACCACGTCAAATACCAGTGTACTGATCTGTGATCTGTTTGTGAGTAGTGAACTTTGTTGTTTGATCTAAGAAACATACCCTGTAAATTCTTACACGTTATTAGAGTTGTTTGAGGGCCGCATCTGTTGTTGATCTAAATCTGAAGCTGGTTTTGACTGCATGAGACTTTCCTTTTCCAGATCTACTATTTCTGACCACTTGCAGGCTGAGAGAACTACTTTTTTGTGTCTCGAGCCTCTGTTCCAATGAGGAACCCATTTTATTCCATGCGAAAAGGTTTCTGATCACCCTAGCTATGTCATTTTGGATATGGAGGTATAAAGTATTTTTGCAGTTATATTTATTTATCCATCTATTTATTTCGGTTTATATTCATTTTTTTATTATTACCAGATATATACCCTCTTCTCTATGTATGCTCTTCGCGCTGCGCTATGTGCGATCTCGTAAACCATAAATAGAAAGATGATGTTTTTCTCCTACATATGCTCTTTCATCACGACTTTGTATGATCTCGGGAAATCAGAAATAGCGAGAAACTTTTTTAGTTTTCGGATGCACTAGCCCTAAATGTAACATTAAGCTACAAGGCTTGCATATTTTTCTATTTTTTTTTGCGTGGTTGTTTTTTCAGGAAAAAGAACAAAAAAACAAAAACAAAAAAACTTCCTCCTTTCTAACAATTACTAAATCTTTTTAACTAGCTCAATTGGTCTAAAGTTGCTTTAAGAGAATAGAAGTCTTGGGTCCAAGTCTTTTTGTCAAGTTACATTTTCTAAAAAGCTTCTTGTCAAGTTATTTTTTCTAAAAAAATTTTTGTCAAGTTACTTTAAAAAAAAAAGGTTTTTTGTCAAGTTATTTTTTTTTAAACACATGTAACTTATGTTTTAAAGTTACTTTTCCTTCTTTCCAACAATTACTAGATATTTTAACTAGCTTACTTGGTCTAAAGTTACTTTATGAGAATATAGGTATTGGGTTCAAGTCTTTTTGTCAAGCAACCTTTTCTAAAAATATTTTTGTCAAGTTACTTTTTTCTAAAAAAACTTTTTGTGAAGCTACTTTGAAAAAAAAAACAAGGTTTTTTGGCAAGTTATTTTTTTTTTTAAAACACATATAACTAATGTTTTAAATTTACTTTATGTAATAGTGTTTTTCACCCATTATAAAAAATGAGTCACTTAGAGTCTAAAGTCAATTTATCTTATATTGAAGTTACTAAAGTCACTTTATCTTTTATCTAAGTTACAATCCACTTGGTCATTAGTTCATAAAGTAACATTGTAAAAAATGATTCTCACTTATTTATAAAATGGGTAAAGTAGTATTAAAAAAACAAAATGAGCTTATTATATTAATTTTGGAAAGAGGGGGCATTTTTTTTTAAGTACAACTTCATCATCAACTTTCAACCTATCGCGTGACTACTTTTCATCTACTATAACTTTTCTTCGAAAATGCATAACTTCTTCATCCGGAAGCCGTTTTCAGAGCCATTTTTTTAACCGCCTATTTTTTCGAGATCTTTTCATTGAGCAATTAGTTTCAACTTTTACAGATTTAGTTTTTAAAAATGGAAAGTACATGCTTGGTTATTCTTAACAACACTAATTATTTCCAATGACTTTCCTACATGGTATACTTAGAAATAAAGGGATTTATATAATAGTCTCAGGACTAGAATCTAAACCTACCAATTAAGATAAAAAGGATAAATGAAAAAATAAATAATATCAACCACGAGGTTTGATATTATTCAAGCTCTTAGATTTCATATCCATTAAATTGATTCCCTTTATGAAGTTATGAAAAAATTAAATACTGTTTTTGGCATTCAAAATGAAATCAGAACCCACCAGCTTGAAAATAAGTTGCTTACTTTAAACCCCAATAGTTTCTCTCTATTGATGTTTTTTTGTCCAAATTCAAGACCCTTAGACTTCTCTTAGATGGTTGTTAGGTCAAAAAGGAAGATGGTAGTCTTATCTATTCCATTCTTGCTAAGTTAGGCCCTGCATACTTTGTATTTGTTTTCACCTTCGATTCCACTAGAGAAGCCCTCATTTCTCAAGGAACACCCTACAAGTCCCCCTCTTTTGATGACTTTTGCCATTATTTGATAAGAAAAAAAAGAAAACACTTACACCTTGGTCTTATTAATACCGGAAAATCTTCTAAGAAAACCTTAGCATCCCAACAACAACCAAATCTAAAGGGAAAAAGATAGATAGACATTGCAACTTTTGTAATCATGATGGCCACATAGAGTAAATTTTTTTAAGAAGATGGAAGCCTTGGAAGCAGCGATGAAGAAGAACAACATACATTTGGAGAACTCTTCAACTTCATCTTCGGGAATGGAACTTTCTGCATGTGGTTTTCAAGCATCAAGATCTTATTATTATTTGAATTTATCTTCTTCTTCTCATTCTCATGGGTTTTGATTCTGAAGACTCTTACCACATGGCCAAAAATAAAACCATGTTTTCTTCTTTAAATGATTGTAATGCAAAAAATATTTATGTTTGTGATGACATATATCTTAGTGTTGTAGGGTCTAGAACCATTAATCTGGATAATTTTCAATTTAATGATGTATTATGTGTTCCTACCTTGTCCTACAACCTTCTATTTGTTTATCAAATAACTCATTCAGGTGAAGGGAGACCTATAGAATTCTCCCGTTATAATGTTGTAATTAAGGACCTAAGAGATCCTAGACATATTTTAGTTACTAGCATTGTTGATGATTCCACAAGGTTGTATAAGTTTGAAAACTTTGGGTCATCAAGTATTCCCTCCATTTTTGTTGCTCATAATGATGAAGTGAACAAATGTTGGCATGAGAAATTTGGTCACTTAAACCATCGTTCTTTTCAAACTCTATGTAAAGAAAATATGGTAATAGGCATGGAAATTTTTAGGGGCTAATATTTGCAGGCACACTAATTTTCCATGATTTTTCCAAAAAAATATTCGCCAATTTCCATTTCTTATAAAAATGATTCACCCAAATTTTACAATATAAAATTATTATACATTAAAGATCGCCAACATTATATAGAAAGTATATATAAAATCATTATAAATTTAAATAATTTTACAAGTACATCACTAAACATTTTATAGTTTTCATATTAGGGGCTAGTGAGATTCGCCAATTTTTTAAACTTCAAGTTAATTTTCCATCATTAAAATTTTCCCTAATGATAGGTCTTCCTATGGTATCTTGTCGAGATGGTGTTTGTTCCGATTGTGTAATCAGAAAACATCATTGGGATAGTTTTGACAAACGTGCCTTTTGGTACACTTCAGCCCCTTTGCAGCTTGTGCACAGTCATTTATGTCATCCACTTCCAGTTGTTTCTTTCTCTCGCTACAAGTACTTCTTAACTTTCATTGATGATTTTTCCTGACACACTTAGGTATACTTCTTAAAACTCAAGAGTTAAGTTTTTTACATGTTATTGGCCTTTAAGTCCTTTTTTGAGAAATAATCTGGACATCGAATTATTAATTTAAGATCTAACAATGGAGGAGAGCATGTTAACAACAAATTTATCAACTTTTTAACCAATCATGGCATCCAATTGAAACATAATGTTGTGTATAATCCATAACAAAATGGTGCAGCTAAAAGGAATAATCACACTCTAAAAGAAATGGCTAATTGTATGCTTCAATCTAAAGGAGTTAGTCTTAATTTTTTTGCATAAGATATTAATTGTGCAAATTACATAGTAAATCGCACTCCTACAAAGGTTTTAAGGAATATCACTCTCGAAGAAGCCTGAAGCTCAATCAAACTAGATGTAAGTCAATTTCGTGTGTTTGGAAGTGAAGCTTGGACCCATATTCCTGATGAAAAACATAAAACCTTAAAACCGAAGAGCGAAAAATGAATTTTTGTTAGATATTCTGAAGATGTCAAAGGATGTAGCCTTCTTCAACCCAAATCCAAAAATGTAATCATTAGAAGAGATGTAAAATTTGATGAAAATCTATCGGCATGCGAGCCTAATTTGGCGGGTGTGTCACCTATTGTATCTCAAGAAATAATCCCTTGGTTGTGGTAAGGAATTAGTGTTGAAGACATTTATGAATGTATGTCACAAAATTAAGATATCAGATGGTCTTTGTTTAACACCTTTGGAAATTAATTACTTATAACCCTCAATAATATGATATAATGAAAGCCTGCACAATGCCATTATCTGCTGATATTAATTGAAATGGAAGGAAGAAATTGGAAAGGAAACTCAAAATGATATGTTGAATAATAAAATCTATCACTTTAAATCTTAGAAGAAACTTTTTGGAGACAAAATAGTTGGAGTCAAAGAGTGCACATTAAGGGCATTTAAATCTTACTTACAAATGTAAAAAGGGACCCGCAGCTACATTACTTCACCTCATTCACAGAAGAACAAACATATGATGAAACTAGAAAAACGCATCAACGTACACAGGTGCAAGAAACTTGATCTTCTTTCATTAATTTTCATAAAATTCAATACAAAATTTACAGTCATCCAAAGGTCCAAAACTCAGAACCCTCCTCTTTCTTTTTCATTTCTTTAAATACAATTCAAAGCAGGTGTAACTGCTGAAAACTACTTTTAACTACTCGAACTACCTAAAACTGCATAAAATACCTATTACATGGAAATTAACAACTTCATTACAATATGGATCTTTTAAAAAGATAATTAAAACTAAAGCCTCAATCTATTTGCTGAAATTGAATTTGATTGGCTACCACTATATTCTCCGTATTTGCTGATGTGTCCTTCTGTGATGCTGAGGTGTCACCAGGTGAATCGGTCATTCATACACTGCACTTCTTCCATATCTTGATGCTAGTTTTGGGAGAATTGATCAACTTATGATATTCTAGCCTGAAGGCTCTGATCCTGCTGAAAGTAGGTCATTTTGTGAATAAAGTCTTTACCATCCAAAGCAATTGAAAATGCCTTTGTAATAAATTAACAATTGTAGCTCCTTTTAGGATAGTGGCCTTCTCATGGGTATTATAAATTTTACTCTTCACTAGCACTAACTGTGGCTCATAGGAATCCCATGATAAAACACTACCTTTGAGATCCCAACAGGAAGGAAATCCTGCTCTTTCCCTTTTGTTAAATATGTTATCAAACATGTTTAAAAGTTGTTTAATCTCTGCCAAATTCTTCTTTACTGACTTCTTTCAAGCATTTTTTACAATCAACTTATTAATCTCTAGAATACACAATGTCCTATATTTAATTTCATTTTCTTCCAACTCTTGATCTGTCTTAGAATTGATGAAACCAATGAATTTATTTTCCCATAAGGCTTTGTTAAGAGTCTTATGTTTATCTTCCATAACCACTTCCTCTAAAGCTCTGACAATGTTATTTTCCTCGGACACTATTTCCACGGACTCCCAAGTTGTTCTCATAGATTCAATGATTTCATTCCATACAATGTATTTTGCTTCGATTAGATTTATATTTCCTTTCAATTTTTCCTTTAAACTATTGATTTCATTATTGGCTATCTGAAAATCTGATTTGTACAAACTGGCTTCTCCTTATTGGGCCTGTATTATCTTTGTCACAATCTGCAAGGCACTCTGAGCCTTCTTGAGATCCTTTTCTACCATCTTCAACTCTGTAATCAACCGGGATAATCTTTCTATTGGGTCATCAGTTCTGGATGGCATGACTATAGTACAAGAATGATAATCAATTTGAGTTTTCAAGTTAAGGACAAACTCCTTTAACTTAGAGATCTCCTCCTCTTTTTCCAATAATTGCTGTAAAATATTTTCTTTCCCATTCTCAACCTATACTGCCTGTGCTACCATTGAGTGTTCTCCAGTAGGCAAATTTAATTTATTCTTCAGCACATTTATCTTTGACTCAACAATCTATAACAATTTTTGTACAACTGAATTATCATTAGGATTCGCTCCAATATTTACAATTATCTTTTTCAATTCTTCATTCTGAGTTGACAGAGCCCTCGAATTAGCCTTTTCCAATTTCAACTGCTTGATCACTTTTCCTATCATCTGTTTTTCCTTTTGAACAACTGCACTAGACTTGGTTAAATCATTAACAATCAAATTCCCTATCTGCATATGTAAATTAAATTTATCAGGTAAAGGAATTTTCTTCACATCAACAGTCAAATTTACAGTTTTAAAACTACTTTATGACCCTACTGGCATTTCAGATGGGTGAGAAAAAGAAATTTTAAACTAGTCCTTTTCTAAGTCAATGGCAGTAAATAATCAAGTTTGGTCAGGAGTAGTCTGATATTCAGTTTGTGCTTCCATACAACCTATCTTATTTTGATTCCTCTCTGCAATCTGAGCAAAAAACTTCTTGATGAGAGGGACTTGATCTTGAACATCTTCATGTCTTGTGGGTGAAGTTGGTACATTATTTTCATCTCCTAATTGAAGGAGGAGACCAGGCTGAGTGCTTGGTATCTCTTCAGTTAGTCTTTCCCTCTTCTCATCTCTTTGTTCCTCATATTGAGAATCAACAATTGTCTCTTTACTTCTTTTTCTCAAATTCTCAGAGATGATGGGAGTTTGTATGTTGGAACTAACAGAGTCTGCAAAACTTTTATTAGCCAACTTTTCAAGTTTAGGCTTATTGTCATGAATGAAAGCAGAATGGCCATTTTCAACCCTTCCATTAGAAATCACCTTGTGAGGGTCATAGGCCCATTTCTGACCTAGTAACAAGTGCATACCTTCTAACGTCCTGTTAGCTTCATTAAATTCTTGCCTCATATTTACTAAAAATGGACCCATAGACATAGACAACTTAAACAAATGACCCTGCTTCATTGGAACAAAATGAACTTGATCTACATTCAAAATTTGTACAATAATTCCAATGCCAAAAACCTCACAGGGACAAAAGTTGGCAATCTATAAGGTTCTATTCTAACTCCATATAATCTAATCTTTGAATGATCTTCATATACAAACCAATTCCCAAATTTACAATTATTACTTAACTAAAGACACTCATGAGCGTTGGGCAGGAAGCATGGAAGAGGAACCCCATTTAAATCCTTATAAGCAAATTTCATAAAATAAGTAGCAAAATCAAACATCCCTCCCTCATCTGGTTCATTTCTTACTATATCAGTCCAGAAAAATACTCACTGTATTTTCTTATTTGCATCCCTTATGTTCAATCTCAAATGTAAAAATTCCTCTACATTTTGATACATGAATAGATAAGTGATAAGTGAGTGGAACCTGAAGGACCTGGTGAGGGTCAAGCCCATGAGATGAGTATTAACAACCTCTTGCTAGTAAGAGGGAATATCCAACACTAATCTAGACGTCATCATCATGGAAAATGATCCCAACACTGGCCTGTCAATTTGAGCGGCATCTTCTTTTCCAAGAATCATCGACAGATATTGTAGCACTGGCCTGAATTCTACATCAAAATTCTCTAATGGGAACTCTTGATCATCTACTGCAAATTGATCCATATTTGGATTCAAAAAGGAGATGGCATGGGTAAACTCCTGTCCTGCAATATTATCATAGAATTCTACCAATTATTCATCAGTGAACTGGACATAGGAATAAGACTCAGGATAACACCGAGCCTGACGAATTAACTGGGATAAAACATAAAGAACATTTTCCCCTAAAAAATTCATCACAAAATATTTACCGGGATACAACGCAGACACTAACCAACACGGAAATTCAGGAAAAAGATATGTTTTTGGGATGCATGCAAAAAAAACACGAACGGCGAAGATAAATGGGTGAAATTTGAAAGACATGGACAAGGAAGATTGCTTATCCATGGAATAATGCAGGGTGGTGGAAAATGGTATGTGGAGATAAACGAATAGAATGACTAGGATGACTTTGTGGACAATTCAAAATAAGAGAATAATAGGAGAAAGAAAGACTTTAATCCTTTAAATAGATTGCATGGAGTTCAAACATTAATGCTAAATTAATGCTTAAACATACAATTAATGATACATATGACATGATAGATGAGTTGTATCCAACTGGATGCATATGTCACTACGGAGGCGCTCGGGGGTATGGAGCATCCGTCGGGGTCCTGCCCCCACAGTGAATGAGAACTGTTGATCCTTGATCTACTATTAGTTAGCAGGGTCAACTGTGGAGGCACCTCCTCTGCTAACCTGCAGGTTGTTTGTGCCTATGGGTTCCCGCTGGTCTACATCAAATGAAACAGGCTCGAATATTGCCCGCCAACTTGCATGGGTATTAGTTGGAACTCTTGGTCACACCTTCACATGCTCCGAAAACATATTAATTGATCAATATGCAAATATAAAATGAATTTAACACATATGAAGGATTTTCATTTTACCATATACGTTTTTTTTTTGTATTTTGAAAATAAAATAAAGGAAAATGAAAATGAGCCACAACATCTGGCTCCACCTGGTGATAGTGTTTTTTGCCACAAAACTCTAAGAACTGCATATTAGTGCCTTCACTTTGGGAATGGAGTCAAATATTTCTTGGTGATATATGAACAGTGAAAAATCTTGGTATATACAATGGTGAACCATTGAACTTTGAATGCTAGAAATAATGCTTCAGGTACTACCCATTCACAGGTAGCTGCACTAACTCTCCATCTAGGTCTTCCAAACTGAATGTGTTATTTGACCTTACTTTAGAGATTTTGTATGGACCATACCAGAGAGGGTAAAATTTACCATGCTTTCCCTTTTCTTCTCGTCTGGTGTCCCACCTCAATACTAAATCTCCTACTTGAAAAATAACTTCTTCTTTTTTTGTATCAAATATAGACTTCATATTTTCCTGATAAGTAATAAAGCTATCCCTGAATTTGTTTATGTTTTCACTTAACTCAATTACTTTGTTCAATATTCTTATCAGAGCATTAGGTTCTTCCTGAGCTTCTTGAAGGAAAGAAATCACTAGTTTGGCCACCTGAGTAGGAAATAATACTTGAGTTCCATAAACCATTTCATAGGGAGACTTACTAGTAGATATTTTGGTAGTAACTTGAACATCCCAGAGAGAAAACTTCAAGTTCATATCCCCATCCTTCTAATTCTCGATGATTGTATTCTTCAAGATTCTAACTAATGTCTTATTTGAAGACTCTTCCAATCCATTCCCTTGGGGATGATACACTGTGGAATGTGATAAAATAACATTATATGTTTGACAGAAATTAATTAAACGAGAAGAGCTAAATACCTGAGCATTATCAGTCACAATTTTAACTGGACAGCTGAATCTACTGAAAATGTTTTCCTCTAGAAACTTCATCACTACTTGGTCATTTTCCCTCTTGGTGGGGATTGCTTCAACCCATTTTGTAAAGTAATCAGTGGCAATTAGAATCCACTTAAACTTTCCACTTGATGGTTTATTGATCTCTCCAATAAAATCCGATCCCCATTTCCTGAAAGGCCCTTCAATGAATACTAGGATGAGAGGTAATGGATCAAGTTTTTTTCTTTTCAGCAAACAACTAGCACTTCTCAGAACTTCTGAATAGTCTAAAAACATTTACAAAAAAGGTTGGCCAATAAAAGCCTGACTTGATAATATTATGAGCAGTGACCTTCCAACTATAATGTCCTCCACACAGACTTTCAAGATATTCTTTGGTGACTTTAGTAGATTCTACTTCGGTTAAACACAACAACAAAATATCAGCAGGATCTTTCCAGTATAGTTTTCCTTCCACTGTAACATATGGCTGAGATCTGAGCTTCAGAGCTCTGTATTTTGTTCTATTTAGTGAAGTTGGAAAAGAAAATTAACACAATTAATGCGCAATATCTTTATACCAACTAGAGCACAAAAATTTGTACTGAATACCTATCTTGGACTCGCTCTAACATTCTTCATTAACAACTCCATCCACTGGTGGAAATAGATTAATTCCAAGGGCTTGAAAATTTGTTTCTGTCAACAACTTCGCTAAACCTTGTCCCTTGACCAACTTGGTGGGTTTGATATCCAAATCATATTCTTGGATTTTTGCTATCCATTTCCCCTTTTTCCTTCAACATCACTTTGAATAAGCACATCTTTTACAGCGGAATTAGGGACATAAGCTGTTATTTGAGACTGTAACACACTAGTCCTGAAGGCTTTCAATGTTTTGACCAAAGCGTATACTTGTTTTTCCATAATATTGTATTTCAGCTCATCATCTCTAAGAAATTTACTGAAAAATGCTACTAGTTTCTCCTTACTATCCTCATTTTTCTGCAACAATACAACAACAATAGAAGTAAGGGATGGAAATGAGAATACTTGAAAGGCTTTCTGTTAGTCTGGGATAATCAGAACTAGAGCTTCCTACAGTGCTTCCTTTATTCTAGAAAATGATTCTCTTGCTTCTTTATCCCATTTTACCTCTGCATTTTCTTCAACACATCTGTTATGCTTCTCATAATCTCAGCATAATTGGGCACAAATATTCTCAGAAATTTTATTTTTCCCAAGAATCTTTGGATAACTTTCTTACTTCTAGGTAAAGGAATCATCTGAATGGCTTCCACCCTTGTTGTATCAATTTTTACTCCTTGATTTGAAACTATATGACCTAATAATTTACCTTCTTCTAAAGAAAATAAAAACTTCTTGGGATTTAATGACAGACCGAATGTCCTACAATTTTGAAAATTCTTTTGTAAATGTTCCAAGCGTTCATCATCTGATCTTGAGAAAATGGTTACATCATCCACATATATAACTACAAACCTGTCACCCACGAACGTTATGTCCATGGCCCTCTAAAATGTTGCACCCGCATTCATAAGGCCAAATGTCATCCTTGGATACATGAAGGTGCCTCAGGGCGTTGTGAAAGCAATCTTCTTATGATCTTCCATTTCCAGTGCCACTTGATTATACCCGAATAATTCGTCAATAAAAAACAACATGTAAGCTCCTGTCACCTTCTGTAATACATAATCCATTTTTGGCAATGGATAATTATCCTTTAGGGATGCTCTGTTCAAGTTCCTGAAGTCTACACACAACCTTATCTCCCCATTCTTCTTCCTTACAGGAACCAGATTTGAAACCAAATGTGAATATCTGAGAGGGACTATAGTTTTTTCTTGTAGCAATTTCTTCACTTCTTTCTCAATTGGAGCTAGTAATAATGGATTTCTCTGTCTAAGTTTCTATCTGTGAGGTTTAGTTCCTTCCTTCAATGGAATTTTGTGTTGAATTACACTTTTTTCATATGTTTTTAAGTATTTATATGTCCAGGCAAACACATCCATATACTTCTTAAAGATTTCAATGTACTTCTCTTTATAATCTTTCGGAACACCTTTGGATGATCTCTCCATCTTTGGCTCCTTCTGGGCTCCCAAATTACAGTCTTCCATCTCTCCTTCTTGATGTATTTTCTTTGAATTGACAACAACATCATTGGAATAAAATAATATTTCAATAGGAACCAATCCCTTAGGAAGTACATTATCTTTTAATTCGATAATCTTCTGCTCACCTATTGACTGCTTCATATTTCCTATTTCTCCTTTCTATTCTATCTGTTCTTCTTCTTGATGTATCTCAGCATCTTCAAAACTTTCGACCATGGTCAAGAAGTGATTTATCTTCTCATCATCTTCGAACACATGCCAATGCTTCACATTGCCAGGAATGGAAGGCTTGTGTCTGATTTCAATCTCATACCTCAATATTGGATTTATAGGTGGCTTGAAGGTGCTGGCTGCTACTGCGAATGAATCTGACAACCTTTTCTCTTCCCTTGGAATAAAATGCAGATTGGAAGCTTCAAAATAATTCTCAATCAAATCCCAAAATTTATTTCTATATGATCTCAACCTTGGATGCTTAGTCTGACATTGATTTCTAATCTGATTTATAATTAATTCAGAATCACCAAAAATAGACATACATTGAATTCCCATTTTTTTTTAGTTTGTAGACTTAGGATCAAAGTATCGTATTCGGCCACATTATTTGTTGAAACAAATTCTAACTTAAAATAAAAAGGCATAAGATTACATTCTAGAGATATCAATAAGAATCCAGCTCATGTGCCATATTTTGAGTAGGAACCATCAAAATAGCGTTTCCAAACATTTTTTGAATACAACTCCTGATGTACAATTGCTGAAGAGAGTTTTTTCTTTGTGTCTTCAGCAAATTATACATCTTCATGCAGCAAAAAACAAGATAGATCTTCTTTTTCCTAACTGTAAATGGGGGAATTGCCTACATCTTTATTTGTGGTAGTTTCCACAAATATTGGTTCTCTATACAACCTCCTTTCTTCCCCATTGAAAACATGAATGATAGCATTAGTGAAGTCCAGTTTTAAAACTCCTGCCAACATTGCTCCCCAAGATCTTGACAATAGCATTCAAAATCTAGCTGGAATATCAGCAACCATTACATCCATCATAATACTCTTCATTGGAATCTGAGCCAAAGATACTACCATGTATTTGATTAGCCCAATACACTTCACCCTCTTAGAATCAAATGAGTACAGGTCTCTGTATGGTTTAGTGATCCATAAACTCAAATATTTAATAACATACAATGGCATAAGGTTGTGAGAAGCACCTGAATCTAACATGCAATTGTGGAGGAGAAAATCAAGAAGAAGCAATGAAATGTAAAATGGAGGAACAGAAGAATCTACCTCTTCAACATGAGGACCAAAAGTGACTACTAGCTTTTATTATTGCAAATTTACAGTATCACTTATTTCTTCAATCTGTGATAGATTAATGAATTCAACAATTTCTTTTTTGTAACCTAGTGTCTTAGCTAATTCAAGGAGATGTACTTGAATTTTGACCTTCTCCAGTTCTTTTGATAGACTAAAAGCTTGAATCTTCTTCACATTATTCTGAGGTTCTTCTTCGATTCTTCTACGATTTGAAACATGTTTAGGTACAGGAACTACCTTCTCCGAAATATTATTTTCAGCAGACTTGCTTTGGGAGGATTCAACTTGTTGCACTTATGTTATGTTCACTGAATTCACAGGTTGTTTTCCTTTATCTGCTTGTGTTACTGAGTTCTTTTGTGGTGAAGTTGCCATTGGAGAAGGAAAAGAATCTTCTTTTTCACCTTCATCATCTTGTACCCTTGATATTTTTATAGATCTCAAATCATACTTCTTATGCAACTCAGCTTGCATAAAAACTGTAAATTACCTACAATACTCATCAATCTCATCTTGATCAAAAGACACCTCTGCTTCAACATATTCTACTTCACATTCTTCTTCTTCTTAATATTCTCTTATTTTTATAGTAGATATTTGATCTTAGGCTTCTTTTTTATCATCCTCTACTAACTGTGTAGGTGTTGCTTCAATATACAATGGTGCCTGAACTTGGTCTTGATCTCTTCATTCCATCTGCAAAATTTGTAGGGGTTGTTTTCTGAATTGAGGATTGAATCGTCATCTCTTTTTTTGTGCAGGTCTTTGGGAGTTATTACTTTCTAACTCCATCTTCACTAGCTTGTTTGGTAAATTTTTTATCACCTTTGTCATATCATCAATTCTTTGATCCTTTGGTGATTCTTCCTTTTCTTTTCCCTTATCTTGAATTGACTACTTCTCTTTAATTTTTCCAGCTGCGGTCATGTTAGCCTTAATCTCGAATGCATCAATATGTATTTGTTCAAGAGTTAGGTCTCTTCTTTCTGTCAATGTGGAACTAAATTCAGCTGCAAAAGACCCAGCAAAAACTACCTTTTCTCCAACAGGGGGGGCTTCATCTCAATAGGTAAAATATTGTATAATTTTTTAAATCCCTTTACAAACCCAGAAATGTTTTCAATGGGCTTTCTTTTAATTGCATTAAATTATGTCAATGAATAACCATGATCACTCTTTTCTCCCCATCTCTCAGTAAATTAAGTTTCGAACTCATCCCAATTATTTATCGAATCATTTGTTAAACTTTTGATCCATTTTGTAGACTCTCCATTTAGGGACTGCACAAATAGTCTCATCACAACGTCCAGATGTTCAACATTTTAATTCTTTGAAAAAGTAAAAAACAAAGGTAAATGTTGTTCTAAAGGTACTTCAACTTCTTCGGTGAAACAAGGAAGTAATTTGAGGTATTCTTGAGGCATGGAATTCATAGATTGTGGAAGATTTAAAGGTGCATATCTATTCATTAAGAAAGTTGGTGCTTCCATATTGACACCTTGGTTAACTGTTCCTTGGGTAGTTGACGTTGATGTACCTGCTGTGAAAGTGAATGAAGGTGGTGAGAAGGTTAATATAGGAGTGGTTTGATGAACGATGTCTAAAGATTTAGCAACTATATTTGGTTGAGCTTATGTAAAGGTAAAAGAAACAGACTCGAAAGAATGTTCTTCTAACATGGGTTCTTGAATATGAGTGGGTGTGGAAGGAGAATCTTGTTCCAAGAAAGAGAGTTCCTTGGTAATATATTCAAATAAGGGATTATGAGAACTACTGCGAGGAGCAGATAATGTAGGATCAGGTGTCGAAGGGGTTTTTGTTTTCTCAGCCTTTTTAGAAACCAATTTTTTCGTATGTGATAAAGTAGGGACTTTCTCCTGCTAGGTATCTGACCTCATGTGAGGCCTTTTGGAAGCTAGACTTCTAAAAATAATAAACACATTTGAATATTTCCTCCTCACTGAAAACCAGAGGAAATAGAAAGAAAACCTAGGGAAATGAACTTTTCTTCTTTTCTCCCCGACAACGGCGCCAAAAAAATTTGTATCTCAAGAAACAATCCGTTCGCTATGGTAAGGAATCAATGCTCAAGACATTTATAAATGTATGTCACAAAATTAAGATATCATATGGTCTTTGTTTAACACCTTTATAAATTAATTACTTATAACCCTCAATAATGTGATATAATGAAATTCTTCACAATTCAATTATTTGTTGATATTAATTGAAATGGAAGGAGGAAATTGGAATGGAAACTCAGAATGATATGATCAATAACAAAATCTATCACTTTAAATCTCAGAAGAAACTTTATGGAGACAAAATGGTTGGAGTGAAGGAGCGCACATTAAGGACATTTAACTCTTACTTAAAATTGTAAAAAGAGATGCACAGCTACATTACTTCACCTCATTTATCGAATAACAAAAATATGATGAAACTGGAAAAATACATCAACATCAACAGGTGCAAGAAACTTGATCTTCTTTCATTAATTTTCAAAAAATTAAGTACAAAATTGACATTCATCCAGAGGTCCAAAACTCAAAACCCTCCTCTTTCTTTTTCATTTCTTTAAATACAACACAAAGCATTTGTAATTTCATAAAACTACTCGTAACTGCCCGAACTACCTAAAACTACATAAAATACCTATTACATGGCAATTAACAACTTCATTACAATATTGATCTTTTAAAAAGATAATTAAAACTAAAGCCTCAATCTATTTTTTGACTTTGAATTTGATTGGCTACCCCTATATTCTTCGGATTTGCTAACGTGTCCTTCTGTGACGTCGAGGTGTCACTAGGTGAATTGGTCATCCATGCTCTGCACTTTTTCCATATCTAGATGCTAGTTTTGGGAGAATTGATCAACTTATGATATTCTAGCCTGAAGGTTGTGATCCTGCTGAAAGTAGGTCATTTTGTGAACAAAGTATTTACCATCCAAAGCAATTGAAAATGCCTCTGCAAGAATTAACAATTGTAGCTCCTTTCAGGATAGCGGTCTTATCATGGGTATTATCAATTTTACTCTTCGCTAGCACTAACAGTGGCTCATAGGAATCCCATGATAAAATACCACCTTTGAGATCCCATCGTGAAGACAATCCTGCTCTGGACCTTTTGTCAAATATGTTATCAAACATGTTTATAGCTTGATTAATCTCTACCAGGTTCTTCTCTGTTGACTTCCTGCAAGCATTTTTTACAATCAACTTATTAATCTCTAGAAAACACAATGTGTTGTATTTAATTTCATTTTATTCCAACTCCTGATCTGTCTTAGAATTGACGAAATAAATGAATTTATTTTCTGATAAGGCTCTGTTAAGAGTCTTCTGTTTATCTGTCGTAACCATTTCCTCTAAATCTTTGACAATGTTCTTTTCCTCTGACACTATTGTCAGGGACTCCCAATTTGTTCTCATAGATTCAATGATTTCATTCCATACAATGTCTTTTTCTTGGATCAGAGTTATATTTCCTTTCAATTTTTCCTTTAAACTCTTGATTTCATTATTGGTTGTCTAATAATCTGATTTGTACTTACTAACTTCTCCTTCTTGGGCCTGCATTATCTTTTTTGTTGGAAATACTGGGAGGGGGGCTGAATCAGTATTTCTTTAAATTTAGAGCATTATTTAATCTTCAATTATTATTAGTGTTTGTATAATGATAGCAGTAAAAAAGAGGAACACAAATGCACACAGTTTTTAAAGTGGAAACCCACTCCGGGACAAAAACCACCTAATGCTTTTCTAATAATTCTTTAATATTCAACTCCAATTGAAAATGAAGCTTCAACTTCCTAGAATCTAGAAAAGCATTCTTCTCCAGCTCCCACTCACCCTAGCACCACCCTACCACCCTACAGAAGAATAAAAGAAGAATGGACTCCCATACTAGAGAAAATGGTGCACTTTACAATGATATAGTGTTGTGTAACCAGCTCCAAAAAGAGAAGAAAAGAGATATCAGTGCCTTAGAAATAAGACACTTCAAGGGGGCAACCTCCAATACAGTACATGAATGAACAATTCTTGGATGATTCAAATTACAAAACCTCCTTTCTATATATAGGAGTCCATGGGGCCATAATGTAATCCTAGTGGGGCCACAATGTAATCCTAGCCGACCTAACAATAATAATTTAAGGGCACAATAATAACAATATGGGGGTTACAAGGGTACAAGAATAACAATAATGGGGTTACACTAACAACAATAAGGGACTGTACTAGTAATATCGGGACCTAACATGCCCCTCTCCTTCAAAAAAGTGTTGTCCTCAATGCTTGAGTAGCTCTGGGTGATTTTGTATAAAATTCTCATCCTCCCATGTAGAATCTTCAGTGGGTAAGTTCCTCCACTTGATGAGATACTCTGAAATTGATCGATTATGTAGTTGTCGAGTTCTTGTTTCCGTGACCGCTTCAAGTTCCAATATGATTTTTCCTTCCTCATTAAGTTCTGGAAATATCGTTTGAACTGGAAGATTTTCACCTATAACCTTCTTTAAGCATGAAACATGGAAAATTGGATGCACTCATGAAGAAGCAGGAAGCTCCAATTTGTATGCCATAGTACCAATTGCAACACCTTGTAAGGAGCATAGTACTTTGCCGATAATTTATTATCCTTCTTAGCTTGCTTGAGGGACATTTGTTTGTATGGTTGTAGCCATAAAAATACCCAGTCTCCTGCATCAAAACTTCTCTCACTGCGATGTTGATCTGCCTATTGTTTCATTCCATTTTGTGCCAAATTCAGGTTGTCCTTTAAGAGCTGGAGAACTTCTTGTTGATGCTCGATGTGATCTTCCACTGCTTGAACCTTCGAATTTTCTCTTAAATATGATGTGATGGATGGTGGATGATATCCATAAAGTGCTATAAATGGGGTCATTTTTGCTACAGTATGGAAGGAAGTGTTATACCACCATTTAGCTAGAGGTAACCACTTGACCCATTGTGGTTGTTTATCAGATACAAAACAACGAATATATCCTTCCAAGAATTTATTTACTATCTCAGTTTCACCATCGGATTGAGGATGATAAGATGAGCTATTGAGTACCCAAACAAGAAAATAACTCCGTCCAAAAATTTCCAGTAAAAATGGGATCTCTGTCGCTCACAATAACCCTTGGGTTTCCATGTAGCTTTTGAATTGTGTCCATGAATGTAGTAGCAACTGTACTTGCTTTAAATGGATGAGATAATGCACAAAAGTGTGCATACTTGGTAATTATATCAACTACCACCATGATGACACTCTTTCCTTCAGACTTAGGTAAACCAGTGATAAAATCCATTGAAATCTCCTCCTAACATTGACTTGGAATGTATAAAGGTTGTAGAAGACCCAGGGTCTTAATTGTCTCAACTTTATTCTGCTCACAAACCAAACATTCCGCCACAAAATTTTGAATATCAAATTTAAGGCCATCCCAAAAAAATTCTTTCTTCACCCTGTGGTAACTTTTTAAAAATCCCGAGTGTCCTCCTAAAGGAGAAGTGTGCAATTCCAAAAAAATATTTTTTTTTACTTGGGAATTCTTACAAAGATATAAGCGATCTTTTTACCATAAGGAATCATTTTTCCAACTAAATGTATAAGATGTACTAGGATCTTGCTTCAACTTTTGAATGAGTGTCCACACTTCTTCATCCTTCTTCCATTCATCTCTTGCTTCGGTTATCCAATCTGGTTGGATAATAGAAATGGCACAAATCAATGCTTCCACCTCTTCATTCTTTCTTGAGAGTGCATCTGCAACAACATTTAGCTTCCCTTTTTTGTATATTATTTCAAAGCCATAATCCAACATCTTTGTGACCCATTTTTGCTGCTCTTCTGAAGATAGTCTTTGTTCCAAAAAGTGTTTAAGACTATCATGATTAGTTTTTACCTTGAAGTGTCTTCCCATTAGGTAAGTTATCCATTTTTTTAGTGCATGCATTATTGCTAACATTTCCTTCTCATAAATAAGTTTCTGTAAATACTTTCCTTTGATTGGACGACTTTCAAAAGCAATGGGTCTTACTTCTTGTATTAAAATAGCACCAATTCCATTTCTTGAGGAATCACATTCCACAATAAATGTTTTTGTGAAGTCTGGCATGGCTACGACTGGTGCTAGGCACATTTCCTCTTTAAGATGTTCAAAGGCCTTAGTTGCTTCAGGAGTCCATGAAAATGCATCTTTCTTCAATAATGTTGTTAGAGGTGCTGCTATTCTCCCATAATTCTCAACAAACTTGCGATAATACCCTGTTAACCCGAGAAATCCTCGCAACTTCTTTATGGTTGTGGGGACTTTCCATTCCTTAATGGCTTTAATTTTGTTAGGGTCTACTTTAACACCCTCGTGAGATACAATATGACTCAGATATTCCACCTCTTGTACTCCAAAGAAACATTTGGATGTTTTTGCATATAATTGTTTCTCCTGCAATAGTTTGAGCACCCTGTCAACATGTTCAACATGATCCTTCCAAGACCTACCGTAGATTAGTATATCATCAAAAAATACTAGCACAAATTTTCTAAGGAAGGGTTTGAAAATGGAATTCATCAACCCTTGAAATGTAGAAGGTGCATTGGTAAGGCCAAAAGGCATGACCAAAAATTCATAATGACCCTCATGAGTTTGAAATGCTATTTTTGGAATATCTTCAGTCTTCATTCTAATTTGATGATACCCTGAACGAAGATCCAATTTGGTAAAATAAATTGCTCCATGTAATTCATCCAATAATTCATGAATCACAGGAATGGGAAATTTATCTTTAATGGTGAGCTTATTGAGCTCCCTATAATATGGACACATGCGCCATGATCCATCCTTCTTGTGTACCAATACTAAAGGAGCAGAGAAAGAACTTTGACTAGGTTGAATTATACCCGCCTCTAACATTTCTGCAATCATACGATCAATTTCGCTCTTTTGGACATAAGGATATCTATAAGGCCTGATGTTTAGAGGAACACTTCCTAGAATCAAATGAATAGCATTATCATGATCATGAATAGGTGGTAGTCCTTTTGGAGTTTCAAAAACCTTGGAATGATTGTCCAAGACTTTTTGGAGATCTGCAGAAATAGATGATTTTGAGTTGGAACTTCTACTGAGCATAATTGTGCAATGATGCCTCGTTGTTCTTTATTTAAAATCTTTTTCATGACATTAGACCTTATTATCTTTCCCGGCTTCCCTGCAATACCCCGTAATTCGACTTCCTTTCCTTCTAAAAAAAATTTCAAGAAAAGTTCTTGAAAATTAAAAGCTACCATCCCCAAAGATTATAACCATTCTACTCCTAGTACAACATCAACACCTCCCATAGGAATGGAAAGCATTGGACTATTCAATACAAATTCCCCCATGGTTAGCTTGATATTATGGCATTTTCCAGAGCAATTTATAGTTCCTCCATTTGCAACCATCACTTGACATTCTGGTGCTGGGTATAGGAAACAATTCAATTCCATGGCTACCTTACAATGAATAAAATTATGGGTACTACCTGAATCAATCAACACTATTACCTTTTTCTTCTTGATATGTCCTTCTATCTTGAGAGTTTGAGGAGTGGTAATTCCTGCCAATTCATTACACGATATGGTTAGACTCATTTCTTCCTCTTCTTGGGTTGGTTCCTGGTGTATATCCTCTTCTTGTTCATTTTCTTCTTCCTCTTCACAATCTATGTAAAATAATTTCTTCTCAGAACACTTATGACCTTTAGTGTATTTTCTATCACAACTGTAGCAAAGCCCTTTTGCTCTTTTTTCTTCCAATTGTTGTGGTGTCAACCTTGTAGGTTGTGGAAATCTAGGCGTAGCAACACTTCCTTCTTTATAGAATTGAGTGGTAGGCTTCCTTGTCGCCATAATTTTACATTCAACTTTTCTTGCCAACCCGAATGCCTTCTCCAATGAATCAGGTTCCAAAACGCGAACTTCATGTTGGATGTTATCCTTTAAAGTGCCTATGAAGAGATCAATCCTGTGTTCCTCTGGAATATCAGTTACCCTTATATTCAATTTTGGAAGTCCTCAATGTGCTGCCCCACTAAACCCTTTTGTTTGAGATTTATCAATTGGCTAAAGAAGGTGTTGCTCTTTGTATCCTCATAATGTGCTATCATTTCCTCCGTAAAAATTGACCAAGTGACAATTTTTTTACGGGAGCAAAGCCATCGATACCATACAAATTTATTTTTTTCTAAATGTAAAGTTGCAATGCGTAACTTTTGTGTGTTTTGCACATTATGGAGATCAAAATATTGCTCCATATGTAGTATCCATGTTACAGGATCCTTTCCATCAAACTTACTCATGTCCATTTTTGGAATATGGTGGTTCTTACCGCCAAGATTATATTTTATGAAATCATGATTAACATTTATTTTGTTCTCATCATGAGTTTCCTTCACTATCTTTTCACCATTAGGAAACATTTATTGTATCAACTTTGTCAAACCTTCCATGTATACTTTTAGATCATTCTTCATGTTTTCCATTTTAGATTCCATGCCAGCTTCCATGCCATCTATCTTAGATTCCATGCCATTGTTCAAACCATCCATCTTATATTCCATGCCTTTCTTCAAACCATCCATCTTAGGTTCCACGTCTTTCTTCAAAACTTCCATGTCATTTTTTGTTGCTCTTTGCGAGAGCGAAATTTGTTGTACTTGCTCTTGTAATTTTGATATGTCATGTTGCCATTCTTTGTCTTCATGAGTCATAGTAAATCCTTCTAAAGGCTTAATGGGTGTTGAATTCTTTTTAGGGGCCATTTTAGAATCTAATACTAATATCCATTCTACAATATTCCCTTGGAATCAATTCAACTTGATTCTTCAAACAAGACTTATGCAATTTTGAAAAAAAATACACACCTTTTACTTGCTTTTGAGGAGCTCGATATTGAAATTGAATTATCTCTATAATTTTGGATCCTCAATATCTAAAATTCAGCCCTGTAGTAGCCCTCTAAAGCTTCTTTCAAATTCCGCAGGTCTGATCTAATTTGGATTCTTCAAGGCAAAATTATGTCCAATCTCCCACAATGACCCAATTTTGGACTGGTTCAGTAGAGCGAACTTGTACGAACTGCCACGTGTCACTGTTTCCTCCTTTGGCTCTAAAATTGATAGACCAAAAACTAAATTATGTGCACTTGCGGCTGCTTTTTACAACATTCCAATCCAATGCCAGAGAACGAGCTATGAAGATTTTCCTATGATCACCTCTTTGAGATGAAATTCAGTAGCCTCAAAAAGCCCTAACTTCCACAGATCATATCTTCGAAAATATTTTCAACCAATATATCTGAAATGACGATGTTCCTCAGGATTGTGGCTTCGCACTCTAAAAATTTCAGCTTCTGAACCTTCATAGAAAAAATGTTATTACGAAAATACCACGATGACCTATTTAGGTTAAATTTAGGAGCCTGCAAAATTACATAAATTGCACAGATCATATATTTGAAAATATTGCAAACCAAGCTCTGTAATGTTTTGACGATGTTCCTCGGGATTTTGGCTTCACACCCTAAAAATTTCAGATTCTAAACCTTCGTAGAAAAAAGGTTATAGCGAAAATGCCACGCTGACCTGTTTGGAGCAGCGAAACCCTAGAATCTCAAAGTTCTGATACCAAATGTTGTGAAACCACCTCCAAAAAGAGAAGAAAATAGATATCAACGCCTTAGAAATAAACCACTTCGAGGGGGCAAGCTCCAATACATTACATGAATGAACAATTCTTGGATGATTCAAATTACAAAACCTCCTTTCTATATATAGGAGTCCATGGGGCCATAATGTAATCCTAGTGGGGCCACAATGTAATCCTAGCTGACCTAATAATAATAATTTAAGGGCACAATAATAACAATATGGGGGTTACAAGGGTACAATAATAACAATAAGGGGTTTACACTAACAACAATAAGGGACTATACTAGTAATATAGGGACCTAACATATAGAATGATGTAGAAGAAGAAGAAACACTAGACCATAACCCCAACTATGAAACAACCACCTAATGATGATCCTAAAACTCCCAACACTGCCTCTTCAACTCTTGGTAGATAGACACTAGTACAATTTTTACAATAATGTATTTACAATGACTTAGTACAATGATACCTTTACCGTGACTATATGTATTGCTGCCCACTTGAAGACTTCATGTGATGAACTTCTTGCTGCTATTCTGCACCTTGGTTTCTTATCTTGTCATGCTACCCTTTTCTACACCTTGCTTTGCTTTGTTTCCCTAAAAAGTCTGGTCCTTTGCAGCCCTTGAAAACACATGATCTAGCTTTTTCTTGCCTTCTAGGAGCTCGATAATGAATCTGGTGTATCTCTGTTATTTTAGATCCCCAATATGTTATTTTAGGTCCTGTAGTAGGCTTCTGAGTCTTATTTCCAATGACATAGGTGTAACCCAATTTGGATTCCTCAAGGGAGAGTTATGCCCAATCTCTCACAATTCCCTAATTATGGATTTTTTCAGTAGATCGAACTTGTATGGCATGCCATGTGTCACTATTTCTTCATTCATCTCTAAAATTGTTAGATAAAAAACTAAAATCCATGCGCTATTTTCCACTTTTTACAAAATTCCAATCCGATACACAGAGAGAGAGTTATGAAGATTTTCCCAAGGTCACTTCTTTGAGATGAATTTCAAGAGCCTGCAAAAACACTAACTTCCACATATCATATCTTCGAAAATATTGTGCACCTTGATCTGAAATTTTCACAGGTGCTTCCTCAGGATTTCAACTTTTCCTCATAAAAATTTCTGCTTCTGAACCTTCGTAGAAAAATGGTTAGAGCGAAAATTCCATGATGATCTGTTTTAGATGGAAAAATCCCTTGAATAAGGAGGATATGAGGATCACAATTTATATAAATGATTAGGTTGAGAGGGACTTCAAGAAGTGAACATGGGAGGGATTTTAGGAGCTTAAAAAATATTAATTATGAATTTTTCAATGACCCATGACACAACTCCATGGGGTTTTAGCCCACTAAATATGGGTACAAACTTCAAACATGAATATCTCTCAAACCGTGAAGAATTACGTGGAATGCCATATATCAACGGAAACATTTGGAAAATTAGAAACCATCAAAAGCATTCTTGACCTAGAATACATTATTTTTTTAGTTAAAAATTCCCATGCAATATTGGGGTAGCCCCTAGTGTTGCTTGGGTTGACATCAATGACAATCGCTGATCAACAATCTTCCCCTTTGGCATTGATGACATCACAAGTACTCCCTGTGTGATCATGACACCTCTTCCTACAACGTTCTCTCCCCCTTTGACATCAATGGAAAAGGGTAACTCCCCCTGAAACACAACCATCCTTTGGACTTGTGCACACTTCCACTCCCCCTTTATATTATGAATAAGGAAAATATAATGAGAACTTAGGAGAATCCCAAGCTTCTGGAAAAGATATTCGAATGCATTAGGAGTACTCTCACAATAATAAATTCTTCCTGCCCAATCTGCATCTTTAAAGGCATGAATAATCAAATGTTTACCCTTGGGATACCAGAAGCCATATTCTGTTGTTCTCTTTAGATATCAAAGAATTCTTTTGATGGCAATAATATATGATTCTTTTGGTGTTGCTTGGAATCTTGATACTTGTCCAACTGCTTGCATAACATCTGGCTAGGAGGTTGTTACATATAGAAGACTACCAATCTTATATCTGTACAACCTTTGATCCACATCCTTAGATGAGGCATCTATGCTCAATTTGCAACCTGTTACCATCGGAGTAAGGATGGGTTTGCAATCTTCCACTTTGAATTTCTTGAGAATTTCCTTGATGCACTTGACTTGACATATAAATATTCCTTTCTTTTGCTGAGATATTTGAAGCCCTAAGAAGTATGTCAGCTCACCAAGTAAAGACATCTCGAAATCATTTTCATATTTGTAGAAAACTTCTTACTTAGTCGATCATCATTGCTACCAAATATTATATCATCCTCTTTAGCTATTATATGTGCTTTAGTTGCTTCATCAAAAACATATATGTTGTTTGGAACTCGACTTGCTATAGCCACAATTTCACCATACCTACCTTTCCAGATTTCACATTTTGTGGAGTTGAAGAGTATTGTGTGTCCTTGATCACACATTTGTCCAACATTGAGCAAATTGTGATTCATGTTTTCAACCAATAGAACATTCTTGGCTAGAGCATCTTTACTTCCGAGAGTGACGGTACCTGATCCTATAACATTTGAAGATCCATCATTTCCAAAGGACATAGTTCCATCCTTCTTCACTTTCAGAGATACAAATTTCTTTCTATATTCAATCATATGCGTTGAGAAACCACTATCAACATACCACACATCTTTGTTGTTTTGAGCCTTGAGAGCGAGAGCACAATTATCAGTCTTCTTCTTCCATGTTCGTTCGTTCTGTGGCTTTGAAGTTTCTTCTGGAGGATTTTCAAGTCTGCAGTCTCTGGCTATGTGTCCAAATTTTTGACATTTGTAACATTCAATATTATTTCTTAAATGTTCAAATCTATTGATGTTTCGCTGAGCCCTAGGAGGTTAATATTTGACAGATCTCCTGGAATTGTATTCGTTCCTAGGGTACGTGCGACATTCTACAGCTTTATGACACAATTTTCCACATGAATAACAGTATCCATAAAAAATATGTTGGTACCCGGATGGAAATATTCGTCGAGGAATTTTCTTCCAAGGCTGTTCTTGTGAATCTTGTCCAATGAAGTCTACATGCATGTCAGATCTCATAGGTTCATTTTATTTTGTTGTAGAAGGTCCTGCTACTTCTTCTTTGTAACTGATGCCAGTTCTGTCGTTGTATGATCGTTGATTGTTAATGAGTTCTTCTAATGCCCTTGAGCTGTTGACATAGTTTTGGATGATTTTTCCTTTCTTCACTTCCTTACGCAGCAAGACTACTTCAGCTTCTAATTCTTCCCTTTCTTGGTTGCTTTCTTTCAACTTCTTTTGAAGTGACTCTTCAATGCATTTTTGTTCTTCAACTTCAATTTTGAGACCCTGAACTTGTTCTTCAAGAGTATTAGAATGGATCTTCTCTGCCTTGAGCTCTTTTATAAGCTTGATTGCTTCCTTAGAAAATTATTCTATGGTCAATCCTTGTTCATCGTTGTTTGATACCTCTTGTTTATTGTGCTTGGCCATAAACAATACTCTCTCATTGGCTTCTTCTTCGTTGTCATTGTCGTCATCAGATGATGAGCTATCTTCTTTAGAGAGAAAGTTCCTTTTGGATCCTTGCTTGTTGAATTTCTTAAGGCCTTTATTTCCTTTTGAGTTTCCATCACTTTTGTTTGGACATTTTGATGCAAAATACCCAACCTCACCACAGCCGAAACATATCAACGCAAGTTTACCTTAGAATTTTCCCTTACCAATTTTTAGTTTTCTCGTAAAGTAGGCATATTCTTCATCTGAAAGACCTTCTTCATCATCTCCCTTTTCTTCACACTTGTAGGTACATGTGTTTTCAATTGAAGGTTGTTTGTCCTTATTGGTTTTCTTAGATGCGACAGACACAGTTTCTAGATGCGAAGTACCCTCTTCTTCATCAAGTCTCATTTCATATGCTATGACAACTCCATATAATTCCTCTTTGCTGAGTTTGTCCAGATTTGCACTGTATTCTAAGACCGATATCTTTGGGTTGAATCTCCCTGGTAAAGTTCTAAGAATCTTTCGTATAATAGTCTTCTCGTCAACTGGCTCACCCAATCCTTCCAAGGTATTAGTTATCTCATCAACGTATTGGAAGTATGCAGCAATGTTGCAATCTTCTTTCATTCTGAGTTGCTCAAATTTTTCTCTATAGATTTGAAGCTTTGCTTCTTTTACATTTGAGTCACCTGCATATATATTCTCAAGCTTATCCCATACATTTTTGGTATTTTTACAACCCAACACCTTATGATAAGAATATTCAATAAGTCCACTTATAATAATATTCTTTTCTTTTGCATCATTTACCAAATTCTTCTTACCTTGTTCATCCGCGCTTGATGTAAATCCATTTTGAACAGTGTCCCATACTTCGTAACCTTGCGCCAAGAGATAGACCTCCATTCTTCCTTTCAAGAGTGCATAATGATTTTCATTAAACATAGGTACACCATTCGTAGTATGCTCTATGACCTCCTTCTAGCTATTAAACTGCTATTGAAGGAGCCAAGCTCCGATACCAATTGTTGGAAATACCAAGAGGGGGGTGAATCAATATTTCTTTTAGTTTAGAGCATTAATTAATCTTCAGTTATTATCAGTGTTTGTACAATGAGAGCAGTAAAAAAAAGGACCACAAATGCACATATTTTTTAAGGTAGAAACCCACTCCGGGACAAAAATCAGCTAATGATTTTCTAATAATTATTTAATAGTCAACTCCAATTGAAAATGAAGCTCCAACTTCATAGAATCTAGAAAAGCATTCTTCTCCAGCTCCCACTGGATGGACGCTCCAATGCTCGAGATTCTTCAGCTGTCAACTGAACGAAAGCCCCAACACCCAATGAGCTACAACTCACCCTAGCACCACCCTACCACCCTATAGAATAATAAAAGAAGAATTGACTCTCGCACGAGGGAAAATGGTTCGATTTACAATGATATAGAATGATGTAGAAGAAGAAGAAACACTAGACCATAACCCCAACTATGACACAACCACTTAATGATGATCCTATAACTCCCAACACTGACTCTTCAACTCTTGGCAGATAGACACTAGTACAATTTTTACAACAATGTATTTACAATGAGTTAGTACAATGATATCTTTACAGTGACTGTATGTAGTGCTGCCCACTTGAAGACTTCATGTGATGAAATTCTTGTTGCTATTCTGCACCTTGGTAGCTGTTCTTGTCATGCTACCCTCTACTGCACCTTGCTTTTCTTTTCTTCCCTAGAAATTATAGTCATTTGCAACCTTTGACAACACATGTTCTAGCTTTTTCTTGCCTTCTAGGAGCTCGATATTGAATCTAGTGTATCTCTATTATTTCAGATCCCCAATATGTGATTTTAGGTCCTATATTATTCCTCTAATTCTTCTTTCCAATGCCACATGTCTGAGCCAATTTGGATTCCTCAAGGGAGAATTATGCCCAATCTTTCACAACGCCCTAATTATGGATTGTTTTAGTAGAACGAACTTGTACAGCGTGCCATGTGTCATTTTTTCTTCATTCGGATTTGAAATTGATAGAGAAAAAATTTCATTCCATGCACTATCTTTCTCTTTTTACAGAATTAAAATCCAATACTCAGAGAGAGATTTATGATGATTTTCCCAAGGTCACTTCTTTGACATGAATTTCAGAAGCCTGCAAAAATACTGACTTCCACAGATCATATCTCCGAAAATATTGCGCATCTTAACCTAAAATTTTCACAGGCGTTTCCTTAGGATTTTGGCTTCGCCTCATACAAATTTCCACTTCTGAACCTTCGTAGAGAAACATTTAGAGAGAAAATGCCATGATGACCTGTTTCAGATGGCGAAATCCCTTGCATAAGGAGGATATGAGGATCGCAATTTATATAAATGCTTAGGTTGAGAGGGGCTTCAACAAGTGAACGTGGGAGGGATTTTAGGAGCTTAAAAAATTTTAATTATGACTTTTCAATGACCCATGCCACAACCCCATGGAGTTTTAGCCAACTAACTAGGGGTACAAACTTCAAACATGAATATCTCTCAAACCGTGAAGAATTACGTGGCACGCCATATATCAACGGAAACATCTTGAAAATTAGAAACCATAAAAAGCATTATTGAACCAGAATATATTAGTTTGGTAGGTCAAAATTCCCATGCAATATTGGGATAGCTCCTAGTGCTGCTTGGGTTGACATCAATGACAACCACTGATCAACATTTGTCACTGTCTGCAAGTCACTCTGAGCCTTCTTGAGATCCTTTTCTACCATCTTCAACTATGTAATGAACTGGGATAATATTTTTGTTGGATCATCAGTTCCGGATGGCATGACTATAGTATAATAATGAGAATCAATTTGATTTTTCGAGTTAAGGACATACTCCTTTAACTTAGAGATCTTCTCTTGTTTTTGTAACAACTATTGTAAAATATTTTCTTTCTCATTGTCAACATTTGCTACCTCTGCTGCCATTGAGTGCTCTCCAATAGGAAACTTTAATTTATTCTTCAGCACAATTGTCTCTGACTTAGCACTCTGTAACAATTTTTATACAACTAACTTATCATTAGGATTCACTACAATCTTTACAATTATATTTTTCAATTCTTCATTCTGAGTTGACAGAGCCCTCGAATTAGCATTTTCCAATTTCAACTTCTTGATCACTTTTCCTAGCATATATTCTACCTTTTGAGCAGCTGCACTAGACTTGGTTGAATAATTAACAATCAATTTCCCTATCTGCATATGAAAATTAACTTTATCAGGTAAAGGAATTTTCTTCACCTGAACAGTCAAATTAAAAGTTTTAAAACTACTTTATCACCCTACTGTCATTTCAGATGGGTTAGAAAAAGAAATTTTAAACTGGTCCTTTTCCAAGTCCATGGCAGTAAATAATCTAGTTTGGTCAAGAGTAATATGATATTTAGCTTACGCTTCCATACTAGCTTTCATCTTTTGATTCCTCTATGCAATCTGAGAAAAAACCTGCTTGATCATAGGGACTTGGTCTTGAACATCTTCATGTCTTGTAGGTGAAGCGGGTACATTTTGTTCATCTCCTAATTGAAGGAGGAGACCGGGTTGAGTGCTTGGTATCTCTTCTGTCAATCTTTCCCTCTTCTCAGCTCTCTATTCCTCATCTTCAGAATCAATAGTTGTCTCTTACTTATTTTTCTTAACTTCTCAGAGATAATGGGAGTTTGTATGCTGGAACTAACATAGTCTGCAAAAATTTTATTAGCCAACTTTTAAAGTTCAAGCTTACTATCATATATGAAAGGAGAATAGCCATTTTCAGCCCCTCTATTACAAATCACCTTGTGAGGGTCATAGTCAAATTTCTCACCTAGTAACAAGTGCATACCTTCTAACATCTTGTTAGCTTCATTAACTGCTTACTTCATATTTACTGCAAATGGACCCATAGACATATGCAGCTTAAACAAATGACTCTTCTTCATTGAAACAAAATCAAATTGATCCACGTTCAGACTTTGTCTAATAAATTCCAATGCAGACAACCTCATAGGGACAAAAGTTGGAAATCTATAAGGTTCTATTCAAGCTCCATATAATCTAATCTTTGAATGATCTTCATATACAAACCAATCCCAAAATTTACAATTATTACTTAACTGAAGACACTCCTGAGCTTTGGGCAGGAAGCATGGAGGAGGAACCCCATTTAAAACCTTATAAGAAATTGGCATAAAATAAGTATCAAAATCAAACATCCCTCCCACATCTGGTTCATTTCTTATTGTATAAGTCCAGAAAACTACTGACTGTCTTTTCTTATTTGCATCCCTAATGTTCAATCCAAAATGTAAAAATTCCTCTGCATTTTGATACAGAAACAGATAAGTGATAAGTGAGGGGAACTTGAAGGACCCGGTGAGGGACAAGCTCATGAGCTGAGTATTAACAACCTCTTCCCAATAAGAGAGAATATACAACACTACTTTAGACTTCATCATCATGGAAAAAAATCCCAACATTGACCTGTCAATTTGAGTAGCATCTTCTTTTCCAAGAATCTTTGACAGAGATTGTAGCACTGGCTTGACTACTGCGTAAAAATTCTCTAATGGGAATTATTTATCATCTTCTGCAAATTGCTCCATATTAGGCTTCAAAAAGGATATGACCTGTGTAAACTCCTACCCTGTAATATTATCATAGTATTCTACCAATGATTCATCAGCGACCTGGACATAAGACTCAGACTCAGGATAACACAGGGTCTAACAAATTAACTGGCCTGAAACCTAAATAACATTTTCCCCTAAGCAATTGATCATAAAAAATTTAACAGGATGCAACGCAGACACTAACTAATGCACAAATTCTGGAAAATGATATTCTTTGCAGATGCATGCAGAGAGCACACCAGAATTAGCCATGGCTGCATAGATGGGAGAATTTTTCTCATTCAAGAGAATTTGCTGGTAGAAGGGAAAATGATCAACGGTGCAGATGGTGTCCCAAATATCTTTCTCTGTATCCATGAGAGGGATATGGATAGAAGAGGCGGACAAGGAAGATTTCTTAGCCATGGAATAATGCACAGTGGTAGGCAATGGTATGCAGAGATAAACAAATATGATGACTAGGATGACTTCGTGGACGACTGAGAATAAGAGATCGATAGGAGAAAGAAAGGCTTGAATCCTTTAAGTAGATGGTGCTGAATTCAAACATTAATGTTAAATTAATACTTAAATGGAAAATTAATGTTACATATGACATGACAGATGAGTTGTAGCCAAATGGATGCATACGTCACTGAGGAGGCACCAGGGGGTATGGAGCATTCGTTGAGGTCCTACCCCTGAAGTGAATGAGAACCATTGATCCTTGATATGCTATTAGTCAGCGTGATCAAATCTGGAGGCACCTCCTCTACTAACCTACGGGTTTTTTGTGCCCGCGGGTTCCCACTGATCTAAATCAAATGAAACGGGTTTTAATCCTGCCTGCCAACTTGCACGAGTATTAGTTAGAACTCTCGATCCCAGCTTCACATGCTCTGAAAACATATGAATGGATCAATATGAGAATATAAAATTACCTTCACACATATGAAGGATTTTAATTTTACCATATATGTTTTTTTTGTATTTTGAAAATAAAATAAAGGAAAATGCGAATGAGCCACAACATCACCTTTGGCCTGCGAGCTTGATTTGGCATATATTCCACCTCTCTCTATCACTTCTACTTATAACAACATTCCTTCTACTTCAGATGATGACATCAAGGATGAAAATCCTCCTCCACCTCCTCAATATATTCCTTCAGCTCCACAGCTTCAAAACTGGGTCCGCTCTACTCACGATGTAGCATGCTCTCTTGCAGGTGACCCTGCAGATCAACATCGTACACATTCTCAGTTCGATAGACCCTCTTATTTTTTGGCTCAAGTTCTAGAAAACTATGATCCAGATATCTTTGAATAAGCTTCAAGCCATCTAGATTGGGATGCAACTATGAATGAAGAATATCGTTCGTTATTGGCATATGATACTTGGGATATTGTTCCTCTTCCAAAGAGAAAAAAACTTGTCAGATGCAAATGGGTTTATAGAACAAATTTTGGACCAGATGGAAAAGTGGATAAACATAAAGATCTTCTTGTTGCTAAAGGATTTTCAAAAGTTGAAGGCATTGACTATACTGGAACCTTCTCCCTTGTTTCCAAAATGAATTCTATCTGCCTTTTTCTTTCCCTTGTTGTCTACTTTAAATGGGAATTTCATTAGATGGATGTTAAATCCGTCTTCTTACATGGGGACTTGGATGAAGAAATCTACGTGGAACAACCCCCTAGATTTATCCAAAAAGAGTATAGCCTTGTTTTTCACGTTAAGAAGTCTCTCTATGGTCTCAAAAAATCCCCTCAGGCTTATTATGCCAAAATGGATAGCTTTCTCTTGGATAATGGCTTTTCTAATGTCATTTTGATAACACTGCCTACACCAAGAAAGTGGATAAGTCCTTAATCCTACTTGTTTTTTATGTTGATGATCTTATCCTTATTGGTAGTGATCCCACCCATATAATTCATGTGAATTCTAGCCTCAAAAATAAGTTTCAAATTCCATACTTATGACACTTTCATTATTTCCTTGGTCTTCAAGGCTTGCAATGCAAAGAAGGTATTACCCTTTCTCAGTCGAAGTATGCATGTGATATTCTACACCACTTTCACATGGAAGACTGTAAGCCAACCCCTTCTCCCTTTTAGTATGGAGTCAAGCTTTCAATCACTTGTAATTCCCCTGAGGTTGATGCTATCTTATACTGTTAACTTGTTGGTAAACTTCTGTATCTAACCCATACCCTTCCCGAAGTTTACTTTGTCGTTGGTATTTTTGCGCAGTTTATGAACAAACCTCATGAAAGCCACTGGAAAGCAGTCAAAATAATACTTCAATATATTCAAGGTACAATTTAGTTTGGGATTCATTACAATGCAAGAGCATCTCCATTATTGGTTGGTTTCACTGATTCTAATTGGGCTGGAGACCCTGATGATTGAAAGTCTACTGCAAGTTATGTATTCAATCTTGGTTCAGGACATATTACATGGTCTTGTAAGAAACAAAATGTCATCTCTCTTTCTTTGGCAGAAGTAGAGTATCTGTTGATCAGCGGTTGTCATTGATGTCAACCCAAGCAGCACCTGTTGGGAAAAATACTGAGAGGGGGGGGTGAATCAGTATTTAGGGCAAACTAAACTTTTTACTTTTTCATGCTCTAAAACCCATACGCTACTTTCCTTTAGTAAACTCGCGTATGCACGCGGATATCCTTCATACAACTCACGTATTAGCAGAGATCTAAATATGCAGATATTTATTAACTTAGTTCTTTGCAATATTCATTCATCTGATGTTAAGTTATCAGTAAACATGTGCAGTAACAACAAAATAAACCATCACACAAAGAATCACACATGAACACTAGGATTTTTAGGTGGAAACCCAAGTCGGGAGAAAACCACCGCTGTAGTTGCTCAGCCTTCAATATTTTATTATAGAGAAAACATCTTACAACATATGTGCTGGTGCAGACTCCTACCAGCACGCAGGCACCCACCCGCGCTCGTTTACCAGCCTCTCCTGGAAGGGAGCTCCAACCCCCTGACTCGTTTACCAGCCTCTCCTGGAAGGGAGCTACGACCCCCTGATCTCGTTTACCAGCCTCTCCTGGAAGGGAGCTACAACCCCCTGACTGAAGGTTATAACCCTCAGCACCTCTATGGACCACGTTTCATCAATTTTCACACTGGATCCAAAGCTTCCTTTAGGACACCACTTGCAGACCACGTTTCATTATATTTTCAGACCGGACCCACTCCATACATTTAAGCTCAATCATACATCAAACTGAAACTTATCAATTCAGACAATCCAGAACTGTAGAATACATCATTCACAGATAGCAGTAACACAGCAGAACAAATCAGACATTTCATACCCCTTGCTTCAGCAAACCCTAGTTTGCATACGCGCTTTCCTTTCACTGATACCGCGTATATACGTGCTTCCAATCACATCAACCCGCATATACTTCTGTACAATTTACAGAGTTGATTTCACTACGCATACGCGCTTTCTCTTCAGAAAAGCCGCGTATATACGTGCTTCTTCTGCGGTGAACTAGCGTATGTTTCTTCAGACATTTAGGTCATTGCAATTCTTCAGAACAGATACATTACTCAGATTTTACCCTTTACTTCAGACAGATGTTTGCCTCTTCTCAGATCTAATCATCCCCTAAACAAATCTAGCAAATACAAGTACATTTCAGATCTAGATACCCTTCTTCATCATTGGTGCATCATGCAATCAGATCTATCATTCAACTGTAACCCTTTCCATTCAGATATACTTCAGAGAGAAGTATTCATTCAAGCTCAGACATCTTGCACCCACACCCATTATTTACACAATGAATTTCTTCTCTTTATATAGGTTTCCCCTTTTTCAATACCATGAGCCAAAACCACATTACATCCGATGGTATTCCTGGACGGGGTCATTTAGACAAATCATTACCCAATACAATGGGTCAATACCATGGTGGATTGCCATCAAGGACAACACTCTGCATCATATTGCCAACAATCTTCCCCTTTGGACTTGATGGCAACCACGATGGTGTTTGATCACCACAACAGATAGGTACATTAAGAATACAATGACACCATGTCACTCTCCCCATTCTTTGACACCATTCTTTCTCTTCATTCAAACACCATGTCACTCTCCCCCTTTGACATCAAGGGCAAAGGGCGGATCAGAACCAACACACTCTCCCTCTTTTCTCCTCATGTAGAAGAAGCGTTCTGCAGATCTGATGTATACTTAAGTGACCAAGCTCCCCCTGAGTTCATGCTGAATATTCAAACATATTTTTCAATGAATTACATGAATCTATGAACTTCCTATAACCAAAGACTCATACTTACATCAAAGATCCAACCAAGTGGATTTACATATGAGACTCAAATGCCCAACCAAGTGGGTTTACATATCTCAACTTAACTACCCAACCAAGTGGGTTTACAATTTTGACTCAGCTACCCAACCAAGTGGGTTTACAAATTTGTCAAGTCCTTACATGACTGAATATTACAATTTTCATCATGGGTCTCAAGAAGACCTTTTCATCAAATTACAAATATGACCATTTATGAACAATACCAGAAAGACTTCAAAGAACATATTTCAGAATCATCATAATGACAACAATGCATTATACTTAGCAAAGCTAATGCTCCCCCTGAAACTGTGCATCCAAGCATCCTTCCATATGACTAAGGCTCCCCCTTAGTTTGTGCATCCTGAACACTTTCACCAACAAATCATCAAGGCATCTTTATCAAAATATTAGAAATAGAGTTATGAGAACTGGAACACCACCAGAGGTACCAAACAGTATCAGAGATACCAACAAGACATTGCAAATTTCGTGTGAAGAAAGCTGACCTCAAACATAAAATGTCGCAACCGACATACACGGTTTTATGTGCATGAGTCACAGATATACGCGACTCTGTTTAAGGAAACCCGCGATCCAATACCATCTTCTATATTTTAACCAGATCTGATCCCTTCGTGAGAAAAAGACAGTGTTCAGCTTCTTTCTGAGATATTTGAATGCTTCCCTGGACTACAGATAGATAGAACAATGTAGTTGAGTCTTCAAGCATCATCCAACGGTTGTAGCATAAGCACATTAGTAACCAAGCCTTCAGATTCTTTGCAGCATCAATAAAATCTTTCCAAGAGAAATTATCAGACCAGCACAACATCTTCAAATATGTGTCAATCATCCATGTGGTCCAATATCACCATGATATTTAAGATTTAACATGAAGTAACATATGTAGGGAAAAGATCTCAACCATAGTAACAAACTCTGCATCATCTATTCTTATCTCTGAATCATAAGACTTCCAATTCATCCATGTGTGAGCAAAAAATATACTTTTCAGCAAACAAGGCTCAAAATCTCATCATAATAAACCATGTACCAAGTCATCATCATTTAAGCATGAGTATCAAATAATAAGCACTCATAGTGCCAATAATGAAATTATTAGTATTCAACCTGCTGCTCCCCTTGAACCAGTGCTCCTCCTTAACTTGTGCAACCTGAATACATTCATCAGCAAGTCACTAGCAACAATCTCTGCATGAACTGTCTTTATCTTCGAATTATAAGACTTTCATCTCAGCAACGAATACTCTTCATCAAAAAGCAAACATGACTCATCCATAATTTTCAACATCAGAAACCAAGTATCATATCATCATAATTTAGAACTGAGCAACTAAGCTGATATTGAGTCAATAATACAGTTATTAACAGTCAGACAGATGCTCCCCCTGAACCTCTGCTCCAGATCTTCAGCTATCATATAAATTCTCTTATCATCAATGCATACACGACTGTGTCTGCTGGAACTCGCGTGTATACGCGACTTTTGTTAATATAACTCGCATGGAAAGTGAAGCATAGAAATGTTTCACATTCCTTCATCTCCCCCGAACTTGTACTTCCCGTACTCCGTCGTCTTCATACCGTATGCTCGTCGTAAATACATATAACTTAAAAATCAAATCAACCATGAGAGTCATCATACATTGCTCCCCCCTATGACGATACATTACTAAATCTCATAATGGTCCCACATCATTCCCGCAGCCAATAAGAGAAGTAGCTCGAAGCGATGACTACGTAGGGTCGACCCCTACGCTTCGATCGGTCCTCCTTCTTTTTCCAAATTTTCTTGAACTTCCTAACCGTGTGCTGAAAATTGTCCACTTTCTGCTATACGAGATTTCTGAGGTATCTCCTTTCCTTGAGTAGCCTTCTTCTTTTGCTTCTTTTCCATGAGCACTTGTAGAGCTTGGTCAGAATCATCTTCATCTTCACTGGACACTTCATCATCATCTTCATTTGCATAATAACTCTTCCTCTTTTCAAATTGTTTCCATTTACCATATTTATCTCTATAAGGACATTTAGCAGCATAGTGACCAACTCTTCCACAATCAAAACATTTGAAGGGAAGTTTACCTTTGAATCTTCCAGTACCTAGTTGGGGTTTTCTCACGAAATTGGCTTCTTCTTCTTCAGATATATAGCTGGATTCTTTGACAACTTCCTTTTCTTTTCCTCTTGTAGATACCTTAAAAGAAGCTTCTCTTATTTCAGAAGGACCTCCTTGTCTCATTTCAAAAGCAGTCAGAATACCATGTAATTGAACAATAGTAAGAGTTTGCAGATATTGCCTTTCTTCAATAGATGATACTTTTGACTCAAAATTTGAAGTTAAAGATCTTAAGACTTTTTCCACTAGAGTAGTATCAGTTATGGTTTCACCCAAAATTCTCATACGATTTACAATATCATCAAGACGTAAAAATAAACTGGCAATACTCTCATCACTATGCATCCTTAAATTTTCATATTCAATTTTGAGAGTTTGGAGTTTTGCACCTTTTACCTTTGTATCTCCTTCATAACTCAGAATGATTTTGTCCCATATTTCTTTTGCTGCATTTAGCTGCATCACTTTAGCAAATTCTGGTTCATACATGCTTCCTAATAAGACATTCACTGCTTTGGCATTGATTTCATACTTCTTCCTTCTCGCCGCATCGCAGGAATACTTGTTGGGTATTGATAACCTTCTTCCACGATTGCCCATACATCTACACCAAGACTTTGCAGATATGCTTTTGTTCATACCTTCCAGAATATCAGATTTCTTCCATTGAATAGAGGTGGCTTTATAGACATTACTCCTTCAAGACTTCCCATTGCGACGGATCTCCTTCAAGCGATCAAGCTTCTGCAGAAGAACCTGCTCTGATACCAATTGTTGGGAAAAATACTGAGAGGGGGGGGTGAATCAGTATTTAGGGCAAACTAAAAATTTTTACTTTTTCATGCTCTAAAACCCATACGCTACTTTCCTTTAGTAAACTCGCGTATACACGCGGATATCCTTCATACAACTCTCGTATTAGCAGAGATCTAAATATGCAGATATTTATTAACTTAGTTCTTTGCAATATTCATTCATCTGATGTTAAGTTATCAGTAAACATGTGCAGTAACAATAGAATAAACCATCACACAAAGCATCACACATGAACACCAGGATTTTTAGGTGGAAACCCAAGTCGGGAGAAAACCACCGCTGCAGTTGCTCAGCCTTCAATATTTTATTATAGAGAAAGCATCTTACAACATATGTGCTGGTGCAGACTCTACCAGCACGCAGGCACCCACCTGCGCTCGTTTACCAGCCTCTTCTAGAAGGGAGCTCCAACCCCCTGACTCGTTTACCAGCCTCTCCTGGAAGGGAGCTACGACTCCCTGCTCTCGTTTACCAGCCTCACCTGGAAGGGAGCTACAACCCCCTGACTGAAGGCTACAACCCTCAGCACCTCTATGGACCACGTTTCATCAATTTTCACACTGGATCCAAAGCTTCCTTTAGGACATCACTTGCAGGCCTCGTTTCATCATATTTTCAGACTGGACCCACTCCATACATTTAAGCTCAATCATACATCAAACTGAAACTTATCAATTCAGACAACCCAGAACTGTAGAATACATCATTCACAGATAGCAGTAACAGAACAGATCAGACATTTCATACCCCTTGCTTCAGCAAACCCTAGTTTGCATACGCGCTTTCCTTTCACTGATACCGCGTATATACGCGCTTCCAATCACATCAACCCGCGTATACTTATGTACAAATTACAGAGCTGATTTCACTGTGCATACGCACTTTATCTTCAGCAAAGCCGCATATATACGCGCTTCCTCTGCGGCGAACTAGCGTATGGTTCTTCAGGCATTTAGGTCATTGCACTTCTTTATAATAGATACATTACTCAGATTTTACCCTTTACTTCATACAGATGTTCGCCTCTTCTTAGATCTAATCATCCCCTAAACAGATCTAGCAAATACAAGTACATTTCAGATCTAGATACCCTTCTTCATCATTGGTGCATCATGCAATCAGATCTATCATTCAACTGTAACCCTTTCCATTCAGATATACTTCAGAGAGAAGTATTCATTCAAGCTCAGACATCTTGCACCCACACTCATTATTTTCACAATGAATTTCTTCTATTTATATAGGTTTACCCTTTTTCAATACCATGAGCGAAAACCACATTACATCCGATGGTATTCCTGGACGGGGTCATTTAGACGAATCATTACCCAATACAATGGGTCAATACCATGGTGGATTTCCATCAAGGACAACACATGCCAACACTCTCATGTGTTCATATTCATTCAGTGGGTTGCCATCAAGGACAACACTCTGCATCATATTGCCAACAGCACCAGGGGCTAACCCAATATTGAATGAGAAGTTTTACCTACCAAATTAATATATTCTAGGTCAATAATGCTTTTGATGGTTTCTACTTTTCTATATGTTTCCGTTGATATGTGGCACGCCATGTAATTCTTCACGGTTTGAGAGATATTCATGTTTGAAGTTTGTACCCCAGTTAATGGGCTAAAACCCCATGGGGTTGGGGCATGGGTCATTGAAAAGTCATAATTAATATTTTTTTAGCTCCTAAAATCCCTCCCACGTTAACTTTTTGAAGCCCCTCTCAACTTAAGCATCCATATATATTGTGATCTTCATTTCCTCCTTAGGTAAGGGATTCGGCCATCTGAAACAGGTCATTGTGGCATTTTCGCTCTAAATTTTTTGCTACAAAGGTTCAGAAGCTGAAATTTTTATGAGGTGAAACCAAAATCCTGAGGAAGCTGTAGTAAAACTTTTAGATCATTTTCTACAATATTTTTGGAGATATGATCTATGTAAGTAATGGTTTTTGCAGGCTCCTAAAATTCATCTCAAATAAGTGACCTTGGTAAATTCGTCATAACTCTCTCTCTGAGTATCAGATTAGAATTCCGTAAAAAGTGACGGATAGTGCACAGTTGTTAATTTATGCTCCATCAATTTCAGAGACAAATGAAGAAACGGTGACACGTGGCACGCTGTACAAGTGTGCTTTTATGAAACAGTCCATAATTAGGGCAGTGTGAGAAATTGGGTATAAATCTCTCTTGAAGAATCCAAATTGGGTCAAACCTGTTAGCACCTGAAATTGACCCCAGGCTGAAAAAGGAAAATCAGGGTAACAGCTAAACCATGCTCAGCCTTGTAGCTAGCCCTACAAGGACAGGAGAGGGCTCTCTCCGTAGAATAGATATTCAATAAAACAATAATGAATTGATTTTAGGCTAGCTATATAAATGGGAAGAGGGATTTTAATAAATGACTGAAATTTCAGGGATGTATGGGACAAAAGGATAGTATGAAACTGAGGAATTAAATCAGGATACAGGGTATTTCATGGGGCAAGATAGGCAGGAGATTTAGCAATCAAGTTGAAATAAGATGGAGTGAAAAGACTGTTGAGAAGCTGAAAAGGGCATAATAAATGAATCCTTTTCAGACAGAAGAAAATACACAAAGTGTGAATGATTCCCCAAGGCAAAGCATATAAGAATGGATTCTACCTTTCTATCTTGAAAACATTCAACTAGAAATGTTTATGAATGAATGGTAAAACATAACGAAGTACATATGAAACACAAAGGCGAGACATATGCTAAACTCATACCACATGAATCCCACAAATTAGAGCTGCATCTCTTATTAATTCCTGTCAAACTGTACAATGTAGCACAGAGATGTTTTCTGCCACACTATTCCCCAGAACTCAGATCCTTTACAAATGATTTCCAATTACCATAAATAGAACAAATTCGTGGGAATATAGATCAATAGAAAGGAGGAGAAATCGTAATTGAAGACGGAAAACCAAGAGCCAATGATTTCTCCGTGAAGGAAGAGCTACGTTACATCTGGCTAGTCAGAAGGCGAAACATTGTAACATAGATTTCACTACAACGTAACTGAATATGTGACTGTTACAAATTTGGGTCTCGGCCTCTGGCTATCGCTTTGCTTTCCATTATTTCTTTTGAATAACTAACTTATAATATGATGTCGTTGCAGTAAACTAGAATAAACTGAAATAATGCCTTACGTGAAGGGAAACAGTGAATAGGAAGGAAGGGAGAGGAGGCGGGACCAGCATCTTAATCGCAATCGGGATCGAGGAGCGGGAAAATATATACGAAATAAAACTTTCGATGCGTTTGGATTAAACCATGAGAAGTCCTTTAATAAACGTAATAAAATGCGATTTGGGACTTACAAAGGGGAAAGGGCCTTTATATTATAATGGGGAGTAAGTGCTGTATGGTGGGCCCGGGGATAAAATCGCAATCGCATTATTGGAAGGGAGCGGGGGTAATCGCATCGGAATTTGCGATGCGATCAAAAGTTGCGACGGGGATTTTGCGATAGGGATTTTCGATGGGAATTTGCGATGGGAATTTGCGACGAGGATTTTGCGATGGGAATTTGCGACGAGGATTTTGCGATGGGAATTTGCGACGAGGATTTTGCGATGGGAAGTTGCGATGGGAATTTGCGACGAGGATTTTGCGATGGGAAGTTGCGACGAGGATTTTGCGATGGGAAGTTGCAACAGGGATTTTGCGCTAGGAATTTGCGATGGGGATTTTGCAATAGGATTTTGTGATGGGAATTTTACTTCACTTAGGCATAGAATTCAATCCAGAAGTCAGTTTTGAGAGTGTAGTATACCGTTGGACTCTTTCCGGGCTCTTTCTGATGGATCTGCTTTGAAGATGATCTGGCGCTGAACATGCTGCAGAAAAATTCTCTGGAAGCAGAGACATAACTTTGTGGAGATAACAAATTCTGAATTGCGACTTTGAGTTTTATGATTTCCTCATGACCTTGCTGATATTATTGATATTTGACTCATTAATTTGACCATGGTGAGACCCTAGAAACTAATGAGACCCATCCTATGACCTACTAATATGATTTTTGAGAATGAGGGTGGCTAATGACTAAAGACCATAGAAAGGAGAATCAACAAGTACCTCATGAGGGAAAACTGATAAAAATTACTATCATCAATGAATCCATGACCTAGCGGAATGGTGAAATTTTATTCGGTATGAGACACCTAATATGCAAATGCAAAAGAGCATTTTTGATCACTGATGGCAGTATGACTGGACTGACACTAACATTGACTCCAATGGGGATGGTAGCTCCTTGGAGGTGCCAAGAACACCGTAGACCAGGTAGCCTTATTCATTGGGCGTGGAGTCAAAAATACTGAAAAGCTGACACAATGCAGACTGACACTGACTCAATACTAAGACTGAAAAAGTGAAATAAAACCAAACCATACACAAATCATCCAAGTCTTATAGCCTTCACCTCGGGCCCCAAAATTTAATGACTATGTACTCTGAACTCTGATGAACATAACATGGTATAGACAATGATGACATAGATCCTAATCCTTTGTTTTCAACAGTGGTAGTGCTTCAAAAGCCTACCATTCACTTCTCCTCCAGGACAATCTTGGCCATCCATTTCTGAAAGCAAGAAGGCATTCTGTCCTCTGTATGCTGAGATCCTGTATGGTCCTTTCCACAGGTTTTCAAACTTACCATGCTTCCCTTTGTCTTCATTTCTAGCATCCCATTTCAACACTATATCATCCAGCTGAAACCTTTCTGCTTTTGTCTTCCTGTCATAGATCTTTTTTATTTTCTCCTGAAACTGAATAGCATTCTGTGACACTTGCTCTCTTGTTTTCTGAAGGTGGATCATTTGATTGATCCTTCGTTGATTTTCATTGTCTTCGCTGTCGACTTCTTGAAATAATCTCATAACTGGGACTGTAACAGATGTAGGAAAGATAGGATCAGTACCATAAACCAACTCAAATGGTGACATACCTATTGATCTTTTACTGCTAACTCTGTCTACCCACAGTGCGTTGATGAGCTTCTGGTGCCAATTACTTTTGTTTGCTTCCAACATTTTCATGATTATATTCACCAGCGATTTTTTAGATGCCTCGGCTAGGCCATTGCCTTGTGGATAATATGTTGTCGAATGGCCCAACGCGATGTTGTATTTGTCACAGAAATCGATCATTTTCTTTTATCTGAACGCTGCTGCGTTGTCTGTTACGATTTTGCATGGGTAGCCAAAGCGAGATAAAATATTCAATTCCAGGAATTGAATGATTACCGTGTCTATTGCTTGCCTGGCTGGGATGGCCTCGATCCATTTGGTAAAGTAATTTGTCCCTATAAATATCCATCGGTGTTGTGCTGAAGATGCGGGATGAATTTCTCCAATGAAATCGAGCCCCCACTGCTGAAAGGGTGCGTTCACCGAAACTGGTTTCAAAGGGTGTGGAAGCAATTTCTTCTTCCCTTGGAAGATCTGGAATTCATGAAATTTCATCACGGTCTTATATAAATCAGAAAATAATGTGGGCCAATAATATCCGGCTCTCAATATCTTGTTAGCTGTAGTCTTCCAAAACAGGTGACCGCCGCAGTCGCCTTTATGAAACTCGCGCATTACCTTCTGCGCTTCTTCTTCAACCAAACAATTAAGCAGAATGCCTCCCGGATCTTTCCAATACAGAGCGTTGTCTAAAATGCAGTATTTTGTGGATTTTAGCTTCAGAGATCTACCTTTACTCTTGGACATGCCCGTAGGGGGTGACAAATGCTGAAGGACATAGACGATATCTAAATACCATGGGGACTGTAGAAAAATATCTGCAATTGGAACCAGTAAACCTTCACCTTCCTTTTTTGCCATTGTGGTTATAAGGTTTATATCTAAAGCACGCAGATTTGATTGGGCCATCAATTTCGCCAAGCCTTGGCCTTTGACTAATTTCGTGGGCTTGATCTCCAGATCATACTCCAACATGGCTGTTATCCACTTACCTCTTCGACCTTCTGGATCAGTTTGCATCAACACATCCTTCACTGCCGTGTTGGGGACATATGCTATAGTATGTGAATGTAGAATGTAGACCCTGAAATCCTTCAATGCCTTGATAAGAGCCAATGCCTGTTTTTCAATAATGTTATATATTAAAGCAACATCTCTGATAGTCTTACTGAAGAAGGCAATTGGCTTTTCTATTTTATCTCTCCTTTGCATTAAAACAACGGCCAGAGTATGCTCAGATGCAAATGAAAATATGATGAAATCTTGAGTGTAGTCGTGACTGATCAAAACTAGGGCATTGGACAAAGCAAACTTTACCAGATTGAATGATTTGATAGCCTCCTCACTCCATTTAACAGTGCTGTCCTTTTTCAACATATTAGTCATTTCCCTCAAATTTTCAGCTAGATTTGGAATGAATCGTCGCAAGAAGTTCATTTTACCATTAAAATCCTGAATCTCCTTCTTGTTTAGTGGCAGGTCTATAAGCTGAATTGCCTCCACTCTAGCTGGATCGATGCGAATACCATCTTTGGAGATGATATGCCCCAGCATCTTGCCTTCATCCATGGCAAAGAGACACTTTTTGGGATTGAGAGAAATCCCGAACTTTCTGCATCGCCGAAAAAAAATTCTCAAATGGTGCAAATGCTCATCATCTGATCCTGAAAAAATGGTCAAACCATCCAAATAAATAACCAAAAAAACATCTTTTTCATTGGCAAAAGCAATGTCCATGGCACGTTGGAAAGTAGCTCCTGCGTTCTTCAGTCCAAAAGGCATTTTGGCATACTGGAAGGTTCCCCAGGGTGTTGTGAAGGCAGTTTTATCTTGGTCCTTCTCATGCACCAAGATCTGGTTGTAGCCCGAGTAGCCATCAAGTAGTGACATCCTGGATGCTCCAACTACTCTCTGCACAATATGGTCCATTTTCGGAAGTGGATAATTATCCTTTAAGGAAGCCTTATTCAGGTTCCGAAAATCTATGCACAACCTTATTTCTCCAGTCTTCTTTCGTACTGGGACCAAACTTGAAATCCAGTCAGAAAATCTAATGGGGACTATGATACCAGCTTTGTACAATCTGTTTACCTCTTTCTCGATGGATGGCAGCAGCTTTGGGTTGATTCTTCTCAGCTTCTGTCTGAATTGCTTTTGATCCGGCTTGATAGGAATAGTATGCTAAATTATGTTCTTATCATACACCTTCAAATCTGAATAATCCCATGCAAAAACATCAGAAAATTCAGAAATCAACTTCACATACTTCTCCTTCATTTCAGGGGACAATGTCTTTGACACTTTCACAAACTTGGGCTGGTTATGTGTTCCAAGATTCACATCTTCAACTCCTTTTTCTGTGCGTGCCAAGCTTGGCTTCTTTGCAACATCGTCCTGATCAAAAAGCTCCTCTAGAGGTATAAGACCTCTAGGAATTATATTATCTTTCAGCTGCAATATGTCCATTCAGTTTGTTTCCAATTCTTGATCATCAGCCACATACTCACCTTCTATGGGAGTGTCCTTGAATTTGCCATCACCCTGTAAAAATGCATTGATCTCATTATCGTCCCAAAATACTTGCCAATACCTTAAATTATCTGGAACAGCGAGCCTATGTTTGACATGAATCTCGAATTTGTTGCTGGAGTTCATCGGAATCTTCAGGTTACTTGCAGTAGTGGCAAGAGAATCAGCAATAAGATTCTACATCTTGGGTACCGCTATCAAAGTGTATTCTGGGAATGTCTTCAGAATGTCCAGAAATGCATTTCTGTATGCCCTCAGTCTTGGATGTTTAGCTTGGTATTCTCCTTTCACATGCTTGATTATTAACTCAGAGTCGCCATATACAGAAATCCTTTTTGCCTTCAACTTTTTCAAAATTTTGAGGCCTGCAATCAGAGCTTCATACTCTGCTTCATTGTTAGAGCATTCAAAGGCCAACTTATAAGCACATACTCTGACATTACTAGGGACCTTTTCAGGCTGAAACATAGGACTCCTTACCCATATTCCAATTCCAGCTCCGTCCTTACCAACTGCTCCATCAAAATCCATACTCCACAGGCCTTCTTCTTCTTCTTGTAGATGCTGAAATTTAGTTTCTTCCTTCCTTTCACCTTGGTTGATTTCTGGCTTTTCATTATCCCTTTGCTGCTGGCAGTCAGGAGGCTCAGAAGTACTTGCTACTTTGTCCTTCTCCTGCTTGAGGACCTCTCTGAAATTTTCTGAAATCTGAGGTATCTCCTCCACTTGTACCAACTGAACATCCTCATCATTTAGACCACCATCTGAATATAGGAAAAATGATTCTAAATCTGTGTGGACCGCATTGATGGGATGATTCACTGGCTTGTCTTTACTGGTGATCATATATTTCATTTTCTTCTCCCTATATAACTTCCTCAACTGGCCAAATACAGGGATTGTGGCATAGGAGAAATCAAGCTGTATGGTTCCTTTAAGTTTTGCACCCCAAGACCTAGATAGAAGCATTCCAAACCGTGGTGGGAAATCAGCCACAACTACATCCATCAAGACATTTTTGGTTGGGATTTGATCTAAAGACACTACTAAATCTTTGATGAGACCAATACAATGGACCCTACTTGAGTCAAAAGAATACAAATCATGGTACTTTCTAGTAACATCAAGGCCTAACTTCTCCATGAGAGCTTTGGGCATCAAATTATGTGAGGCCCCAGAGTCCAACATGGTGTTATGCAAGACAAACTCATGCAACCTAAGACTCAGGTAAAAGGGAGGGACTTCTTTTTCTTTAGATTCTCCTGTGGCTGGACCAAATATTAGTTCAGGGTAGTCATCTTCCACATTAACCATATCAGAATGAGGGTCTATTTGCAAGACTTTAGATACTTGACTCTTATATACACTATTCTTTACCAACTCAGTCAAAGGCACAGACACTTTCAACTTAGAAATTTCACTTTCTAAATTAAAGTTGGGAGCCTTTTCTACCTCTTTAGTAGGAGGGTCTTTCTTCTCTGTTTGCTCTTTCGCTGTGTTCTGCTTGATTTTCTCTTTTGCAGCATTCTCAGTTGTATTAGTAACTATGGGTGTTTTGCTGGATGAAGGATTGGCCAGCTCTTTTCCTTTCTTATGTGCCTCGTCCTCAATTTGTAGTTCTTTTCTTTTTTGAATGGGGCTGATTGCGACGTTTCTGTTCCTTAGATAATATTGCCTTTGCTGGGCTGACAGTGCGTTCATATACCCTCTCTATAAATCATCAGATTCTTCTTATAACATTACGTCATTTGCCAGGATGAAATTTTCGTCCCCTCAAATGTCTAGAGTCACCACTGTGTATTCTTCGTCTTCTGTGAGGAAAATGGGCTCACCATCAGCTGTGAAAAAATGATTGGTTTCAAACAAGGGACCATCGTCATCTGAGTCAGTCCCTTGCACGTAGTTATCTGTAAGGGTGTTCTAATCTATTGTTGTGGTGTTGCTTGGTCCTACGCCCTCTGTTCTCTCTGTCTAATTCTGAATTGCAGCTGCTGCTAGCCTCTAAAATTCGGATTTCTTATTTGGGGTTCCGGTTTGTCCGAAATTGTTAACAGATCAACCATCCTTTCCATTGTACGAATTAGTGTGTCCATTTTTCTGTCCGAAGGGGATGCTTCTTCTTTCACCACAACTTTCTTTTCAGCTCTGGCTTGAGCTCTTCTAGCCAGCAAATTTGCTTCGACGCTTACTGCCATCTTCTGAATTTCTTCAAGTGACGATGGATCTCTTTCACGTAGTTGATATGCCATATCGGCATCAAAACCATCTGGAAACCTCATCATCGCTGAATCGACAAGAGGTTTGAGATTATCCAGAATAGCATTGTATACCGTATTGAACCTAAAACAATAGTCTTGCACCGTTTCACCCGAATTTCTTTTAATATTCTCATATTCAGAAAGAATTTGATGTGGATTCCTTTTCACCTCCCACCAGTCTAAGAATTGTGTGTGTAACTCCTGTAAAGTGTGAATAGAGCCTGATGGTAAAGCTCTGAACCACTTTCTCACTTCACCTCCGAAGCTTTGAACAAACAACCTGGTAGCTACATTTTCTTCTTCCACTTCATGCAAGTCAAAAAAGTCATCCATCTTGTCAACATGCTGCTGGGCTGTAATGCCCTGAGTGGCATCAAAGATAGTAATTTTACTCTGATAATCAGTAGGCATATCATTGAGAACCTAAGGTAAAACCAATGGTGCATACCGGGCAGCCATAATTCTGGGAGGATTTACCACAGCGTTTGTAGTGCTGGAATTTTAGGTAGGTGTTGATGGAGGAGATGAAAACTGGGAATTGATTGATGGGAATGCTGATGAATCAGGAGGATGGAATGCTGCTCCTGATGATTCTGAAGGCTCAGGAATATAAGTTGCAGTAATGGACTGAGGTGAATTCAAAATGTAGTCATCAATGGAAAAAATTTCTCTCTGAACTTCAATATCTACAAGAAACTCCAGATCTAAAACCATGTCTTCAAGTGCAGTTTCAGAATTATTTCTAAACAAAGAAAGCTCAAAATTCTCATCAAAAGAAAGCTCTTCTACAAAAAACCACTCACTATGCCAAGTATGGGACCTGAGAATAGGTGTAGGACTTAGCGATCCCTCTTGTCTTCTGACTATTCTTGGGATAAGATTTGGATTTTCAAACACAGGGGGAGGATTTGGATCAGGGTTAGCCCTTGTATATCTTCTTGAAGCTAGTGTGGTCAAATTACTACTGTACAATATTTATATCAGCCTAGAAAGCTCTGAAATATCATCATCGAGACTTTAGAAGAAAAATATTACTGGGGTGATAAATCTTCCATGCAAAAAGTTTGTAATTGCATCCCCAGTATGGTTGCCAGAGATGTTAGCACCTGAAATGGACCCCAGGCTGAAAAAGGAAAATCAGGGTAACAACTAAACCACGCTCAGCCTTGTAGCTAGCCCTACAAGGACAGGAGAGGGCTCTCTCCGTAGAATAGATATTCAATAAAACAATAATGAACTGATTTTAGGCTAGGTATATAAATGGGAAGAGGGATTTTAATAAATGAATGAAATTTCAGGGATGTATGGGACAAAAGGATAGTATGAAACTGAGGAATTAAATCAGGATACAGGGTATTTCATGGGGCAAGATAGGCAGGAGATTTAGCAATCAAGTTGAAATAAGATGGAGTGAAAAGACTGTTGAGAAGCTGAAAAGGGCATGATAAATGAATCCTTTTCAGACAGAAGAAAATACACAGAGTGTGAATGATTCCCCAAGGCAGAGCATATAAGAATGGATTCTACCTTTCTATCTTGAAAACATTCAACTAGAAATGTTTATGAATGAATGGTAAAACATAACGAAGTACATATGAAACACAAAGGAGAGACATATGCTAAACTCATACCACATGAATCCCACAAATCAGAGCTTCATCTCTTATTAATTCCTGTCAAACTATACAATGTAGCGCAGAGATTTTTTCTGCCACACTACTCCCCAGAACTCAGATCCTTTACAAATGATTTCCAATTACCATAAATAGAACAAATTCGTGGGAATATAGATCGATAGAAAGGAGGAGAAATCGTAACTGAAGACGGAAAACCAAGAGCCAATGATCTCTCCGTGAAGGAAGAGCTGTGTTACATCTGGCTAGTGAGAAGGTGAAACATTGTAATGTAGATTTCACTACAACATAACTGAAGATGTGACTGTTACAAATTTGGGTCTCGGCCTCTGGCTGTCGCTTTGATTTCCATTATTTATTTTGAATAACTGACTTTTAATAAGATGTCGTTGCAGTAAACTGGAATAAACTGAAATAATGCCTTACGTAAAGGGAAACAGTGAATAGGAAGGAAGGGAGAGGAGGCGGGACCAGCATCTTAATCGCAATCGGGATCGGGGAGCGGGAAAATATATACAAAATAAAACTTTCAATGCATTTGGATTAAACCATGAGAATTCCTTTAATAAACGTAATAAAATGCGATTTGGGACTTACAAAGGGGAAAGGGCCTTTATATTACAATGGGGAGTAAGTGTTGTATGGTGGGCCCAGGGATAAAATTGCAATCGCATTCTTGGAAGGGAGCGGGGGTAATTGCATCGGAATTTGCGATGTGATCAGAAGTTGCAACGGGGATTTTGCGACAGGGATTTGCGATGGGAATTTGCGACGAGGATTTTGCGATGGGAATTTGCGACGAGGATTTTGCGATGGGAAGTTGCGATGGGAATTTGCGACGAGGATTTTGCGATGGGAAGTTGCGACGAGGATTTTGCGATGGGAAGTTGCGACGGGGATTTTGTGCTAGGAATTTGCGATGGGGATTTTGCGATAGGATTTTGTGATGGGAATTTTACTTCACTTAGGCATAGAATTCAATCCAGAAGTCAGTTTTGAGAGTGTAGTATACCGTTGGAAAGCTCTTTCCAGGCTCTTTCTAATGGATCTACTTTGAAGATGATCTGGTGCTGAACATGCTACAAAAAACTTCTCTGAAAGCAGAGACATCACTTTGTGGAGATAACAACTTCTGAATTGCGACTTTGAGTTTATTGATTTTCTCATGACCTTGCTGATATTATTGATATTTGACTCATTAATTTGACCATGGTGAGACCCTAGAAACTAATGAGACCCATCCTATGACCTACTAATATGATTTTTGAGAATGAGGGTGGCTAATGACTAAAGACCATAGAAAGGAGAATCAGCAAGTACCTCATGAGGGAAAACTGATAAAAATTACTATCATCAATGAATCCATGACCTAGCGGAATGGTGAAATTTTATTCGGTATGAGACACCTAATATGCAAATGCAAAAGAGCATTTTTGATCACTGATGGCAGTATGACTGGACTGACACTAACAGCTTCCACTCGGGCTGGATCGATGCGGATACCATCCTTTGATATAATATGACCGAGAAACTTGCCTTCATCCATGGCAAACAGACTCTTCTTTGAATTGAGAGATACACCATATTTTCTACATTACTGAAATATAATCTTCAAATGATAAAGGTGCTCTTCATCTGAATTATAAAAAACTGTCAAGTCATCAAGATAAATAACTAGAAAGACATATTTTTCATTTGCAAATGCCATATCCATTGCTCGTTGAAAAGTCACACCAGCATTCTTCAATCCGAAAGGCATTTTAGCATAATGAAAAGTTCCCCACGGAGTGGTGAACGTTTTTTTATCTCTATCATCCTCATGGACCAGAATTTGGTTATAACCGGAATAACCATCGAGCAGCGACATGCGGGATGCTCCAACTACTCGCTGAAGTATGTGATCCATTTTGGGAAATGGATAGTTATCTTTCAAAGATACTTTATTCAGATTCCTAAAATCAATACATAAGCGAATCTCACCTGTTTTCCTGTGCACGGGCACCAAATTAGAAATCCAATCTGAAAATATTATGGGGACAATGATACCAGCTTTGTACAACCGATTCACTTCCTTCTCTATTGAGGGCAGTAGCTTTGGATTTATTCTTCTCAAATTCTGTCGAAGGGGCTTTTGATTTGGCTTGATCGGGATGGTATGCTGAATTATGTTTGTGTCATATGTCTTCAAATCTGAATAGTCCCAAGCAAATACATCAACAAAGGAAGATAATAAACTGATATACTTTACCTTTACCTGTGGAGGCAATGCCTTGGACAATTTCACCATTTTAGGATTTTCTGCTAATCCAATGTTCACATCCTCAACTCCTTTCTTGGTTGGCAGAAAACTCGGTTTTTGAGCTACATCATCTTGGTTGAAAAGCTCCTCTAAAGGTATTAGACCTTTAGGAATGAAATTTTCCTTGAGCTGCAAAAATTCCATCTGATTGACTTCTATATCTGCCTCGCCATCATCATGCTCCCCATCAATAGAAGTGTCTTTGAATTTACCTTCATTTTGCAGAAATTCATCGATTTCTTTATCATCTTGAAACACTTGCCAATACCTTTGATTGTCAGGGACAGTCGGACGATGCTTCACATGAATATCAAAGTTGTTGTTTGAATTCATCAGAATTCTCAAATTACTTGCTGCTGTTGCAAGTGCATCTGCAATGCCATTCTGAATACGAGGGACACATGTCAAAGTATAATCTGAAAACAATCTCAAGATATATAGTACTACATTGCGGTAGGCCTACATTCGAGGATGCTTAGCTTGGTATTCACCTTTCACTTGCTTGATAACTAACTCAGAGTCGCCATACACTGCAATCCTTTTGGCATTTAACTTTCTAAGAATTTTCAAACCAGCAATTAAAGCTTCATATTCAGCCTCATTATTTGAACAGTCAAAAGCCAATTTACAAGAACAAACCCTTACATTACTTGGCACTTTGTTTGGGGAGAAAAAAGGGTTGCGTATCCAAATGCCAATTCCAGCACCTTCCCTTCCTACAGCACCATCAAAATCCATGGTCCACAAACCAGCTTCTTCCTCTTCCAAATGTTGAAATTCTATTTGCTCTTTTACTTTTCCTTGCTATCCATCAATATTTTGTTGTTGTCGGAAGGCTGATTGCTCATCGGTACTATCAAGTCTTTGTATCTCTTTCTTTAAGACCTCTCTGAAATTTTCAGTGATTTCTGGAATGTCTTCTACTTCAATTAATTGGCTATTTACATCATTAAATCTATCTGAGTTTAAAACAAATGATTCTAAATCAGTATGTACATAGTTGATTGGATGATTTACCGGTTTCTCCTTGCTAGTGATCATATACTTCATCTTTTGCTCCCGGTATAATTTCCTCATCTCACCAAACACAGGAATAGTAGCATAGGAGAAATCAAGTTGCAATGTCTCTTTAAGTTTCACTCCCCAAGATCTGGAAAGAAGCATGCCAAATCTAGGAGGAATATTCGCCACAACCACATCCATCAAAACATTTTTAGTTGGAATCTAATCCAAACTGACCACCAAATATTTGATAAGACCAATGCATCTTACTCTTCCAGAATCAAAAGAATAAAGGTCATGATACTTTCGGGTGATATACAATCCCAATTTCTCCATGATTGCCTTAGGCATGAGATTATGAGAGGCTTCGGAATCAAAAATAGCATTGTGTAACACATAGTCATGCAACCTAAGGCTGATGTAAAAAGGAGGTACATCATTATCTTGAGACTGACCATCCAATGCTGGACGAAAAATCAACTCAGGTCGATCATCCTCCACGTTTACCATATCAGATAATGGATCTAAACTCAAAATATTAGACACCTGACCCTTATAGCTGCTATTCTTCATCAATTCAGTCAAAGGAATGGATACTTTTAACTTAGCAATTTCATTTTCTAAGTTAAAATCTGAAGTTTTCTCTACCTCTTTAGCTGGGAAATCCTTATTTTTATTTTTCTCCTTTGATATATTTGGCTGATTGGATATTTCATTTGCTGATGGTGGTTTGCTAGTGGTGGGATCAGCTGTCTCTTTTCCTTTTTTCTGCACAACGAGTGGATCATTCTTTGGTGCTGTCACTTCCTTTCTTTTTTGAATTGGATTAATGGGTACATCTCTACTTCTGAGTGAATATTGTCACTACTGGGCGGTCAAAGAATTCATGTATCACCTCTGATATTCATCAGACTCTTCTTCAAGAACTATTGCATTCTCCAAGATGAAATTCTCGTCCCTTTGTACGGCTGAGTTCTCGGAATACTCCTCGTCTTCAGTGATAAAAATTGGCATATCATCAGGTGTAAATAAATGATTCTCTTCTCCAATTACATTCTCCTCGTCATCTGATTCTGAACCATGTACAAAATTCTGCTGTAAGGGCGTCTTCACTTGTTGTTGTATTGCTTGGTCTTGTACTCATTGCTCTCTTTGCTTGATTCTAAATTGTGGTTTCTGCTAGCCACGGAAGTTAGGATTTCTGACTTGCGGTTCAGACTTGTCAATTGTTAATCTATCAAACATCTTTTCCATCTTACGAAGCACTTGATCTGAAGTGGAAACCTCTTCCTTTGTTGTTACCTTCTTTTCAGCTTTCGTTCTAGCTCTCTTGGCAAGCAAATTGGCTTCAACACTGATTGCAATTTTCTGCATGTCTTCTAAAGTGGCCGGATCTCTTTCTCTTAATTGATAGGCCATATCAGGATCAAAACCATCCGGAAACTTAATCAAAGCCAACCCCATAGGTGGCTTCATATCAGCAGGAATTGCATTGTAAACAGAATTTAATCTAATACAATAATCTTGAACAAACTCACTAACGTTCCGTTTGATATTCTCATATTCGGAAAGGATCTGAAGAGGGTTTTTCTTCACTTCCCATCGATCCAAGAATTTTCTCTGAAGATTAGGCAATGTAGTAATACTTCCAGCCAGAAAAGCTCTGAACCACTTCCTTACTTCACCTCCAAAGGTTTGTACAAAAAGTCTCATTGTCACATTTTCCACATCAATCTCATGAAGGTCAAAGAAATATTTCATCCTATCCACATGTTGTTGAGCTGTAACACTTTGAGGAGTGTCATCAAACAATGGAATTTTTCTTTGATAATCATCGGGCATGTTATCCAAATTTTGAGGCAACACCAGGGGTGCAAATCGGGCAGCCATTGCTCTAGGTGGATTTACAACCAGTCTTGGGGATATAGGATGAGTCGGAGAAACTAATGTATGAGGTGTATTTGGTGTGGATGGAGGTGACACCACTGCAGATTTTTTATCAGAGATAGAAGGCTGCAAGTGAATGGTGGGAATGAAAGGAGGCTCGTTAGGAATTTCTGAACTAGATACAATTGCGGATGACCCAAGAGTTGCAGATGCAGACTCTATGAATTTGGGAATGTTTGTAGCCACAATAGAAGTTTGAATATTCAAGATATAACTGTCAATTGATCTACTGGTGCTTTCAATTTCAAGATCTTTGACAAACTCTGGACTTAGGACAGTAGAATCAATAGCACTTTCGAACTTGCTCTCAAAACAATGATAGCTCAAATTGTTTGTCAAACTCAAGATCTTCAAGATACTCAAAAACAACAGGACATGAATGAGATTTGAACACAGGAATCACAGTACTTTCTCGACGAAGGATTCTCGGAATAAGATTTGGATTTTCATACACAGGAGGTGGATCAGGATCCTGATTTTCCCTGGTGTGTCGTCTGGAAGCCAGTGTGTTGAATTATTTCCAAAAATCAAATGGACAAAAACAACTTGTTCAACCTATCAGATTCTAAGCTCATCACCCAAAATTCTATAATTTTCTGATGTACTGGGGAAATTTGAAAGTTTAGGTGTTACGTTTATAAGACTAGACCAGAGATTGATTGAAGAAGCATTCATCTACTTTCACTAATGCAAAGCAAGAGCGTTTCGAAGGCTACCTGGCTAAATTCAGGCTCCGTTTGTAGTTTATAAAACGAATAACACTAACAAACAAACAATATTCTCCCCAGTATGGTCGCCACTATGTTATGGCCTAAATCTACCTCAGGCTGAGAAAGGCAGAATTTAGGGTAACATCAAACCACGCTTAACCTGGTAGCTAGCCCTACCAGATCGGGAGAGGGCTCTCTCCTTGTCAATCTCAGCAAAAAATGATCAGTGAGGCTTGAGATGACTTGAATGAAAACTAATTTTAGGCTAGGTATGTATGCAAAAGATTCTTGACTGAATTTAATGATATTTTGTTGGCTCAAGAGGAAAGGCAAATTTGGGTCTAGGGAATAAGGCTCAATTTTGCAGAGATCTGAATGGGGCAAGGTAGGCAATTGATTTGACACTTCAATTTGAAAGAAATGGAGAGTTGAGACAAGTGAGGAGTTGAAAAGGGCAAGAAACCTTCAGGGATCCTCTTGAAACAGCTGAAAACATAGAAAGTTAAACAAACCCTAGGTAGAGCACTGCAAATTTTAATGAATTCTACCTTTATCCTTGTTTGTTTAAGTTAAGAAGAAATAAGAGAGAAAATGGTATAAATAAAACACCAGTAGACTTACATTTACAGAGAGAAACACACTATCAAAGCAAAATGCCACATGAATCCCATAGAGTGCTGCAAACCATGGTCTATTCCTTTGCCAAACTGCAGAGATGAATGTACAATGATGCTCAAAGCATTCCCAAAAGTCCAACCATGCTAATGACTGAAAAACCACAAGATATAGACAAACAATAACTCATCCCAGCCTCTAGGGGTCGAGCTCATAATTTTAGGAGCTGTTCCAAAAAAATCTAAACTGAGAACTAGAAAGTAGGCAATGGAACAACTTGCCTCTAAAAACTGGGAAACTGATTCATTCAGTTGCAAATTACCTTTTGATGGATGAATCTACCTCTATGAGTGAAAATTTAGCATAATTACATCAAAATCCATCATTTTATATTTAATTACATCATGATTTTGACAACTAGAAGGAAAAATTCAAACTGTAAAAAAAAACTAGGCGAAAAACAGAATTTTTGACCAAAAATGAGTAAAATCCTCCAATGCGCTGCGCCTGATTTCCCTATGCATCGCGCCTGTTTGCAGCTGATTTTGGAGGCCTTCCTAGTGTCCAAATTTTCTCCAAGTGGGATTTTTGGAAATTTCTTCCTGTCTACTTTCCAACACAAGTGGAATTTTTGAATTTGGCTTCCATTTGCCCTCCAAAATTGAGTTTTCCCAAGACTGCTTCCTGTGTGTCAAAAAAGGGCAGAAAGGTCATTTTTGGGGTGTTTTTGACCTTTTTGGAAGCCCAAAACCTATCAAAATTTCTTGGCCATTGGTAGGCATGCAAATTTTTCCCTGAAAAATCCAAAAATGCTGAATTTTTATCAAAAGGAGGTCTCCATCAAAAGTGAGAGCCAAGTGGTGCGGCGCATAGAGCAGAAAAGTTTGTTTTTTAGGCCAAAAATTTCAAAAATGCAAAAAATGTCCCAATTTTTTTGAAATTTGAGTTGAGTGTTCTTCATCAAGTGCTAAGTTGGGCCAAGTAAGCCTCAACCAATATCTGAAGTTTATCATGCTCTTTTTGCCTCCTCTATGCCTTCTTCAACTTGGCCTTCAGGATTTTGATTCTTGCTTTGCACACATGGTTTCTTGCCCAATAATGATTAGCCATATGCCTCAACATGTTTTTCTCTTTTTTGGCCTTCTCCAACAGCTTTTCCAAATGCATATTTACCCTTTGAAGCCAATTTTCACGATCATCTTCACTTTCTTGCTCAAGTGATGTCATCTTGGTTTTTCTCCTTTTGGCAGCTTGTTGGTTCTCACGTATGTTTTGCAGCTCCATAATGGTTTGCTGATCCTCTAGCTACTTGTTTCTTTGCTCAAGGTATTTGATTATCCACTTGGCTCTTTGTAGGTTGAGGGACAAAGTATTAATCTTCGCCCGTTGCTCCCGAATGATCTCTCTAAGCTTTGAGCTTGGTGAGCCCAAATCAGTGTAATCCTCCTGAATGAGAATAAAATCTGTCTCCTACCCTCCTGAAGGCCCTTCATCATGTAATGGTCACTTTCCCTTGTCCTATACCTGCACTGCTGATGGAGGAAGCGAGACCCCTTCCACCCCGGGTGGGGATAATACTCACTTGGCTGCTGCAATACAACCTTCTAGTGCCCTTTTGATAGGTGACAAACACCGGCACACTAGTGGTCTGTGTCTCATGACCCTCCTGCTGATGTGAAGGTCCACATATCTCATGGAAAGCTTTCGGAGGTACCTGAGGAGCTGTGAAGAACTCATGAGAAATGAAATCCTCCCACATAATGTCCTGCAAACCAAGCTGATGCATAACCACAATTTTGATGAGTGCAAAATGATATATACTATTATACTGCTGCTGAGGAGTTTTCTTTTGCACCAGGGTGGTCATCTTCTCAATATTTTGGCACATGAAGTAGGGGAGGTTCATCATTCTCACCCTGGTAAAATGCATCAGCAATCTGATGTGATAGGCATATAGGCGAAAAAACCAGCCCTCACAGTTGAAATACTTTATTATGAGTTTCATCAAAGGAGCATACGAGTTTTTGAGGTACCGAAAGGGAAAAACTCTGCTGAGTTGTCTCAAAAAACCAGGCTTGATGTATGGCTCATAGTGTTCCCTATCAATTTTCTGCCTTTTATTCCACTTCTCTCCGACATTTGGAATGTCGGTTGCTAGAGAGATAGACTCTGGTATCAAGGTGAATGTCACACCTGCAAGAGTGACTTGGCCATTATGTAGATGAAGCACAAACAATCTGGCCAACTCATGATGGTACTGGACTCTAGCAACAATCTCACAAAATTGATAACAAGATTTTTGTTGAAAACATGTGATAGCAAGAGGGCAGGCCTGCAGCTCGGCAAGTGAAGTAGGTTCTTCCTGTACATGTTTACCACTCTTGTGAGGTCTCCTTGGTGCATGCAATTCGGTTGGAGAGTCACTGTGTGTTTCTTCATCTCGGTCATAGGAGGAATCTAACTCCATGTTTGCCAAGGTTTGTGTTGTCTTAAATGAGTATGAAGAGTTTTAGGTGTCTTTGGTTTTTGCTGTCAAGTGTATGAAAATGTGTGAGGGACTATGAAAGGAGAGGGTAAGAGGGATTTTTGGAATGTTGCCAATTGGAATTTGGGGAATTGAAGGGTTTTAGGGATAGTTTCTAGGCTTTTGGAATAGCAATTGGGGTTTGGGAATTTTGTAGCTAGGATTTGGGATAATGGGAATTGGGATAGGGGTGAATGAATTTAGGGATATGGGGGATAGAGAAATGGTTTGATGAAACTAGAAAAGTAGTGAGGGAATAAAAAGGTGAGGGAGTGATGGCTACAAAAAACCAATTTACAAACCCTAAGCAATCATGTCTTGAGCAAGGAAGTAGGATTTGAATTTTTTATTAAATCCTCATAAACATCTTAAGACACACGTTTATTGGCATTGGAAGAATTTTTTGACTTACTTTGGACCAGAGGAAACCGAGCAAATTGAATGAAATCGTGGTGAAAATAGCTTGTAGCTCTACGCACTGCGCCAGTTATATGCGTCGCGCCAGTGTGTTTTTAACACTGTGGAGGCCGGTCCAATGCACCGCACCACTTGTATGCGCCGCACCTCTCAGCCAATGCACCGCGCCCCTGAAATTCGCACAGTTTCCCTTCAAATTTCTCCCTTTCTCCAACACGATTTTCCTTTGCTCAATATTTCTTCTTTGAATGCAAATGAGCCCTTTGAACATGAAAAATGACTTATATACAAGAGATTTTTATTTTTTCATTGATAAAACCCACTTTTATAATGTTTAAAATTGACACTTTCTTTTCAAACTGTGTTTTAGGCAGTTTGCTTCATTTTGCCTCTGATTAACTGAATGACTTGCTTTTTGTTTGCCTTGCAGGGGATGGATTTGCTAGAGCTTGACAAGGTGATTAGGGCTACCATTGAAGTTTCTTACATAAGAGAAAATTTGAAATTACATCAAATTTATACATAAAAAGATAAAATACTCTATTTTTTCTCAAAACAGAGTTTTGAGGAAAAATACATTTCTAGGAATATGATGATGAAATTTATTTAGTACTGGAACTTTATTCAACCTCTTCATGCACCTGCTGACCATTATTGGACATTTTGAAGACATTTCTGATGAAACCCTGGACCTAATGAAATTGAAACCCTAAAAAATGACTCTTGCAAACTATAGGACAAAAAGTGACTGCAAATGATGTTAATGAATGGAAATGGGCCAGCAGGTAAATGACATAAGGAAAAAATCTACAACAAGCCACTACCATCAGATGATCCATGCTCCTAATGGAATGCAGTTGACTAAGTGATACACCTAATATGCAATGCAACAAGATAATTTTGATCACTGACGGAGCGATGAAGATACCGACACTAACACACCCATTCTGCTTAATTGGAAAAATTCTCAATCTCTAGTTTAAGCTCATGTATGAAGGGTGTTAGTTTACATTTTACCCTTAAATTGCTCAGGATGCCTTGAGGATCATAGTTCCATGGAAAACTTTCTTGAAATTTATACTCTGCTAGTCTCTTTGTGATTTCTTTTTCTGCCTCTGTGTTGTTTATGATGAAAGGACCAATATGACTCTTTAGCTTGAATTGAGTTTTTTTCCTAGCAGCTAAGAAGTTAATAGAGTCAGAATTGAGAATTTGTCTTAAACACTCCAATGCAAAAATTCTCATGCTCATATATTTTGGAAACTTATAAGGTAATAAGTTGGATCCAAAAATTCTTATCTCTGTATGATTTTCATAAAGAAACCAGTCACCCATTTTATTTTGTTCTAATAGTTGCAAGATTCTTTTCATTTCTTCATCAATTCTGGGCTGCTCTACTTTGTATAAAATGTTCATTGCTGGATGTAGAAAAAGGTCTGAAAAATCTGTGTAGGTGAACTCAATACCCTCTTTCCTAAGCAATGAATTCCAAAAGATAATGGATAAAGGCTTACCCTCCAAGTCCATATTTTTCAATGCAATTGGAAAATTATCAACTTGGAAGAATAAAAATAAGTGAAACAAGTAGGATGAATATCTGAAAACCCCTTCAGTGGGTCGTTTGGTCAGCTGATGATGAATTCTATCTGCTATGAATCTGGCATAATAAAAAATGATTGTTGGAGTTTGGCCTAGAGATAAGGTGGATAGAAAGCCAAGAATGGGTTCATCAGTGAATCCATTTGTAAAGTATCCCAGTATAAAATATAGCATTGAGATAATATGTATACACCCTTCAGGAAATTTGGCAGTGGAATAAGGAGGGTTCAACTGAGGAATGTCAACATGGGAAGGCAAAAAGTTTCGAAATATCATAAATTTCATTGGGAAATCCGGGCCTAAGTACAACTGGGTCAAGGATTATATAGATAGGGGGATTGACTGAGGACCAGACAGTAATTGCAGCATTTGATTTATTGATTCTACTGTGATGGTAAAAAGGATTTCTCTGTCAGCATTAATAATGGCCCTTTGGTCTGGTTCATAATGTTTCTGACATAATCTAAGAAGTTCTTGTCCAGGGTCGGTCAATGGAACTACATATTTGGGCAAATGAGTCTGCCAAATAGGCATCTCATCCTTATCCAAGTATTTATCGTAGCACAAATTATGTATTTCTAAAAGGTTGAATTCTACAACATGATCAACAATCTTGTAGTCTATATTAGTCAATAGAAGGGTTTCTTCAGCAGCTACAGGTGGCTGGAGGGGATTTACTGACACATTGGATTTAGCAGTGAGGAGATGTGACAGATTTAGAAGGTTTGGATCCTCCAGGCTTGGTTGGTTTATAACCTCCAGGTTTATCTGTGATCTAATTTTTGGTCATTTTGGAATAACTACTGCAAGCTTAAATTGTTTCCAGGAGTTTTTTTTCTTTGTCACGGGATATAAACTAGGATAAGACAGAAAACGAGGGTTTCCTGAATATATTGGTCTGCAAAAAGGAGTTTTTAAGGTATTTTTAGGCTTTAAACCCTTTTCTGTCTTTGAAATTGATCTTCAGAGGTCACAAATTGATGAGATTGGCTTCAAAAGTGGTTTTCTCGAACACGGAATTTTATGGGAAAAATTGGCCAAGATTTGGCCTCTTTTTGGCGTTTTTTAGGCAACTTGGCTTGGTGAAATCTCCTAATTGAAAACCTGGTTCTATTACAGAAGGTTTTGAACGGAATTTTCAGGCTTTAAATTGGTCGAAAAATACCTTAAACGCAAGTATTTGGCTTCTTGAGAGTTTCTGCGAGGATCTTAGTTGACTCTGAGCTTTCTGCTGGTATACTCGATTGGCATAAATCTTTGCAGGTCTTCTGAATGGTAGATTTTGGTCGAATTTGGAGTCTCAGTGGGAAAAATAGTGTTCAGGGGTTTTAACATAGTCGGGAGGCTCCTTCTGTGTTTGAAAATGATAAATAAAATGTTAAAATTGAACTTTATCAAATGTTTTATGGTATGTTTTAATTTCGATTTCGTGCATTGAATGCAAGTCAATTCCATGGTGGGAGGATAGTTTAAACAGTGAAACCATAAGGAGGTTATCGTGTGTATTTCAGGTGGTAAATGGTTTTTGTTGAAATGAACGCGATCCTATGAGAGGATGCCACATCGCAGGAGGAAGAATGGGTAAAAAAACCCATTTCGCGTCCATTTAGGCTTTGGGCAGACGATCAGTTTGTGAGCGCGACATCGATCTTGTGCCATTGGATCTACGAAAAATAAGCGAATGATCATGATTTTCTTGGGAAGGTGCAGCTAATGGAATGGTGGGACCAGGGACTTGCTATGTGGGCTAGCGCTTTAAAGTGGGTTAAAATTTTTATGGATGTGAGTTTTATCAAAGGTTTTATATATGCAAAGTCAAGATTTATACATATGGTGGCAGGATCTGGGCATGCTTAAATAAATATACATGGAAGGTTAATCATATAAAGCATAAGGATTTACATAATATAAGTGAAGATAGGCTTATTTACGTGAAGTGAAGTTAAGTATGCACCTTCAATTAAATTTATATAAGGCGTGGGGTTTTATATAACGGGGATAATATGAAAAGGGAAAGGCTTAGGTTTAAAAGGTGACTTTGCTTGCAAAGAGGCAGATTGTTGCATGTGCAGGAGTTTCCAAGATTTTTCAACCTTATAAAGTGATAAAACAATTTTCATAACTTAGGCTAAAATGCTATGAGCAGGGTAAATGTATTTTATTGCAAAATACATAGGATATGCTTAAATACACATCTTTGAGATATTTATTTTATTATATAGTTTTTAAACCTGTTGAAGGGTCTAATAACCATAGGGGGTAGGGTATTTAATTATGGTTTGTTTTTGACCAAAGGGAGCATTATTTGGGTTTTTAATTTAACGTGTGGATAATATCTTTGGTCAAAAATCTTTATAATAGTGGGTTTTTGGGGATATTTAGATATATGGATTTATATAAATAGGATAAGGTTTAGTCTAGGGAATTAATAGACTAAGTTAGAAGTTAATATGACAAGGGGAGATGGAATACACAAAAATACACAATATGACTAAGTAAAGTGAACAAGTAAAGCAAAGCTTTTTTTCTCATCATTTCACCATTTACTTAGGATAAAGCATTTTTTAGGGTTTTTGTATGTTTTCTGAATGAAGGAAGTTAATTAAATGGGATTTTAGGTTTCATTAATTAAGAATGATTCTTTACTTATGAAGATGAATTAAATGTATGAATGAGGGATAAATAATGGTAAAGGGTATTTTAATCATAAGAACTCAACATTTTCCACTGTCCAGCCATCGAGCCTTGGGTCCGGTCCCAAAAAAAATCAGAGAAATGCTCTGAGCCTTTTTTAATGGTAGTAGAGAATACTGAATACTTACAGGGGAAGGGAAATTAGTGATTTTTTCTCGGTGATGAATATTACATGCTTTTTCCCACTTCTTTCTACCTAACCAACATCACTCTAACATTTTTTCTTCCTTTTAGTAGGTGCATTTAAGCTTGCTACCTTGAAACATTTTATTCTTTTGAAAGCATAAAAGTATCTAATTCTACCTTATTTCATTCGAGGGCTCAGATAAAATTGATGGGCTTCTCATTATTCTCTACCTATCTACTGATTAGTCAGGATTAAATTGTCTAACCAATCTTTATTCACTATCTAAAATATGGAAATTGAAAACATGACAAGTCAAGTTTAAATAGTTTAACTCATCATGGATTATGGCATTTATTGACATTCTGCCATAATTATTTGCAAAAAGTAAAAAGTAGTGGCACTTGGAATTGCACACTTTCATGTTTTATTCTCATTTTTTTCTTTTGGGGTCTATATTTTTTAAGTCCTTTGATCTTTCTTTTAGGACTTTTTACCCTCTTTTTGATTTTTTATTATATATATATATATATTTTTTCAAAATATGGGAAAACAACTTGCAGAAAGCAAGGTATGTACATATTTTACAAGACTATCATAAGTCAATTCAAAATTATGAATCCTATATTTATAGGACCCTAACAGTACATTGAGACTTTTATGAGTGAGATGATGAAATGGGAGAATGAATTGAAGTAGCTTGGGACCAGAGTTAAAAATCATGAAGATGAAATGAGGAAATTGGAAACCAATCTATGTAAAGTGGAGAGCTGAATGACACAAAAATAGAAAAGGAGTTGGGTTATGTGGACATGAAGATACAAGAGATGAACAACAAATTTTCGAAGTATCAATGAGATAGAGAAGCAAAGAGACAATTAGAAGCATAGGAATCATCGAAGGTGAAGAAGACAGTTGAGAGACATACAAATTTAAATAATTTACAAATCTGATTTGATTCTAGCAGGGTGTTTTTGCCAATTGTCCATAGTCAGAGACATTAACTTCAAAAACGTACAGCAGGAAAATAGGAATGAAATTGGAAATTCCGAGAGAGGTTTTTAATTAGCACGGTGCAATGCACAAAAACAACTCCCTGATTTATAGAGATGTTAGGAGCAGGGAGAATCGAAGACATGTCTGAGGGCCATTTTTCAAGATTTCGATTTTCCTATTTAAGGCATGATTTTGAGGCGACTGTTGTGGAGAGCTGGAGATAAAATTTAAAAATTCGAGAGAGGTTTTTGACCAGAATGGGGCAAAAAAAAATAACCTCTCTCTGATTTGGCATAGGTGTCATCGTTGGGGATAAAAAATGTATGAGGATACCCCTATTCTTATCAGATTCGACCCAGATTTCAGTTCAAATTTTTAGGTATTTACCTACTATTTTCGGCCAGAATGATTGAGTTTCATCTCCTGAGCCTAAGGATTGTATTTTATATGTATCTCTATTTTTGTAACAGAGAAAAGGAATTAGGATTAGAGAAGCAGTAGTGTCACTGCCACATTAGAATTAATGATCCAGCAAAGGCAATCCGAATGACAGAGCTAGATGTCAGAGGCACCATCATTGACTCTTCATGACCACCTCAGCCACCTTCAGCCTACCTTTTTGGATTCTCAAAGAGCTACAAAAGTTAAAAGCCATAGGCGGTGATTTTCAGATGTATTTATCTTGGCCCTTTGCATGGACACACTTGTCCAATTTCTTCTGAAATTGTAATCAATGAAAATTTGTTGAAAATATAGGGCAATCGACTTAGTCTTTAGTTAAATATTGCATGCCTTATCAGTATCAAGGGTTCGTAGGTTGGACCTTGTTAGACTCTGCGTTGTAAGAATCATTGTATTGGAGCACTATAGTTTTGAGTTGGGCATCAATAATAAAAGACCGTTCACAAGATTCTTGAACTCTATTAATGGTGATGTTTTTTCCTCTGTGTTAATCTTTTCTCTGTCTTTTATGTTGTGCATCGTTTTATCTTATTGTAAAACATAAAATTTAGATTAATATTTTTTGAGAGAGAACCTTAATTTCTTCTATGTTTACTATCTTAATGTTTTCTTCTGAAGTATACTTAACATTAGGGGAATTTTGAGGTCTAAAATGGGCCTCCTAAGAAAAATTGAAAATGAAAATAAACTTTATAAGAACCAATAGGATTCAAGATGATGATGTCAACCAAGGGGGATTATTCACCATTTTTTTAGTAAAAACGTAAAAATATTAAAAAATAATAAAATAATAAAACTACCTTTTCAACTTGTATTTTCAACTTATCTCCGAAATTTTTTCCTCAAATTTTGAGCGGGACTACTTGTTGGATGAAAAATTGAATTCCTCATCCAAGGCGTACCCATGTTGCATACTTTCGATGGACCGTACTACACAAAAAATGAGAAATACATGAAAAAACGTGATTGTAATCACGTTTTTCATGTATTTCTCATTTTTCATGTAGAAGAGTCTATCGAAAGTATGCAACATGGGTGCCCCTTGGATGAGGAATTAAATTTCACATCCAATGAGTACTCCCGCTTGAAATTTGAGTAAAATATTTGGGAGATAAGTTGAAAATACCAGTTGAAAAATTAGTTTTTTTCTTTTTTCCCTCTAAAATTTGATGATGCAATCTAATCTTATTTTATTATTTCCACTACTATTTTATAATTTCCTTAGGAGGCCCATTTTAGATCTCAAAATTCCCCTAATCAGAATTCTTAATTTCTCTTTAGCTATTAATGAACTCACTACCTTTCTTCATTTCATATTCATGCTGCCAGTAAGATCTAGTCTGCATAGTTGGCTTGACCTGTTAATGCCCTAAAAAAATTGATGCACAATCTAGCCTTTTATGACTCCATAGTCCAATGGATTAAGTTTCATAGCACTATCTGTCTAGCCACACAACCAATCAAAATAAACAACCCTCATAATTTCTATAACTAACCTAATATCAGCATTTATAACCATCAAACTAAATCATAAAAAACAGAGAGAGCCCTCTCTCAATCTAGTAAGGCTAGGTCTTGGATTTCAAAGCGGTTTGATGTTGTAATCTATCGTTTATTCTTTCCAATCTTATAAATTATAGGGCCACAACATAATAGCGACCATACTAGGGATTTATTGAAAAATCTTAGTATTTTGTCAGAACTCAAAAACCCTAGTTAAAATATTGTGTGATTCAAGTATGTTCCAAGATTGGTATCTAGTTGTTGATGGTGGAGAAATAGCCAAACACAAGAAGGTTGAAATCATCCACCTGCCAACTCCACAATTTTCAGTTTACCTAAATGCTCCACTGGTAGAAGAATCCAGATTGGCTATGAATATATGGTGACCCCATTCCCTGATTGACTGAAAATATGAATTGAAGGATACAACGCAAGTATGCTGCAATGAATAGTGATAACATTCCTCGATTCCCACACAAAATGCCTCAGGAAAATTTGCAAAGAAATCTTCCTATTTTTCAAGATGAGAATGTTGATGATTCTTTGTTACATCTCATTAAATTTCACATACATTCATGGAAGTTGAAGGTCGAATGACATGAGGATTTACTCATGAAGATGTTCATGGAAACATTAGAAGGGAAAGCGAGGGAATGGTATGAAGGTTTGAACCCTGGTAGTTTGTTTTCTTTAAAATATTTCCACAAGGTGTTTTATGAGCATTATAAAGAATATTCTCCATCTTTATCATTAGCTGCAAATTTTTGTGACCAGTCTAAGGATCTCATACAATACCTTGAAAATATTGATGAAGATCTAGGAAATATGAATCATGAGGATCTCTTAGAAGTAATTTATGAATTTCATTTTCAAGTCAAATGTCATGATAACCAAGACAATTTATTTGACGATGAAAGCAATCAAGAAATGAAAGTAGATCCATAATCTCTCTCGTTGGAGATCAGTCATAATTCATATGTTCTTTTGTATGAGGCTAAAGAAGAAATTCAGTCTCATGAGCAATCTTCACGAGAGCAAGACAATATTTTTTGTTTAATCCAAAGAAAACAAATACCGCCTCCTCCTTTAACTGAAGAAGAAATTAATCAGATTATAAGCATGCAACCATCCTCTCAATCTTTATGTGATTAGGAGATTAATCCTATTTGTTCTACTGCTGATTTATGTACTCAATTATTTCCTCATGAATAAACAGATGTAGAACAAATTGATATTGATGTTGTTTTACCTTCTCAAGAAGGCTTATGTTCATCAAAATTATGGCCTTCAAACAAAATTCAGCCAACTCAGTCGAGACATACCAGGTTTACTTGAGGAAAACATATTGGTATACAATGAAGATGCCATATCAGATGACCATGAAGAATGTGTAGATATTCTCCTTCAAAAGGATCATGAGCATGACAAACTGGAACAAAGAGTAGTCCTAGATGAAGCTTGTTATTTGGATCCTCAGGGCCAAGTATTGTTCCAATATCCCTTTGTTGGTTTCTTAGAATCATCTAAAGAAGGATTATGCTATACCATGAATGGTTTGTTGTAGAGTTTAAGGAAAATTTTAAACAATTATGTTCAACGGAAATTTCAAGGGGAGTGGTTATTTTCCTTTTTCTACCTACCCAAAAAGGTGAACAAGAATAAATCATGTAGTCATTTAATTGATTGGTTATATTGGAAAAAATAGTTCAATTAGTTTATATATCACCTCTAAGTTAGATTAGGGTAGGCAGGTGTGCAAATAAGCTCAGTACTTTGAGAATTTTCTCAGTTTTAGTTTAAGATTGATTTCAGTTTTGAGTTTTAGCATAGTTCATATTTCAGCACTCAAATTTTCTAGGTGGAGCAATATGTTCAGTTTGATGGTTTGCAGTGGATAATTTTAGTTGTAGATTTAAGTTCAGATTTACAGTATGCAAATAAGCTGGCGGGGCAAACATGTGGTCTATTTTTATCAATCAAAGTTAGAAGGAATAATCTGCTAGTTTCCAGTCACTGAGTTGCATGAAAGATCAAGACACAAGTTGTGGGATCAGCCCAATGGATAAGGCACTGATTTACGAATCCATAAATCTAAGATTCTTGACACCTCCTCTGGAGCTGCCATCTCAAGAAGGAGTTGATGTTGACACAGGATCAATTTTAAATTTTACAATTTGTCATGCTTATTTTTTAAATTCATTAGAGAAGGTGGGATAAATTTGAAATGGCATTGTTAAAGTTTATTTCAAAAGAGAATTATTTCATTTAAAATATAGAATTGAATTAATTCTATGTTTTTCTAATATTGTGTTAAAATTTACCCATTTTCTGCTTATGGGTGAAAATCAAAGGCTAAGATCAACAATTTAAATGCATTTCGGACCCCTCCAGCACTCCAAAGTTTAATGATTGGGGGTGGGGGGCGCAAAAAGGGAAGTTTCCAAATCCCGGCCATTAAGCATGTGGCAAGCGGAGATTATTTCGCATCCCCTCCCTCTGATACCGCTAATCAGATGCACCCCCTTCCGAAATCCGATTATGGGTTTTGCATGACCAACTCAGCAGTATACAAGCCTACGAAAAATCACTAGACATCAGGGCACATGGAGGAAGAGCCTACGGTGGGTTATTCTAGTCTTCTACGCGCCAATGATCAAGGGTTTCTAGTGTCACAAATTGTGGATAGTTGTGATAGCATGAACACGTAGGAAGTAAGAACGGATTTTGGGTAGCGTTGATGCAATCCTGAAGCCAGAGAATCTACAAACATTAAAAGATGCAGTGAACAAGATTCATAAAATTGTGAAGGATAACATGGAAATGAAGATGGATATTTTTGTTATCCCTCAAGATGACTCTTCTCAAGACCCTTCACCCACTGGTGATGTGAAATTCTGCATGCAGACAAAGCCTTGTTCCTGTAACGAAATTCATGGTTTGTATAATTTTCATATGGAAGGACCGAAACTAACTGAAATGTTTGAGAATGATGAAAGATACAAGTTTATATTTTCTATGGTGAACAATCAGTATGAAAATTTGATGTTGACATAAGAAGAGATATTTGTGGAAGCATCAGAGAAAGTTGGGAAGTGGGAAATTGATTTTCAATTGCCAGATGCTGAAGATACATGATTTAAAGTATACATTGACAATTGATTGGTGTGCTCAGAGTTATGTTCAATACAAATTCGATCAGAGAAAGTGTATGGTGCCTAAAATTCAGCTGCCAGAAGACATTGGACTGTTGTAATTTAAAGCTTTCCATTCCTGGCATACTGAACTCTTTGTGCATATTAATGTTGATATTCTTCCAAATCCATAGTTGGCGATTGTTAGTGTTCCGGATCAAATTCTCGATGACGCGAAAATTTGTCATGCTTGAGATGAAAGCACAACAAGTCAATCACAAATAAGTAATCAAACTATGGTGAATGAATTTAGATTGTACATTGAGACATTTATGAGTGAGATGACGAAATGGGAGAATGAATTGAAGCAACTTGGGACCAGAGTTAAAAACCGTGAAGATGAAATGAGGAAATTAGAAACCAATCTAAGTAAAGTGGAGAGCTGAATGACACAACAATAGAAAAGTAGCTAGATTTGGTGGACATGAAGATACAAGAGACGAACAACAAATTTTTGAAGTAACAGCGAGATAGAGAAGAAAAGAGACAATTAGAAGCATAGGCATCATCGAAGGGGAGGAACGCAGTCGAGAGACATACAAAATTAAATAATTTACAAATCATATTTGATTCTAGCAGGGTGTTTTTTCCAATTGTCCGCAGTCAGAGAGATAACTTCAAAAACATACAACAAGAAAATGGGAATGAAATTGGAAATTCAGAGAGAGGTTTTTGACCAGCACGGGGAAATTAACAACCACCACTCCTCAATTTTACACAGGTGTCAGGAGCAAGGAGAATCAAAGACATGTCTGAGGGCCATTTTTCAAGATTTCGATTTCCCTATTTAAGGCATGATTTTGCGGCGGCTATTGTGGAGAGATGGAGATAAAATTTGAAAATTCAAGAGAATTTTTTTACCAGAATGGGGAAAAGAAAAATAACCTCTCTCTGATTTCGTATAGGTGCCACCATTGGGGAGAAACAAATGTCTGAGTATACCCCTATTCTGAGGAGATTTGACCCAAATTTCAGTTCATATTTTTAGGGATTTACCTACTATTTTCAGCTAGGATGATTGAGTTTGATCTCCTGAGCCTATGGATTTTATTTGATATGTAAATCTATGTTTGTAACAAAGAAAATGGAGTATTATTAGAGAAGTAGCAATGTTAGCGCCGCATTAAAATTAATGATCCAGCAAAGGCCGTCCGAATGACAGAGCCAGATATCAAAGCCACCATCGTTGCCTCTTCATGACCACCTCAGCCACCTTCACCCTAATTTTTGGATTCTTGAAGAGCTTCCAAAGTTAAAAGCCACAGGTGGTGATTTTGAGATGTATTTTTCTTTGCCCTTTGCATGGCCACACTTGTCCAATTTCTGCTTAAATTGTAATCAATGAAATTTTTCTGAAAATATAGGGTAACCGACTTAGGCTTTAGTGAAATACTGCATGCCTTCGCAGTATCAAGGGTTGGTAGTTTGGACCTTGTTAGACTCTATGTTGTAAGAATCATTGTATTGTAGCACTATAGTATTGAGTTGAGCATCAATAATAAGAGACCATTCATAGGATTCTTGAGCTATGTTAATGATCATGAGTTCATAAATTTGGCTCAAAATTGAAAATTATAGGATTGGGTTGAAACCAAGATGGTTGCGTAGATCTCATCTTCCTGATTCCGACATCACAAACGGTTCGAAACACCGATGTCATATGAGGGAGATATCATGTTCTCATAGAAATCCCAAATAGGTAAAACTGCGACAAGTTTGACTAGGATGCCCAGTCAGCAAGGTGGATGTACAGTCAGCAAAAAGGAATATTCTGAAGAATATTCCTTTTCTTCGGGCCAATCAGTGGATGACAAGTGGCACTGTTCTATTCGTTGAATGAGATTATACGTTGTTTTATGGGCCAATTTGAAGCTACCACGTGGCTAGCCCTGAGGATGCCACGTGGCCCTTGAACCACTGTGTAAAATTATTGTGGACGCTGCAGGAGTCGAACCCTGGACCACCAGCAGAGCACGCGCCCATCTAACCACCCGAGCCACACATGATTCTTAACCTTTATAGCTGTCGATTTTTATTTATGTTATAATACATTTAAGTGTGGGGGTTGGGGACCACTAGCGGTCCCAACCCGCCAGTGGTCCCCGCGATCGTGGTCACATTACAACATGTAAACGTAACAACAAAATTCAAAATCGACAGCTTAACCGATAGTCTCTACAACCATTTCTGTTATGTTGTCACATGGCTATGTTTTAAACATGAAACATCGCGGTTACAACCTCCGATAGTTCAACAACTCTAGTTTAAACCTGATCCAAAGTTAACACCACGGTTTCTGCCTGTGGTTCCGCTGACCATCACAGTTAGGCCATGTGGTTTCGGTTGGCATGTGGCCACCCAACCATTAACCATTAAATGCCACAGTAAATTCTGGTAGGATTTATGGAGCGCACCTAAATTTGGGCGTAGTTGGCTATTTTGACTCCAGTTAAGTGGAGTCCTCCACATTTAGTGGAGTTTTTCTAGGTGTAACTGGGAAAATGAGTAGGAGACTCAATTTTTTCCCATTCATAGTGAATGAAAAGTCATTATATACTAATTGGAGCATTCTGGAGCCATTGGTGTAGAGAAAACAACCATTAGAGGCTTGTACCTACATGTATTTGAAAAATTTTAAGCATAATGAAAGATGGGCATGCCATTAGGAGTTGGACCAGTAGATGTAGCCCAGGAGGGGTGAACTGCTTCATCATGCCTACTATGTAAATGTTATGTGGTGACTTATTTCTCTATTTTACACTATTGTTCAGTGTTATTTGTGCTTATTTCGTGTTTCTAATTCACTAAAATCATCTATAATTCATGGTTAAAATCCTCAATCCTTAAGCAAACTAATGAAACAAGTATTCACATGTTTATAAAATGAAAAGACACTTACAATAGCAAAACTAATACATCCCTTTCAGATTAGATTGGTATCAAAGCTAGATTTTATTCTCTGGTGTTGTTTTGTGTAAAGAATTGTTTAACTGTTTGCAAGTTTTTAGATGCTTACTAGGCTCAAGCTCAAAGGAGGAGAAGGAAAATTGGTGGGAGCATAAGGGTCTCAAGAAGAGCCAAAGCAAAGGAGAGAAATATTGCCACAATTTGCACCACCTAGTTCACCTCCTAAGGAAGTAGAAGCTGCATTAAGCATGTCTCATAGAGAAGGAGAAATCCATGAATAAGTTTATCCCAAAGAGGAAGAAAGAGTGTTCAGGAAATCATTCCTTGACATGACCGAGATTATTATAATCTTTTATCAAGAAAGGAATGAGAGACTAGAAGAAGAAGGATCCAAACTTCACAAGGAAGGACAGGGATCTTCAGGAGGTCACAATGATGAAGATAAGTCAAAGAAGGGAAATGGAGGAAATGGAGGCAATGGAGAGCCATCATTTTCACCCTCATCATCATCATCCTCTACTTCTTCTTCCGTACATCAGGCACACAAGTCAAAGAACATTGGTAAAAGTCCTTTTTTAAAACTTGATGTTAAGTTTGAATTGCCAATGTTTAATGGTGAAGTCAATGTCGAAAAGCTTGATAATTGGATTAGGCAATTGGAGGTCTATTTGAGAATCCAGAACCTTCAAGATGATGATACCAAAATCCAATTAGCTTCATTGAGAATGCAAGGTGCAACACTTGTTTGGTGGGAAGCCAAGAAAAAGGAGGAGATCAAAAAACATGGTAAGATTATTCTATCATGGACTGATTTCATTACTACTATAAAACAACATTTTTATCCATTAGCTCATATGCAGAAAGCCATAATGAACTGGAAAAAATTTAGGCAATTGAAGGGACAAAATGTACAATAATACACCCAAGAATTTAGGAGAAGAGCCCTCTTATTAGGGGTATATTTTAAGAGCCAAGATACTTTTCTCAAGTACATAGGAGACTTACATAGCTACCTAAAACATAGTATTCTCATGTTTAACCCCACAGGTCTAGATGAAGTATGTGTTCAGGCCACACATCTAGAAGCTAGAGGGAAGAACATTTTTGAAGAGGATAGAAAGAAAAATTTTAAGGGTAAAAACAAAGAGAAGACCTCAAAAGGTAAAAGCAAAAAGAATGCATATGTTAAGAAAGATGAAGAAAATTTTGTTTGTAAGCATTGTTCAAAAGAAGGCCATGATGAAACTCATTTTTGGAAATTACATCTTGAAATGAGGCCAAAGAAACCGAACAAAGGGAAACATAAAACTACAGCTAGAACTCAACATGATTTAGGAGATGATTCAGGTGATGAATCTAAGATTACATCCATGGGATTGAATAACATGAAGAAAAAATAAATTGAAACTAAAGCCAGTACTAGTACATCAAATTGTCACATACATGCTCCAAATGATGAAGAAAGAATTGAACTGTTTCATGTGAGGTTCATATCCCAACATACCAAGATTGACATATTATTTGACAGTGGGTCACAAGAAAACTTAATATCTGAAGACTTGGTCAAGAAACTTAACCTTGAGACCATACCATATCAAAAACCATATCCATTGGGTTGGATTTGTAAGGATGCAAATTTACAGGTTTCAAAGAAATGTATATTATGGTTTGCAATCACTGCAAATTTTGTTGACACAGTTGAATTAGATGTGGTTCCACTTGACATAACATGTATTGTGTTGGGGAGTCCTTACTTGTATGACAGGAAAGCGATCTTCCATCACCATGAGAACAAATATCATTTATTCAAAGATGGAAAGGATTACATTTCTAGAGCACATCGCAAGAAGACAAAAATTTCTATGGTAAATGTTGGACAGGTAAAGAAGCTGGTGAATTCAAGTAAGAATTTTGTTCTTCTAATGATTAATCCTAAAGCTGATGTTAATCATGAATCATTTGAGGGATGTGATCCAAAGTTGAAATCAGATTTATATGATGTATTTGATGCATATCATGAGATTTTTGAGGAGCCAACGTGACTACCTCCAAAAAGAGAGGTTCAACATGAGATTCAGTTGCAGCAATATTGTCCTCTTCCAAACATAGATATGTATCGCATGTTGATAATGGAGAATGTTGAAATAAAGAGGCAAATAAAAAATATGTTGGAAAAAGGAATCATAAGGCCAAGCACCTCTCCATGTGGTTCATCCATAGTCTTGATACCAAAGAAAGATGGGACTTGGCACATGTGTGTAGACTTCAGATCTTTGAACAACATTACGGTAAATAATTGTTACCCTCTCCCAAGAATAGATGATTTGCTTGATCAGCTGAAAGAAGAAAAGTTTCTCACTAAGTTATATTTATGAAGTGGATATCATCAAGTAAGAATTGCAGAAAGTGATATATGGAAAACTGTATTCAAAGCCAAACAAGGACTCTTTGAGTGGCTAGTTATGCCATTTGGTTTTTGTAATGCACCGACAACTTTCATGCGTGTTATGGATAGTGTTTAGTGTCCATTCCTTGATGAATTTGTGATTGTGTACTTAGATGACATATTGATTTTCGGAAAAACAAGAGAAGAACATGTCTTGCATGTGAATAGAGTGCTTGATACTTTGAATAAAGACAAATTGTTTCTTAAGATGTCAAAGTGTGAGTTTGGAAAGACTTGTTTTGTCTATTTGGGAAATATTGTAGGAGGAGGATAGTTGCGAATTGATCCTTCTAAAGTGGAAGCCATTTTGAATTGGCCCACACCCAAAATAGTAACCGAGGTAAGAAGTTTCTTAGGTGCAACTCAGTATTGGAGAAAGTTTATTGCTAAATTTTCTGCCATCGTAGCTCCTATGCATGCACTAACAAGTGTGAAGAAAGGCTTCCAATGGGGAGGCAAACAACAGAAAGCTTTTGAAGCTTTAAAAGAAAATATTAGTTCAGCTCTAGTCCTTGCATTACCTAATTTGAGACAACCATTTGAGATACAAACCGATGCTAGTGATTATGCCATGGGTGCAGTTCTTTTGCAACATGGTAAGCCTATCGCTTTTCATTCTGAAACATTTAATGGTGTTGTGATAAATTATACTACATATTACAAAGAAATATATGTGTTGGCAAAAAGTGTCAAGAAGTGGAAACACTACTTGATGGGTAAAGAGACTATTGTGCATACTGATCACCAACCATTACAGTACTTGTAGTCACAAACAAAATTGCAGTAATCAAGACATTTCAGGTGGATGGGATTTCTTCAACAGTTTCACTTGGTTATAAGGTACAAGAAAGGTATTTTCAATAAATTTGTTGATATGCTTTCAAGACCAGTCATTAGTACATCTACTTTACTAAAAAATGATTCTATTGTACATGAGAGTTACATAGAACAATATGCACATGACATTGATTTTCAAGATGTGTATGCTAGTTTAAGTGAAGGGAATCAAGTTGAATAAAAATATTATCACATGCATAATAATTTGTTGTTTCATTTGGGAAAGATATGTATACCACAAGGAGAGAGGCTAAGTGTCATGAGAGAAGCTCATTCATCTCTTATTGCTAGAGACTTTGGGGTAAGAAAAACAGTGGCGCATCTATAGAGGTATTATTATTTGCCTCGCATGATAGATAGTGTGTCAATTTTTACAAGAGGTTGTTCTATGTGTGCAACAAGTAAGCCTAGTAATAGGAAGCTTGGGTTGTACACGCCACTACCGATACCATCAATGCCATGGGAGAGTGTCTCCATGAAAATTTTTGGATGTCTACCTATGTCAAGAAAACAACATGTTTATGTTTATGTAGTTGTGGATATATTCAGTAAAATGTGTATACTTATGCCTTGTAAGAAAACCATTACTGCTGAACAATCTACTGAACTTTATTTTCAACTTGTTTGGGTTCATTTTGGATTGCTGAATTCTATTGTTAGTGACAGGGATTCCAGATTCGTTGGGAGTTTTTGGTCCAATCTATGGAGTATGATGCACAAAAAGTTGAAAAAGAGTACTGATTTTCATCTGAAAACTGATGGAAAAACTGAGGTGGTGAAAAAAACTGTTGTGCATCTATTGAGAGGATATTGCAGCAAACATCCTAAGTTTTGGGATGAGCAACTGCATTACATTCAACATGCTTACAACCAGGCAAAGAACTCTTCAAATCAAACATCACCTTTTTAAGTATGCTTTGGGTATTTGCCAAAATCGCCATTGGACTTCATCTTTGGGAAGGATGTTGCAATTTATGGCCATATTGATATTGAAAATGCTCGAAAGTTCATTGAGAAAATTCAGATTATACATCAACAAGTTCAAGAACAAATTGAGAAAAGTCAAAGAAAATACAAAGAGAGGCATGACAAACATAGAGTTGATCAGAAGTTTCAAGAGGGAGAGGAGGTATGGTTGCACATTAGCAAAGAAAGGATGCAAGGGGAAGGTAAAAATATCAAACCCATTCACTATGGTCCATTCAAGATCATAAATCAAGTTGGTAATAATGCATTTGAATTTGACTTGCCTTCATATATGAAAATTTGTTCAATTGTTAATGTTGAAAACTTACGTTTGTATGAGCCACCTTTGATCGATGATCAAGGAAGTGATGTTTAGCTACCTTCTATTGAATATTTCTCACTAGAATTTCTAGATGAGCTCAAGGAAGATACAATTCTTGACACGAGGACAAGAGCATCCAAGAGGGGAAGTGTTGACTACCTTCAAGTTGGGCTCAAAGGCACTAAACCAAGCAAGCCAAAGTGGATGGAGGTTGGAAATGTGAGGGAGTTTTACCCTCATATACTGAACAGGTAATCAAGTCTTTTGGGGTCCAAAAGCTTCCCAATGGGGAGGAGTGATCAGGAGTTCATAATTTTTTCTCAAAATTAAAAGTTACGGGATTGGTTTAAAACTAGGATAGTTGTGTATATCTCCTCTTCCTAATTTTGGCGCTGTGAATGGTTCAAAAAATTGATGTCGTATGAGGGAGATATTGCGCTATGATCTAAATCCCAATCAGGTAAAATTGCGACAGGTTTGACTGGGATGCTTAGTCAGCAGGGTGGATGTATAATGAAAAAAAAGGAATATTCCAAAGAATATTCCTTTTCTTCGGGCCAATCAATGGATGACGAGTGACACCGTTCTATTTATCGAATGAGATTGTACATTGTTTTATGGGCCAATTGGAAGGTGCCACGTGGCTAGCCCTGAGGCTGCCACATGGCCCTTAAACCACTGTGTAAAATTATTGTGGAGGCTACAGGAGTCGAACCCTAGACCACTGATAAAGCACGCGCCCGTCTAACTGCTCGAGCCACACATGATTCTTAACCTCTATAGCTGTCGGCTTTTATTTATGCTATAATACATTTAAGTGTGGGGGTTGGGGACCTCCATGGTCCCAACCTGCCAGTGGTCCCCACGATCGTGGTCACATTACAACATGTAAACATAACAAGAAAATTCATAACCAACAGTCTCTGTAACCATTTCCGTTATGTTGTCACATGGCTATGTTTTAAACATTAAACTCTTCGGTTACAACCTTTGACAGTTCAAACACTATGGTTTAAACCTTATCCACAGTTAACACCATGGTTTCCACCTGTGGTTCTGTCGACCATCACAGTTAGGTCGCGTGGTTTGGGTTGGCATGTGGCCACCCAACCACTAACCATTAAATTTGACGGTTAATTCTGGCGGGATTTATGGAGCACACCTAAATTTGGGCGGAGTTGGCTATTTAGACTCTAGTTAAGTGGATTCCTCCACATTTAGTGGATTTTTTCTTGGTGTAACTGGGAAAATGAGTAGGAGACCTAATTTTTGCCCATTCAGAGTGAATGAAGACTCATTCTAGACTAATTGTAGCATTCTGGAGCTATTGGTGTAGAGAAAATAACCATTAGATGCCTATAAATACATGTATTTGTGAAATTTATAGCATAATGAAAGATGGACATGCCATTGGGAGCTGGACCAGCAGATGTAGCCCAGGAGGGGTGAACTGCTTCATCATGCCTATTGTGTTAGTGTTATGTGCTGACTTATTTCTCTGTTTTATGCTATTATTCAGTGTTATTTGTGCTTATTTCATGCTTCTAATTCACTAAAATCATCTACAATTCATGGTTAAAATCCTCAATCCTTAAGAAAACTAATGAGATAAGTATGCACATGTTTATAATCTAAAAAGACACTTAGCAAAACAAAACTAATACATTCCTTTCATATCAGTTAATGGTGATGTTTTTTCCTCTATGTTAATGTTTTTTGTCTTTCATGCTATACATCAATTTATCTGATTGTAAAACATAAAATTTAGATTAAGATTTTCCGAGAGAGCACCTTAATTCTAGCTATGTTTACTATCTTAATGTTTTATTCTGAAGTATAGTTAAATAATTCTTAATTTCTCTTTAGTTATTACTGAACTCACTGCCTTCCTTCATTTCATATTCACACTACCAATAAGATCCAGTCTGCATAGTTAACTTGCCCTATGAATGCCCTAAAAAATTTGATGCAAAATCCATCCTTTTATGACTCCATAGCCCAATGGATTAAGTTTCACACCTCTATCTATCTAACCACATAATCAATCAAAACAAACAACCCTCATAATTTCTATAACTAGACTAATATCAACATTTATAACCATCAAGTTAGATCATAAAAAACAAAGAGAGCCCTCTCTGAATCTAGGAAGGCTAGGTCCTTCAATCCAAATCAGTTTGATGATGTCCTCTATCGTTCATTCTTGCCAATCTTATAGATTATAGGGCCACAACACCTGGTGTAAATTGGTCGACATGTGCTCTTCATGTGATATGAAATTATAGGGAATGGTGTACCTCGTGAATGAGTAACACCGGTTATGCCTCAAACAATTCTTGGCACTCTATGTTGGATGTATCTATGCCTATGAAAAAGGGGTGAGTTCCTCCATATTTATTTAATTGATTATGTGTGGGTTTGATATCACACCCAAACCCATGCGCAGAATAACGAGCTCAAGAAACTACTTAAGGGAGGAATTCTTAGGAGATTGAGTTTAGAACTCAAAGAATAATCAACTTACGGATAGAATTGAAAGAGCCTAGCATCAAAGTTGTATTTAAAGATGCGAAAGAAAGACTCGAAATATGAGAAGAATTTCGAGAGGAAGAAGGACAAATATGTGTGAGAGGTTGTTGAAGATCGAGGGAGAGGTGCGGGAGAGAAGTAACGGTCAATAGGTTGGTTCTGAGTTGAACATTCTGTTGATGTGAGGACCAACACTTAGAAAAAATTTAGTGAAGAGAGAAGAAACTAAAATAGAAGTATGAAGAGAAGTTTAAGTCAGGACAAAGCCTAGTCGGGGTGCGGAGATGAGTTAATTTGTAGCATGGCTCTCAACCCCCGACTGCCCAAACCAAGAAAATTTTAAGGGTGATGTGACCTCCTTACCTCACCCATAATGTCATCCGCTAACTTGGGGTGGAACCTGTCAAAGATAAACTGGAACTTACGGTTGGATCCATAGTCAACCCTGGAAGAGTAGCATTATATTCAAGCCTGAAACGTGTTTGGAATTTTAGAAGGAAAGAAAAAACCCTGACCCTAACTAGCACATAAACCCTTGTTCCATTAAATTTTTGTTATATTTATATAATTTGGGAATAAATATAAAAAGGTACCATTGAATAGAGTTGTCGATTTTTAATACGTTTAACAAGACATCCATCATGCCGCAACTACATCAAAGTGGTATCAGAGCACATAAACTCTTTGGGAATAGTAAACACAATGAAAGAGTAGGAAGTTATAAGAGACAAAAGCCTTAGAAATATTTCTCGAGAAGAGGCACAAAATTTGAAGAAGGTTGCTCATGGAAGGAAGAGGAGAAGTCCAAGGAAACCCGAGGAAGCTTTAGGAACCGAAGAAGAAAATATAAATCAAGGATATACAACTAAGAAGGAAGAACTCAACAAGAGACCGCAGTGGAAGTGAGTCAAGGAGAAAAGAATAAGACTCTTGATAGGAAGTACATAGACAAAAGGAGGAGCTAAGGATACACACTGGATGGAACAATATAGAGAAAATAATTCATAGCAAGGAGTGTAGATGTACAAGGAATAAGAAACCCCAACCAAGTGTAGAGCTAGAAGAGATACTAAGTTCTAAGAAAAGTGGAGGAACCATATCAAGTAACTAGTCATTAAGTTTATTTAATTTTAGTAAGAAAGTTCATATTTGTATGGTGTATGGTGGATGGAATAGATACAACCAACAAGATTTGTAGAGAACTAACAGAGTTCTCATAGGAAGTGGTAGAGAACCCTTGCGGTAAGAAAATTTGCAGCAAAAGAAGAAAACTATGTTCTAGTTATAGAATGAAGGCGATAAAGGATATCCTCAAGAGGAGAGAATCAATGGATTTATCAAGAAGTGAGTCAGGTAAAACATACAGAAAGGAGCACGGTGTGCTTATGAGGTTACAAATGAGGGAACGATAGGAATACCAATAGCCCAAGTTCACGTGAGGTGTTTAAGAACAAGTGAGGTAAGACTTCTTGGAAAGCCAGGTTCCAACTCACAAGGGAGCATTGAGAAGCTCAAGAAGATGACCACTGATGGTCATATGAAGGGTTTGGGGAAAAGGAACAAGAAGGAACGGAGATATGCCAATGAAGAAATACATAAGAAGGATATCAAAGTAAAATTAATCAGGAGAAGGAAGGTAAAGGAAGCATAGTTTGATAGATAGATAGATGAGTTGATGGCAAGACTTAAGAAAGTAAGTATGCTACTATAAGAGAGGGATAAGGAAGACTAGAAACATATATTGTATGTGAGAAGGGAGAGCTTTAAGGAGGAAGATCCCTTAGAATATAGGGAAGACTATGAAGAACCTAATGAATGCTTCATTGAGAAAGTAAGAGGACAGAGTAGCTAAGCTTAATATTAGACATGTTCACACTTGTGAACCAAATCCTAGGAGACATCCTCAGAGAAGACAATGAGAATAAATTGTTGTAAAGTCTCATGGACTGTATGCACAGTCTAGAGAAAATGAGGGAGCTACAAATAGAGAATGGTTATGAGAATCCAAGTGAAATACTCATGATAAATCAAAAGGAAAAGGTGATAGAGGAACAAATGGAAAAGGCACTAGGTGAGGCTAGAAGGCATTTTTTTTTTTAAAGCTAGTGAATTTTATTTGAGTGTAGGTTTTGCAGGGGAGGAGAATGGATAATTAGTCTAAAAGGAGAAAAATATAACCGAGTTTCTCCAAGAAAACACAATTCACAGAAAAAATAGTCAGCAATCCTCAAGTCAGGATGAGGCTACTTCTCAAAGAAACAATCAAGGAGCAATAAAAATTTTCCTTGCAGAAAGAAAAGGAGTAATGACCTGCAAGCAGTTGTTAAGAGTTCCCATGGCACATAGTAGCCATGTAGGAGATGGGGGATAGAACCAATTATATTATGACAAGGAAGGAGGAAGATTACCCCTTAGGTGTTATTAAGGAGGATATTTTGAAGTAAATGTATCCATGGGAGAGCAGATGCAAAAAGAACTTTTAGATCAAGGATGGAAAAACCAACATTTTGATGCCATGTTGATTGAGTATTGGTTAATCAATCCAATTTCTAAAGATTGGCTTGGACATTACTACATTGAGTATGAAATTAAGAGGCCTTGGGTGTTAATATTATTGTTTCAATTAATGAGTTTGGTTCAAAAATGATAATTGTGGACATTGGTACCCAAAAATTTGTGCAATCAATAGAATAATGAGGGATAGTTTTCAAGTCGAGTGCCCAAGATGAAGATTGCAAGTAGAGGAGAATATGTAGTTAATTGTAAAGGAAAATATCAACCAATTGGAGGTGATATGAGAGAAGGATTATCTCTCACAAGGTAGACAAGTGTTTTAAAGATCCTGGAGAAGGTGTTGGATAGTGGGATGACAACCAAGGCCATAAAGTATTTACAAAGACAAGTGATCAATAACCATTGTTTGTCCCTGTAGGAAGATGGGATGCACGTGCAGATTGGTAAGGTATGGATGCTTATTTGAAAAAGTGTCCAAGGAAGAGCACAGTGGATTGAAGAAAGTAGAAGAATTGAGTTGATTCTAAAAGTTTGTTTCCATAAGGAAAGTGGACAAAAAAACAAAGTGTGGAATCATGGAAAGCCTAGAACATTAGCAGATAAGCAAGACCATAGACAAGCATAGGATGTAGACTTATATAAATGAGAAGAAATCCAAAAATATGGAGCCAAAGATGATTCTCATTCTCCAAGGAATGAAATACGAATTGAGAAGGAAAATATAGCTTGAAGGATTGCAAAATATTGCTCACTAGTCAAAAATACTACACTAGATGGAGAACTTATGAGGAAGACCTCATAGTTGGAAAGAAAAACAAAAAGAAAAAGAAGATCAGAAACATAAAATGGTTAGCTAAAGAGGTTGGGTTTAGCATGAGTTGGAAATTGAGTTGAAGAAGTTGGATATGTTACTGAAGAAGATACTTGAGTTTTGGTAGAAAAGAAGAAAAGAGGCATCCAATGATGGCATGTAGTGGACTGCAGAATATTTCATCAACAAGAGAAGGGAACAACAATAACAAAAAAAGACGTGGTACGTGGAAAATTTGAAACCTATAGTAGAACCACAATGGAGACAAGTATATGGAAAACAACGAATGGATAGGATGCTACAATGTAAAATATGGGATCTAAGAGAATTGAAAACAACATCAAGCCAATAAGGCAAACAAAGTGGTCAGCTGAAAAATAAATTTTGGGACCCTAGAGGACTCAGGAGATTGAAGAAATTTGACTAAGATGTCAAAATTTTCCAGTAGGGGAGTATGATGTAGGTGCATCAACCCAAGGCAATCCATCTTGTTGCCTTAACTCAAAGGGACCATAGAATTTTTCCGAAATAAATTTGTATAAAATGGAAACTTAAGAATTATAATGTAATTCTAGGTGTCCTGATTCTAGAAGGAATTTGGTACTTTTGGGTTGTTAGTCTATTGTAGCGAGCTAGTGATTTATGGCCAAATGGGCATTTATAAATTTTCTCAGTGCCAAATTCAGGTACTATGTATATTTGGGCATATCTGCGAAAAAAAATATTTTTTTAGTATATTTCACAACATATGCGGAATTATAAAAACAATAACACATAGAGTAGACGGTTGGGTTTGGTCTAGTATGATTTGATAGATAGATATCTTTATGCAAGAGGGTGCTAGAAGAGAACCTGTGAATGCATGAAGTGCATCTCAGTTGGAGTGTGAAGCCTCTAACAATTGTGTGTAACAGATCACCCCCTCTGTGTATAATTACTGTTATGAAATATAATTCAAATTTGATTTGTCTCTGGAGTAAAAAATTTTGCATGTGCTTTTTGTTTGATTTTCAATTACTAGGAATAGTGTACCCCGTGAATTAGTAATTCATACTATTCCTCAATAAATTTTTGGTACTCTCTCTTGGATGTATGTAAGCCTATGAAAAATGGGCGAGTGCCTCCATATTTATTTAATCGATTTTGTGTGGGTCTTATTTCATGTCCAATCCCATGCATGGAATAACAAGCTTAAGATAGTGCTGGAAGGAGGAATTCTTGGGAGATTGGGTTTAGAACTTGAAGAAGAATCATCTCATGGCACAAAATTGAAAGATCCCATCATCGAAGCTCTATCTAAAGTGGGGAAGGAAAGACTCATCATTAGAGAAGAATTTCCATAAGTGTTACACCATTTTTTGGTCATCTAACCTTTCATCATTAGATGGACCCAAGTACACCATGTAAGACCAGTTTTACCCCAAGTAAAACTGCTTTCACTATGTTAATTAGGAAACCCCAAAAGGAATAATTAATTAAACCATAATTTAATTATTATTCCCAGTCATGTTTAACCCAAAAACAAAGAAATTAATGAGATAAACCTATAGTTATCTTATTATTTTCTAGGAATAATTATTTAATAATATTCCTTGTTAAATATGACCAAATCAACCACCATTAATCAAATAAATCATTATTTATTTGATTATATCCCAACCACTTCCTTAAAAAGATAAATAAATCATTTATTTATTTATTTTTCACTAATCAAGGGATTTGACCCAAGTCAAAACACCCTTTCCCTCCAACAAATAATAATAAAATATTCCATAGAGGTGGATCTAGATGTGATTAACATTATTTTAATCATGCACCAAGATCTAGAAGGACCCAATATTTTGTTATAAATAGGAGGGTTTTCCCCTTCATTCTTCACCTTTTGTTGCCTATTAGATCACTCTGGATCTATACACTTGGTCTCATTTTTCTACCATTTGCTCCCATTGAGCTCTACTTTCTGCATTTGGTTTTCTACATCTACAAGAGAGAGAAAGCTTAGATCTGAAGTGCTGAGGACTACAAAGAACCCATCCCATTGAGGAGATCTGGATACACCTTCTTGTTTCCTCCCAGGTGCCCTGTAATATAAAAATTCTTTCAAAAATCGTGTTCTTGTCTTGTCTGTTGGATGCATGGAGCAAACTCTTTACTTTACTGCTTAATGTCTTTCCATTTATAGATCTGTTTGTTGCAGCATTTTTACTACTAATCGCAGATCTGAAGATGTTTGGCAGCCTCTATTGTTGTTAGGGCTATTAGTTATGCGTAGCTAAAGTGGTTCTTTTTCGTACACTTCGACGAAGAATTCATACTAACAAATGGCGACTCCACACGGGTTTTAAATTACGACCGCCGTCGTTCTTCATATTCCTGCATATCCAGCTACTTCAGGCCCTAGGGCTTCTTTTTTAGCTGCTTAGTTTTTCTCTTTTCATGTCATTTTTCTCACATAAAACCCTAAAAAACTAAAATTTCTAACTTCCGTGTGTTTCTGGCCCTATTGCGTTGTGTAAGCTGCATACACTACCGCAACTTCAGATTCTAAACTTTTCTGTAACCGCCGAGACAATCGGAACAGTAGGGCCGCACTTTTGGCCCTAAACCTGCATCCTACTCTGTGGGCCGTGACTTTATCTATTTTCCGCGACCCGAGACTCTGTATCAGGTCGAAACCGCGACCCGCCTTCTTCCAAAGATTTTTGCCGTTGATAATTAATTCTGCTGCAGCTTCTGCCAGGGTTTTCCAGCCTCTGTCTCAGCCCGCCTTGACCAAGATCTGATCTGTTTTTACTCATCTAAGTGGGAACCCAGCCCCTTAGGGCTTTAGTACCTTCCACTTTTTGTGGAAGAGTTTCAGCTGTTTCAGCCGTCGGTTTCAGAGCTTCAGCCCTTTCTTTTTCCAGATCTGTGACCTCACTTCCAGATCCATCGAAATCAGCCCTTTTTCCTTTCAAATCACCTCTTGTCGGTTTGTTTGGACCTCCTTCGACGGGTTCTAACTACCTCCAAGCTTTTGTTGATTTCTTTCCCTTTTCCTGCCTCCACCTGCCTGCCTTTGGCCGTGATCTCGCACTCCTTCAGCCTAGCTCAGACTCGTCCTTTGACCCTAGATCTGCCGAGCTTCCTTTGTGTGTGTTTTTTTCAATTTGATTTTTGCTCCTTTTGAGCGGCCCGCCTTTTTGGGTTAGTTAGGATTGATGCATTGTTAGTCGTTAATTTTCTGGCTCTTTTCAAAGAATCTATAAGCGTTGTTCTATGCATATTTTTCAGCTACGTCGGACACTTTTTCTTGCTCTCAAAAACGGAAAGGGTTTAAAAATTAAAATTAACGCACGCCACACACTGACCCGAAGTGAAGAAGCGCCTGGTTAACACCGCCTGGCAAAGACTCTCTAAAACTAATGGTTTCACCGCACCTTTTCTGCCCTTGACCGTAATTGATTCTGTCCCCTTTTTGCCCCTGTCGGTTTCCTTCTTCCTGTCATCATTGCGCCCCCAAGGTGCCTTTCCCGGAGACTTCTTGGCCTTCACCCTCAGTTTCCGGTTGATCGACCTGCTCCGCACCGCCGTCGTCGAGCCAGTCCACCTTCGAGTCCGCACTCCGACTCCTCCCCTGATTCATCGGGTCCTCCTTCTCCTCCCGGTTCTCCTGCCCCCTTCACCATGTCTGGTCCAGGGCCTAACGCTAGCGGTTCTCCCGGCCCCAATGCCGACCCTACTACTAGCGGAACCGCCACAGGAACTACCCCAGCCACCCCTGTGCTGCCGTACATTGCAGGCCTCAGCCTCCCCAATTTCCATCAGTTGATCAATGACCCCATTCACCACAATGCTAACTGGCCCGCTATGCCAACCAAGCTCCCCTCAGACATCCCTAAGTTTGAGGGCCTGAATGGAGAAGATCCAACCAATCATGTCCGATCTTTCCATATGTGGTGTTCCTCCAATTCCATTACTGATGACTCCATCCGTCTTCATTTGTTCCAACGCACGCTTACCGGCGAAGCTTCTAAATGGTATGTCGAACAAGCCACCTCTACCCATACCACCTTTGAGACTCTTGCCCAAGCCTTTTTGTCGTACTTCTAGCTCCCTCTCCGATACGATACCGGCACGGAGCTCTTGACTTCCTTCAAGCAATCCTCTTCAACACGCCTTTCTGCCCATGTTCAGGAATGGCGACGAAGATGGAGCTTATGTCGAGCCCCTCCCTTTGAAGATCGGGTTTACATGGACTGGTTCCTTCGCACCCTTCCCTCTCCCATCGGCAAAGATGTCGCCTCTCACTTTCCTCAAACTGAAGAAGCCGCCCTCCAAATAGCTTTGAAATATGACCTGATCTACGCTCAATCTGGTTATGTTTATACCGTTCTTCCTGACATCCCCAGGCCCGGTGGCGCTAACGCCCCGGGGGCATCTCATTCCGCCGACGGTATCGTTGGAGCCCTTTCCCATCCGTACGCCCAACCTCCTATGGGCTATGGTCTCCCTCAGGGAGGGGCCAGCTCCTCCAGCACTTTTCCCCCTCCCGGTAACATGTACCCAGGATACGGCATGCCTCCTCCTTTTTCCCAACCTCCTGCTTACCCTAATGTTGCCCACCCTACCCATTACCCTTATCCGCAGCCTGGTGCGCCAGCTCCTCCAGCATATGCGCTTCCTCCTCCCTTGCCTCCTCAACCCCAGCACCAGCACCTACAGCCCCCTCCAGGGCAAGTATTTGCACAGCAGGGCGCGACTAATCCCCCTTCTTCTCAAAGAAGGCGGAGAGGCAATCAAAACCAATCTGCCCCTGGTACCCGTGGACCCAATCCTGGTGTGGACCCTAACACTGCCAACCAGCAACAGGGCACTCTGCCCAAGCCGGACAGGCCACTTCGCAAAAATAAGCCTTGTTCGTGTTGCGGTGTTTATGATCATTACACCCACGATTGTCCCCTCTTACCCCCGGGCAGATGCGAGTGATGTGGGGAGTCCAAGCCACAAGTCCAACATGACGCTCCCCATGCTCCACTCATCAGGGCTACCTACCTACCTACCAGAAAGTTTATCAGATCCTTTTCCTCAAAGAAGGATCTGTATGTCTTTAACTTGGATAACCAGTAGCTACGCTCTCCCTTTCCTCGTTCCTTCCGTTACCAGATCCTTATGATGAATCTGACCTAACCCCTCCGCTGATCTTCACCTTCAAACTCGGTCTCAGCATTCCCAAGCCTCCCGTCTGGGCTTCCGCCCCGGGAGCCCTCTTCGTGTCTGACAGAGCCTTTCTCAATCCAAAGGCCCTTACATCCTCAACCCAAAGCTGAGGTTCATCCAAAGATTCCAGCGGGACCATTACGTCCGAAATGCCGCCTACCGAGCCACAGATAGCATAAGAGATGGATTCGGGCGCAATCACCCTGGGCGTCATCTACACTGGAACTCCTCCAGTCGTGCCCTTCCCAAAAGAAGGCTCTACTATCTGCCGTGGGCGCTGTAGATCCTGCTGACGACCAAATGATTGTTTTCGACGCCACTCAATCGGATCACCCTCCCCTCCATCCTTCCGTCGCCTTCCAAATCCCAGTCAAAATACGGAACGCCATCGTTTCCCGGTGTATAATTGACGAGGGGGCATCCACCTGCGTGATGTCCGCTTCGGTTTGGAAGCAACTCAGATCCCCTGAGCTGGCCCCTTCCACGATCACCCTTAGAGCGTGGGACGGTCATGCCTCCCAGCCCATTGGCTTGTTTCGTAATTGCCCTATCACTCTCGCCGGTAAGACTGTTTGCGTTGACGTCGAAGTCATTGACGCCCCACTCGACTACAACATTCTTTTGGGGCGGAGCTACACCTATGCTATGTCTGCTGTCCCATCCGCGGTCTTTCGCAAGATGTCTTTCCCCCATAATGGAAAGATAGTCACCATTGAGCAGTTGACATATCATGAGCCTCCCTCTCAGACCTCCCCCGAGACCACCATCTCTTCTGTAGCCAACAAGCAAACCGTCGATTCCCTGACCAGTGTCTCCCCCGGCGTTTACAAGGACTCCTCCCTGCTTGGAACTTTTCCTTGTCTTCCCCCTCCTCCTATCCCTGATCCCAGCTTGTCAAATGTTTGCATGATGCAATCGTCTCAGGCCACCCTCAAACGGCCTGCTTCGGCTAGTCCGCAACCGCCCCTTCGCCCTCCGCAACCCGCTCCTAGCCATACTTCTCTGCCAACCGGACCTCCTCCTTCTGGCCTTCCTCCTACATCTGGTATCCCTGAACCCCTTTACCCCCCCGGCTCGGTTCCCCCTGGCCTTAACCATCTTGGAGCCGTCCCTCCTGGCCATTACCCTGCTAGACAGATCCCCTTCCTGGCTCCCCCTCCCGGAGTATATTCTGTCCCCGTCATGGCCACCCTCTCCCTTCCTAACCTGACCTTGGGCATTCCGGTCTGGTACCTTGATCCCCCAGCCGCCACCCCTCCTGGTCACCCCAAACCCTACATGGCTTTGAAACCAGTCCAACCGGTACCCCTCGCTTCTTCCGTTGCTACTGTGCCTCCAGCACCTCCGCAGGATCCCTCTCCTGTCGTGACAGCTCCTGAGAAGAAACGCAAAGCCCGTAAGGGGGCACCAAAAGATAAGACCACCACGACTGACACGACCCCTCCCCAACCTGCCAAGCCCTGTGCCTTGTGCGATGTCGCCGGTCATGCCACCCATGCTTGTCCCGAGTTGCCCCGTATCCAACCCATGGTTAAAGTCGTGTTCCCCGAATCTACGGCCCCTGAAGCCTCCTCTTCGTCCGTAACCAAGAACCCCAAGACTCTCCGCACCAACAAACCATGCGCATTGTGCGGTGTCCATGGCCACTACTCCCACCGCTGTCCTCACCTGACGCATTATCGCGCCTCTTTAGAGGTCATTCGAGAGTACGAGGTTGAACAGAATCAATCTGCCTCTCCCATCCTCGCGCAGTATGCTTCAAGCCAACCCGAGGATCCTCCCGCTCCCATTGTCATCCCTCCCCCCGATGTTCAGATGACAGAGTCCACCGCGACCATTCTTTACCTATCCTCCTCCGCGAGACACCTGGAGCCCAGCCCCCCTGCATCCTCCCCTGTCGTTTCGCCTGACCCCCTCTTTTCCACCCATACCCCGGTTTCCTCCACCTATACCCCGGTAGACCTCCGCAGCCCGAGTCCTCACCACGTTTCCGATAGCTCTCATTCACCACCTTGTTTGAGTCTTGATCATCCTGCCCTTTCCTCCTGCCATTACCGCTCGATGACTTCTGTACCCTCACGCTGCCGCCATTTCATTTCATCCCCTCATTTATTGTCTTGTCACACCATTTTGCAGGACCCCCCGTCCACACCCTTTATCGGTTACGCCGATGGTGCAAGTCGCTACTCCAGGAATCTTGCCTCGACAGGGTGGGCCATCTTCACCCCCTTGCATGACCTCGTTCTATCTAATGGGGTATGCATTGGTTCTGCCACCAACAATCAGGCCGAATATGATGCAGTGCGTGGCCTATTAGCTGATGCCCTCTTGCATCGCATCCGCCATCTGCACGTTCGTTTGGATTCCCTGCTTCTTGTAATGCAAATAAATGGTGTTTATCATGTGCATAACCCTGTGCTGTTTAGACGCTATTTACGAGTGAAAGTCTTAATACGTGCGTTTGAAACCATAACTTTCAACCATGTACCCCGAGACCAGAATCACTACGTAGATAGTATTGCAAACCATGTTCTAGACTGGCATTTATCACACACAATTCATACAATACAATAACATTAAATCAACCATCAAAAGACGATACATATCCATAATACGTGTCGCAAACCATATATTGATGAGTCCATCTACTCTGATACATACGACATGCCCATAGCATGTTACAAACAAAATCCAAAAACTGGGGGCACCATATGCCCCTCCATACATATACATACGACATGCCCATAGCATGTTACAAACAAAATCCAAAAACTGGGGGCACCATATGCCCCTCCATACATTCTAGGGGGCACCACCTGCCCCTACATACATCAGAAGGGGCACCATATGCCCCTAATCACTATCTAGAGGCTCCCGGGCCAATGGCTCTGCCCCTGCAGCATGTAGATCCCGCATAGTTTGACCGGCCATCGCCATGCGCCGCATGATACCTCGCCACTCCGAGGGGAGACCAACACATGGCTCTATGTACTGGTCGTCTAAATCCCGCCACCCGCGCTCTGATACTCCGGTCAACAGCTGCTCACATCTACGGCGGATGTCCTCCAGTAGGGCGGCTGCACCATCATTTTGCGCTGCTCTCGATCCACTCGGACCCGTAGCTCCAGACGCTGTCGGTCGTCCCATATATCCGGCCGGTTTTACCGGTGCTATATCTGCATACCAAAAGTCCATGAATCAGTATCATTATTTACTATTCAAAAACTTTAACATGCCCACATAAGAATAGCAATTTGTCACTTACCATCGGGCCCCCAGACTCGACCAGACGGAAGTGGCAGATCCGGATCCCCACAGTAGCTCATCCCACTATACGGGTAGTCGTCTATGTACAACGGCATCTGATCCCAATGGGAAAAAAACTCCGGTCGAAACACTCGCCCGACCACCCCTCCTCCTCCTATGCAGAGTAGTCGTCCCCAACGACGCATCCTGGGCTCTCTCGGGCCCCCATCTGGAAGCTGCACACGAGGCCTCAAGGTCGGGATCTTCTCAAAGAAGAAGGCGCACAATAAAGTCCCATATGAGAAATCATGATTCACCTGCCGCCTGCATAGCGACAGCTGTCGCTTTAGCGCCACCAGCATCATTTGGGCCCACCCAAAGTAGGTCCCACCCAACACACTCTCCACTATCATCATCTGCCCACCGGTGATGTGATGGAACGCCTGGCTGCCCAGGATTCGCAGCACAGCTGCGGCCACTGCACGGGTTTCTAGCCTCTCTAGATCCCCGATCGATATCCGAGTCCCCTTGACTTGGAACCCCGGTCGACAATGGCGTTCCACAAACTCCATGATATGCCGCCCCCGCGGCAACACTGGCTGTGTGTCTCCCACTATCCCCAATGGTGGGAGGCCGGTCAGGAAGTACACATCCTGGACCGTCAGTTCGATCCTGTGCCCCTGCACTACAAAGATCTCCTGATCTGGATCCCAGTAACTGATAATCCGGGCCAGTAATGGTTCCCCTGCTCTCATCAACGGGTTCTCCACAAACTTGAGAACCCCAAATCTGGCCAATACACGACGAACGCCCTGATCCGCCTGGATCTCTGCTCGAAGTGTTCCCAGATCCCTCTCTCTCCAGTTGACCCGTAACTCTGCCATACCTGCACAAACACATTCTCTTTGTCAGGGTACAGATCGGGAAAACCATAACCACACACCAAAACCCAACTCCCAGCCATCAAATAGCACCAAGCCCCCCTCATCTCCCAGGTCGTAGTTTTCTGCCATTTTCTGGACCAGGTCGCACTTTCTGCCCCCAAACCTGCGTCCTGGGTCGCACTTTTTGCCCCAAAAAGTGTGACCCGGCCGTAGAGATGAGGGAGGGGCTGTTTCTGGGGTGTTGGGCCCTAAACTGCAAATCTAATCCATCAAAATGCAAGAGCAAGGTTAGGCCTCTTACCTCCAACTGACAGATCTCGAATCCAACGGTCGGTTTGTCCGCTACGTTCGCCGCAAGATTTAGGGCCTTCTTTCCTCTCCACATTCACTACGTTAACAATAGCAAATGAATGATTTTGAGGGAAAAAAACTGCCTCATTAAAGAGGAACTTTCTGTTTTTCTTTTTTTCGATCAGCTGCAGCTACATCAGAAGCCTGTCAAGCAATCATGCCAAGATTGGCCAAGGATTCTTCACCGAGCTCTCAAATGGGTTTTTATTAGTTTTTGGTGATTTAATACTTCACCCGGACACATTTTGTCCAAGAAGGGTCACTTCACCGCTCCTTAAAATCGAATTTCCTCAGTTACGACACTTGTACTTGGGGCACCATACCGCTCCCTTACTTGTCCATGTTCATGTCGATTTTCGTCATGAGTGCCCACCTTGTACTCATGCTTCCATGGTCCCCCATTGGGGCCTTTACTGTGTGGCAACACTATCAAGTCGCCCTTGTTTAGAGCATCCAAGTTGAGTCATCATTGCATTCATGGAGTCTATCCTGCGTCCCTTTACACCCCACTATAGCCCTCCATTCTTCTTTGCTTGGTTCCTCTCTTGTGTCGCATGTCATGACCTTCAGCCCCACTGTCCCCTGTCCCTGTTGATATTGTGTCAGTCGCCGCCATGTCATCCATGCCCTTTATGCTCTAACAAGGGAAGTCGTCCATTCGTCACTCCATCCTTCCCATTTCCACTATCATCATTAGTGTCAGTCTGTCCGTCGCTCTATTGTTCTTCTCTCGTGCCTTAGTTGAGGATCTCTCATTGCCTCACCTACGGCGGACCTCCTTCTGTCGACATCAGCACATTTATTCCAGAAGCAAGGTCTAGAGGGCGATGTACCTTGGTTCCAGCTTCCACTCTTGTTCGGTGCCTCGGATCAGGCAAGGGGATCTCTCACTTCCCTTTGACTTGATTGCTTCTCCAGCTCCTTTCAGCATGATCGAGATTCGTATACTGGACAGTCCAGTGACCCAGCAGCAGCTCTTGATGATTCCCGGGCGTGTGTGAGATGTCTCAGCCCTCATGAGGGGGTGGCTCTGCAGGTAGCCCCCCACATGCCCGGATGACCTCTTCATTGCAGCCTTTGATGCCGCTCCAGATTTTGATGATGTTGGCCTTAGCCACTTGCAGCACCTCTATGATTTGCATGTATCAGTCAGATTTTGTGAGCCCTTCCCCATTTACAGGAGGCATTTGGGTTGTATTTATCTCATGTACTCAGATGATATTGTACTAGTCCTGGCTGTTATCCCAGGCACAGCATGTATGTGAGACTATTCATTGTATTTTTATCTGGCTCTTGATTATGCCAGCTGTACTCTATGGTTCGGTCCCTTGTTCACTGGACACACTATTCTTTTGTACTTTGTCACTGCGGGCATAGGTATGCCTCCCCCGCCGCCTTCAGCACAGGTACCCTCTCATAACAGAGACTTGTTGCACCTGCGAGTCTCGTCTCCTCAGGGTCTAGTCCTTCAGCACACTATCTACCTCATATTTCTCTCTCTGACATACCCTTTTGTTGTCTCGTGATTGTCTTCTTACAACGTACTTCGGTCATACGATTTGCTCCTGACACTCGCACGCTGGGGGGCAATCTGTTACACCATTTTTTGGTCATCTAACTCTTCATCATTAGATGGACCCAAGTACACCATGTAAGACTAGTTTTACCCCAAGTAAAACTGCTTTCACTATGTTAATTAGGAAACCCCAAAAGGGAATATTAAACAAACCCATATTTGTTTGATTTTCCCCAAGGAATAATTAATTAAACCATAATTTAATTATTATTCCCAGTCATGTTTAACCCAAAAACAAAGAAATTAATGAGATAAACCCATAGTTATCTTATTATTTTCTAGAATAATTATTTAAATAATATTCCTTGTTAAATATGACCAAATCAACCACCATTAATTAAATAAATCATTATTTATTTGATTATATCCCAACCACTTCCTTAAAAAGATAAATAAATCATTTATTTATTTATTCTTCACTAATCAAGGGATTTGACCCAAGTCAAACACCTTTCCCTCCAACAAATAATAATAAAATATTCCGTAGAGGTGGATCTAGATTTGATTAACATTATTTTAATCATGCACCAAGATCTAGAATGACCCAATATTTTGTTATAAATAGGAGGGTTTTCCCCATCATCCTTCACCTTTTGTTGCCTACTAGATCACTCTGGATCTATACACTTGGTCCCATTTTTCACCATTTGCTCCCATTGAGCTCTATTTTCTGCATTGGGTTTTCTACACCTACAAGAGAGAGAAAGCTTAGATCTGAAGTGCTGAGGACTACAAATCTAGCCTCTATTACCTCCCGTTCGATTACACCTTCGTTTTTTACCTCCTGTGTGCCCCGTAATATGTAAATTTTTCCCGGTGCAGGGTGCTCACTGTCTTCGGCCTATGGATGCATGTGGAGCAAACCTTATTTTATCAAGCACGTCTTTCCATTATAGATTCGTTTGTTGCACTTTACTACTAATCGCAGATTCGAAGATGTTGGGTAAATTTTCATTATATTGGCTATTAGTTAGTAGTAGGGGCTAGTGGTTCTTTTCTACACTTCGACGAGGAATTCATACTAACAATAAGAAGAAGGAAAATTGTGTGTGGGAGGTTGCTAAAGAGAAAGCAAGAGGTGCAGGAGAGAAGTATCAGTCAAGATCTTAGTTCAGAGGTGAACATTGTGTTGGTGTGAGGACCAGCAATCAACAAAATTTAGTGAAGACCGAAAAAAATAAAACAAATAAAGGAAGAAAAGTTTAATTGCAGATGAGTTTAAGTGTAGCTTGCATCTTGACCCTCGACTGCCCCAACCAAGAAAATGTTGAAGGTAGTTGCGACCTCACAACCTCGCCCATAATCTCATCCCCTGAATCGAGCAAAACCCGTCAAAGGTAAACTGGAACTCGACGTGGGATCCATAGTCAGCCCTGGAAGAGTAGTTTTTTTGTTGGGCTCGGAAGTTGTTTGGTGTTTTAGAAGGAAGGGAAAAACACCGACCATAACTACCATGTAAACCCTTCTTCCATTTAAACATTAGTTATAGTTATATAATTTTGGAATAAAGATAAAAAGGGCCTGCCAAAAGGGGTTGTCAAATTTTTATGCTTTTAACAAGAATTTCGTCCTCCCACAACTACATAAATTTATAGAGAAATATTGTTATTTGCATTCATACTTCACAATGGCTCTCATGCTCCTCCTTGAGCTACCCTCTCTAAGCTACTTTTTCTGTTACAAATATACATAAATACACAACTTTTGGCTAACTAGAATATCTCTTAACAAAACAAATACTATTTACACATATGTCCCAAGTCCAGGAAAATTACCTAACAACTCAACTCTTGATTTATCACGTTTACAATGAGCCACATGGTTAAAAGTGCTAGCTCATCAAAATTTCTAATAACCTCAATTTTTTTAAAAATCTGAACACTTGTAATTACATTAAAAAAATTCACTATTCTTAATTTTATACAAATTATATTTAATATAAATTTCTTCCCCTTTAAAAAAATTTCATAACCCCTTAAATCCAAAAAAAAAATGTTATCTAAAATTAATGCTTTTGCATTATATTCTCCATATCCTGAATTCGTATATCATAAAACATTCATTAAAACTTGAATGGAAATAATTTTTTACCTATAGATTAAAACAACCCATAAAAATTAAAACTATAGATATTTTTTTACATACTCAACTAACTAACTTATTAGTAAAAATAAGTTCAAACAATCAGCTAAATTTTTTTCCAAAAACAATACTAACATTCCCAACTAATTCCAATATAAAAAAATATATAAAACGTTCATTTTATATTGGTATATTTAATATCTACTAATTATACTTATTAAATCATACTCTTGACATATATTAAAAAAAATTGACCATATTTCACTCACAAACTTCCTTGTGATAGGCTTACCTGTCCAATTTCGTACATGATGGAAAAATTGACATTAAAATATTTTATTGTTCAAACCATCGCCTAATTTGTTTCAAAAACAATACTAACATTCACAACTAATTCCAATATAAAAAAGCCTATAAAACTTTCATTTTATATTGGTATATTTAATATCTACTAATTATACTTATTAAATCATACCCTTATATATTAAAAAAACTTTGACCATATTTCACTCACAAACTTCCTTGTGATAGGCTTACCTGTCCAATTCCGTAGATGATGAAAACAAGTGACATTTAAATACCTTTCGAAAAAGTAACTTTCTGAAAATAAATGAAAAATTAATCCATGACCTGCAGCAATTTCAATAAAGTAACATAGACTCAAATTATTAAAATGACAAGACAAACTAAATTATTAAAATAAAATTTTATTTAAGTGCGTCGTAAGCAATCTTTATCAAAAAAATCGTCCGACGTTTCACAACTGTATTAATTTTTTATGGACAATCTTTAAATGTAGAGTATTTTTGGTAAGGAGTTATGATTTCGAGTACGGTTGAGATTTCATTTAAAAAACACACTAAAATACTAAAATATTAGAATAAAATGTGAATTACCTGTTATAGACATATATTTTTAGGTTCATTCATTTTAGAGATTAGTAATAGTTATATTTATGGAATATTTGTACTAGTTAGATCTATCATTAAAAAGGGAATAACTATACTAAGCAGAGACATACATATTTGTACCAGACTAACTATACCAAGCAGAAGCAGGAATATTTGTATCACACAGAAAGATCCACTCAAAAGGGAATAATTATACCAAGCAGAAGCAGGAATTTTTATACGACCTAGATCCACCTAAAAGAAAATAACAGTACTAAGGAAAGGCACATCTATTTAAGGGATTAATTTCTATTGAAAATAATTGTATAAAGCACATGAAGATCCATCCTAAATGATCACTTTCTATTGGTTCAACTATAAAACTTATTGGATTCAACCAATTAAACTAACCTTCAAAAATTTTCAATATATAAAAATCTGTGGCAATTACAATTTTAAATTGTGTACCATATATAATTTAATTATAGAAACCATAATTTTGAATTATAAAATATTTTAAAAATAAATAAATTTAAAAGATAGGAAATTTCCACGTTAATTCATATTATTGGAGATTTTCAGAAAAAAAAATTCTATTTTATTCATTCAAAAACTATTTAAACTACCTGAAACCACAATTTCATCCAAAAACAGAAAACTAAAAATTATAATAACGTAGAAAAAAATTAGACTACCAACCAACCCTTTGATTTCAAAGTATTAATGTGAAACGAAATTCCCACACATACAGAAATATGTCACTGTTTTGAAGTTGACATCAGATAAATCTTGGTATGACAGAACCCCCTCACATTTCAGTCGCGTACTAATCCTATCGATAGTATCTCAATTCAGCATCCCCACTCATTTGTCGGTATGGAGTTTGTCAGATTGGGAAGGCCCGATTTGGAAAATCCCTCCCACATTTCAGTCGCCTATTTTCCTATCCATAATATCTACGTTCACCAACCCTACTCTTTTGTCGGTATGGAGCTCACATCTCAGTCGCCTATTTTCCTATCGATAATATCTACATTCACCAACTCCATTAATTTGTCGGTGCCAAACGTTCAGAATGGGAAAGTCAGATCAGTCACTGTCTGCAAAAATGTTGGTTTTTTTTACAGTTTTTTTTTTCATCTGAAAATATTGTATTTGGAGTAACTCTCAAGTATACACAGTTTTATTTGATATTAAATTACAAAACTTGTAACACCAAACTTCCCCACCCCATTCACCCCATTTGATATGTATACATATATATACATATATATACATATATATGTATACATATGTATACATATATATACAGTTTTATTTGATATGTATACATATATATATTTTGCATTGAATGTTTTTACAGGTTCCGACTGGGGTGTCCACAGGATGATCCTTGAAATGATAAAGTACTTCACTCTTCATATATGACAGACTTCATCTTCATCTATTTCAGACTTCGCACTTTAGGGGGCAATCTGTTACACTAAAAATTGTCACCTTGACATTCTGCTGACTGTATGAGCTCATACATGCCTCCTTTTCAAGTCTTACAACCTTTTTTCCTCATTCCAAGCCCTAAAAATGAAGGAAAAACCCTTAAAACTCAAAAAAGCCTTGGGTACGCAGGTAACATGAAGCCTGCCTGCGTTTTTAGCTAGGGTACGCAGGTAATTGGAAGAGAAACTGCGTTCTAGAACGCATTTTTCTAGTGTAATGCCTGCGGTACCCCTGTAAAGTCAAAAAAGCGCGAAAGAAAACTGAAAAAGTTGAATTTTGGTCAATTCTAGAAGGTTTTCGATGAGATTTTTTGGGGATGAGTACGCTTTAGTAAGGTGCATGTATCCCACGCCTTAAGAAACTAATCCCTTGATGTAAGGAGCCTATCCCTTTGAAGGAGGATTCTATCCCTTTAAAGGTTGAATCCTAACCTCCTCGTCTGCTCTATAAAAGGAGGCATTGGGTAGCCTCAAGGGGTTAAGTTAAGAAGGTTAAGTTAATTGCTAAGAAGAAAACTATTGGAGGATTGAGGAGTTGAAGCTTTAGAATATTTGAGTTGAAGTGCTGTTGAGATTTAGACTTCTTTCTATTGAGCTTTTGAGAGGAAAGATCACATACCTCTTTTTGCTCCTGAAGGAAGAGTGCAAGACTTATCAAAGTAGAGGAGATTCCTGCTTCGGACCCCGGGAAGAACTTTCGAACATCAAGGCTAAGGTTGTAAGGTTCTTCTGTATATTTTAAGATTAATACAATCAATTTCTGTTTTTCTCAATAAATTGTCGTTCGATTGTTTATTTCAATAAGTTGTTGTTTGATCGTTTATTTCATAGATTCCTTGATCACTATGATAGGTATGTTTTATGATTATTTGTTATACAGGTGCTATTTGATATTTTCTTGTTTGTGATTGCAGATCGACAAAAGGATTCTTGTTGCGACGGAAGGATTCTTGATGTGACGGAAGCTTTATGACTGCAAATAAGCATTTGGATCTAAGGTAGGATCGACACCTTCATATCATTTATTTGTAAAACGAATATACTTAGAGAAAGACAAACTTAGTTGTTCGTTTGTTGCTAGATTGTCTTCTGACACTAGGGAGATCGGTTTTGTCCGCAAGAACGATTTATCCGGCCAACAGGATGCAAGTGACACGTGGGCGTACGAGAGGCTAAGTGGAAGGGACGACGTGGAGGCGGACCTGGTCAATCAACGGGATGCGTGAACAATTTTGGGCCATACGATCAGAAACGGGATCAACGTTTAGGAACGCATTGTACAGCGACGGAATGGTGGTCCCGAGACACTGTAGACCCACTTTAACACCCGCGCAACTACTCCAAGCGACCGCCGTCAGATGGAGGTTCATAGATCTGACGGCTCACGTCGATTTTGCTGCACGTCCAAGATCGAAATTTAACACGCGAAATGGGGCGGTATTGTAACAGTGGCCTGGGACGCGTGTCGCATTATGTATGGATTCGCTGCGATTTGTGGAAAACCGCCAGCCCTTGAAAAGTGGTGCAGGGAAAACAGGCCGGTTTTGGCACCGATGTACGCGAGCGCGGGGACCACCATGGCAAACTATTTGCGGACCGTTGATTTACTTTTGATCGAACGACTAGGGGTGTGTCTAATAGCCTCTCATGCTAAGCGCCTATCAGTCTGGCACTTGGTCCAGCACCCGAGTCGTATTGAAAATAAAATAAAGGGGGCTGAAACTGAAGGGGCTAGGCCCGATATATCTCTGAATATGGGTTTTTGGCCATTATGAATACGGTTTTAGGGATGAAAGGTGGCAACGGTAGGCAGGAGACGAATTTTTTAGGCCACGTAAGGGGATTCAAAATGATTCAACTGGGACTTCTGGCCAAAAAATTGAATGGAGGGGCTGATATGGCCAACATCAGCTCCATCTGGGGACGACACGTTCATCCCTGGACGTGTCGAGAATCTGCAGACCACCTAATTATCATTTATGTAAACTCTGTTCCTCAACCCCTCTGCACTTTACTTCATAGTTCATCAGCACGTCCTCCTGGATCAACTCAAAACCGAACCAAAATTTATATACAATATGGTACATCGGGCTTACTCTGCCTGAATCAAAATTGGAAGTAGGGCTTCAGAAATTGGCCATTTACAGGGGCATCCAGCACGTCGCCCTGTAAATTCTCCAATATAAACGTGTTATTGCCTCCCTGTTCCACAATTTTAAATGGGTCGAACCAGAGTGGGTCAAACTTGCCATGTTTTCCTTTTTCGGCTCTTCGAACATCCCACCTGAGCACCAGATCGCCAACCTGCAACTTCCTGTCTTTTGCATGCTGATCAAATATATGTTTCATTTTCTCTTGATATTCTGTTAGTCTCTAACTCACTTGATCCCGTGTTTCCTCTAATTCCATCAGTTGATTGATTCTTCTGACCATACCATCTGGTTCTTCCTGACTTTCCTGCATGAAGCGTGCCACTGGCAAAGCCAGCTGCACAGGAAATACTGCTGCTCGTTCATACACCAGCTCATATGGAGATTTTCCAGTTGCTCTCTTGCCGGTTATTCTATTTGCCCATAAAGAAAATTTCAATTGGGAATCCCAATTCTTCTGATTTTCATTTATTGTTTTCTTCAAAGCCCTCACTAGAGTTTTGTTGGAAGATTATGCCAAGCCATTTCCCTGTGGATAATAGGTTGTGGAATGATTCAATGTGATATTATACTGTTGGCAGAAATTCACAAACTTTGCAGATTTGAAGGCCTGTGCGTTATCGGTCACTATTCTAGCAGGACAGCCAAACCTGGATATGATGTTTTCTTCCATGAATTTTATGATGACAGTGTCAGTAGCATTCCTTGCAGGTATGGCTTCCACCCATTTTTTAAAGTAATCTGTAGCTGTTAATATCCATTTATGTTGCCCACTTGATGGGGGATGTATTTCTCCAATAAAATCTATTCCCCATTGTTGAAATGGCTCGTTCACATGAACTGGAATCAGGGGCAGAGCTGCCAACTTCTGTTTCTCAGCAAATTTCTAACACTTGTCACATGCTCTAACCCAAGAAAAAACATCTCCAAATAACTTTGGCCAGTAGAAACCAGCCTTTAAGATTTTATGGGCTGTGGCTCTCCAGCTGTAATGGCCTCCACAAATTCCTTCATGAAATTCTATTATTATATTTTCCACTTCATTTTCTGTGAGGCACAATAGTAGTATGCCCGAAGGATCTCTCCAATATAATTGGCCATTAGCAACTGTGTACTTTTGTGATTTTAATATCAAAGCCCTATATTTTGATTTATCACAGCTGGGTGGACAACTGAGTGTCAAAAGATATTCTACTATTTCTTTGTACCATGGACTAGTAAGATATTTTATATGTGCTTTCTGAGTAGACATCTCCAGTCCTTGCTGCTCTTTTTCTTTCTCAGACTCTTCATTTGCTACCATAGACAAATTTATGCCCAGAGCTTGGTGGTTTGATTCTGATAAGATCCTTGCTAGCCCCTGTCCTTTTATCAACTTGGTTGGACAGATGTCTAGATCATACTCCTGTATTTTAGCAATCCATCTCCCTCTTTTCCCTTCACTGTCTCCCTGAATAAGAATGTCTTTAACAGGTGTAGTAGGGACAAATGCAGTAATGTGAGACTGCAAAATATATATGCGAAAAGCTTTGATAGATTTCACCAAGGCATAGGCTTGCTTCTCCAATATGTTATATTTCAATTCTGCATCATGGAGAACTTGGTTGAAAAAGGCAATAGGCTGCTCATATCCATCTTCATTTTTCTGCAACAAAACTCCAGCTACTGTATGAGGTGAAGCAAATGAAAAGATCATAAATGGTTTAGTATAATTAGGACTAGCTAGTACATGAGCTTAAGAAAATTCCTGTTTTATCCTGGTGAATGCCTCTCTAGATTCTTGAGACCATCTTACTTCATTATTCTTTTTCAGCATATCAGTTATATGCCTAACTATCTCAGCATAGTTAGGAATAAATCTTCTTAGGAAATTTATTCGGCCTAAAAATACTTGCACTTCCTTCTTATTTCTGGGGAGGGGGGTGCTATTTATAACTTCTACTCTTTTGGGATCTATCCTTACCCCATCCTTAGCTACAATATGTCCCAAAATTTTGCCTTCCTCTAATGCAAATAAAGACTTTTGTGGATTGAGAGAAAGGCCATACCTTCTGCATTTTTCAAAAGTTCTTTGTAAATGCTCAATATGCTCAGCATCATTTTTTGAAAACACTGTAATATCATCAAGGTACACCACCAGAAATTTATCTTGCTCACCCACAAAAGCAATATCCATCACCCTCTGAAAAGTGGCTCCTGCGTTAATCAATCCAAAAGGCATCCTGGCATACATGAATGTTCCCCATGGTGTAGTGAAAGCAGTCTTCTTTTGATCCTCTGGGAGCGCAATTACCTGGTTATAACCAGAAAAACCATCCATCATTGACATTCTAGAAGCTCCCACCACTTTCTGCAGGATGTGGTCCATCTTGGGGAGTGGATAATTATCTTTTAAAGATGCTCTGTTTAAATTTCTGAAATCCACACATAGCCTTATTTCTCCATTCTTCTTTTTGACAGGAACCAAGTTTGCAACCCATTCTGAGTACCTTAATGGCACAATTATTTTAGCTTTTAGCAACTTCTTGATTTCTTTTTCAATGGAGGGAAGCAGAAGAGGGTTTATCTGTCTAAGCTTCTGCTTATAAGGTCTTGCATCTTCCCTCAAAGGAATTTTATGCTGCACTATACTAATATCAAAAGTTTTCAAGTCCTGATAGGACCATGCAAATACATCTTTGTATGATTGAAATAATTTCAGGTATTTTTCTTTATATTCCTTTGGGACCTTCTTAGATAGCTTTATAATTTTAGGCTCGGCCTCAGTACCCAGATTTAGATCTTCTACTTGATTTTCTTCTACTACTTTATTATGCTGCAATGGAACATCATTTTTATCAAATAATTTTTCTAGAGGCACCAACCCTCTAGGTATGACATTCCCTTTCAGCTGTAACACTTTACTTCCTGCCATTTTATCTTCCCACTTAGTGTCTAAAACATTCTCAGCCTCATCTTCTTCACAATCATCAATCTCCATATTGGAGAATTCTCCCACTGTCTCCAGGAATCTCTTCATATTTTCATCATCTTCAAATAACTGCCAGTGCTTAATATTATCTAGGATTGATGGTCTATAACGTACCTTGATTTCATACCTCAGAAGAGGATTCTGAGGAGGACGAAATGTACTGGCAGCTACAGAAAGAGAATCTACCATTCTATTCTGCTCTCGAGGCATAAACTGGATATTGAATGCTAAGAAGAAGTTCTCCACCATGTCCCATACTTCATTTCTATAAGCTCTCAGCCGAGGGTGTTTGGTTTGACACTGATTTCTGACTTGTCTCACCACTAGCTCAGAATCTCCCAGGAACTTTAAACTCTGTATACCCATACTCCTGGCTGTCTGCAATCCCAATAGCAGTGCCTCATATTCAGCTACATTATTAGTAGCCTCATATCCTAATTTAAAAGACAGTGGCACCCGTTTTCCTGAAGGAGAGATTAATAATACTCCAGCCCCATTGCCTTCTCTTGAGTTTGCTCCATCAAAATGTAGAGTCCATACTCCTGCTTCATGGTCTTCTAAAGGCCGCTCAGTCTTGATTTGACACAAGGAAGGTTCATGAACATAGTTTTGATCTTCTTCTAACATCAAACATGAAAAATCTCCTTCTTTGCTGTAGACTGGTGAATTCTCTGAGCTGTCAGCCTTGGTCACCATCTTGACAAATCTGGTTTCTCTGTATAACCTCCTCTCCTGGCCACCAAAAACTGGAATAGTGGCATATGTTAAATCTAGTTTAAGTGACCCACCAATTTTTGTTCCTCAGGACCTTGACAACAGCATGCCAAAGCGAGCTGGGATATCGGCCACCACAATGTCCATTACTACACTTTTTGCTGGAATTTGGGCCAGATTGACTACCAAATCCTTGATCATCCCTAGGCATTTAACTCTTTTGGAATCAAATGAATATAGATCTTTATATGGACGTGTGATTTGCAAACCTAGTTGCTCCATGACTGACAAAGGCATAAGATTATGGGAAGTTCCAGAATCTAACATACAATTGTGTAACAACAGGTCATGAACAACTAGAGACACATAGAAAGGAGGAGTAGAAGGGTCTATCTCCTCGACATGTGGGCCAAAAAATACCATGGGTCTTTCTTCTTGAAGATTAAGACTGTCTGGAATCATTGATGCTTCAGGAGGGAGCAATAAAGAAGTGACTTGAGATTGATATGCAGGTTGTTTCAGCAGCTCAGTCAAAGGGACTGGTATTTTGACTTTCTCAAGTTCTTTTTGTAAATTGAAAACAGGAGGGGGATTTTATATTACAACTTCTTTTGACTCTTTATTTTCAGCTGAAAGTTTAACTTCTTTTGATACAGACTTAGCATTAGGAGGACTGACTATTTTTGAGGAAGAAGGAATTTGATCATTAGACCGCAGAGGTTTATTTAGAGGACTCTTACCTTTATCTGTGACTTTCTTCATTGTTGACTCCTTTTGAGTAGGTGCTTCCTTCTGGGGAGGCTCTTCTTCATGTTCTTGAGTCCGAGTTCTCTTTCTGGAGGATCTGAGATCATATCTCCTATTGAAATGTGCTTGCATGAAATCATTAAACTGTTTGCAGTAGTGATCAATTTCTGCATCTTCTGTGTCCCTGATCTCTGCTTCTTCTTCTTGCAATGGGCATTCCATTTCGTCATTGTTTGAGAAGGCAAGATTTGCATCTTGCAGTTCATAGGCAGCATCTTCAGTGGTATCATCTACTGGACCTTCCAGGTACAATGGGTGTGGTACTTGATCCTGTAGCTCCTTTGCTTCCCTTGGCAATATTTGCAGGGGTGGCTTTCTATACTGAGGATTGTAACCCCTGTTTGGAGCATTCTGAAAGTTTTTGGAAGCTGAGTTCTTAGTCTCCAATTCAAGCTTGACCAGTTTATTAGAAATATTCTTAATCATTTTGCTCATTTCTTCAATTTTATCTAAATCCTTATCCTGATTAGAAGTAGATACTTCCTCTTTACCCCTTCTTCTGGTATCTTGTTCAGCTTTCCCTTTTAATTTTCCAGTGGAGGCAAAATTTGCTTCTAATTCAAGAGCATCTGACTGAGCATCATCTAGAGTGGCAGGCTTTCTTTACCTGAGAGAGAAACCAAAATCTGAGTCAAAGGCTGCTATGAAAACAACTTTGGCAGCATTCTGATGAGGCTTCATATCAGCAGGGAGGTTTAGATATAACTTGTTAAATATTTTGATAAATTCTGACACCCCTTCATTATGTTTCTTCTTGAGTGTATTGAACTCAGTAAGATACTGTCCATGATATTTCTTCTCTCCCCGTTTCCTGAGAAAATTACTTTCCATATCATCCCAAGTGGTCATGGAACGGTTTCCCAATGTCTTGAACCATTTTCTAGCTTCATCGTCCAGAGATTGCACAAACAATCTTAAGACTACATCCAAATGTTCTACATTAAAGTTTTCTGCAAAAGAGCAGAAAGTCTCAAGATTTTTTTGAGCATCTATCTCATTTTATGTAGTGAATCTGGGCAATATCTTCAAATAATCCTGTGGCATATCATTTAACACTTGAGGTAGTGCTAGGGGGGCGTATTTGTTCAACAAAAAGGCTGGGACATTAGCCATTGGAGGAGGTGGGGTTTGTGCAGCAATCTGTTGTACAAATGGAGGAAGATGTGGAGGAGGGAGTGGAGTATGGATAACAACAGGAATATACTGTACAACAGCCTGAGGTGCAGATGGGAACAATTCACAGTTAACAGCAGAAACTTCGGTTACTTCCTTAACTTCTTCGGCCTCAGGGGTAGAACGAAAGTTCTCTTTAGCTCTAGCACTTCCCCGGGGTGGGCTATCTGAGTAATATTCAGGATTTTCCTCAGTGGGATCGGGATTTTCTACTGAAATTTCTTGAGAAGAAGTGGATAGATAATCTTCTGTGGAAAACTCAAGGATTTCAGCACGGGCTTATTTATTTTCTTTCCAACCTCTTCTGTGTATAATCTTCTCTGGGTCAGACACAGAGGGTATCTTCGATTTGGACGTATCTGACCTTAAATATGGCTTTCGAGGAGCCAGGACTACCAATAGATTTATCAAATGAATAAAAGTGGAGTCACCAAGGTGAGAGATATGTAACTCTTCAACTCTCTGTGCTCACCTGATTAGAGAGTGAATATGATTTGTCGAGGCCCAGGGAAACTGATATCCTTAAATTCGATCCCCGGAAACGGCGCCAGAAAGATGTTGTCGACAATTGTTGTCTCTCCTAGAGACAGTCTAGAGTTGCCATAGACCAGTGCCTAGGACATCTTAGCATAGAAAGGAGCATATAATAAAGCTAGGGTGTCAATCCAAAGCTCTCCTGTTATCTCTTGTAAAAAAAGGAAATTGATTTAAATGGGACCAAGAATTGCAGAAACTGCCACAGGGTAACTAATGTTGCAGAGGCAAGATGCAAAGCTCTAATATAAAAGCATCAGACAGTTAAGAGACAATTTACTGTAAAGAGGGCCGATTCAAATAATACGCCACAGAAATTAAATATCAGAAGGTGTATGCAGGGAAAGAAACATAAGAGGATATTAGTTAACTTTGGTCTGATACCCAGATACACAACAGAACCACATATGGGCTTATCATTCTAAGAATCCATACATGACAATGGTGTTTTAAAAGCACCCTCCCAAAGCAACTAATATATCAGAAAAGATGAATGAAATGAACATGAAACAATGTATCATGCCTGAGCCATATTTAAAGTGCTTGACTGATCCAAGTATGGGCATCAACTAGGATGAATCCTTACCTAAAATCAGTGAGCCACTCGCATTCCAGTACATGATACAAGAAAATATATGAAATGAAATGTTGTATTAATCACATAAGAGAAGGTTACATACTGTGAAATACCAAAGACCAGAATCCTCATTACAGATAGAACTCCTCCTCACTGAGACCCTACGGGCTCTGAGCCTTCATACAACAGCTTTACAAAATGTATACAAACGTGACTTTCACTGCACAATTTTCTGATACAAGTCTGGAACCCTAACAATGTATTTCTTCCTCCCTTTTATAGAAGAGGGAGAAGAGAAACTAATAAAAGAGGTAGGTGAAAACAATTAATTGTTTCATTAAAGAAAAAGGGCGGAAACATTTCGCGCCCATACTATTTGACGACCATGAAATATGTACTCTGCGGCCAGCTTCATGAAGTAAATGCACTGGGTAGAAGATCTCTTTAGAGGTAAGGTATGAAGAATAAAATATATAACACTCTGTACTTTCCTGAGAGAAAAATCTGTTGAAGTAAGACCTGGAGGATGAGATTTTATGTGCTTGTACTCTCTGTCTTCTGAATGCTGAATTGGAAATTAAATTCTTCAATGCCAGACACTGCATTCCTTGGATCTCTCATTGATATTGTTTGCCGCGACAATTAATATCTCCATCTGTAAAATCTGCATTTTGAATTTCTCTGGAGGTTTCGACAAATTCTAGCCCCTGCTTCATTTAATGTTGGTCATATCATAGCGGCTCCCGGACCTTTCTTCACAAATTTTGCTCCTGAAACATGGTCCTGTCATGCATTCTCGGCTTCTGAAGTGGTGGCCTTGAGTAATAGCCATTTCTTCGTCGTTGCAGACCTGCAAAAATCACAATCATGTCAAGGAAAATCGGACCAAGGATGGTGGACGCGGGTGTGACCACAGACTGATGAGGTGGAATGGGAAAAATGACGAGAAGATGCAGGGTGGTGGAAACACAGATAAATGGCGGAGAAACGAAGGGTGGAAATGGAATATATAGTGAAACGGCAATGAACGAACGAGGCGGAGGTGCGTAACATAAACCATGTAATATGACACATAAATAGAGAATACGAATGGTGGAGGCGGACGCAAGTGACACGTGGGCGTACGAGAGGCTAAGTGGAAGGGACGACGTGGAGGCGGACCTGGTCAATCAACGGGATGCGTGAACAATTTTGGGCCATACGATCAGAAACGGGATCAACGGTTAGGAACGCATTGTACAGCAACGGAATGGTGGTCCCGAGACACTGTAAACCCACTTTAACACCCGCGCAACTACTCCAAGCGACCGTCGTCGGATGGAGGTTCATAGATCTGACGGCTCACGTAGATTTCGCTGCGCGTCCAGGATCGAAAGTTAACGCGCGAAATGGGGCGGTATTGTAACAATGGCCTAGGACGCGTGTCGCATTATGTAGGGATTCGCTGTGATTTGCGGAAAACCGCCAGCCCTTGAAAAGTGGTGCGGGGAAAACAGGCCGGTTTTGGCACCGATGTACGCGGGCGCGGGGACCACCATGGCAAACTGTTTGCGGACCGTTGATTTACTTTTGATTGGACGGCTAGGGGTGTGTCTGATAGCCTCTCATGCTAAGCGCCTGTCAGTCTGGCACTTGGTCCAGCACCCGAGTCGTATTGAAAATAAAATAAAGGGGGCTGAAACTGAAGGGGCTAGGCCCGATATATCTCTGAATATGGGTTTTTGGCCATTCTGAATACGGTTTTAGGGATGAAAGGTGGCAACGGTAGGCAGGAGACAAAGTTTTTATGCCACGTAAGGGGATTCAAAAGGATTCAACTGGGACTTCTGGCCAAAAATTTGAATGGAGGGGCTGATATGGCCAACACATGGAATAACAAGCTTAAGATAGTGCTGGAAGGAGGAATTCTTGGGAGATTGGGTTTAGAACTTGAAGAAGAATCATCTCGTGGCACAAAATTGAAAGATCCCATCATCGAAGCTCTATCTAAAGTGGCGAAGGAAAGACTCAACATTAGAGAAGAATTTCCATAAGAAGAAGTAAAATTGTGTGTGGGAGGTTGCTAAAGAGAAAGCAAGAGGTGCAAGAGAGAAGTATCAGTCAAGATCTTAGTTCAGAGGTGAACATTGTGTTGGTGTGAGGACCAACAATCAACAAAATTTAGTGAAGACTGAAAAAAATAAAACAAATAAAGGAAGAAAAGTTTAATTGCAGATGAGTTTAAGTGTAGCTTGCATCTTGACCCTCGACTGCCCCAACCAAGAAAATGTTGAAGGTAGTTGCGACCTCACAACCTCGCCCATAATCTCATCCCCTGAATCGAGCAAAACCCGTCAAAGGTAAACTGGAACTCGACGTGGGATCCATAGTCAGCCCTGGAAGAGTAGTTTTTTTGTTGGGCTCGGAAGTTGTTTGGTGTTTTAGAAGGAAGGGAAAAACACCGACCATAACTACCATGTAAACCCTTCTTCCATTTAAACATTAGTTATAGTTATATAATTTTGGAATAAAGATAAAAAGGGCCTGCCAAAAGGGGTTGTCAAATTTTTATGCTTTTAACAAGAATTTCGTCCTCCCACAACTACATAAATTTATAGAGAAATATTGTTATTTGCATTCATACTTCACAATGGCTCTCATGCTCCTCCTTGAGCTACCCTCTCTAAGCTACTTTTTCTGTTACAAATATACATAAATACACAACTTTTGGCTAACTAGAATATCTCTTAACAAAACAAATACTATTTACACATATGTCCCAAGTCCAGGAAAATTACCTAACAACTCAACTCTTGATTTATCACGTTTACAATGAGCCACATGGTTAAAAGTGCTAGCTCATCAAAATTTCTAATAACCTCAATTTTTTTAAAAATCTGAACACTTGTAATTACATTAAAAAAATTCACTATTCTTAATTTTATACAAATTATATTTAATATAAATTTCTTCCCCTTTAAAAAAATTTCATAACCCCTTAAATCCAAAAAAAAAATGTTATCTAAAATTAATGCTTTTGCATTATATTCTCCATATCCTGAATTCGTATATCATAAAACATTCATTAAAACTTGAATGGAAATAATTTTTTACCTATAAATTAAAACAACCCATAAAAAATAAAACTATAAATATTTTTTTACATACTCAACTAACTAACTTATTAGTAAAAATAAAATCAAACAACCAGCTAAATTTTTTTCCAAAAACAATACTAACATTCCCAACTAATTCCAATATAAAAAAATATATAAAACCTTCATTTTATATTGGTATATTTAATATCTACTAATTATACTTATTAAATCATACTCTTGACATATATTAAAAAAAAATTGACCATATTTCACTCACAAACTTCCTTGTGATAGGCTTACCTGTCCAATTTCGTACATGATGGAAAAAGTGACATTGAAATATTTTATTGTTCAAACCATCGCCTAATTTGTTTCAAAAACAATACTAACATTCACAACTAATTCCAATATAAAAAAGCCTATAAAACTTTCATTTTATATTGTTATATTTAATATCTACTAATTATACTTATTAAATCATACCCTTACATATATTAAAAAAACTTTGACCATATTTCACTCACAAACTTCCTTGTGATAGGCTTACCTGTCCAATTCCGTAGATGATGAAAACAAGTGACATTTAAATACTTTCGAAAAAGTAACTTTCTGAAAATAAATGAAAAATTAATCCATGACCTGCAGCAATTTCAATAAAGTAACATAGACTCAAATTATTAAAATGACAAGACAAATTAAATTATTAAAATAAAATTTTATTTAAGTGCGTCGTAAGCAATCTTTATTAAAAAAATCGTCCGACGTTTCACTACTGTATTAATTTTTTATGGACAATCTTTAAATGTAGAGTACTTTTGGTAAGGAGTTATGGTTTCGAGTACGGTTGAGATTTCATTTAAAAAACACACTCAAATATTAGAATAAGATGTGAATTACCTGTTATAGACATATATTTTTAGCTTCATTCATTTTAGGGATTAGTAATAGTTATATTTATGGAGTATTTGTACTAGTTAGATTTTTTAAAAAGGGAATAACTATACTAAGCAGAGACATAAATATTTGTACCAGACAGATTCACTTAAAAGGAAAAAAATAACTATATCAAGCAGAAGCAGGAATATTTGCATCACACAGAAAGATCCACTCAAAAGGGAATAATTATATCAAGCAGAAGCCGGAATTTTTATACGACATAGATCCACCCAAAAGAATTTTTTATATATTTTTTAATGATTTTAATGGCATACGCGGAAAAGTGTGTATGGACTCGCGTATACACGCGGAAAAGTCTAAGCATACCCACGTATGAGATTTTTAACACTGTTTTTTTATGAATTTTGTTCAAGTCTGTGGGAATGGGTGCCCAAGGCCAAAGAGACAATCATGAATCACATGAGGGTGAAAAATGATGCTATAACAAGGAGGGGTGAACTGCTTCATCATGCCTATTTTGTAAGTGTTATGTGATGACTTATTTCTCTGTTTTATGCTACTATTCAGTGTTATTTGTGCTTATTTCATGCTTCTAATTCACTAAAATCATCTACAATTCATGGTTAAAATCCTCAATCCTTAAGAAAACTAATGAGATAAGTATGCACATGTTTATAATCTGAAAAGACACTTAGCACAACAAAACTAATACAGTCCTTTCATATCAGTTAATGATGATGTCTTTTCCTCTGTGTTAATTTTTTCTGTCTCTCATGCTATACATCAATTTATCTGATTGTAAAACATAAATTTAGATTAAGATTTTCCGAGAGAGCACCTTAATTCTAGCTATGTTTACTATCTTAATGTTTTATTCTGAAGTATAGTTAAATAACTCTTAATTTCTCTTTAGTTATTACTGAACTCACTGCCTTCCTTCATTTCATATTCACTGCCAATAAGATCCAGTCTGCATAGTTAAATTGCCCTATGAATGCCCTAAAAAATTTGATGCAAAATCCATCCTTTTATGACTCCATAGCCCAATGGATTAAGTTTCACACCTCTATCTGTCTAACCACATTATCAATCAAAACAGACAACCCTCATAATTTCTATAACTAGACTAATATCAACATTTATAACCATCAAGTTAGATCATAAAAAACAGAGAGAGCCCTCTCTGAATCTAGGAAGGTTAGGTCCTACATTCCAAAGCAGTTCGATGTTGTCCTCTATCGTTTATTCTTGCCAATCTTATAAATTATAGGGCCACAACACCTGGTGTAAATTGTTCGACATGTGCTCTTCATGTGATATGAAATTATAGGGAATGGTGTACCTCGTGAATGAGTAACACCGGTTATGCCTCAAACAATTCTTGGCACTCTATGTTGGATGTATCTATGCCTATGAAAAAGGGGTGAGTTCCTCCATATTTATTTAATTAATTATGTGTGGGTTTGATATCACACCCAAACCCATGCGCAGAATAACGAGCTCAAGAGACTACTTAAGGGAGGAATTCTTAGGAGATTGAGCTTAGAACTCAAAGAATAGTCAACTTATGGCATAGAATTGAAAGAGCCTAGCATCAAAGTTGTATTTAAAGAGGCGAAGGAAAGACTCGAAATATGAGAAGAATTTCGAGAGGAAGAAGGACAAATATGTGTGAGAGGTTGTTGAAGATCGAGGGAGAGGTGCAGGAGAGAAGTAATGGTCAATAGGTTGGTTATGAGTTGAACATTCGGTTGATGTGAGGACCAACACTTAGAAAAAATTTAGTGAAGAGAGAAGAAACTAAAATAGAAGTATGAAGAGAAGTTTAAGTCAGGACAAAGCCTAGTCGGGGTGCGGAGATGAGTTAATTTGTAGCATGGCTCTCAACCCCCGACTGCCCAAACCAAGAAAATTTTAAGGTTGATGTGACCTCCTTACCTCACCCATAATGTCATCCGCTAACTTGGGGTGGAACCTGTCAAAGATAAACTGGAACTTACGGTTGGATCCATAGTCAACCCTGGAAGAGTAGTGCTATATTCGAGCGTCAAACGTGTTTGGAATTTTAGAAGGAAAGAAAAAACCCTGACCCTAACTAGCACATAAACCCTTGTTCCATTAAATTTTTGTTATATTTAAATAATTTGGGAATAAATATAGAAAGGTACCATTGAACAAAGTTGTCCATTTTTAATACGTTTAACAAGACATCCATCATGCCGCAACTACATCAAAGTGGTATCAGAGCACATAAACTCTTTGGGAATAGTAAACACAATGAAAGAGTAGGAAGTTATAAGAGACAAAAGCCTTAGAAATATTTCTCAAGAAGAGGCACAAAATTTGAATAAGGTTGCTCATGGAAGGAAGAGGAGAAGCCCAAGGAAACCCGAGGAAGCTTTAGGAACCTAAGAAGAAAATATAAATCAAGGATATACAACTAAGAAGGAAGAACTCAGCAAGAGACCGCAGTGGAAGTGAGTCAAGGAGAAAAGAATAATACTATTGATAGGAAGTACATAGACAAAAGGAGGAGCTAAGGATACACACTAGATGGAACAATATAGAGAAAAGAATTCATAGCAAGGAGTGTAGATGTACGAGGAATAAGAAACCCCAACCAAGTGTAGAGCTAGAAGATATAACTAAGAAAAGTGGAGGAACCATATCAAGTAACTAGTCATCAATTTTATTTAATTTTAACAAGAAAGTTCATATTTGTATGGTGTATGGTGGATGGAATATATACAACCAACAAGATTTGTAGAGAACTGGCAGAGTTCTCATAGGAAGTGGTAGAGAACCCTTGCGGTAAGAAAATTTGCAACAAAAGAAGAAAACTAAGTTCTAGTTATAGAATGAAGGCGACAAAGGATATCCTCAAGAGGAGAGAATCAATGGATTTATCAAGAAGTGAGTAAGGTGAAACATACAGAAAGGAGCACGGTGTGCTTATGAGGTTACAAATGAGGGAACGATAGGAATACCAATAGCCCAAGTTCAGGTGAGGTGTTTAAGAACAAGTGAGGTAAGACTTCTTGGAAGGCCAGGTTCCAACTCACAAGGGAGCATTGAGAAGCTCAAGAATATGACCACTGATGGTCATATGAAGGGTTTGGGGAAAAGGCACAAGAAGGAAGGGAGATATGCCAATGAAGAAATACATAAGAAGGATATCAAAGTAAAATTAATCAGGAGAAGGAAGGTAAAGGAAGCATAGTTTGATATATAGATAGATGAGTTGATGGAAAGACTTAAGAAAGTAAGTATGCTACTATAAGAGAGGGATAAGGAAGACTAGAAACATAGATTGTATGTGAGAAGGGAGAGCTTTAAGGAGGAAGATCCCTTAGAATATAGGGAAGACTATGAAGAACCTAATGAATGCTTCATTGAGAAAGGAAGAGGACAGAGTAGCTAAGCTTAATATTAGAGATTTTCACACTTGTGAACCAAATCCTAGGAGACATCCTCAGAGAAGACAATGAGAATAAATTGCTGTAAAGTCTCATGGACTGTATGCACAGTCTAGAGAAAATGAGGGAGCTAAAAATAGAGAATGGTTATGAGAATCCAAGTGAAAGACTCATGAGAAATCAAAAGGAAAAGGTGATAGAGGAACAAATGGAAAAGGCACTAGGTGAGGCTAGAAGGATTTTTTTTTTTTTAAGCTAGTGAATTTTATTTGAGTGTAGGTTTTGCAGGGGAGGAGAATGGATAACTAGTTTAAAAGGAGAAAAATATAACTGAGTTTCTCCAAGAAAATGCAATTGACGGAAAAAATGATCAGCAATCCTCAAGTCAGGATGAGGCTACTTCTCAAAGAAAAAATCAAGGAGCAATAAAATTTTTCCTTGCAGAAAGACAAGGAGTAATGACCTGCAAGCAGTTGTTAAGAGTTCCCATGGCACATAGTAGCCATGTAGGAGATGGGGAATAGAACCAATTATATTATGACAAGGAAAGAGGAGGATTACCCCTTAGGTGTTATTAAGGAGGATATTTTGAAGTAAATGTATCCATGGGAGAGCAGATGCAAAAAGAACTTTTAGATCAAGGATGGAAAAACCAACATTTTGATGCCATGTTGATTGAGTATTGGTTGATCAATCCAATTTATAAAGATTGGCTTGGACATTACTACATTGAGTATGAAATTAAGAGGCCATGGGTGTTAATATTATTGTTGCAATTAATGAGTTTGGTTCAACAATGATAATTGTGGACATTGGTACCCAACAAGTTGTGTAATCAATAGAATAATGAGGGATAGTTTTCAAGTCGAGTACCCAAGATGAAGACTGCAAGTAGAGGAGAATATGTAGTTAATTGTAAAGGAAAATATCAACCAATTGGAGGTGAGATGAGAGAAGGATTATCTCTCACAAGGTAGACAAGTGTTTTAAAGATCCTGGAGAAGGTGTTGGATAGTGGGATGACAACCAAGGCCATAAAGTATTTACAAAGACAAGTGATCAATAACCATTGTTTGTCCCTGTAGGAAGTTGGGATGCACATGCAGATTGGTAAGGTATGGATGCTTATTTTAAAAAGTGTCCAAGGAAGAGTACAGTGGATTGAAGAAAGTAGAAGAATTGAGTTGATTCTAAAAGTTTGTTTCCATAAGGAAAGTGGACAAAAAAACAAAGTGTGGAATCATGGAAAGCCTAGAACATTAGCAGATAATCAAGACCATAGACAAGCATAGGATGTAGACTTATATAAATGAGAAGAAATCCAAAAATATGGAGCCAAAAACGATTCTCATTCTCCAAGGAATTAAATGTGAATTGAGAAGGAAAATATAGCTTGAAGGATTGCAAAATATTGCTCACTAGTCAAAAATACTACACTAGGGAGAACTTATGAGGAAGACCTCATAGTTGGAAAGAAAAACCAAAAGACAAAGAATCAGAAACATAAAATTGCTAGCTAAAGAGGTTGGGTTTAGCATGAGTTGGAAATTGAGTTGAAGAAGTTGGATATGTTGTTGAAGTAGATACTTGAGTTGTGGTAGAAAAGAAGAAAAGAGGCATCCAATGATGGCATGTAGTGGACTGCAGAATATTTCATCAACAAGAGAAGGGAACAACAATAACAAAAAAAGACGTGGTAAGTGGAAAATTTGAAACCTAAGTAGAACCACAATGGAGACAAGTATATGGAAAACAATGAATGGATAGGATGCTACAATGTAAAGTAGGGGATCTAAGAGAATTGAAAACAACATCAAGTCAATAAGGCAAACAAAGTGGTCAGCTGAAAAATAAATTTTTGGGACCCTAGAGGACTCAGCAGATTGAAGAAATTTGACTAAGATGTCAAAATTTTCCAGTAGGGGAGTATGATGTAGGTGCATCAACCCAAGGCAATCCATCTTGTTGCCTTGACTCAAAGGGACCATAGAATTTTTCCGAAATAAATTTGTATAAAATGGAAACTTAAGAATTATAATGTAATTCCAGGTGTCCTGATTCTAGAAGGAATTTGGTACTTTTGGGTTGTTAGTCTATTGTAGCGAGCTAGTGCTTTATGGCCAAATGGGCATTTATAAATTTTCTCATTGCCTAATTCAGGTACTAGGTAGATTTGGGCATATCTACGAAAAAAATATTTTTTTAGTATATTTCACAACATATGCGGAATTATAAAAACAATAACACATAGAGTAGACGGTTGGGTTTGGTCTAGTATGATTTGATAGGTAAATATATTTATGTAAGAGGGTGCTAGAAGAGAACCTGTGAATGAATGAAGTGCATCTCAGTTGGAGTGTGAAGCCTCTAACAATTGTGTGTAACAGATCACCCCCTCTGTGTATAATTACTGTTATGAAATATAATTCAAATTTGATTTGTCTCTGGAGTAAAATGTTTTGCATGTGCTTTGTGTTTGATTTTCAATTACTAGGAATAGTGTACCCCGTGAATTAGTAACTCATACTATTCCTCAATAAATTGTTGGTACTCTCTCTTGGATGTATGTAAGCCTATGCAAAATGGGCGAGTGCCTCCATATTTATTTAATTGATTTTGTGTGGGTCTTATTTCATGTCCAATCCCATGCATGGAATAACAAGCTTAAGATAGTGCTGGAAGGAGGAATTCTTGGGAGATTGGGTTTAGAACTTGAAGAAGAATCATCTCGTGGCACAAAATTGAAAGATCCCATCATTGAAGCTCTATCTAAAGTGGCGAAGGAAAGACTCAGCATTAGAGAAGAATTTCCATAAGAAGAAGGAAAATTGTGTGTGGGAGGTTGCTAAAGAGAAAGCAAGAGGTGCAAGAGAGAAGTATCAGTCAAGATCTTAGTTCAGAGGTGAACATTGTGTTGGTGTGAGGACCAACAATCAACAAAATTTAGTGAAGACCGAAAAAAATAAAACAAATAAAGGAAGAAAAGTTTAATTGCAGATGAGTTTAAGTGTATCTTGCATCTTGACCCTTGATTGCCCCAACCAAGAAAATGTTGAAGGTAGTTGCGACCTCACAACCGCGCCCATAATCTCATCCCCTGAATCGAGCAAAACCTGTCAAAGGTAAAATGGAACTCGACGTGGGATCCATAGTCAGCCCTGGAAGAGTAGTTTTTTTTGTTGGGCTCGGAACTTGTTTGGTGTTTTAGAAGGAAGGGAAAAACACCGACCCTAACTACCATGTAAACCCTTCTTCCATTTAAACATTAGTTATAGTTATATAATTTTGGAATAAAGATAAAAAGGGCCTGCCAAAAGGGGTTGTCAAATTTTTATGCTTTTGACAAGAATTTCGTCCTCCCACAACTACATAAATTTATAGAGAAATATTGTTATTAGCATTCATACTTCACAATGGCTCTCATGCTCCTCCTTGAGCTACCCTCTCCAAGCTACTTTTTCTGTTACAAATATACATAAATACACAACTTTTGGCTAACTAGAATATCTTTTAACAAAACAAATACTATTTACACATATGTCCCAAGTCCCGGAAAATTACCTAACAACTCAACTCTTGATTTATCATGTTTACAATGAGCCACATGGTTAAAAGTGCTAGCTCATCAAAATTTCTAATAACCTCAATTTTTTTAAAAATCTGAACACTTGTAATTACATTAAAAAAATCCACTATTCTTAATTTTATACAAATTATATTTAATATAAATTTCTTCCCCTTTAAAAAAATTTCATAACCCCTTAAATCCAAAAAAAAAATGTTATATGAAATTAATGCTTTTGCATTATATTCTCCATATCCTGAATTTGTATATCATAAAACATTCATTAAAACTTGAATGGAAATAATTTTTTACCTATAGATTAAAACAACCCATAAAAATTAAAACTATAAATATTTTTTTACATACTCAACTAACTAACTTATTAGTAAAAATAAAATCAAACAATCAGCTAATTTTTTTTCCAAAAACAATACTAACATTCCCAAGTAATTCCAATATAAAAAAATATATAAAACCTTCATTATATAAAACCTTCATTTTATATTGGTATATTTAATATCTACTAATTATACTTATTAAATCATACTCTTGACATATATTAAAAAAAAATTGACCATATTTCACTCACAAACTTCCTTGTGATAGGCTTACCTGTCCAATTTCGTATCTGATGGAAAAAGTGACATTGAAATATTTTATTGTTCAAACCATCGCCTAATTTTTTTCAAAAACAATACTGACATTCACAACTAATTCCAATATAAAAAAGCCTATAAAACTCTCATTTTATATTGGTATATTTAATATCTACTAATTATACTTATTAAATCATACCCTTAGATATATTAAAAAAACTTTGACCATATTTCACTCACAAACTTCCTTGTGATAGGCTTACCTGTCCAATTCCGTAGATGATGAAAACAAGTGACATTTAAATACCTTTCGAAAAAGTTACTTTCTGAAAATAAATGAAAAATTAATCCATGACCTGCAGCAATTTCAATAAAGTAACATAGACTCAAATTATTAAAATGACAAGACAAATTAAATTATTAAAATAAAATTTTATTTAAGTGCGTCGTAAGCAATCTTTATAAAAAAAATCGTCCGACGTTTCACTACTGTATTAATTTGTAGAGTTTTTTTGGTAAGGAGTGATTTCGAGTACGGTTGAGATTTCATTAAAAAAACACACTAAAATATTAGAATAAGATGTGAATTACCTGTTATAGACATATATTTTTAGGTTCATTTATTTTAGAGATTAGTAATAGTTATATTTATGGAATATTTGTACTAGTTAGATCTATTAAAAAGGGAATAACTATATTAAGCAAAGACATAAATATTTGTACCAGACAGATCCACTCAAAAAGGAAAAAATAACTATACCAAGCAAAAGCAGGAATATTTGTACCACACAGAGAGATCCACTCAAAAGGGAATAATTATACTAAGCAGAAGCAGGAATTTTTATACGACCTAGATCCACCCAAAAGAAAATAACAGTACTAAGGAAAGGCACATCCATTTAAGGGATTAATTTCTATTGAAAATAATTGTATAAAGCACATGAAGATCCATCCTAAATGATCACTTTCTATTGGTTCAACCATAAAACTTATTAGATTCAACCAATTAAACTAACCTTCAAAAATTTTCAATATATAAAAATCTGTGGCAATTACAATTTTAAATTGTGTACTATATATAATTTAATTATAAAAACCATAATTTTGAATTATAAAATATTTTAAAAATAAATAAATTTAAAAGATAGGAAATTTGCACAATAATTTATATTATTGGAGATTTTCAAAAAAAAATTCTAATTTATTCATTCAAAAACTATTTAAACTACCTGAAACCACAACTTCATCCAAAAACAGAAAACTAAAAATTATAATAACGTAGAAAAAAATTAGACTACCAACCAACCTTTTTTTCAAAGTATTAATGTTAGACTACCAACCAACCTTTTTTTCAAAGTATTAATGTAAAACGAAATTCCCACACAAACAGAAATATGTCACTGTTTTGAAGTTGAGATCAGATAAATTTCGGTATGACAGAACCCCCTCACATTTCAGTCGCGTACTAATCCTATCGATAGTATCTAAATTCAGCATCCCCACTCATTTGTCGGTATGGAGTTTCTCAGATTGGGTAGGCCCAATCTGGAAGAACCCTCCCACATTTCAGTCGCCTATTTTCCTATCCATAATGTCTACGTTCACCAACCCTACTCCTTTGTCGGTATGGAGCTCACATCTCAGTCGCCTATTTTCCTATAGATAATATCTACATTCACCAACTCCATTAATTTGTCGGTGCCAAACTTTCAGAATGGGAAAGTCAGATCAGTCACTGTCTGGAAAAATGTTGGTTTTTTTTACAGTTTTTTTTTTTCAACCAAAAATATAGTATTTGGAGTAACTCTCAAGTATACACAGTTTTATTTGATATTAAATTACAAAACTTGTAACACCAAACTTCCCCACCCCATTTAGCAATCAGATCGTCATAATTATCCACTAGACAAATACCTTCAAAACTATTTGTTCCAATCTTTCCTTACTGATCATCAAGTTCATTGAAATTAGAATATTTGATTTGCCTTCGCTGTCACATATGAGAAGATCATCTTGTGCAGTACAAACCGGAATTGTCTGAAAGATTTTGATGATTGAAATCTATTATATGTTAATCCATATCTTGAAATAATTGAGGTGTGGAATATTAGTCTTTGACTTGTGATCGTTGAGTTTATAAAGCGCCACACACGTACGAAATCCCAATGGAATGCATGCTCCTTTGTCAATGTTGAGACCATCAAAATACTAATAGCGTGGGTTGAAATGATATAGCCTTTGTTTTTCTGTTGAAAAAAAAAAAAGCCTTTGTTGTTTGAATATGCGGTGTGATAGCATGGAACAAGTTCATTCACTTAACTAGGGAAGGGGAAGATACCATAAATTGACCTAAATTACCACTTGTATATAAGTTGTAATTTTCATTCCTACACAAATAATGTTATTTTTATTATTAATCACATATTGTTTTGAGGGAGTTATCTAAATAAAATTAATAATAAAAAAATATATTTTATGAAGGTTTTAAATAATGAAACAAATTTTAATATTATTATAAAATTTATTTTAAAGTCATTACTTAGTATATATATCTTTTTTAAGTTAAATAATTTATATTATCTTTAAAAATATTGATAAAAAAGCTAGTTTGTTTTTATGCTACAAATATGCCACATGAGAAATCATAGCAATAACATATATTCAAAATTTTCAAATTACTTATTTTATATGCTACTTAATAGACTCTCAAAATGAAACTATGACTAGAAGAGAAATTAAACTCTAAACTAACAATCATACTAACAACATATTAAGTGTAAAAAGATTATGCTTCAAAAGTCTGGCTCACTTGGTGTTTATGCTATAGGAGAATCCACCTCAAACTGGTGGTTTTGGGTCATTGTCCTCGTTAGAAGAAGAAAATTTGAGATTTGTTAGGTTATTAATAAGGGTTGTGTTCGAAATACTAAGAGGGAAACTCGTAGTTTTCGGTCATTGTCCTTGTTAGAAGAAGAAAAGTCGAGATTTGTTAGGTTATTGACAAGGGTTGTGTTGGAAATACTAAGAGCGGATGAATTAGTATTTAGATAATTACCCAATTTTTAATCATCAACACATCACAAAATTCGTAATTTGAGATTAAACGCATAAACATGGAAGATTTATAACTGGTAGAAAATCACTTTCATTTTTTCTTAATATATAAAGAATATAATCAAGCTTATCAACTCCAACTGAAAATTTCATAGGAACCAACCTACGAGAAACACCGATCCCCCAATTGAGCACCAACTCGGTGAATTTCTAGGCACCAACCCACATGAGACACCAATCCCCTGGCTGAGCACCAACCCACAGGAGACACCAATCTCTTAGCTGAGCACCAACTCAATAGAATTCATGGGAAGCAATCCAAAAGAGACTCCAATCTCTAGTTGAGCACCAACTCAACTCCAAGTTGTTCTTTGGATCTGTTGTGTGAAAGCTCTGGGCTAATTCCCCTCATTGTAAAATATTCATGCACTTTGATTATAATTAAAAAGGCTTGAGAATTGGGGCACAAATTGTAGAGTTTGAGGAGGGAGGTTTCTTGGGATTCAAAAGATGTTTGACTTGCTTTTATCACAACCATTGAAGGTTGACTGGTATGCTTTAATGGACAAGTTTTCCAAATTAATTGAGTTGAAAACGAAGGACAAGGGACCATGCTTTCCTTAAAAAAAATTGTAAGGTAGAAAGGATGCAATTAAATGAGAAATGGGTTGCATGAGTAGTTGGGGATAGAGAATTCAACCAACAAGAAGTGGGTGGAAGGGAGTGCTGACACATATCATCCCCCATCGCCATGCATGATGGAACCATCATGGATGGGAAGGAAGGCGTGAAAACATTATCGTCCCGTGCAATCGAAGATAGTTGCAAAGGTCTGGGGAAGAAGGGAAAGCATCCTTGAGGAAGAGAGAGACCATGCATAGAAAAATGAAGGGAGAGAGAAAACACACAGGGAACACTAGCAAACATGGAGGGGAAGGGGATCGAATAATGTTATAGAAAAGACACAAAAATTGCACGGATAACACCATTATGCAAGAACGAGATAAGGAAAACTTTGAGATTCTATCAAAACATGGGGAAGAAGAACCATTACTCAGTTAAGCATTGGGAGGTGGAATAATAACTCGCTAGTGAGCACAACATTATCTGGACTCCCTGTAAGACTAGAGGGTGGAGATGGTTTTATGTAGATTCCCTTGAAAACCTAGGTGGGGGCCCATTCTTTGGATCCATGGTGGAGAGTTCTTAGCTCCCCTCCACTTATTTTCTTGGTTTTGAAGTGTGCTCTGCATTCCCTTTTGTTGATTGGAGGGTGGAGGCACAACCTCTATGTAACAACCTCCTCTCCTTTCTACCTACTTTAAATAGATTTCCCAGGGTAAACATGATTTGAGGATCACTATGATAAGACTCAACCTTCTGTGTGACCTTAAGGAAATGGATCTAAAAAATTAAGACTTTACTGACCTTCCTTAGGTGCTACAAGATCCCCACAAACTAATCCACCACACCAGGTTCCCAACCCCTGAGTCAACCTAGCCTTTCACAGATCTAAACCCTTAGTCACTCCCATGAAAATGTCTCCATGCGACTGAAACTTCTTTAGTAGCTCCCACAAGATTGCAAGGGAGATATTGCAATCTTTTTCAGCCAATTATGTGCCATATTTTTTGAGGTCTAGTCTCCAGACCAATGCCCAGAACTTGATGAGACTTTCCAAGACAATAAATGACACTAAGGCAAAGCCTCTAACAAAAAACTTGATCAAGGGCTTGATCTAACCAAGCCTAAACATGACATACATTCCATTAAACACATGATGAACATGAAATCTACAGGTCATGACTGCATATTTGAACATAGAGATCTAAAAATTATCTGAGGCTTACCAAGAAGGACTAATTCCTTCTCACAATAACTGTCATAATACCAATTAGGTCATCCATTCATTAACCAATTATTTATCAACCAAACATGATAAGATCCATAACCAAAGTTTGTCATAAACCATGCTTATAAGAAGCATATAACCAACAGAAGAGCAATGATATAAAAACCATTAAAGCCACATAATAAAAAGCATAATTACTCATTAAATACAAGAAAAACTTAGCTCTTATTAACCATATGAAAAATCTAACAAGGTCTGAGACTTCCACGTACCACCCGACCATAGATTGGGTTGAACCAAATCTTTCTTTCAACCAGTCACCCTCGTTCCATATTCCAAGCATGAATGTGGGATCTCATGGGATAAACCAATCCAAAACACCCAAGGGAATCCAAAGGCTAAAACACCTCCACCCTCACCATACCATGATCTCACCTAAACCAGTCCCAAGATCACAAAACCAAACCGAGCTTTGATGCCTTAGAATTCCTTCACCATCCCTTGAGGAATTTTCATATCTCCACCCACCTGTTGAGAGATTCCTAGAGAAAACTATCTCCACCCCCAACCCTTCGGATTTTCTTAAGACCACCTCACCCAGAACAAAAACCTTCCAACAATCCAAAGCTCAATCGAGAAATAATCCCATCACACCATGGCTATATGGAAATGGAAAGGCAAGGCTAAAATCCACTGGCAACCCCGGTAAAATCCATACCACCGAAAGCAAAGAAACCAAATACAAACATTCATATTTCATGCATTACAAAACCAACTAGGAAATCATACATGTAACCTAGTACCTACAAGTATTCTTGATGAAGCTGCCTGATCCAACTTTTCCTTACTTGATCATGGATTTTCTTTGCCTTCCTTGTCTTTTCGGCTTTGCTTTCCTTGTCCTTCCTTTGCTTTCTTTTTTTTCTTCTCCTCTGTGATACTAATTCTAAAACTAAACTGAAAAAAAGCCGTGAACTGATCCTTAGAATAATTTTTATCATTGGTGCCTCTAATTTCTTCGTTTTCCTTAATTTTCTTTCAATTTCCTCCTCACATACAACTTGTCACCTTTCACCTTCCTTTTCTCCTATTTTCCTTTATTTTCATAAATAAGGTTCCAAAAATTCATTTTTCCATTTTCAAAGCCTTTTCCATTTCCTTTTCCAATTTCCTCTTAGCCATAAACACATCAAGTGATTCCCACTAGGATGTTTTCCCAACATTCACCTTGGAATACATGTCCCATGACCTTGGTCTTATTTTTCATTTATTTAGTTTATTACATGAAATCTTGATCTAGGGTTGTTATAAACCCCTCCCCTTTATTGGAGCACCATCCTCGGCGTTGTATGACACCTACAACTAGCAAAACCGCTAAAATAAAAAAACATACTGCCTACGGAGCTTTATAACCCAAATAATTTTACTATTTACAATAAACAACCTGCTCAAAAAGTAAAATCATACTGACAAACATGAAAAAATGAAAAACATACCACTTACTGGATATTTATAACACAATTCATTACGATATTTACAATAAAAACCACCTATAATTATACACATTTGCTCCAACCAACAAAAAATCATAGTGTCTATGGAGCTTTATAGATCCAACTCGATACAATATTCACAATAATACACAAATATATACATATGCACATTTTATCAACCAACAAATAAAATGATACAGTGCCTCTATTAGAAACAAGGGATTCGAGAGGCTCACACCTCTACCCTCAAGGGTAGTACCAGGATTCACCTCCTTCCCATGAAATCCAGAATCCACTGCTAAAGTAAAACCTGCATCCAATGTCCAACGTTATAATTCTTGCGCTACATGTTCCCTCAATGGACAATTACCAACTCATTGTTCCAAGGCAAAATTCCAATGTGCATCTGATTCCATTTGGAAATGACAATGAATAAAATAAATCCACCCCCTAGCCTTCCATTCTCTGCTATATAGTCCCTCTGGGAATGCAGTCACCCCTACTTTCGTTTAGTCACTCACCTTCCAAGTTCCCCAACTTCCCCTATATAGGACGATCCATCCATTGGCAAGGTTTCCTCGCATCGGAAGGTCCAAAAACCAAGGAATATTCTTGCCTGAAAACCATCATACTAATCATATCATGCTCATGGAAATCAATGGACACTATTGGGTACCAATGTCCCATAATGGGCTTGCTCCCGAATGCCTTATCAACATACTGCTTCTTGTTCCCATTCCTTTTTTCACTGCTAATTATTGAACTCAATTTAAACCGCCCAACCTATGAATTTCCATGATTTATTGTACCAAGCACATAATTTCCATTAGACTAAAAAGGAATTGAAATAAATTCAAAGCATACCTCATTGGCGGTCTGTCAATAAGGTACACTTGAAATTTTGTTTACTTCATGTCACAACAAGTCAAACTAGCTCTTTGATCAAATAATCATCTCTAAACATATCATATATGGTTAGCTCAAAACAAAACCATCATAAATCAAAATCATAGATCACCTGTAACCATCATAAATCAGAGTCATAGATCACATGCATTATTAAAAACTGAAATAAAATACTGATACTTATCGTTCAAATGGTTCTTTGCTTATTCCTTTAGCCTTTTTCCTTTCTATACACACACCGAATAGTTTTCCAAACTAGACAAACACTCTATTCCTTCTCTTTACACAACAAGGGAATTTGTAGACTAAACAAACTCCTCCCTCAATATCAGCAACAAGGGTATCCCGAGACTAAGCCACCTCAACCCTTAATATCAACAAAAAGGACATCCAAAGAATAAATCGCCTGAACCCTCAATAGAAACACGAGCATCCTGAGACTAAAGCACCTGAACCCTCAATATAAATTACAAGGGCATCGAGATACTAAACCACTTCAACCCTCAATATCAACAACAAGGGAAACTAAAGACTAAACCACCTCAACCCTCAATAGAAACAACAAGGTCTTAGAGATTCCCATACATTTTTGTAACATCAAAATATACAACACATACACATATACACTGTACAACACAACACATACACCAACACACAGTGTACAACACGACACCTACACTTACACCAAGTGTACAACATTACACATACACCTACACCCGATGTGAAACACAATACATACACATACACCTAGTGTACAACGCCAAAAATACACCTACACCAGTGTACAACATGACACATATACCTACACCCGGTGTACACCACAATACATATACGTACACACCGTACAATACCATGAATACACATGTCACGATACAACAACTTCATAATACCTGTAACAACATAGCAAATATAAAAAATAAAACATGTACGACATGTACATAATACCACATGTACATAACACCCCCTGCGCAATGTGTACAAGGAACCCAATGTACATAGCACCACCTGGACAATGTATACACAATGTTAGTGTCCTATAATTTATAGGATCTCAAGGTGATTGAGTATTTTATCTCGGAAATTTCATATTGCAAATAATTTTCAATCTACAAATTTTTTCCAAAAATATATATATATAAAAGAAAATGAAAAGAGGGTATTTAAAAAAAATGAATAAAGAAAAGAAGAAGAAAATAAATGAACATTGAGAAAGAATAAAAATGAAATCAAAATCCCATAAAAGAAAATAACACTGAAAGTGCTACAAATTTAAATGCCACTACCGATAGATAGTTTCTTTCTGTCAAATAAAGTAAGGTTGTGTACATCTTGTTTAAAATTCCACAATGACTAGTTATTTGTTTAATCATACAACTTAATCATGGTTAAACGAATTTAAATTTCTGTAGATTAGATTATAGAATAAATATTTTCCAAACAGTTTAATCTTGGTAAATCAATAGTTAGGTAGAAAATGATATTGGTTCAACTGTTTAATATCAATCAATAGGAGAAATAAATGATAGGATTGAATAGATTTTAATATTTCATAAACAATAAGGGAAATATGGGTTGGCTAGTCTAAATGCACCCCTTGAAGAAGAAATAAAAAATGTCATCTTAAAAAAAAATTTGAGTTAAAAAGGGTAGGTAGAAGTAGTTTGTTTGGAAAAATATCGAAATATGCACTTATCCTAAGTTTCAAATAGCATTGCATAAATCAAGTGCAAAAGGGAATATGTACATGTTTTATATATGTTCTATCCAAACTTTTTGACCAAAATGAAAAGTTACATCCCGAAAAAATTATTTGTCATATATGGTTAAAAGGTGCACGATTAGCCATCGTATGATCATCCCACTGATGACATCAACATCACACAAATACTTTTGGCCCCCCCTCTCCATACTCTCTTTACTACTGGGGGGGAGGGGGGGTAGGGTCCGAATAATTGGTTTTCCCCACCGGGTCCCATGACTACGTGCCCTCCCCCCCATGCTTCTCACCCCCCCTGCCTAAACTGCTAACCACTTCCATACCCCCTCCGAAAACCAATGCCCCCTTACTCCATTACCTATGTCGCTAACTGAACCCTCTGCCACTCCCTTTCAACCACTTTTGATAACTATTTCCAATCAAATATTTTCCTACAGATTAACCGTCAACATTTTAATTCACCTGCATAACCGTGAATCTAACAAACCCACGCCAAATTGTAATGGAAACCATGAAATTGTCTTAAAAACCCTGAAACTAATCCCTTTTCGACCTTTTCTGTCTCGAATTCTCTGCTAATTGATTTTATTTATAGGTTTTCCAGTGCGCCCATGGTTTTTACCAGCTAAACGACCTGTGATCGAGTGTCAATGTCTTGTATCCCTCCCTTAAACAGCTCTCGACCTGCAAATTCACTCCCGGTAAACCTTTCCTCCTAATTTTGATTAATCATTTAGTGATAAAACATGCCTCCAAGGAAGAAGAACCAGGAGGACCCTGTGAATCCTTTAGTTCATCCTCCAATATATTTATATCACATTCCATTAGCAGATATATATTAAGGAATCAGTGAGACATGGTGTGAGTTCAAACTATTCAAACTCTACTGTTGGCTCGAAGATAAGTATGTTGATAAAACCGATGAAATTGGACTCTAGGAGTCTAATCTCCTACACTACATTTTCCCTCAGACCTTCCATGCACCTGAATTCACCAAGAAATATCAATCATGCTACATTCCCAATCAACAAACCATTATAGCCCCTACTGGTGAAATCCTACTCACCATTACTGCCCAATATATAAACCAGATGATGTAAGCACCCTCTATGGAAAACAACACACTTTTTCCTTAGAATCCCTCATAGAACTTGACCAAAAGCTTGATTTTTCCAAGGGAGCTAGGATTTTTCACATATTCTTACCATAAAATACCCAATTGCCAAAGAAAAATCCTCTATACCCTTCCTCAATCTTCTCTGATCAAGAAAAACAAATCGTAACTATGATTTCATATATTCTTGGTTATTATTCTGATTAGTGGGTTGATGAACCCATTTTAGGCTTCCTCTTCATTTTTTTCCAAAAATAGGAAACCTTCATTTATCTTTAATTTAAGTCAATTTCTGGCTAATAATTTCCATGAGCAGTTTCTGAAATTTCAAATTGAAGAAGTGTTTAAAAACACTTTAATTTTGGTCTATATGTTTTTTTTATTATCAAGAATATGGGTTCAAATTTTCCATGCAAAAGCTAGATGAATAGGGCAACCAAAAGTCAGTTATTTTCTGGAGTTCTGTAGTGATGAAGGAGCAGCAAGAATTCTCTTACAAGCAGTTTATTGAACAATTTTTTCACCTAACCATGAGTGTGCTCAACAGTTCAACAAAACCCAGGATCAATGAAGACATCAAGAAAAATTTTCATTGACAGATCATGAAAATACTGGAGACTGGTACTTGTAACAGAATTACACAGAAATCAGAGTGTATGGATGCGAGTTACCACCATACAAGCTTCCAAAATACATCCCCATGAGGATTTTTTCCCTCAAGTGCATCAGAAAAATGTTAAATTATAATTAAATACATTTGTGTCCGCTAAAAGGAAATCACAGTTCAGAATCAAAACATAGATTGGGTCTTTCATCTGTAACAACAAGTCAGTAGGAGAAGAGGTAAATAATATTCTTAGGGAGATGAAACTCAGCCTAAGTTTCACATGGTTTTATGACCCTTTGGGTATCATTTCCAAGTTGAGAGTAGAAAACAAAACTACTCCATACATTCATACCCAGAGGCCTGAGATAGAGAGATATGTGAACCAACCATCTTGGGAAGAGAATACATTAAAAGATGCTGAGGAGAAGCTTGTTTCTACATCTAAATCACAAAATCTTATTCCAAGGGATAAAGCATCTAAAATACAAATGGAATAAGAGTCACCTTCAGTGACTAGCAATGCAGGAAAATAATTCAAAATCATGTACAGGAAGAGAGAAAATTTAAATCCAAAGGTAGATACAGAAAATAATTCAGAGCAAGAGGTGGCTATGGTGATAAAAGAAACACATATTACTCTTAGGTAGGTGGCCATTTTGTTTCATCTCCCACAACATATTTGGTATCAAAAGGTCAAAAAGAAACTGTCCAAACAACCAAAGTTGTCCAAGGAGAGAAAGAGAAGACATTGTTTGACATATTTAGAGAAATAAAGCTTAAGAATGAGATTCTTAAGAGCAGTACTTATGCTCAATTCTGGAAGCACACTTCCAACTCCCAAAGCAGACTACTTTCATTTTTTTACTTAGAGAAGGGAAAGATGCAGATGGCCTTCCTTAAGGCCCAAATTCCATAGCCTAAATCAACATCAGATTACAATAAAACAACATTCGAGTTTGATACAAAGGATATTGATCCCATTGACCAAATGGAGATGCATAAATAGAGAGGTGAAATGATTTTCTCCACTTTAACTAACACCACTATGACTGCTTCTAAATAGTAGGTTTCATTGTCTAATACTCAGTCATAGTTAAATATGGATAAGATTTCTTCTCTTGCAAAGGACACAAGGATTAAATAATTGGAGGATTTAGTAGTCAAGATGGGATATGATATTGCAAACATGAAAGCTATAGATGAATTAATCAAGAAGAAAAATAATAACATTACAGAATTAAGGAAGAAATTGAAATTTCCAGCTACTGAAGATCCCCTCACTAAGGACATTGAAGAAACGGAGACCCAGAAAACTAACATGATGAAGTTGATCATATAACATAATGCTTATATAAGGAAAATGGAAACTGAGGTGGAGAAAATGATAAAAGAAAAGGACCAGAATGAAAAAATAACCATAATTCCTTTAGAGGTTGTACCTCTTACAACCATTCCCACAAAAACAGCTACAAGTTCCATTACACCTAGTACACAGTCTACTGATGGTGCTGAATAATTTACTAAAGTTGTGGAAAATTTGTCAATTTAGATAGAATAAATAAAAATTTTGCAGGACCAAGTCAAAGCATTACAAGACTAGAAGACCGTGAGTGAAGCTTCACACTCTGCTAAAGCTGAGAGGGCTCAGAAACTGATTGAGAGATTGCAGAAATATGAAAGGGAATAAAAAAATGGACAGACCTTGGCCCAAGCCAGGGAAATCATTTAGACATATATCATGAATTCAATGGCTGAAATATGGCCCTGTATTCATATTATCTTTGATCATAAAGATTTGATCAAGAAAGCAAAAAAGGCCATAACAAATATTAAAGAACAATTGAGAGAAATTCCCGCAACAACAAAAAATATCATTAAAATTCCTAAATTCTAAGAACAACTATGAATTATATTATTTAGGAGTTAATGATATAACAGAAACAATTTTGGAGGTAAAGAATATTCTCACAAAAAAGAATATAGTTGTTCAGATAGAGGAGAAGTGTCATAGTTTGGAGATAGTAGTACATAGTTTTTCTGTCGGGATTGTACCTCTAACTTAGAAGGGGCTACCTAGTTTATTTGTAATTAATGAAAAAATGATTACTTATGAATATTACAATAGAAAATTGAAGGAGGTAGCTAGAGATAGCTCAAAATTTGCAAACATCAAAGGCAACATGACATGATGAGCTTTCTTGGAAGCCATGGGTATTGATTTCTTCATCTAGCATGAAGTAAATCATATTTTTGTGGGAAGGCCCACATTTTCCAGATATACTATGGTTGATGAAATTTACCGGAAGGTAATAAATTTAAACATTCCATATGAGGATAGATGTGAGAAACTTTGTGAGTTACAAGACTCAACAATAATTTAGATGCAATAAGAACACAGACCAACACATACGAAAGCACATCAGCCATCGCAACACAGGAATAGGCCCATTCAGCAATATAATCCTCCAAAGTAGAGCCACCTCTCCACATGGTTGTCCACCTTCCCTGTTACTTTGCAGAGATCAAATTTATTGTTTAGGATAGTGCTAATTATACACTGTCCGTTGAGATAGAGACTTTGTAAATAATTTTGTAACTTATTGTCTAAATACTTCACACTTTGAAGTATTTGAGGTTGATTGTTGAGTATAATTTTCTCTATGTTATTGTAATTTTATGGCTGCTGGATGCATCAATAATACAAGGACATTCTTCACAAGATTCATGTGGTGTACAAATTGGTGATGTTTTTCTTCTATTAATGTGTTTATTCATTGTTTCCTTTCAGTGTGATTTCTAAAAAGCTTAATTACATAATAGAAACTGTGATAGATAGGATATGTTATAAAGAGCACCATATTCTGGTTGTTTGTAATTTATATGTTTTTTTTTTAAGTCAAATTAAAGAATACTTCATTTCTCCTTATTTTCTACTAAACCTTACATTTCTTTTGTTTCATAATTCATTTAAAATTTTAAAAAGATACAAATAGTGAAACCTAGCTTGCCCTGTGAAACTCCTTTAAAATTTGATGCAGATCTAGTTAATCTTTAGACTCCATAGACCAATGGAATTATAACATTTTAATCAACAAAACAATCCAATCAAATAATAAACAAAAAAACAATCGACATAGTAATAACTACCCTAAAATTCACATAAAACATAGATAAATTTTATAGAGAGGTCCCTCTCTGAAACTGGCAGGGCTAGATCCCAGCTTCCAAAGTGGTTTTGATATTTTCATATGTGTTTACTCTCAAAATCTCATATATTACATAATGATAACACACAACACCACCTACACAATGTGTACACAACACCACCTGCATAATGTGTACACAACACCACATGCACACAACGCCACAGGTACAAAATGTACACAACACCACATGCACACAACACCACATGTACAACATGCACACAACAACATATGTATATAGCACCACATATGCACATGCCCATGACACCATATGTACATAACACCACATATCCAATATTCCCACGTCACCATATGTACACAACATTGCATATACAAAACGAACACAACACCATATGTACATAGCACCGCATATACAACACATACACAACACCATCGGTACATAGCACCACATATATAACATATAAACAACACCATCCAATACCAACACTGCATAAACAACATGTACACAATATCATATATGTAAAACACCACATGTACACTATTGTAGCTCCTAGAGATAGCCTTGAGTTGAAAAATACTAGTGCCTAGGACATCTTAAAAATCAGAGGTTAAATGTAGACAATTTCCAGGGTGCCTTTGACAGAATATGGATTAAGAGAGTAATGGTTTTGGTGGTTAAGAAATGATGAAGACTTTGGAGTCTAATTCATGTGAATTTCCCTGTACTGCGAGAGGGCTTAGGAAGTTGTATTGTTGGGTGGCTTTCAAATGGGCCAAGTGTGAAACAATGAGCAGAAGCTTTCAAAAAATGCAAAGGTGTAGAGAAGGAATGGAGGAGGTGGAACCCACGAGAGATAGGCTTAAAAGTCTTAAAAATCTCTCTCTTGTAAACTTAGAGGAAGCGGATATGAATGAGATATGAACAAAAACAAAGATTCATGGAGTGAATATTAAGGGGGCACAACAAGTTTAACACATGAGCGTTATTCATACATGAATTCATGAATAAAAATTGCATACCACCGACAACTACATTACACTAATCATCAAAGCAGCAATACATGGAGGATGATTATGCATAAACATGAGATTACTGATAAACAAAAGAATATAGATACATACTACTCATTGCTCCCTCTGGAATCCAAATAAACAACGATGTATATCATATTATGTTCAAAACAACTCTCCCAAATATGTGTCTTAGAGCATAAAGAGCACAATCATACAGAACTACAGCAAAATTTCTCCAAAATTTAGAACCTTTCTTTCACCTCTGAACTCTCTACATATAGAGTTCTCCTGAGGGTTTTTGATTGAATAAAATTCCCATGATCGAACCACAAATGTGAAAATCAAAATATCTTAACCAACTAGCAAAGAGTGCATCAAGAAATCATTCCTGCAAACATAAAATCAAACAAAATTGGGTGAAATCAAGATTTCACAAGAAAAAAATCATAATAAAACATTAAAAGAGAAAACATAGTTGGCTAGAGGCCGACTCCTGGAATATTCAAAATAGGGTGGCGAGGAGTGGCCGTGAATGGGTGGGAGGTCTGGATTCCACCTATTGTCAGAAACCTCCACCCCCTAGTTCTCATGATTGCCACTAACCATTATGGAATGGTCAGTCGTGCTACACATGCCTCGCTCTTTAGTGGATATGAAGAGAGTATGGCGGAAGCGATAGTGGAGTTAGCGGGCTGATTAACACTTAAAAGAGAAAAACAAAGGCCATGGAAGGGTTATTGATGACATGGCAGGGAGGTGGGGCCCAAGATCATATTGCAAATCGTAATGGGAGCTTTTCTTATGGGAAAGCGGAGGGTAAATGTTATACTCTGCGAGGAGCGAAGTGCGATTGCGGTGAGTGGAAGATGACGTGGCATGACAGAGGTGGAGCCGCCTGCATATCACAAGCGAGAGTATTTAGTTATGAGGAGTGGGAGATAAATGCTATAATATGTGATTTACGAAGTGCGATGGCAAAAAGGTGATGTGGCAGGAAGGAGGTGGGGCCGCCTGCACATTGCAAATAGCAAGGTTTAACATATGAGTGGCGGAGGGTAAATGGTATGATATGCGATGTGAAAAGTGCAATGAGTAGAGGGGTGACGTGGCAAGGCGAAGGTGGGGCCCAAATTATATCGCAAATCAGAAGTCGGGGAGTTTAGTTATGAGAAGTGAAGGGTAAATGGTATAACTTGCAATGTGCGAAGTGTGACAAGAGGAAAGGTTCGCAATGTGAAAAGGTAAGTGATAAGATTTCTTTCTTCTTTTGACTGCAGGGGTGTGCGCCCGACCCGCGCTTGGAGTGTTTGGCTTTCACTTCAGCCATTCCTGCTCTTCATTTTCTTAGCTTCCCATGTTGCCTTATCGCTCCTAGAAGCCTTAAACCAACATTGCCTAATAGGGGCCACTTCTCCACCTTGTGTGTGGTCACAGGGCAAAATACACAACATCACAGGTACAACATATACAATATATACACAAAAATGATATTGTACATTGAGAAACTGCATTGTCTCTACCGAGAAAATTTACTTATAGTGTATTTCCACTATCCATGCTTGTCCCATCATACCACAGATCACACTTCTTTCATTCAGTTGATGTATCCGTCATCATAAATTGTCCATAACATAAACATAGGCATACTATAAAAACATAATATGAATTCATATCCACATGATACTAACCTCATATATCTGTCAGAGCTACTCTTCCCACTTGATTCATCATAACCAAGGACCTCTTCATGCCATTAAATTGCATAAGAAATCATTACTCCACAAGATGATCCCTAACAACATTGTTAAATAATAACATACATACGTACATACGTACATACATACATATATATAAACATGAACAAAACAATCATGGTCCTCGACGACCCTGTCAGACAATGACATACACACATCTATGTATACATATATAGATATAAGTATAATCCTAATCACAACAAGATTATCGGATATCATAAGGTCAAGGATAAGATAACTCCCTTTATCCATGCACAACATGCACAACATTGAGAACAATAGTTCCCAACATAGGCAAGGCATCTGATGCCTCAAATTTATTTACTTTACCTTTCATGTTACCTTTCTCATGACCATCCTATCACTGTCCATTTACACCAATGGACCTAAAGAACTCAACCAACTATCATAATCTTTCCTTTAGCTTCCCTTATACATGCACTCGTCTTCATCTGAGTTTCACATTACCTGTCGGGTTTCATTAAGCCCTCCCCGAGCTCCATTAAATTTCCTCCTTCTCGAATTGACTGCCAATATCCTCAAAACATAAAAGGAAATAACAAGAATAAAACAAGAATAAAACCATGAAAATCCAATAGCAATATGACACCACAAACAAAGTGGCATGATCATGCACTAAATGCAATCAAGACCGGAAATCAAGTTTAAAAAAATAAAAAAAATGCTGAAAGAAAAAAAATCCCAAAAAACACCACGACTCAATCCCTATGGTTCCCAATGCTTCCAAGGGAAATCTAAACTCGAGCCTTCTTAAATATTTCATGGCAGTCTCTTTTTCCATTCAATCCCTGCATCATACTTCCATAAACACACAATTGAGTGCATAAATAAAATAACAATATACTAGTTACCTTACCTTGTTGTGCCAAGCATGCTGCCTTGTAACTGAACACATCCATGCCATCTCTCAAGGGACTCCAATTCCCTTGACGAATCCAGCTATAGCTAGAAACAAGTTAATATACCTATCAACTACATGTTCATGAATATAACACATATCCACATAATGTAAAAAAAAATCAAGGTTAAGAAGACTTCATTTATGCAAAGCGCTCATTCATTTGGAATTGTGGTTTATAAACATATCCAAATGAATTCTCACCTAATTCATTTCTTTTTCATTTTCTCCTTGTTGTCATTGCGTCTTATTATGTACTTTCACATGACCCAACTGTTAGTTATATAAAAAAATAAATTTTTACCTTGTCATGCTAATACCAAGAATTTTGCCCCACAACTTGTTCACACATGTCAATCACACGTTCCAAATATCAATACATCATATATATTAATTTGGAATCGACCTTTACCAAGAATAAAAACCATGTCATAATCAACTCAGAGTCATAAGTCATGATACTACAACTAGCACCCGCTGACACTCAAGTACATATCTACTATCTCAACACATAATGTGTTAGTACAACCATCTTAAAACAATATCAGTAATTCATGCAGTCTTATCGACATATACTCATATAATGCAATTAATAAAAATTTCAAACAATCTATAAACACACCATGTTATATAAACCAAGAGAAGACATAATAAAATACTTTAACACGAAATCTATGATACAATCACAGTCATACCTCAATGTATTTCAGGGGAGGCCATCTTGTCATTGCAATCAATCTAGATTAACATGATATAAATTGACAAGCAAATCAACTCATACATACATAACGTCATGATATCCATAGTATAAACTATCTAACATGTTCACATGATACATTCATAAAGAACTTACATGCATGCATAAAAATCACATCTACATAGTTCAATCCAGATTAATATGATACAATATTGAAAGCATGTCGACTAATACATGAATATCATAACCATAACCATCTACATCGGCCAATATAGATTAGCACGATACATATAACATCAAGGTAATAGTTGCAATGATCATACTGATCATGCATATTACCATAATGTATATAAGAACAAATTACTACCATTCATGACTGTCCTACACACGTGCATATGACCACAATGATTAACTAGCATCTATCATGGATGTAATCGTAACAAAAATAGATTGATAGGAATGTATATAACCATAATTCATATAAAAACCATTAACCATCACACCTGCATGCCAAGTATACAAACCTGTATGAATATCTGCTTGTACCCCGAAGTCTAGTGCTCCAACCTCACTTTGATGATTTTCATGTACTTCTCTATCTCAACCAACGTATTAACATTGAAACATAAAAATAGCATCACGATTACATAAAATTACATGAAATGACCTCATGCATGACACCCTAAACCATGACAATGCATACATAACAACATGCATCCAAACCGTCCAGTCGAAGTGTTGAACTTGGCTCTGAGACCAACCTATAACGACATCCTCTCTTATCTACCCACTTTCTCCAACTTTCCTGGGGTAAACATGATGTGGGGGTCACTACTATAAGAATCAACCTCATATGTTACCTTAAGGAAATAGAGTCGACAACTTAAGACTTTATTGACCTTCCTTATGTGCTAGAGGACCCCCACGAGCTAATCCACCACTCCAAGTGCCCAACCGTTGTGTTAACCAAGCCTTTCGCTGATATAAACCCCCATTCACTCCAATGACAAGGCATCCATGCAAATGAAACCCTCCAGTTTCTCCCATAATATTGAAAGGGAGAGACTGTAATCTTTTTCAGCCAGTTCTGTGCCATATATTGTGTGATTTAAGCCACTTTTCTAGGGATAGTCTCCAAAGAAATTCCCAGAACTTGATGAGACATTCCAAGACAATAAATAGCACTAAGGAAAAGCCTATAACACATATTTGATCAAGGTATTTACCTAACCAATCCTAACCATGACATAAATTCCATCAAACACATGATGAACATGAAATCTACAAGTCATGAATGCATATGTGAACATAGGGATTTGAAACTTATCTAAGGTTGACCAAGAAGGACCAATTCCTTCTCACAATAGTTTCCATAATACGAATTAGGTCATGCATTCATTAACCAATAATTTATCAACCAAACATGATAAGAGCCATAACCAAATTCTATCATAAAGCATGCTTATAACCAACATATAACCAACAAAATAACAATGATAGAACAACCATTAAAGACACATAATAACAAGCATAATTATTCATAAAAGACAAGATAAACTTAGCTCTTATTAACTGTATGAAAAATCCAACTAGGTCCGAGACTTCCATGTACCACCCAACCATAGATTGGGCTAAATTAAATATTCATTTAAACCAATAAACCTTGTACCATATTCCAAGCATGAATGTGGGATCTCATGGGATAAACCAACCCAAAAAAATGAAGGGAATCCATATGTTAAACCACCTCCACCCTCACCATACCATTACCTCACCTAAACCGGTCTTGATATCACAAAACCAAACCAAGCTTGGATTCCTCAGAATTCCTTCACTATCCCTTGAGGAATTTTCTTGTCTCCGCCCACATGTTGAGGGTTTTTAGGAGACCCTCAACCCTTGGGATTTTACTGAGACCACCTCATCTGGATCCAAAACCTTATGATAATCCAAAGATCAAACGAGAAAGAATCTCATTCGAAAATGGCAAGGCAAGGCTAAAATCCATTGTCAAACCCTGACAAAATCCATGCCACTGACAACAAAGAAACCAAATACTTACATGCATATTCCATGCCTTCCAAAACTGGCCAAGAAATCATACATGTAACCTGTTACCTACAATTATTCCCATGAATATGATTGATCCAACTTTTCCTTGCTTGATCCTGACTTTTCTTTTCTTTCCATGTCCTCTGTTTTCTTTCCTTGTCCTTCCTTTGCTTGCTTGTTTTCCTTATCCTCTTGCTTCTCTTCTCCTCTCTGAGATTGATTCCAAAAATAAACTCAAAAAATGTTGTGAATTGATCCTCAAAGTCCTTTTATCAATGAAGCCTCTACTTTCTTCATTTTACTTAATTTTCCTTCAATTTCCTCCTCACATACAACTTGTGACCTTCCACCTTCGTTTTCTCATATTTTCCTTTATTTTCATGATGAAGGGCCAAAAACACATTTTTTCCTTTTCAAATCCTTTTCCATTTCCTTTTCCAATTTCCCCTTATCCATCAACACATAAAGTGATTCCCATTGTGATATTTTCCAAACATTTAGCTTAGAATACATGTCCCATGACCTTGGTCTTATTTTTCCTTTATTTACTTTATTACATAAAATTTTAACTGGGGTTGTTACACTCTAGATTCCATTTTATTGATTTGAGCATGGAGGCACAACATTTATATTCCCTTTTTTTAATTTTATGATGGAAGAATAACCTCTAGATTCCATTATTGAAGAGAGGGTGGAGGATTAGCCTCTAGATTCCATTGGTGAATTAAATGGTGGAGGTGATGAACCTATGGATTCCCTGTGAGACATTGACTATATGATTGAGTTGGTGGGTGGAGCTAGATGGTCCTCTAGAGTCTCTGTTTCAGTTATCATATTTGGTTTGATACCTTAAGTACTCATCCTCAAGCTCTAGAATCTGGCTTGGGGGTGCCTACTGCAAGAAGGACTTAGCTATACTGTGTCTAATGTTGGGTGGAGTGTAGCAGTCTTAATCTCAATTTCTTGGATCCATTTCTCAAAGATAAGTGTTCGTTGATGTCTCTTATGTCCATAAAGCTTTATGATTTTCTAATGTATCTTTTTATCATGGCTTATAATGCTAATTAATGTGGTGATCTTGCTTGAATGAAAATATTTGTTTAAAGGCATTGATATGGAATGATTTAAGTGCCTATGTTGTCCCAAGGCCTCTACTGATATGTATTCAATGTTTTGGTTCAATACATATGTCATGAAATGTGAAATTTTCTACCTACTTTAGTAAAGACGCATCCATATATATATATATATATATATATATATATATATATATATCCTGAGTAAATTGAAGGTTCTCATGTATGTTCTCATGGGATTTTTTCCTATTTATTATTGCCTAAGAGGCTTGTATGGTGAGTCGTGATGATACCATAATTTTTCTAAAAGGGCCACAATGAAAATGAATGGGTATAACTTGGTGTATATGATATAGACTTGAAAGAAATGATTATTTAAGGCTCGTTTACATATCAATAAGCTTAGGAGAGATAGGCATGATATAGATATATCTATGCATATATACATAGATATATAGTAATGATCAGCATCTAGTTCAGTCACACATTTGCTCGATAACTTGGGCCAAAGCAGGTCAAGCTTAGGAAGGATATTTTGGATGGGCTTGTGTACACACATACACACACACACACACACACACACACACACACATATATTGTGTGTGTCTGTTGAAGCCTAGAAAATATCTGCTTCAAACATTGGGGAAAACCACCCGGTCGGGACCTTAGGACAACTCCTTTTCCGTTTGGTATGGTGGCTCCGACTGGATTTAAAGGACCAGTTTCCTTATAACTAATGGTTTGGTGATGGGTTAATTTGTATGAGTGGAAATGGGACTAAATTGACTGAAATAAAACTATCTAATTTAAACTAAATACTGATAAAGAAATTCTAACACTAACCCAGGAAATTATATGTGAATACAACTTAAGATTATTTCAATTTAACAATAACCATAAAAATGTATTATCATTTAAATCGAAATGTGCAGAAACAAATAAAGATAACTCTGTTTAAGAAATTAAACAGATTTGTATTAACATATTGCATTCATCATAACATATCATCTACATATACTTATGAAAGCTAACGTTTCAATTATACTCAGAAATGATATATAAAAAGAAACGTTGTGAAAACCAAATATATATAAATGATAGCAAATTTTAAAGCAAATATCATAAGACAAAAGAAATCAACAGTGAACAGATAGAATTACCTCATTCATCTTGAAGACTTTCAAATGAAATCTGATACTCTAATCTAGTAATTCTAATGCAAAATCAAATTCCAAGGTACAAAAATGCAACACTTCAAAGATAATTCCGCATAAAATCACCAGATGTGATCCTTTTAAAAAATATATAAGTCAGTGGAGTACAGAAATGTAATCTCCAAGTAAAAAATATTAAGATCCAGGACCTTTCTCTAAATGCATGAGAAGGGTTTAAATACTACTTAGCTAAATCTAAAAATAGTCTATTACAAAAATTAAGGATTCGGTTTAATGACCGTCCTTTTCCTAGGCTAAAATACAGTAAAATTAAAACTAAATCTAACTATTTATGAACTTGATCTTTAAACTTGCAGGCATCTAGCATAGTTTTGAGAAGATGTGGTTGACCGACTTCAAAATTCAACTTTCCTGAAAAGACAGAGTCGGCAAGTGTAGGCGCAATATTCTCTGTAGAATTGATGATAAAATTAAGCGCACTATGCTGACTGTGTGGCTTCACTAGGTATGTCCATTAAGAGTCCCAATTTAATCTTGTCAACCATTGGATTGATTTTTCTCTTTCTTCTGCCTTTTGTCTCCATTCTGTTTGTAGTTGATGTGCCTGTGGGAGATATCCTGGAACAGTTTCTGAAATCAAATTAGCTTTGTGTAAATTATCATTTACACAATCAGTAAGAGTGTTTGCCGTTGTAGCCGCCTCCTCTGCTGCCTTCTCTGCCCTTATGATTTGTGCATTCTCCTCTATTGGAGCTTTTTTATCTGCCAATAATTTTGCAATTTCATCTCGATTTCGCTTCACCATTTTCTCCTTTTCCTTTTTCTCATATCATACTTTAGCCAAGGTATTTTCTTCTTTATAGATTCGACCTTTCGCAGTAGTATTTCTCTTTGCTGAACACGCTGCACATCTTTTTCTTGCTCAGCATTAAGTGCCTTGAATTTGGTCAATGTTTCCTCATTTTGCTTTACAGTTATTTCAAGTCTCTTCAACTCCCGACTTCTCTCAATAAGAGCTTTATGTTTCCCTGAGAGCTCCTGATCTCCAACAACTTTTTCAGTAACTTCTAAAAGCTCTATAGGGGATAATTTGGCAAACTCACATACCCTATCTTGTGGTAGAAACTGTGTCAAATTTCCCACTTGGATATTGAACTTGTGAACAACTTCTAAAACATCCTTTTTGGTACTGTCCGCCCGTGTTTGTTTTTCTTCAACGGTTCATCTCTTTTGGTCCACTCCTGTGTGCATTCTGACAAATTCGCATGTTCTCTGGAAAAATATTCCATGAGTTGCTTATTATAAGTCGCCTGAGGTTCCGGAAACTTATACATCAGCCTCAAATCTTCCGTGGTGAATGACCCGATTAGCTCTTCAGATGGAGTTCTAAATTTCCTGTTTGAAATATCGGTGTTGTCCAGCACCCATTTCACTATGTCCGTATACGAGAGAATCCTCGGCCTTGCCGCTATCCTATGCAGAAATGAGAAAGCCAGTTCTTTAAGAGTTGCCTCAGACGTATTACTGGAACCTGCTGTAGCCGCAACTTTAATCACCACTGGATTTTCTTCTTCCAGCAAATTATACATTCCTTCCCATGTGGTTATACCGGCATACTTATTGCAAGCAGTGTCTGCATAGAGTGAAGCCATTTCTCTGTTTTCAGAATTCGAGCTCTTCTCTTTCTTACCCATAATGTTCTGTGAAAGCTTTGTATAGACGTTTGCTCCTTCGTGCCTGCGTTTTATGAGTTAAATGAGAGTAATGGCATAAGAAAGGTGATGAGATAGTTTTAAATGCAAAGGCGGATGAAATATATTATTTTATCATGAAACGACTTTCAATCAAAACAAAATCTCTTTTACCATTAATTGACAATCCATTCATTTAATCCAATCATTAAATCGCATAACAAATATTGATATATGGGAAGATTTTCTTTGAACAACGCGCTTTTATAAATATGCGACATTGCGATCTTCGATTTGTTGCGCAATATCACAATATCGCAGTGTCTCAATATCGCAATATCACAAAATGAAACCATCGCAATTTTGTAAATAGCGCAAAAAGCGCAAATTGCGAAATAGCGCAAAAGTGCAAAATTGTAAATAGCGCAAACATTATTCGTTTAACATTTCTCTTTTCTGCGCTATGCGATCTGCAACCAATATGTTTATTGTATAGGATTTTTGTGATCACGTTATCGGAAAATCGCAAAATCGCAATTTCAGTTTTTCAAAAGATATCTATCATTTTGCGATGGATGCGCTATTTTGTTTAAAGAACAATTTTATTGTAATCTATCATAAAATTAAGTGTTTCTTAAGGTTCTTTCTAAGGGATTTCCCTAAGTTTACGATAGAAAGTTTTATTTGAAAAGGAAAACAAATCCTAATTGATTTTTTTGGATTTTTAACTAAGGGTCCCCATTTATTTAGTATTATTACTAATATTAAATAAAAAAGGGGGGTTGTTGCTGGTCACAACAGTGTCAAAGACATAGGAAAGGTTTTGTTATCACTGGAATATCATACAAGTAAAATGACATTTGAAATGTCAAGCAGAATGATTTACATGGCTAAGAAACATAAGAGAATCTGGAAAATTTAAAAATATATAAGGTAAAGAGGCAAAATGTCAAATTGCGCAACAAAGACACATGAAAAATGCGCTTTGCACGCATTTTTATTCAATAGGCGAGATGGTATGCACGAATTTCCCTCAAAAAGCTGTGCGGTCCTGAGAGTGGCGAAATTCACCATTCGGTACCACTTAACACACTTCAGGAGAAGATCCTCCACTTGAGTCCACCCAAGGACAACTTCCTAGAGCTACCTTGAGACCTCAAGTGAGCACATAAAAGAATTAAGTAATCACACAAAGGAATCAACCCCCACTCTTGGGTCACTATCCACAGGTGTACCAAGAGAGGGACGAAGGATTTGAATTCGCCTATAAATTTCCACCATGAGAAGAGAAAAATGAGAACACATTGTTATGCTGGAAAAATTTCCCATGAGAAAACTAGTAGTGTATGATCCACAGCAACAATTGAGTTAGAGGATTCAGTTATTGGCCACCCAAAAACTCCAATCCCTTAGGAGAAGAGAGAGGCCTTGCATAACCATATCAGGGGTAAAGCCCTCCTTTCATTGGGTCCTAGAGCTCCATAGCTCTAAGGATCCTTTGGAAAGTGTGTAACGTTCTACCTTTCTTTACTAATAGCAGTCAACAAGAGGGGATTATTCCACCATTTGTATTATTGTCTCGTTTGACTCATTTGAGCTTGCATTTATGTTTTATTATAGTTGTGTTTCTTCTTCTTATGTGCAGCATAATATGTTCCATAATTTAGTGTGTTTTATATGTTGGCATGTGTTCACTAACTAGCTAACCATCTTTTCTACCTGTGACCATTGCTTGTAGGTTGCAACCATTCCTACCAAGCACTGATGGTTTAGTACACTCGTGCACTAAACACACCATAATAGGATTGGTGATTCCAGTTATTTTACCCTTTATTTAAGTGGTTGTGCTTTTGCAGGGCCTTCTCTCCACTCAGGATTGCTGGTGGACCAGCTCTCCTCCTCCTCTTCTTCCCCCATTCACCCACTGTGAAGAGTTGCATTTCAGGAGTTCCAGAGTTTTTTATGTATGAAAACCACACACAATTTACACAGACAGACGCAATGGTCTGCGCACGTTCAACTCATACCTGCGTAGAGAGTTGCATGCCTATGTAGGAAAATTCCGCACGAAAACCAGTGAACCTATTTTTAATTGGTTCTCTTAATTTTTCACAACCATAAAGTGACTGGAATCCCATAGAAAATATTCCAGCACTCTATTTGGTGTCCTATGACTGTTAGGGCATGCTTTTAGTTGTGTTTTAGTCTTTCTAGCCACATAGTTTAATTTTAAAGTTGATCTTCACAAAACTCACATAGTTTAAGTAAGGGGCAAGTAAGTGGCTAAATCCACCCATGTTCTCTAAATAAAATTATTTTGTGAAAATAGACACAAAAACACATAGGTAATTAGAAAGAAGTAAGTGTCCCATATCCACACATGCTTAGCTAGTTTCCATTTATTTTTTCCTAGTTGTAGCATCAATTTTAGTTTAAATTTTTGCACTAGGAATCGGGACTAGGACTAAATTATCTTAGAGAGAAATCAATCTGTTCTTCCCTTGCACCTTTTGGTAACCCTAGGCATGCATATGAATTCTCGCTTTTGATAATTTTCCATCTCCCTTTAGTCAAACATTTAGTTTGATAGGAAAAATTGTAAGCAGCTCACTATCCGCACATCATTTGCTTTTCGAAAGGAACAATCAAAACATAGTTTAAATAGGAGGACATGTAAAGGATCACCACATATCTGCATCTTACAAACTTTTTGATTGTTCACTTTCTCACACACATTGCCACACCATAAGAAAAGAAAGCCACCTTAAAAATAACGATAAGTGTACTGATTAAATCTCCCCACAGTGGCCACCAGATAATTAATATTTCAGGTTAGGACCATGGGGGTAGGCATCCAATAAGCCGCCATGGTAAGTTTACATACTCAAACATAGAAGTTGAATTTATAGGTGTTATAGCATCATTTTTCACCCTCATTTGATTCATGATTGTCTTTATGGCTTTGGCCACCCATTCCCACAGACTTGAACAAAATTCATTAAAAAATAGTGTTAAAAATCCCATACGTGGTTATGCCCAGAATTTTCCGCGTGTATACGCGAGTCCACATGTACTTTTCTGCGTATGACATTAAAATCATTAAAAATATATATAAAAATTCCCTATTTTCGGGCTGGGTTGATGGTTACTCCAGTAGTTCAACCACCCAAGCACGTGGCCAACTATTTCCAACTGATTGAAACTACTTTGAGGGAGTATAAAAGCCCCTCATGTGAATGGCCTAAGGGAGAGAGAAATTTTATAGACATTATACTCTGTTGGAATCCCAATTCAAGTCTGAATTCCCGTGCCTCCTGCACTTTCCCAGATTTTTACAGGAAACCCTTGTTTCCTGGAGATGTTCATCCATTTATATGCCATCTTGAGTGCACAAGTCTTGAAAGTATCTTAGCGAGGCAAGGGCGGGACGGGATGTAACTTCGTAATTTGATGGCAGTACAGTGTCAGTTTGTTGCCCTTGAACAAAGCATATACACTTATATATTTCCTTCATTTGGGATGGTTTTAGTTTTGACCTAGGTTCAACCTTTGCCTTGTTTCACTGGTCAGTCCTCCCCCGGTTGGTTATCTCTTCCAATCATATGGAGAGTTTGTTTTTGCCTCCTGCATAACAGACTTATACAGTGTTACTTTTTACTGCCATGGTCATCACGAGTCATGCTTTTGTTCAAGGGAAGTCTAACCAGATTCGGCCATTCTGCGGTGTCTCTTGACTCATTATTCAGTCAGCCTTCCCGGTCTTGTTAGTATCTTGTTCTATCACATCAAATGTTTTGGTCTTCTGCTCGTGTTGGTTTGCGAAGGTCTTCATTGACTTCTCGCTAGCGGGTTTGACTCTTATCGACTACGACACATTTCTCTGAGAGAAAACATAGAGCCGCACCCTGGCCCTATTTCCATCATTGATAGGTGACCTTGTGCTGAGCATTTGATCATCATTATGGGTCTTTGACTGAGTGGTTTCCCCTGTGTTCGACGTCAGCATACATTATCACACTTGGGATTCATGCAGTACCTTGATTTCCATTTGACCCTATTGGTGGATTTCTTGCCTCTGTGTCAGCTTTCATTATTAGTTGGTTCAGAAGGTTTCTTCCATGCACTAGCTTCATCTTGTGCATGTCGGAAATGTAATTCGTTTTGCTTCCGTCACTCTACTTCGTCCGATTCCTTCAAAATCTTGGCCTGCGGGTTACACTCGCGCTGGACTGATGTGGGATGCCATAATGCCTTCCTTCCAGCAGATCTTTTCCCATCGAATCTGACTCATTGCTCTGGGAATAAGGTCTAGAGTATTTTTGTCAGTACCTTAGGGTTTGCAGTCATCAGTGGCAGACTCTTCGCTATCGATAGTAGGGATTCATCATTGCCTCCTGATTGGTAGATTCTTTCAAGTGTTTGACTTCAACTCATTTATTCGCACTTGTTAGATTGTACTGGGGCACCTTGACACTCATTTTCATTATTGGTAGGTTGTCTCGTGTTGGTTAACGGTATACATTATTGACCGGTAATCCAACGATTTCTCACATGGTCGACTTCAGCTCATTTATTCCCATTGTGTAGAATTGTGCTGTCGTGATCGGTGAAGACCTCGGGTTGCATCAGCATTTTTCAGTTCACTTTTGACAGTCCATCCAGTTTCTGCCAGTGATGTCGTTCACCCTTATACGTTGCAGTTCAGTACAACAACATCTTATATGTTGGCTCCTGAGTTGCGTGATTGTACCATGAGATCCACCCCTTATGATTTGGTACTTTGAGATTCAGTTACTTATATGATCAGACATCCAGTTTCAGCATCATTGCTTAGCTTGCTATATGTGATACTTAGACATTGATTCAGACTTGTATTTCCGGGCCATGCTGAGATGATTCATTGTGTACATTCAATTCAGTTATACTTGTATACATTTTGGATCTATTCTATACTTTCGATATGATGTATTTTTAAGTGAGCATGGGTATGCCCGCCTCAGCATGAGTTGACTCTCTGTTTTCTTTCATTAGTTTTTGGTAGGCTGAAATTTGGTGAAGTCCTCTCTTGTCCTTGCAAAGTTATTTCTATGTGCATAATACATTTCGGCCATCATGTACCCCTTCTGACCTCATATATTAGGGGGCATCTGTTATAGCATCATTTTTCACCCTCATGTGATTCATGATTGTCTTTATGGCTTTGGGCACCCATTCCCACAGACTTGAACAAAATTCATTAAAAAACAGTGTTAAAAATCCCATACGCGGGTATGCCCAGACTTTTTCGCGTGTATACGCAAGTCCACATGTACTTTTCGGCGTATTCCATTAAAATCATTAAAAAATATATAAAAATTCCCTATTTTCAGGCTGGGTTGATGGTTACTCCAGTAGTTCAACCACCCCAGCACGTGGCCAACTGGTTGAAACTACTTTGAGGGAGTATAAAAGCCCCTCATGTGCATGGCCTAAGGGAGAGAGAAATGAGAGAAATTTTATAGACATTATACTCTATTGGAATCCCAATTCAAATCTGAATTCCCGTGCCTCCTGCACTTTCCCAGATTTTTACAGGAAACCCTTGTTTCCTGGAGATGTTCATCCATTTATATGCCATCTCGAGTGCACAAGTCTTGAAAGAATCTTAGCGAGGCAAGGGCGGGACGGATCTGGACGACGGTCTGTTCGAAGATCGTGGAAGTATTCAGGTGATCTCTCCACTTTTTACTACTGTACATGCTGTTCGTAATAATGAAGAACCATCTTGTTCCTGAACTTATGTGTTAACATCTACTTGTATATGTGAAAATATCGATTATTAAGCATTTATTATTGTTTATATAATGTTTCACATGGATTACACTAACGTTTAGGAGAAATATATGTTGTACAACTAGGTTTTCGTGCATGTTATTTCTTGTTTTCCAGGTTAAGGAGGAAGAAGGGTTGCTGGGAGTTCAGACCCTGTAGGATCTACATCGAACGTAGGACTACGGGTGAGTTCTACTATCGTTGTTATCTAGTTTTTAGCATACAATTATGGTTGTGTGTGAGTCCTTCTGAATAGCATGCCCTGCTCTGTGGAGGTTTTGACCCAACGAACCTCTAGGGTGTTTTTCCCCGAAACAGAACCGGTGACCCCACTGGGGACCGCATTCTTGTGATTCCCCTGTTGGGTGGTTTTAGCTGTTTGAAAGGTTTCCAACAGTTTTAACTTTTATTTCTAGTCCAGTTAACTCTTTCTCATTCAAACTGAAGACCTGGTTCCTTATCCAGGCTTGATCTTTTTTATTTTTTATTATTTACCTTTTCATACACAGGTTTGTCTGTACACAGACGCATATACACGCAGTTTTTGTTAAAGGGAGTCGTGTATACGCGGGTTTCCTTTAACACAGTCGCGTATGCACGCTTGTTTCAAAACTGTAAAGTAGCATATGCCTGGGTAAATTTTGAAATTTTTGATTTATTGACTTTTTAGTCTTGTCTGCCTGTGGAGACCTGTTCCTGCGGTGTCTTTGTATCCTATGGATTGTGTTGAAAGTGGTCTTTGGTATTTTCTCTCTCTTGTTTGGTTGAAAACTAGCTTATCTGGCAAATCTTGTTTCTGGTGCTTGAATTTCTGGTTCGAGTACTAAGATCTCTTCCTGGAAATTCTTGGCTGTTCTGCTTCATCAGGACAGAGAGATTTTGCTCATTTACTCTTTCCTACCTTTGTGTCTTGCTTTGCACTTCGATTTTTGCCCTTCTTCTAGTTGGTTTTCTTAAGTTCAGTTGACTAGGTCTTGTTGCAATTTTTGAAGAGTCTTTCTCGGTTCTTTGAAGTTTTTTTTTGTTGCAAGGTTGTACTATTCTTCTAGGCTGAGTTACTGAGTTTCTTGTCTTCTTTGGCTCATATAAATCTTGCTACTGAGTAGCCCTATAAGATTTGGAGCGTTTTTGAAGTTTTGCTTGAAATTCAGAGTTGTTTAGGTTGGGATTTGATATTTTTCTTGGTCTCTTCGAGCTCTTCTTTTTTATAAAATTCAAAAGCTCAAAAAACATTTTTTTTTGTCTTTTGCTTTTGTTTTTGCATTTTTGTTTTCGTTTCCTTACATCTTTTGAAGCTTTGTTGAGATTTATTGCCTTTAGTTTTTGGCTTGATTTTGGGAAGGAATTTTCATTGGTTTTGTCCTCTTGTTTTCAAGCATATTTTGGTGTCTTTATACTAAGAGTTTCTGATTTTGGGAACTAGCTTCATGGACAACCAAAAAAAAAAAAAAAACTGAAGGATATTTGGGAAATTTCTCTCTGCTTTAGTAGATCTTTCATCTTAGAATTTGCATGCTCTTAGTGATTTGCATCAGGTGCACTTAAGCATTTAGTATTTTTCATAGTTTTTGTGAGTGTGAAGTTTGTTATCTGAAAAGAAAAAAAAATTTAGTCTCGTAGAACCTTTGTAGAAATTTCTTTTTATCGAAAGGCAATTACTGCATTTGCATGTAGTTTGGTTTTTATTAATTTCTTTTCTGCGTCAAAACACCACGAGTTTCATTTCCGTATCCCTCTGACTTAATATAACAGCCGATTAAAATAAGCGCTATAATTTAAAAAACAACTAGCAAGTTTTTATTAAGTGTCATACACCAACTAGCTAGGTTGTAGGGCCTTCGATTAGGTGAGTGGAGAGCTAACTCTCCAAGGCTGCTCAAACAAAAACATAGAAGTTGATTAATTGAGCGAAATCCAACTCCGTTAGGTGGATTGCGAAAGCTCTCCTCCAGAGAGTCAAGCACGAGGGTAAGTGAAGGCCGAGAAGAGAGAAACCCCCTCTCTGATTTGCTGGATCTAACCTCAAGACCATTCCGCCCGGCTTCTGACACGGATTGGTGCCCATAGTTGCCATTCCTAGGTTCCACATAGGTGACTGTGGGGGGGAATACCCGTGGTACCTGAGGCAGACGTCATATCACTTCCATCAGTACTTATGGGGGGTGCCCTTGCGAAGCTTGGGTACTTGTGCCGGCAAAGGCTGTTGTTAGGAGGTCGGCGTAACTATTTCTGTTACCTTCGCTAGTAGGCCTGGGCCGTAATTATGCCAGAATACTTTCGGGAGGTCCTATATTTCGCTTTCTTGTATTTTGATGTCCGGTCCTAATCACCCGGAGCGGAAATACCTGAAGGCTGTTTTCTTGATTGTATCTCAAGGATTTTTTGTAGTGAGTGCTCTTTGCTCCTAGATTGCCTAGCTTTATACTTTATTGAGTCTAATTAAAATTTGTTAAAGTGGTTGATCAAGCGCCTTGTCGATCGAGGAGAATCCGGGGGTTATCTCTCGAGAGTCCAGAGCCTTCTTCAAGAAGGCGTAGGAGTCATTTAGTAGGTGAGTATCACCCTATGGCATCTGACGCAGCAGAGAGAGATCCTCCACACGGGATTGAAGGTTTCATAGCTGGTTCTGGTGTTGGTTCCGAGAGGAGCGCTACGCTCACCTCGAGAGTCTTATTTCCGCAGGAAGAAGAAGTACAAGTAGAGGAAGTGTCTCAACCCTGTGAGTCACTTCCATCTCCTCTTCCTCTTGATTATCCGTTCGTTGTTGAATACATCGGACCTGAGTCAGAGAGACCAGAAGATCCTCCATATTATTCATACCTTTCGATGGCCACGACTGGGAACGCAGCTTTTGCTGTGAGTGCTGCAGGCATTCAGACTCCTGCTTCTGTAGAAGGAGGAGGCACTATTGCTATATCTTCGATTGCTTCTAGTACTGCTGTGTTTGGCTCTGGTTTCACCCAAGCACATGCTTCTCAATCTGGTCCCTTTTTTTTTGGAATGCCCACTAGTGGGATTCCTTCTTTTTCCTTTTCCGCTGCTGCAGCTGCATCTACACCCATGTCTTCCATGGCTAGTGGATCAGCTTCTTTTCAAGGGTTCCCCTCCAGAACTAGGCACATTCCTAGCTCGAATCCTTCTTTAGGGTCCTTTCCGTTTACTTCTCAGACTCAGAGTTTCAACCCTTGGTCTGGAGGTCAAAATTCGACCACTTTTACAGGTTGGAACCCTGTATTCACTACAGCGGGGGTAGGGAATCAGTTTTACGCTGGCCACCAAGGGAATGCTTCTTTCCCTTCGTCGAGTGCTTATCAGACATTTTCCCCTCTTTCTAATTCCTGGAACCCCTATCAGGGGCTTTCCTCTTCATTTAATACTTCAGGGGGGGAACTGGTCCGATCTTTGGTAACTCTGCGTTGGGAGGAGGTTCTTCTCCTTTTTCAATGAGTTCTTTCTGGCAACCTGGTGCCTTATCAAATCCAGGGTATTCTTTTCAGAATGTAGGGAATTCATCGCATCAAGGATGGAATCCTCAGGCTCCACCTCGTTTACCTTTTCTGGCAACGTTAAACTTGCCAGATCTGTCGAAATTGACGAATGATCCGATCCAGTACAGTCTGGGGTGGCCTCTGGTTCCGACCAAACTTCCTTCAGAAATTCCAAAGTTTGAAGGCAATAATGGAGAATATCCGGTTGATCACATCACCACCTTCCATTTATGGTGTTCTTCTAACTCCCTGATCGATGATTCAATTAGGTTGAGATTGTTTCAACGCACCTTAACTGGAAACGCTGCCAAGTGGTATATTAAGCTAACTGGGGGTAGTTTTGCTACATTTGGAGAGCTGGCTGTTACATTTATAAATCATTTCCAGTTGCCCATCCGTTATGATGCCGAGACTGAACTCCTAGCTAATTTTAAGCAGGACGACGCAACCCACATTTATGACCACATTCAGGAATGGCGGAGAAGGAAGAGGCTTATTAAAGCTCATATTCCAGGAGAATTCTTTTTGGAATGGTTTCTGAAATATCTGCAGTCAGACATCTCTAAAGATGTATCCCTGTCTGGGGTATTTTCTGAGGAACAGGCTATTTTTAGGGCCCAGCAGCTGGAACTGATATATTCTCAGTCTGGAGTCCTTCATAAATATTTGCCCAATGCTCCTCGCTCCAAATTATATTTATCCAAAACTAAGCCTGGTCCTCATGGTGATGGACTTATTGGGTCGATCAATAGTGGTGCAACTAGCCTGCTTACTCAATTGCAGCAGTTGTCTTTGCAATCTGCTCCTTCTGGTCAGGCTGTGCCTGCTGAGTCATCGCCTTCCCAATCTTTGTCGGTAAATACCATCCAAACTTCCGATCCCAAAGGAAATCAACAATCCGAAGGGAAGAAGAAGGGACGGAATAATAAGAAAAAGGGAAAGAATGGGAAGGGTAATGTGAATAAAACCAATGAGCATATTGGTGAGGGTCCAAAGGATAAAAATAAAGTGAAGTTTCCATGCAAGTTATGTACTGGAGACCATCTTACTCACCTTTGCCCTAAAATTCAGGATGCGTAGCGCTTGTTAGCTCAGCAGGGATATTTTAGTTCCTAGGCTGTGTTGACAAACCCTTTTCCCCAAGGGCAACAGCTAGCTGTTGGCGCGAATCAAAATACTGGGGCTTCCTCTAGGGGCACCCAGGAAGGGGAAATTCCATCAAACATAGACATGATGAGTGCTCACGTGGATGTCGCTACGAGATCCCGTGATTATGGTGAAGAAGAGTCTTCGAAAGCTAAGAATTCTCCCGATGCTACTGAGCCGCTTCATATTACGAGGCCTACTGTTGAGCCTATACATCGAATGCCCAAAGCATCTACTAAGCGTACGGTGATCAATCCAAATGCTAGGGCTGCCTAGAACTACTCTATTGTGGAAGATCTGGTGCAGAGTCCTTGTGCCATGTCGGCTCTTGAGGTGCTCCAGTATTTTTCAGCTCAGCGCAGTGCTTTGCTAACTGCTCTTGGGGTTGTTGATCCAAAGAACTCTCTTATGATTACTTTCGATATGACTAATTTTAAGAAGAGACTCCCCCATCATATGGCTTTTCATATTAAATCATCGTACCAGAAATGAAATGTTTTTCGAACGGTCATTGATGAGGGTGCTTCCACACGTGTGATGTCTCTCACATGCTGGAAGAGAATTGGATCTCCTGCAGCTGTTCCATCTGCTACTCTTCTGACTACGTTTGATGGTCATTCTCATAGACCGCATGGTATTGTACCAGCTTTGCCCATCTGTGTTGGGGGCAAAACTGTAAATATAGAGGTTGAGATAGTTGATGCAAGCTTGGACTACAACCTTCTGTTGGGGAGAAACTGGATTTATGAGATGGATGCCATTGCATCTTCATTGTTTCGAATTATTTGTTTCCCTCACGAAGGGAGGATTGTTACAGTGGACCAACTGGACTGTCCTCCTGTAGACCCGAATGCATCTACTGACTCAACTATTCCAAAGTTGGATAGTACTAAGGCGCCTGTTGAGAATTTAGGGGTTGGAATGTATTCTTCCTTGATGGGTACTTTTGATATTCCACCTCCTACGGTTCATATAAATGAAATTTCATCCTCGAGGGCTCCTCTTCGAAGAGAGTTCTTCAGAACTCATTATTTTTCAGACCCTTGGACCTTACCTTCCCCTACCGCCACATTAGCGGAAGGTCAAGTGGGTGGAATGGCATTTCCAATGTCTGCAGCTGACATTGCTTATCAGTCTATTGTTGACTCTGCAAAATCCATCCCAGCTCCTCTTTCACCAGAAGAATTGGATGGAGATGTGGCTCTGGCTTGGACACTTAGTTCTTCTTCCACCCAGGATTGCCTTGATACCACTCTTCCATCTAAAGAGGCCATCCTGGAAGCTATGACTGGTATAGATAGACCGTGGGATCATTTGCATCATCAGTCTTACTTTTTACCTGATTTGAGCGAAGTTGAAACAAGTTTTCCAAGTCCTCAGTCTCCTGGTCCTATTCGCCCAGTACTGAACCCTTTAGCACCAACATAGGTATATGCTGAAGGGAACATGGCTGTGATTTCTCCAACTATCCCGGTGAACATCTCCAGGGATCCAAATGTTATTGAGAATGTCTTCATCGGAGCTGAATGTTCCCCTGAATAGATTCAGATTTATACCAAACTATTTAAAGAGTATAGGGATGTATTTGCTTGGTCTTATGAGGAAATTCCTGGTATAGATCCATCTATTGTCTAGCATGAGATCAAGACTTACGAAAACGCTAAGCCTGTGAGGCAAAAACTTCATCCGGTCAATCCTAGGAAGGCAACAGCTATCAAAGCTGAGGTTGAGAAGCTGCTTAAGGCGGGATTCATTTTCCCTGTTCCTTTGACTGAATGGGTTTCAAACCCTGTCCCTGTAGATAAAAAACAAGGAACAATTCGAGTTTGCATTGATTTCAGAGACCTTAATAAAGCATGTCCTAAAGATAATTACCCCACACCATTTATAGATCAGATCATTGATGAGTGTGTCGGTAATGAGATTTTCTCCTTCATGGACGGTTTCTCCGGATATAATCAGATTACTATTCGTCCTGAAGATCAGCATAAGACTGCCTTTATTTGTCCCTGGGGTACTTTTTCATACAAGAAGATGCCTTTTGGTCTTAAAAATGCTAGGGCTACGTTTCAACGGGCCATGTCATATGCCTTCCACGACATCAAACAGATTATCGAGGCGTATTTGGATGATTTAGTTGCTCATTATCGAAAGAGGATGGATCATCCTACTCACCTCCGTCAAATATTTGAACGATGTCGTTTCTATAAGATTAGGTTGAATCCAAAAAAGTGCGTTTTCGCGGTTACATCCGGTCGGTTATTGGGATTCATTGTGTCTAGAGAAGGGATTAGGGTAGATCCCTTCAAGGTTGAGGAAACACTTCAGTTGCCTCCCCGTCCTCTATTCGTCAACTTCAAAGTCTACAAGGAAAGTCTAATTTTCTTCGGAGGTTTATCGTAAATTATGCTGAAGTTACCAAAGGATTTATGAGATTGTTGAAGAAGGGAGTTCCATTTCTTTGGGACGACTTCGCTCAACGCTCATTCGATGCTTTGAAAAAAGCATTGACCTCTACTCCTTTATTGAGTCCACCTGATTATAGCAAGGATTTCGTTTTGTATCTTGCAGCAGAAGAATCTACTATTGGTATGGTTCTGGTTCAGGAAGATGATGCTCTTGCAGAGCATGTTATATACTATCTTAGTCAAGGATTGGTAGGACCTGAACTCCGTTATACTCCGATAGAAAAGTTAGCTTTAGCAGCTGTTCATGCTGTGCAGCGACTCCAGCATTATATTATTCTACGAAAAACTTACGTTTTGGCAGCATCCAATCCATTTCAGTTTTTCCTCAGTAGGCGAGTGATTGGGGGAAAATACAATAGATGGATTGTGATTTTGTAGGAATTTGATCTTGATTTTATGTCTTCCAAGTCCAAGAAATCATTGGTTTTTACGGAATTGATCTCCGATTTTCCCTGTGGGGAAGAGATGATCTATGATGAATCCTTTCCGGATGAACATTTGTTTCTTATCTCTCCACAGGATCCTTGGTATGGAGATATAATTGTGTATCTTCAGACTGCGAAGTTTCCCTCTACTTTTTCGAAAGATGAGCGCCATAAGTTGCGTCACTTGGCTAAGAATTACTTGATCATTGGTGATGCTTTATACCGTCGAGGGGTTGATTCAATCCTAAGACGCTACTTAACTCTCGAAGAAGCTGAGGCTGTGCTAAATGATTTCCACAGTGGAGCTTGTGGTGGTCATTTATCTGGGCTTGCTATAGCCCAAAAAATCTTGTGTGCTGGGTACTTTTGACCTTCGATTTTCAAGGATTGTATGGAGTCGGTCAAAAAGTGTCATCCGTGTCAAGTTTATACTCGAAAAATGCATTCTCATCCAGCTCCGCTTTTTCCAGTCATTACTGTCAGTCCCTTTACAAAGTGGGGTATTGATTATACTACTTGTAACCCGCCTTCGGCTAAAGGTCACAAGTACATTATTGTAGCAGTAGACTACTTTACGAAGTGGGTCGAGGCTATGCCTACTTTTGGGAATGATGGTGAGACTACAACTCTTTTTATTTTCAACCAGGTTATTGCTCGTTTTGGTATTCCTAGAGAGATTGTCACTGAACATGGCAGTCATTTTCAGAATAGCATGATGGCTGAGTTGGCTCTAAAATTAGGTTTCCAGTAGGAGCATTCATCTCCGTATTATCCTCAAGCCAATGGGAAAGTGGAAGCCGTGAATAAATCCTTGAAGACAATTCTTCAAAGGACAATTGATAAAGCTCGATCCAACTGGCATATCATGCTATATCCTGCACTTTAGGCATACAGGACGTCAGTGAAAACTGCAACTGGCTTTACTCCATTTCAGCTAGTTCACGGGTTGGAATCCGTATTTCCCATTGAATGTGAGATTCCTTCTCTTAAGTTAGTTGTTGAACTTCTTCATGACACTTCTAGTCTTGAAGAACGTCTCCTTCATCTGGAACATCTTGATGAGTAGCGTCGGGATGTCACCACGATGAATGAAGCGCATGAAAACCGAGTTAAAATCTAGTACGATAAGGCGGTCAGGCCTAGGGTTTTTTCAGAAGGTGACCTTGTTTTGGTCTATGCCCAAGAAAAAGATGCCCTGGGGGCAGGAAGGTTTAAGTCTATTTGGTATGGCCCCTTCATTGTTAAAAAATTCCTTAAAAAAGGAGCATATACCTTGGTTGATTTTGAAGGAAACGAGTTGCCGGAGCCCAGAAATGGGCTCTATTTAAAAAAGTATTATGCCTAGGCTTCGGCCTGACATTTTGCTTTTGTATATAGTAGTTTTTCTTTGTACATATTTGGTTGTTTCTCGATATTTGATGGGATGGTGATGTTTTTGATCTGCTTTGGCAGGTTGTGTCGGATGTCATGAGTCATTTTGGTTTCACCGATGGTGCTAGTAGACACACCCGAAATTTGGCTTCCGCAGCTTGGGTGCTTCATTATCCATCCGGTCAGCTGTTAGTATCAAGAGGAGTTTGCATTGGTCCTGCTTCCAATAATATAGCAGAATACACTGCAGTTGTTTATCTACTCTCGGAGGCAATATCTTTGGGTGTTGATTCGTTGGTAGTTTTCTTGGACTCTTAGCTAGTGGTGTCGCAGTTGAACAATACTTATCGGGTACGAGATCCATTTTTACTCCAGTTGTTCTTGAGGGTACGTTTGTTACAAAGATCATTTAAATTTTTAACTTTCATTCATATTCCTCGAGCTGACAATTGGATGGCAGACTCATTAGCTAATCAAGCAATTGATTGGCATATTAATCATTCCATAAAATAAAATTTAATCACCAAAAGCATCATACATTTTTATACATTTGTTACATCACATCAAACATCGCTGTATATATATCATCAGAGTGTTCAAAACTATACAAAATTTGGATCCATAAGTCATACAAAAAATTGGGCTTATGCCCGATCATGTTCAGTCTCAAAAAATATACAGTGATCTGATACATCATATCTATCTACTCCTGAGGTCCCTGCCCAGAAGTTGTGTTCCTATAGAACACGATCGCGGTGGCAACTCGGTGGAATAACCGTACCTAGTCGCGAGGTACTCCTACTACCTGCCTCTGGATGGCCTCGGGCAGATCTTCCACTGCAGCCATAGGCACTTGGTGGGTTAACCCCCCCAAGTTCCTCTGTACAGCATGGAGGGTTCTGTCTGAGTCTACTGTATCCGCCTCGCCTCTGCGACGCTTATGTCATGGGTAACCCTCAGGTCGAACTGGTCCAATATCTATATCATGATCATTTTAAAATTGTAAGTCATCTTGAATCCAATCAAAAACATGTTTGTTTTTCACATTTTTTCATACATATTGAAAAAATCCAAAAAAATTATATAAGTCAAAAAATTGCAAGCTTACCGACTGTGCCCCATGCCGCGCCTGGTGGAAGGACAAGGTCTGGATCGCCTCGAAAATCCATCCCGGCATAGGGATAGTCTTCCACAGGGATGATTTTTTCTCCCCACCAAAGGAAGAACTCATCATCCCAAGTGGTTTGGGGAACTTCACCTCCCCCCAATCTCAGTGCTGGAATCTTCTCGAAGAAGAATGTCATCAAGATTGTACCATATCCAAAATATTTTTTCTTTACTTTTTGGATAGAAGTCAATTGTTGCTTCATGTTCATTAGTAGAGCTGTACACCAATCATATACATGAGTTAAGCATTCCACTGCTATACTCATTTGAGTCCTGGATGCCTGGTGTAGGGAAGCAAATCCTGGCACCCTGCCAATGGTAAAAAGGAGGATTTTTATGTGCAAGTCTCTTAAATCTTTGATAGAAATTTGAGTTCCAACTTTCTTGGAACCCTCTACGTAGTAGACGTGGACGTAATCTTCCATGGTTAGCCCTCCCAAAGGCTTACCATGCAAGTCTACTGGCTCCCCCCTCCGGGATAGTCCAGTAATAAAATATATATCTTCCACCTCGATGCGTATGGGAATTTGATCTATAATGAAGCAGTCTTCTTCCGATTCCCAATAGTTCACAAGCATTTCGAGCAACCGGACATTACTCTTCATATTTGGCATTTTAAAAAACTTGAGCAATCCACAATTTCGGAGAATATTTAGTGATGCTTGGTCTTGCATGACTTCATTGTTAATGGCACTGTGTTCACGCTCCCTCCAAGATATAGTCATCCTGCAAAATTTCAATAATTCGTTCATTAGCTACGCATTTTTTCATTTTGGGTTGCGCATACGCGACTTTCTTTGTGCACAGTGGCGTATATACGCGACTTGGTCGTTATAAACCCGCGTATGCGCAAACCCGTGATTTTTAGCAAATGATTCTATGGTGAAAATCCCTAGTTTTTAACTTATGAATGGACAAAATGAATAGCAAGGATGAATTAAGAGCTTACCTGATAAATTTAGTGAAGTTTGATGGTCGATTGCTCCTGTTTTGACGAAAGAGGATTTTTCTCCAGAGCACTTTTTCCCAAATCAGCAATGTAACAATGAACCAAATATGAGGTAATTTGTCTATTTATGCCCAAAAAGTTGAAAATTTTTGCAAAAATTTATTATGCTTATTTTTTCAATCTATCTTAAGCTGCATAACCCGGATGCTTGGAAGTGCCCAGATTGGTATATTTTCAGGTACATTTTGATGAACTCGAGATTTTTTCCGGTTTTTGATCCATGACTGCTGACCCGTCATGGCAGGTATATGATCTTCACTGGCATATAGGTTAGGGAATCCACTTTCCGTTGCATTTTGCATACTAGCCTCCATTCTGATCACTTTCCATAGGGTCGATCCCATCAGGTCATGAGTATTACACCCATTTCACTCGTCGATTATTTAATCATGACTTGGTGGTAGAGCCTTCCTTTACATGGGCTTCCTAGTTAGTTCCTCGCTATCACTTGTTTCCCATGCTGCGTTTTATGTAGGCTCGGGAGTCCTCTTTAGTCCCGCCATGACTTATGTGTTGAAGCTTCATTCTTCTTCTTCCTCACTATCATTTTTTCTGGCTATTACCCTAGAGGCTCCCTGGTGTTGTTGAGTTGTACTACTGCATTGCATATTGGCTACTTGTTTATCCTGGCCTTTATCCAGCTTCATTTGGACTCAATGTTTAAGCCAAATTTTGACCTTGACTGTATGTACAAGTTAACCATTGCATGCACTTAGCTATCACAACTTGACACCCTCTTTACCCATGGATGGAACATTCCTTTGAGTATCGCTTACCAGTTTTTGCCACCTTGCATTGAGCATAGGATCGTTCCAATCCCAGGAACCAGTGCATATGTTTCTTGATACTCGTTCTATCTATTGTACCATAGCATTATTTTATTCTTTTTCAGGCTTATTATATGAAAAATACAAAAAAATCAAATATAACAAAAAGAGCGGGAACGGGATGTAACTTCGTAATTTGATGGCAGTACAGTATCATTTTGTCGCCCTTGAACAAAGCATATACACTTATATATTTTTCCTTCATTTGGGATGGTTTTAGTTTTGACCTAGGTTCAGCCTTTGCCTTGTTTCACTGGTCAGTCCTCCTCCGGTTGGTTATCTCTTCCAATCATATGGAGAGTTTGTTTTGCCTCCTGCATAACAGACTTATACAGTGTCACTTTTTACTGCCATGGTCATCACGAGTTGTGCTTTTGTTCAAGGGAAGTCTAACCAGAGTCGGCCATTCTACGGTGTCTCTTGACTCATTATTCAGTCGGCCTTCCTGGTCTTGTCAGTATCTTGTTCTATCACATCAGATGTTTTGGTCTTCTGCTCGTGCTGGTTTGAGAAGGTCCCCATTGACTTCTTGCTGGCGAGTTTGTCTCTTATCGACTACGACACATTGCTCTGAGAGCAAACCTAGAGCCGCACCCTGGCCCTATTTCCATCATTGATAGGTGACCTTGTGCTCAGCATTTGATCATCATTATGGGTCTTTGAATGAGTGGTTTCCCCTGTGTTCGACGTCAGCACACATTATCACACTTGGGATTCGTGCAGTACCTTGATTTCCATTTGACCCTATTGGTGGATTTCTCGCCTCTGTGTCAGATTTCATTATTGGTTGGTTCAGAGGGTTTCTTCCGTGCGCTAGCTTCATCTTGTGCACGTCGGAAACGTACTTCGGTTTTGGTTCCATCACTCTCCTTCGTCCGATTCCTTCCAAATCTTGGCCTGCGGGTTACACTCGCGCTGGACTGATGTGGGATGCCTTAATACCTTCCTTCCAGCAGATCTTTTCCCATCGACTCCGACTCATTGCTCTGGGAATAAGGTCTAGAGTCTTTTTGTCAGTACCTTAGGGTTTGCAGTCATCAGTGGCAGACTCTTCACTATCGACAGTGGGGATTCATCATTGCCTTCTGATTGGTAGATTCTTTCAAGTGTTCGACTTCAACTCATTCATTCGCACTTGTTAGATTGTACTGGGGCACCTTGACACTCATTTTCATTATTGGTGGGTTGTCTCGCGTTGGTTAATGGTATACATTATTGACCGGTAATCCAACGATTTCTCACATGGTTGACTTCAGCTCATTTATTCCCATTGTGTAGAATTTTTCCGTCGTGATCGGTGAAGACCTCGGGTTGCATCAACATTTTTCGGTTCACTTTTGACAGTCCATCCAGTTTCTGACAGTGATGCCGTTCACCCTTATATGTTGTAGTTCAGTACATCAGCATCTTATCTGTTGGCTCCCGAGTTGCGTGATTGTACCATGAGATCCACCCTTTATGATTTGGTACTTTGAGATTCAGTTACTTATATGATCAGACATCCAGTTTCAGCATCATTGCTCAGCTTGCTATATGTGATACTTAGACATTGATTCAGACTTGCATTTCCAGGCCATGCTCAGATGATTCACTGTGTACTTTCAGTTCAGCTATACTTGTATACATTTTGGATCTATTATATACTTTCGATATGATGTATTTTTTACTGAGCATTGGTATGCCTGCCTCAGCATGAGTTGACTCTCTATTTTCTTTCATTGGTTTTTGACAGGCTGAAATCTGGTGAAGTCCTCTCTTGTCCTTGCGGAGTTCTTTCTATGTGCATAATACATTTCGGCCATCATGTACCCCTTCTGACCTCATATATTAGGGGGCATTTGTTATAGCATCATTTTTCACCCTCATGTGATTCATGATTGTCTTTATGGCTTTGGGCACCCATTCCCACAGACTTGAACAAAATTCATTAAAACATAGTGTTAAAAATCCCATACGCGGTTATGCCCAGACTTTTCCGCGTGTATACGCAAGTCCACATGTAATTTTCCGCGTATGCCATTAAAATCATTAAAAAATATATAAAAATTCCCTATTTTCGGGCTGGGTTGATGGTTACTCCAGTAGTTCAACCACCCCATCACGTGGCCAATTGTTTCCAACTGATTGAAACTACTTTGAGGGAGTATAAAAGCCCCTCATGTGCATGGCCTAAGGGAGAGAGAAATTTTATAGACATTATACTCTGTTGGAATCCCAATTCAAGTCTGAATTCCCGTGCCTCCTACACTTTTCCAGATTTTTACAGGAAACCTTTGTTTCCTGGATATGTTCATCCATTTATATGCCATCTCGAGTGCACAAGTCTTGAAATTATCTTAGCGAGGCAAGGGTGGGACGGATCTGGACAACGGTCTGTTCGAACATCGTGGAAGGATTCAGGTGGTCTCTCCACTTTTTACTACTGTACATGCTGTTCATAATAATGAAGAACCATCTTGTTCCTGAACTTATGTGTTAACATCTACTTGTATATGTGAAAAGATCGATTATTAACCATTTATTATTGTTTATATAATGTTTCACATGGATTACACTAACGTTTAGGAGAAATATATGTTGTACAACTAGGTTTTCGTGCATGTTCTTTCTTGTTTTCCAGGTTAAGGAGGAAGAAGGGTTGCTGGGGGTTTGGACCCCGCGGGATCTACATCGAACGTAGGACTACAGGTGAGTTCTACTATCGCTGTTATCTAGTTTTTAGCATACAAGTATGGTTGTGTGTGAGTCCTTCTGAATAGCATGCCCTGCTCTGTGGAGGTTTTGACCCAACGAACCTCTAGGGTGTTTTTCCCCGAAACAATTGGGAGCTTTAAATACATATATCCGTCCACAGAAAAGAAAACCCGAGTGCCACAGAGACCCGATTCATACAGGGTTAAGCTTAGGCCCAGTGCGTACAGTATTATTTAGGACTACCTAACCCATCTAATGCTTGATACTGGTACTTGATTATCAAGAATCTCAAGACTCGAATGCTCACGTGGCACGACGGTACTTACTGGCTAAATCTAGGGCATCCTTCCCTATAGGTGACAGTGAAGGCATCACTAGATCCTCTTCCCATTACCTTCGTCAATTCTTCCTCTGTTGGAAGGCGTCACCAGTTCTTTCAAGACCTTAGCCCCAGTACCCACCAGAAGATATCTTCACAAGACCCAATTACAATTGAGACTATGAGGATGATTAGGTCTTTAGGATTTTAAGTATACACGCAAAAACAACCAAAACCATTTTTTGATTAACTGATCACATAGAACTAATCTAAAGGGAAATTGAACTTTTATTTTCACTTTGTTTTATTCATGCGATCACCTTTTTTTTTTATATATAATCTCTCTCCTCTCATAAAACTGAAAAATATTTCCAAAACCATACCTAGTCGACACCATAACAGACTCAATGGGACCTCGTCGATCTAGAAATTTTTTGGACCTCCCCCTGTTAGAGGGAGGAGTTATAGGTCTTTCACGATTTAGGCATCAAAGACGGAACACCACCACCCTTATCAGTTCATCCTTTATCGAGGCGTCTTTAGTTGGGAACCCCCAAGGGTCACCTAATGCCACTCCAGTGGAAACCCCCTTAGGCTGACCACACACCACTTCTCTCACAACCACTAGGGGAAAAAGGAGTGCTACCCATTCGGGGAGCCAAACGAACACATAGTTGGGAATTTCATAGACAAACCCCATACCTAACCATACCATCGTGTGTTCACACACTACAATGGTGCTCAACACATAGTTACCTTTCTTAGCATCTTTGAACTTACCAGATCTATCAAATTAATTAATGACCCCATTTCACACAACCCCACTTGGCCCCCCATGCCTACGAAGCCCCCTTTGGAAATTCCAAAATTTGAAGGGAAGCAAGTGAAAGACCCTGGAAACCATGTAATGACTTACCACTTATTGTGTTTGTCGAACAATATTATTGATGATACTATTCGGCTAAGACTATTTTAGTGCACCTTAACCAAACCAACCATGAAATGGTATGTGGAGTAACCTTCTGCTACACATGGAACCTTTAGCGCCCTCGCTTCTCTGTTCCTCACATATTTCCAGTTTCCCATTGACCATGATTTAGGAATGGAGTTACTGACACATTTTAGACAAAAACACCAGCCATCCATATCTCAGAACATCTCCATGAATGGCAACGACGTCGAAGTTTGTGTAAATCCAAACTCAACGATCGAGTTTTAATGGACCTATTCCTGAAAACTATCACAACAAATATTTTTAAGGATGTGGCAACTCAAGGACCTACTTCCAAAGAGGATGCCATAAACAAAGCCCAACAACTTGAGGTGATAAACACACAGTCACGATACATTCATAACGTCCTGCCTAACTCCCCACGCTTGCAAAGTGATAAATAATTACCAGGTGCGTCGAACACTGCATACTGATTGATAGATTCACTGACCCAAAATCACCTAGGAAGAATTAATTTGTACCCCGGTTACACATATGATCCTAACCAGAAAATCCCGCAACCAAGCTACCATCAGAGTCATCATGAACTTTTGCAGAAAATGACCAATAGGGCACAGTCATACCATCATCAACAAGGAGGATCATACCCTCCTGCATAGGGGACCCAGTACACATCTAGAAACATTTACGGAAGAGATCCCCCCCAGCAGTCATTCACAAACCAGGGAGAAGGACCCCAATATCCATAATCCCCAACACAAAAACCACCAATGCAGAATAATGCATCGGTGAAATTTGTGTAGCCTGTTAGGGTCCCTTGATTTGGCAGATTTGCAGACCAAATGATAGGGTAACATGAAACCAAGCTTTAGAGTCCTAGGACCTAGCCTTCCCAGACTAAGAGAGGGATCTCTCTATTGGGTGCAAAGGATGTGTTCTTTTTGCTCTAGGGTTTTGATTTTAGGCTAGTTATTAAGTGTAGGGTTTGTTGATTATTTTGGGTGGGTAATATGGTCAAGTGGAATAGGTGGAGTGAGAGTTGTTCAAATCCATTGGGCTATGGAGTCAAGTGAAAGTCAATAATTTCTAAATGATGAAACAGTGTGTGTTGCAGGGCCGATTTAGCAAGGTTAATGGACCTTAAGGTGATGTATGTGGTGTAGTGAATATTAAGTTTGGGAAAGACTAAGAGGTCTTAAACATATATAGTTTAAAAGTTACAATTCATGAGGTAGGGCAAACCATTGAGCTCAATAAACAATACTCTAAACTAATAAACATCCAAGAGAAACATTCCAGTGAAACATAGAAAGCATAAGATCTTCTAACTTTAGAAATTCACCTTCAAATTTTGAGAAAACACATAAGACAATACAAATAACTCAATTTATGAAGAGGGAACTCCTAAAAAAAATATATCAAGTTATTGGGAACTCTGAAACACATTTGTAAGCATGGACAAAGGGCAAGATTGAGCGAGACCTCTTTGACTTAACCTAACAATCAATATTTCATAGAAAGGCTTCAAGATAAGGTTTTGAAAACTTCAAATAAGAATAGAATACCATGAATCATACTTGTAGGCTAGAATACTAACCATACATGAAACAAAAACAAGTTTTGGTGGACCTAAGGAGTAGTCAAGAATTCCTTAAGATGGCCAAAAGAGAAAACATCAAAGCTATACAAACAGGAGGATTGAGGTGCCTCAAAGAACATGTCTCAACCTATAATTTTATGTTTAATAGCAGCCAAGAAACATGAAACATAATGATAACAAAGGAAACAATAGAAAAATTAGGAAGACATCAGCATTCACCAAGCTATGGAATCCTGGAAACAAGCTTCTCCATCATCTAGCCAAACAAGCCATTCATCCACTTCACAAAACTAATTTCTTCTCCAAGCTCATGAAACCATGTGTATTACTATTCAAGCTCATCAAAATCCAACAAAATACATAGGGGCCTCATGCTCTATTTATGGAGAAAATGAGGGCTAAAACCCTAATTGTGGTAGGAAAATGTCAAATATAGTCATAAATATCATTTATGGACAAGAGACCATGCAAGGCCGAAGGCACATAATATCCTAAGAAATAAATACAAAAATATCTATTTGCACCTAATTATAGCTTAATTTGCCTCAAAAAACTAAAAAATATCTATTTGCAATAAATGAGTGTGTTTTGTTGACTTTTGGTCCAAAACACACTAGGCATCCTCTGTGCGTAGCGCCACTTCAGCAGAAAATAGGGTCTCTTGCAGCTGAGTTTTGGACCCCTTACCGACACCGTATTTGGCTCTGTGATGGCACGTTGAAAAGCCTGATGAGTCTAATTTCCATAAATGCTTGATTTGTGCTGATTGGATGCCATTTACCTATCCAAAAATCAATTCTCTCAATACTTCTCTGTGCGCAATGCCTGGTCTGAAAATGAGGTAGACAGGTCAAAGTTTTGACGTTTTTTGACCTTTTCAGGGGGTAAAAGTGCTCCACATGAGCTGAAAATGGGTGAGTAGACTGCTCGTGATGTAAAAAATCCAAAATGGAAACTTTGAGAGCTGAGGATGCACCAATTGTGTGTGTAGCGCCTAGGGTGTTGCACACAGAGGGGTCAAATTTTGGGAAAAACAAAAATTTGTTCAATTTTCCTAAAATTTTTTGGAGAGGTCCCTTAAGAGGTCTTGAACACCTGTTGAGAAGCCTTAGCCAAAACTCCAAGTATTTCATGCAATTTTTCCATTTTTAGGTTTTCTAGCTCCATAAGGGCCTCCTTCAGTTTGGCACGAGCAAGCATGTTTTTCCTTGCATAATGCTTGGTCATTTTATTTTGTAGAGTAAGGTCTCTTTTCACCTTCTTGAAATGCTTGTGCTCCTCCTTGTAATACAGAATGACACCTTGTGCCATGTCAAAGTCTCTTTCCCACTCCTGAAGTTGTGCATCTTTCTCCATGAGAAGCAATCTAGTGGTCATCTCCTTGTCCTCATTGTCACTGTCTAGATCAATGAAGTGAGGCTCTTGAGAAGTCTTCTTGATCCTTTTGCTTCTCCTTACCTTTACCTATTACTCACCTTTGTCCATATTTTCCTTGCCTTTATCTTTGTGCTTCATAGCTAGAGGATAGATTTCCCTTTACCTTTTTTAGGTAGCAAACACAACTCTTTTACCTCTGTGGTAGGTGCATGTGAGAGGAGTGATGAGGATGCCTTGATCCTTGGCGATGTCACAATAATTTTCATCTTTTTAATGGCTTTCATAGGTCACTTCATGCTCCATTGGGTCACTGATTTCTTGATCTTTAGCCTCATCATCATCTTGATTTCCATCACTTCTTTCCATACCGTCTTTTTGGCCTTCAAACTGATCACTATCCTCCTCACTTGCCTCATTTTGGCTCTGTTTTTCATAAAGGTCCTCTTCTCTGTCACTTTCTACACTGTTACTTTAGATTTCTTGTTCATTTAGAGCCTGATTTGTGTCATGACATTCATGACAGCTGTCATGACTATCATGACTATTTCCTTGCTCATCACTGACTCTCTCATTTGTGCCACTACCTTGGTCACTGTCTGCCCCTTCAAACTTTCTTTCAACCTCATAATCTGCCTACTCTTGGTCTTCAATTTATTCATCCTCTCCAGCACTGTTTTCACTATCATTTTGCTCACTGTCTTGCTCAAGCACATCTTCCTCTTGGCTTTATTGTGCACTCTCTTGCTAACTTTTATCCTCATTGGTTTCTTCATAATCTTCTTGGTCTTCATCTTGTTCATCATCAACACTCTTTTTTGCACTTGAGAGTGTTTTATTGGTGTCATCACTATCATTGTTTTTCTCAAATTCACCACTGTCTTTCCCTTCATGGATGCCATGTTCATCTTCCTCCTCTATGTCATCATCATCTCCTTCATTTCTGATATCATCATCTTCCTATTCATTAAGCTCTTTATTTGCCTCACTATTTTCATCATTTTCACTGTTATTGGTTTGTTCTTCATGATTGCTGCCATCATTTTCTTCCTTAGCACTGTTGTCCTCTTCTTTTTCTTCATTTGACTCTGTTTCTACCTTAATTTCCTTTTCCTCTCCACTTTCATCTCTTTGTCCATCAGTTCCAATGTTATCATCTTTATTGGATGCATCAGGAGAAGATGTAGGAGGTAAGCTTCCTTGTGGAGAAGGAATAGGTGGAGATGATGGAGGAGTGGAGGTAGGTAGGTGTGAAGTGGAAGGCAAAGTTTTCTGAATGAAGGCTTGGGGATTTGAAAACACATCATGTGAGATAAAAACTTCCCAAGGGATTCCTTGCTCTTCCATCTAGTGTTAAACAATCATCTTAACTAAGGAGTGGTGAAAAAGGCTCTGCATTTGGTGGGCATAACTCCTTTTCTTGGCCACTGAAGCCATTTTGTCAATGATCTTGTAGAGATAGTATGGTAGGTTTAGCAATTTAACCATGGTGAAGTGAATTAGTAGCCTTATGTGATAAGAATAAACCCTAGAGTACCTCCCCTCACAGGTGAAGTACTTGATAATCTGCCTCATCAATAGGGCATACCTCTCTAGAAGGTGGGAGAAAGGGAAAATAGCCTTGCAGCCTTGTTGACAACTAGGTTTGAGGTAGGGCTCATAGTAGCTCAAGTCCAATTTCTTATGTTTAAACCATCTCTCACCAATATCTGGTATTCCTCTAGATTTAGTAATGGATTTAGATGAGAGTTCCAAATTTACTCCTACTAGGTTAACTTGGTGATTTCGTAAGCTGAGGATGAACAACCTAGCCAAGTCTGAGTGGCTTTGAACTTGTTTAACCTTCTCACAAAACTGAAAACGTCCAAAATATTGAAAACCTGCAAGGATCATGGGAGAAGAAGTGATTTGAACGATTTCTAAGGGCTGAAACCTATTAACCCTTCCTCCCTTTTGTTTTGGCTTAATAGGTCTTTGGCCTTCATCATTGCTTGTACTGATCTCTTCCTCAGACATGGTGGCTGATTATAATTTTCAAAAAGTGGTTTGTTGCTTGATGAGGGATTTTGGGTGTAGGGAGGGAAAATGAATGATGTGAGGGAAAGTATTAGCAAATGAGGGCAAGGATGAAGAATTCAAGGAGTGTTTTCAGTTTTAGAGGTAGGTCTGCTATCATTGAGTGTCTTTACACATATAACAACCTTTCTCTTGGTAATTTCTTGCCCTAGAGGATCAAAATTTGATTTCCATGCAACTTAGGGTTTGCTCAAGTTTTTTAGGTTTTGAACCTCTCCCTTGATTATGTATGCAAAGAAAAAACTGGATGGAAAATAAAGAAATGCCACCAACCTTGTCTAACACTTTGCAGGAGCTTGGAGGCAAAAATTTTTCTTTTGGGCACCTTTGGGAAAATTTGACAAAAAATTTGCAGGAGCGTAGCGCCACCCGACTACACGTTCAGGACTAGTTGGGCTGGCAGGTCTGTGCGCAATGCTTGAGGTCTTCTGCAAGCAAGTCAAGTTGGTAAATGGGCATGTTGGGCCTGTTGGAGCACAGCGTCGGGTGAATGTGTGGGCATTTGGATTGTTATGGGTCTGTGTGTAGCGCCCGCACAGGTGTGTAGCACCACCCTCCCAGTGCACAGCGCAATGTTAATTTACACTATTGTTGCCTTGTCTGTGTGCAGCGCCGATGGCCAGCGGTGTAGTGCCGGCCTCGGTGCACAGCGCCTGCAATTGTTTACCAAATTCGCACAAAACCCTAAAAACTTGCTTTCAACAACTCTCTCTCTTTTTGAAATGACAAATGAGGTTGAGGGAAAGGGAAAGGAGGCTTTATAGTCTTTTGAAAAATAAATTTATGAGCCCAAACCCACTTTCTAAGGTTTATTTATATTTACTTTTTCTCACTGTGCTTTTTGGCCTTTTTGGTCCTATAGTTGGCAGAGTCTCAAGAAAAGTGGTTTTTTGACTTGCTGGAAACCTCTTAATTTTCTTATTTTTCTCTCAAACCCTTCAATCAACTCAAAATGACTCTTTACTCTGTTTTTTAAATATGAACCTTTTCATGATGTTTTAACATTTGCACACACTAGATTTGTGTTTATTTTCCATATTTTCCTTTGACTGACATTCTGTCAGGTTTTCTCTTTAAAACAGTGAACAACCTCCAAGTATGAAAACCCTAGCAGCAAACATCAACAGTCCCTCTAGTCTTTATGTGGGCCATAATTGTGAAAAATACTTGTTCTATTTGTTTTTATCAATCTTCTTGTAGGTAGCTATTTTGACAGTCATGCAGAAGTGTGATTTATGGCCAACCTATCTTTTGCAGAATATACTTTTGATAAGGAAACCTTTGTTGGGGGATTTACTGCCCTGCTTTAAATCAGTGGTATATTTGTTTCTTAGACGATTATAACAATGATGTATGTCAAGTGAGGGAGGTGAGCTATTTAAACCATTTTTGTGTTTTGCTGGCCACTTATGTTCTTGCAGGTGCCTACACAACGTCTGCCTTAGATCACTGTCTCTTTTAGAGTTGGACAACTAATTTTATCAACCATGCACCTAGGCTTGTCATAGTTGCCTCCTTTGGAAATTTTTTCCCTCATGCTTGTCTCCTTTGACCCTTTAAAAATGTTTTTGTCCTTTCTTCGATAATTCAAACCTTGAACTAATATTCCTGGCATTTTTGTCCTTTTGGTTAAGTGGGTTACTGGTGTTTAGGTTTGCCTCCTTTGATCCTTTAGTTCTCTGATTTTACCTTTTGAAACCTTAAACTTTTTGTACCAATACTCTTTGCCCTTTTGTACCCTTGGTGATGTGGATTCAATTCCTCTTTTCCAAACCCTAGAGGGAATCTTGAAACCTTTTGAAACCCTCTGTTGTTATGAAGGAGGTTCTATTATCACCTTTTGACCAGTTTGTCAACTTTCCCAAACTCCTAGGCTTTAGGTCTGCTTAGAAAAAGTAAATATTGTTGTATTTTAAGTTCTTTGAAACTTCTCAAACTCATTCATATTTTCTAAAAGTCTTCAATGAGAATTTGAAGGAGTTGAGGTGGCCTTTGCCCTTGTAACCCTAGTACTGATTCCTTGTTTGGTCAAAGCTATCACAAACCCTGTTTCTTATCAAACATATGCTTTTCATTTTCTTCTTGCTATGAGTGGTATTTTTATGATAATTTTATTTCTTACCTTACCCATTTCTATTCTGATGGCTATTTGATCCTTTTGCAGAAATGTGAGCAAAAGGCAGCTGTCTCGTTGCAAGATTCATGCTTTAGGCCAGAAATTCTTGAATATCCTTTTTTATTAGTTTGGAAAATATCACCTGTCCTTTTATTCTTTGAATGCAGATTCTTCATACAGGAAAAAAAAACTTTGTAGGGCACCAAATCCACCCTATGACTTTGTGAAACCCTAGGTGACCTAGTGGAGGCTTTCTTGGACTTGGTTTTTGGATGAGACCTAGAATTTGGGATCATCAAGTGTAAGACAGAGTTTATGATAAACTGATGTTTTGAAGATCCTAAATCAAATGTACTTGATCTATCTTAAATATCCTACAGAGATATTTTGAGACCATTAGTGTTTGGGAGTATTTTGGGAGACAAAACAAAGTTGTTTGATTGGTGGGCTTAGGTAGAAGTGGGGGGTTTTTAGGCAAAAAAAAATAGAGGATTTGGGTCAAAGATTACTGGATATAGAAAAAATGAGTGACATAAGCCTCTAATGGGTTTTCTTGGACTGGTAAGCAAATCTGGACATGATGGAAAGATAAAATAGTCAAAATTTATTTTTAAGGATGATGAAGGCAGTGAGATTTCTAGAACTCACAATGTCTATAAACTTTGTTTCTAGAAATCTAGGGAAATCATTTAGTCATCTATGAAGGAAAATTTATTGATGACTAACAATGGCTCCACTTGGGGAGGGCAGCTCCTTTTCAGGAGGTGTCCAGAACTTCAGATTTCTGGCCTTATGGAGACCAGTGCCTCATCCATTGGGAAAATTTTTACCTCTTTCTCTTGATGATGCTTGCTTGAAGCTTATGATCTCAATAATATGAAAGACATGATTAGCTCAAATCCATCTCTACCTACCCAACCTACTTTCCTAACATTTTTTCTTCTTTAGTTGCATTTGGACTAGCAACCTTGACATCTTTTTGTTTTTTGAAAGCAAAATAAACTATCTACTTCTACCTTATTTCTTCACGGACCTCAGATTAGGCTAATGAACACAGATTAGGGGAATTTACCATGGTATTGGCACACAGTATTGAGCGCTGGACTATCTATTTGATCCCGTCTAGGAATACCATCAGCGGTTGAGTGGTTTTGACTCATGGTATTGACAAAGGCTAAATCTATATAAGGAGAAGAAGATCAAAGTGCAAGGGTGTGCATAGGTCTGGGTTTTAATGAATACTTCACTTTGAAGTATATCTGCATAGAATGGGAAACAATATATTGATTGATCTGAATTAATAATGCACCTATGAAGAAAATGATGAAGAGGGATCTCTAGATCTGAAGATGACTATGTATTTTCTAGATCTGTTTATGGAATGTTTAGATCTGTGATCTGGCGAATCTTTGCTGAAGTAAAATATGATATCTGAGTTTTTTATCTGATCTGAAGAGCTGCACAATCCTGAAAAATTTCTGATCTATACGCAGGTTCATTTCATGAAAAGCACGTGTATACGCGGGTCCGATTAAAGAAAAGCACGTATGGAAGTTAGGGTTTCTGAAAAACAAAATGCACTGAAGTATACACAGGTTTGTCTCTATGAAAGCGCGTATATATGCAGGTTCAGTAAAGTAAAAGCAAGTATGGAATATAGGGTTTTGCTGAAGTGTGTCGAATAAAATGTCTAATCTGTTTTGTTGTTTTACTGTTATCTGTTAATGATGTATTCATACAGATCTGGGTTGTTTGAATGTTGATTATATTTCTGATTGTGTTGATTGAAGATCAAGATGTTGGTTGATTGGTTGATGATTCAATGTATGAATTGATGGGGTTATAAGTTTCAGTTTGATAAATGATGAGCTTAAATGTTTGGAGTGGGTCTAGTCTGAAAATCTAATGAAAAGTGGCCTACAAGGTATGTTGTATGGAAGCTGATGGATCCCGTATGAAAATTGATGAAACGTGGTCCGCAGTGGTGCTGAGGGTCGAAGCCTTCAGTGAGGGGGTTGTAGATCCCTTCTAGTGGTAGCTGGTAAACGAGAGCAGGGGGTAGTAGCTCCCTTCTAGGAGAGGCTGGTAAATGAGAGCAGGGGGTTGTAGCTCCCTTCCAGGAGAGGCTGGTAAATGAGAGCAGGGGGTTATAGCTCCCTTCTAGGAGAGGCTGGTAAATGAGAGAAGGTTGTAGCCTTCTACAGGTGGGTGCCTGCGTGCTAGTATGAGTCTGCACCAGTACATGGTTGTAATAAGTTTTCTTTATAATAAATATTGAAGACAGAGACGACGACAACGGTGGTTTTCTCCCGAATTGGGTTTCCACCTTAAATCCTGGTGTTCATGTGTGTTTCTTATGTGTGATGATTTATTCTGTTACATGCTTACTGCTTACTAGACATCTAATGAATGAATGATTCAATGATCTAAGTAAATAATTATCTGCATAATGAGTTCTTTGGTAATACGCAAGTTTTATTAAGGATATCCTCGTGTATATGCGAGTTGGGTTCAGGAAAGTAGCGTATGGGTTTTAAGAGAAAGAAAAAGTAAAATGTTTTCAGTCAGCTACGAAATGCGATTCACCCCCCCCCCCCCTCTCAGTATTTTTCCCAACAATTGGTATCAGAGGAGGTCCTTCTACAGAAGCTTGATCGCTTGAAGGAGATCCGTCACAATGGGAAGGAAGCAAAAGAAGAAGGCTACTCAAAGAAAGGAGATATCTCAGAAAACATGTGCAGCAGAAAATGAAGATAATGAATCAGGTACTGATTGTTGTTCTTGTAATTTACTTCCTTGTACATGCAATGGTGAAGAAAGAGAAAAATAAAGTGAAAGTAATGATTAGGATCAATTTAAAAGTAAGGAATCTATCTACAAAGATGTGATATCTAGAATGAATGGACAGATAGAAATGTATCAAAAACTGTAGGATAAAGTAACCAATCGAAGTGAAAGACTTGAAGCAGAAATCATCTCTCTGAAAGAAGATTTGGAAAAATCAAATAAGAAGAATGAAGAACTTCTACAAACATTTGAAGAACAAGAAAATGGGTTGAAGGAAGAGATTTTAAAATTGAATGGTCAAGTAGAAGAAGGAAGAAGGGTCGAATAAAGTATGAAGAAGCAATGCCAAATATTGGAGGTTGAGGTAAACATTTTAAAAGTAAATTAGAAGAAAAAGATAAACTCTTGAGGTTTCAAGATAGTACTAAGATTCTGGACAATATTCTTAGTAGTCAAAGGTCTCCTTCTGTTAAATTTGGTCTTGGTTTTCATGAAACCGTTAAAGGAGAATCTAGTTCACAAGAAAGTACTAAAGATTCAAAGGATATCAATACAAAACCTGAAGTGTTGAAAGAAACAAAAGGTCAACCAAAAATCATGAACTCTCAAAAGAAATCACTCCCTCCTTTGATCAATAATGTTGAATGTTTTAAATGTCATAATTATGGGCATGTTGCAGCCAATTGCAGAAGCAGAGTGTTTCAGTCTCAAACAAACAGATTCTACATACAAAGGTACTTAGGTTTCTTTAAGGGATATTGTTTTTCATTCAGAAAGTTTGGTCATAAAGCAGCTAATCGCAATAGAAGAAAGAATAGAAAAACACATTATGATCCCTATGCTTAATTTTTTGGTCACACAAGATGTTATGCTTGTAACAAGTATGGACATGTAGAAAAAGAATGCAAGATGAATAGATCTGAGAAATTGGACAATTTCCAGCACACAACAAGAAATTTCAAGCAAAGCTGGAAAAAGAAGGAGGACCGGTCAAAAACGTAGGTAATATTGACCCTACTGCAGTCATCTGCTTCTAAAACTTACTTCTCATAATGACTGTAGGAGTGATGTGAGATACATTCTAGGGATTAGTAATGTATCATCACAGGGGGAGCAATGTATGGTGATTCTCATGGTTGGTTTGGTAATTCTGGTTATGTATATTTCTGACAGTGCATCTGATGTGAAGAAGACAGGTACAGGTGGCATAAGTTCAGGGGGAGATGGAGCTGTGAAACTTTCAGTATTTCACTATCCATACGCGGGTTTCATGAACTAAAGCCACGTATACACGCGAGTTCCGCTGGAGACAGAAGTGTATGCTTTCTGATAAGAAAAACAATGATTCAGCTAAATATCAGGAGCACAGGTTCAGGGGGAGCATCAGTCTAACTACTAATGATTGCATTGTATCTGCTTATTCCTTAGTTCTAGTAATACTCATGCTCAAATTATGGTGACATGATACATGGTTTCTTATGATGATATTATGGATGAGCCCTGATTGCCTTTTGCTGAAGAGTATCTTTTGTTTTCACACCTGGATGAGATGGAAGTCTTATGATTCAGAGATAAGGTTAGATCATGCAGAGTTTGTTGCTGATGACTTTAATCACGGTTGAGACCTTTTATACATAATTCCTACACATGTTACATCATGATTATGAATCATGAAGATCTTGATGATATCAGATCACATTGATGATTGCTTGAAGTTATTCTGGTATGATAATTCCTCTTGAGAAGAATATGTTGATGCTGCAAAGAGCCTGAAGACTTGGTTACTGATGTTCTTATGCTACAACTATTGCACGACACTTGAAAACATAGCTACATTGTCCTATCTTTCTTCTCTCATATATTCCAGGGAAGCATTCGAATATCTCAGACAGAAGCTGGGAATTGTCTCTGCCTCTCAGAAGATCAGATCTACTTAAAATCAGAAGATTAATTTGGATACGCAGATTTCCTGAAGGACAGTCGCATATATACGCGAGTTTATACACAGAAAACCGGGTATGGGTGTTTGCTGACAAAATTTTTCTGGGTCAGCATTTTTCAGCACAGCTGCAGTGATGTTTGGTATCTCTGGTGATGTTTCAACTCTCATATTTCGATATTTGATGAAGATGCCTTGATGATTTGATGTTGAATGTGTTCAGGATGCACAAGCTAAGGGGGAGCATTGCTCATGTGGAAAGGATGCATTGTTTGCATTATGGTGGTTCTGAAATATGATCTCTCTCTTAAGGTCTTTTTGATGTTGGTCATAAAAAGTCATATTTGTAATTTGATGAAAAGGTCATGTTGAGACCTATGATGTAAATTGTTATATTTAGTCATGTAAGGACTTCTTCAATGTGTAAACCCACTTGGTTGGGTACTTGAGTCATATATGTAAATCCACTTGGTTGGATCCTTGATGTAAGTATGAGTCCTTGGTGATAGGAAAGGTCATAGAGTCATGTACTTCATTGAAACATATGTTTGAAGATTCAGCATGAACTCAAGGGGATCATGGTAACTTCAGTGCACATCAGATCCACAGAGCTCTTCTTTCTACAAGAGAATAAAAACCTTGTTTTGGTTTTGATCCGCCCTTTGCCCTTGATGTCAAAGAGGGAGAGTATCATGGTGTTTGAATAATGGTTATAATCAATGTATCTATCTGTTGCGGTGATCAAACACCAGCATTGTTTCCATCAAGTCCAAAGGGGGAGGTTGTTGGCAATATGATGTAGAGTGTTGTCCTTGATGGCAACCTACTTGATAAAGTTGATGTAAACCTACTTGATGAAATTGTCCTTGATGGAAACTGACTTGTCCTACTTTTTAATGATGTAAATCTGATGTATCTACAAAGCAGTTCAGATGTAATGGAGAAAGGAATTCCTGTAAGGACCAGAGCAATGATGAAAATGGTATGTCACAAAGAATACACGGGTTTGTAAAGGAGAAGTAGCGTATGTACACGGAAAAGTATGTGCCAAGTAGCGTATGCCTATTTGCGCTCTAAATTTATAAAACCAAGGGAATCTACCATGGTATTGGCACACAGTATTGAGCGCTGGACTATCTATTTGATCCTATCCAGGAATACCATCAGTGGTTTTGACTCATGGTATTGACAAAGGCTAAATCTATATAAGGAGAAGAAGATCAAACTGAAAGGGTGTGCATAGGTCTGGGTTTTAATGAATACTTCAATTTGAAGTATATCTGCATGGAATGGGAAATAGTTTATTGATTGATCTGAATTAATAATTCACCTATGAAGAAAATGATGAAGAGGGATCTCTAGATTTGAAGATGACTATGTATTTTCTAGATCTGTTTATGGAATGTTTAGATCTGTGATTTGGCGAATATTTGCTGAAGTAAAAGATGATATCTGAGTTGTTTATCTGATCTAAAGAGCTGCACAGTCCTGAACAATTTCTAATCTATACGCAGGTTCGTTTCATGAAAAGTGTGTGTATACGCGGGTCCGATTAAAGAAAAGCGCGTATGGAAGTTAGGGTTTCTGAAAAAAAAAATGCACTGAAGTATACGCAGGTTTGTCTCTGTGAAAGCGCGTATATATGCAGGTTCAGTAAAGTAAAAGCGCGTATCGAATCTAGCGTTTTGCTGAAGTGTGTGGAATAAAATGTCTGATCTGTTTTGCTGTTTTACTGCTATCTGTTAATGATGTATTCATACAGATCTAGGTTGTTTGAATGTTGATTATATTGCTGATTGTGTTGATTGAAGATCAAGATGTTGGTTGATTGGTTGATGATTCAATGAATGAATTGATGGGGTTATAAGTTTCAGTTTGATGAATGATGAGATTAAATGTGTGGAGTGGGTCCAGTCTGAAAATATGATGAAAAGTGGCCTACAAGGTATGTTGTATGGAAGCTAATGGATCCAGTATGAAAATTGATGAAACGTGGTCCATAGTGGTGCTGAGGGTCGAAGCCTTTAGTGAGGGGGTTGTAGCTCCCTTCTAGTGGTAGCTGGTAAACGAGAGCAGGGGGTAGTAGCTCCCTTATAGGAGAGGCTGGTAAACAAGAGCAGGGGGTTGTAGCTTCCTTCCAGGAGAGGCTGGTAAACGAGAGCAGGGGGTTGTAGCTCCCTTCTAGGAGAGGCTGGTAAATGAGAGAAGGTTGTAGCCTTCTGCAGGTGGGTGCCTGCGTGCTGGTATGAGTCTGCGCCAGTACATGGTTGTAAGAAATTTTATTTATAATAAATATTGAAGACAAAGACGACGACAGCGGTGGTTTTCTCCCGAATTGGGTTTCCACCTTAAATCCTGGTGTTCATGTGTGTTGCTTATGTGTGATGATTTATTCTGTTACATGCTTACTGCTTACTAAAAATCTAATGAATGAATGATGTAATGATCTAAGTAAATAATTATCTGCATAATGAGATCTCTGGTAATACGCAAGTTTTATTAAGGATATCCGTGTGTATACGCGAGTTGGGTTCAGTAAAGTAGCATATGGGTTTTAAGAGAAAGAAAAAGTAAAATGTTTTCAGTCAGCTCTAAATATTGATTCACCCCCCCCCTTCTCAATATTTTTCCCAACATGTACAAAATAAGACTAGAAAAATCAGGGCTAGGATACATTTTTTGCTACTCATCCCTATTTTTCTCTTTGCTTTTGTTTTAAGCATGTGGAACTAGTATCTTTCTTCCCTAATATATATTTTTACAAGTCAATATTGAATAATTTGACCCACTATATTTCACGAAGTTATCAACAATAAATTTAAAACATGCTTCAGCCATGATTAGGCTAGATGACTGAAACAAGACTCCTTTATGGACTAGTAGTGGTATTTAGACTTAAACACTTTCAGTAGTTTTATTTTTTGGGTGTGGGGATTTACCTCTTTTCAAATCTGCCCTCTTTTCCATTTTTCTTTTTTCAATTTTTTGTGATTTCTCTCAATATCTTTTCATCAAACAGTGATATGTACAATGAATGAGAAATTCTAACTAAGACTCTAAATGGCCATGGTATTTGATTACCCTGTCTTCCACAAGATCATCTACCAACCCTTTTTCATTCAGTTCTTGCATATAAGGAACATGACTATCTATTTTTGAGGGCATGGTGCAAGATTTCTGCCAATAATTTTCAAACATGCCAAGTTCTCCTTTACATTCCTTATTTGAGTTTTGTTGCCAAACCTTGTTTCTGTGAAAGAAACTGTCCAGTTGAAAAAGGAATTATTCATTAGCTCCCAAACAAATGAGAAGGTCGTCAATGTATATCATAGTGAGAAAGTTGGTAACAAGTGCCATGGCCTCTTGGAAGGTGTCTTCAACATTCCTTATTCTAGGACAAATTTGGTCAAGTAAGTAGTCATCCCAAGGAACTTTGAAAATGTCTTTGTGTTGATTGATTTGAAGTGGTATCATCTCATGAAAACCTGAAACACTACCAATCAATGTCACCTTGTTAGAAATTCCTATTTTTGGCATGGGATGATTTATATTTGGAAAAGGGTGTTTGGACTCCATGGAGGTTCTACCTAAGTGTCTAAAGTCCATACATAGTCTTCATCCTTTGATTTTCTTTGTTAGTGACAGAATTTTTCCAAAGATTTCATAGATTTTCTTGGAAAAAGGCTTCTTTTGAACAATTTCTATGTCATTAGGTTTTGAGCTTTTACTTCTATAAACAAGAGCATCCTAAAATTTCTTGCATAACCACAAGTATTTTAGTTTTGTGTGTAATGGCAAGGCTTTGGATAAGTTAATAACCTTGGGTCTTCTTAGGATTCCTACATTGTATCCCTCTATATTAGTTTCAATAGAAATCCCTTTAGGATTGATGGTAGCATCAGTGAGAGTCAACAGTTTTTCTGGGGGAACAAGACTCTCTGATAATGAGGTGTCTAGATAAGGTAAGAACATAAGACTCCTTTGATTTAGATCACCCAATATTTTTGTTTTGTGAGGTCATGTTACCATTTTCAGATAGGTAAAAGGGAAGGGTCGTGTTTCTGATGTTTGTCCTCCCTTTTAGCAACCTGATCTATATGTAAAACTGAGCATTGGCTTTGAGGTTTCATTGTTAGTTTATAGAGAGTAAAGTTGGATTTTGTCATGATGTGTTTGTTCAAGGCTGCTATAGGTCTTAATACTGAGTTCTCTATGTAAATATTGGTCTAAATATTGCAGTGTGTCTTGATGTGTTTCAACTTTGTATACCTGCTCATCATTATATTCCTCATTATATAATATGAAAGAATCAAGATCCGAGGGAATAGAATAAAGAGGACTGTTGTCTGGTCTGTCCTAACTGCTAACCATATACTTCATATGTGAATCTCGGTATAATATCCTTATCTGATTGAAAATAGGGATGGTTGCATAGGACATATCTAGTTTAATGTTCCCCTGAAGCTTGGCTCCCAAAGATATGGATAAGAGCATGCCATACTTGGGAGTAATATCTGCCACTACTATGTCCATGACCAGATTCTTAGCAGGCACTTGTGCTAGGTTGACACAAAGGTCCTTGATAAGGCCCAAACATTTGACCCTACTGGAATCGAAGGAGTACAGGTCTTTGTAAAGTTTAGTTATTTCTAGGCCTAATCTTTCCATCACAACTTTGGGCATGAGATTGTGAGAGGCACCAGAGTCCATCATGGCATTATGTAATATTTTGATATGTATGTTTAGGCTAATATAGAAAGGAGGAATGGCTCCTTCTTGATACTTTCCTTCTATTTTGGGTCCAAACAACAACTCAGATGTGTCATCAGCCAAGTGCAAAGTGTCAACATCATTTCCTATGTTTAATACCTTCAGCATCTGAGACCTATATATGGGTTGAGTAACTAGTTCAGTGAGGGGCATATTTATCTTGATTTTGGCAATCTCTCCCTCAAAACTAAAAGGCACTAGTGTTTTGGACATATTAACATCATCTTTATCAACCATGATATTTTCTACATTCTTAATTTGTTTATCCTAGTTTGGAGTTTTAGACAAAATGGTTTTCTCAGGGTAACTAGTGGAGGTACTAGGACAACTAAGGTCATTGTTGGCTGGCTGATTTTTCCTTTATTTGCTTCAACTTTCTTAACCATAGTGTTGACATTATCTACTTTTTTCTTAGAGGCGTTTTCAGGTACTTTCCGAACAAAAGCATCTATTTGGTCTTTCTTGGCTGAATCTAGGTATTTTTTGCTCCCGAGATCATACTGCTTATGGATTTCCATGATGGCATTTTCAAATCCCAAGCAATAGTCTTCAGAATCCTCATAGTTTGTGTCAGTTTGATCTGAGGAAAATAATCCTTGTTCTTCTTCGGTGATAAAAACCTCCTCTTCGTTATCAGAACCTATTAGATTTATATGGTTTTCCTCGAGTTCTATAATTTCTCCTTCTTCCTCATCTACACAGTTTTGTTGAAAGGGAGGTCTGATTTGTTGGTCATTTTCCCTTTGTTTGATTTGAGGGGTATCTCTTTTGAAGTTTTGAGTTTTTTTTCGGTTTTGGGAGTTGGCTTGGTTGTCCCTAGGAGGTGTCCTTTCATTTAAGTTTATCTTCTCAATCATTCTCTCCATATTTCTCATTAGGCTATCCAATTTAGAATCAGAGGAGGAGGTCGAGGGCATGGTTTCATCTTTATAGGTTACTCTCTTATCTGATTTCAAACTAGCACTCTTTTCAATTAATTTTACCTCTGCACTAATTGCTGCTTTTTGCATTTCTTCTAAAGTTTCAAGGTCTCTTTCTCTCAATTGGAAAGTCATGTATGGGTCAAAACCTTCAGGGAATTCCACCAGTGCTAAGCCTTGTGGGGTATTCATGTGAGGCAAGAGGGCATTATACACACTGTTAAACCTAGTGCAATAGTCTTTCACACTTTCTCCTACATTCCTTTTAAGATTGTTATAATCAGACAAGATTTGGAGGGGATTTTTATTGATTTCCCATTTGTTTATAAAAGTTTGGTAGAGGGAAGGGAGGTCATGTATTGAATTAGGAGTTAATTCTTTGAACCATTTTTTGGCCTCTACTCCTAGGATTTGTGAAAATATTCTCATCTTAATGGTTTCTTCCTCTATCTCCATGTAATCAAAAGCATCATTGATTCTATCTACATGTTGTTGGGCAGTGATGGATTCAACCCTTATGAAATGAGGGATCTTAGACTGATAGTCATTTGGCAAAGGTATTAGTGGTTGAGGTAAGGCCAAAGGTGCATACCAAGCTACCATGATGGGAGCTAATGGAGGATTTACAAGAGGTGGGTTTGTGAAAGGGGGTGTATGATGAAGTGGAGTGGTTTGCACAGTGGTGGTATGGATGGGTGTGGTGGAAGTACTTAGACCAACAAACTGATTTTGAGTAGACTTGGTATGGAAAGAGTTGAAGTGATGGAGAAGCTAAAAGTAAGGTGGTGTGGAAGGAGAGGCTTCTCTACTCAAACTCTAGTGCAAATCTAAGGGTTCAAGGTCAGTTTGGTCAATATCAGTTTGAGACCTGTTTCTGAAGAGGTTCGTGGTATGGTGCAAGTCAAACTAGGGATCTTTCAAAGCTCTGAGATTTTCAGGTACAAAGCTTGTTCTATGGATGGTCCTAACAGTGGTTAAGTCTCCAGATCTAGAAGTTTGCCACAAAATATTCTCTGGGTCATCAACTATGTTGGGAGGGTTTGGGTCTGGATGAGATCTGGTACTGATCCTATGTGAAGCCAGATTTCAAATTTCAAAATTCAGAGAGCCTGAAAGTTTTAGTACTGTTTTTGAAGGCTGAACTCTATTAATGCTTGGTACTTATTACAGTATATGAATGGGTTCCTAAGCTTCTTAGGGTTGGTGTGAAACAAATCTAGGAATTCAAATGAGTGCTAATGAAGTAATAGGCCTACTGGAGACTAGTGGTGTCACTAGGTGGATATTTTTTGTTATTTTAAGAGTGAATTTTTATGGTCCACCACCAATAAATAACAAGAAACCAATATAAGGGTGTTTTGGGGTTTTCTAAGTTCTTATAGGTAGTCCTAAGGTTTATAAGAGTGTCTTATAACCGAGTCATCATCTTGCTAGGATGGCGAAAAAACTAGAGTCTGCTCTATGGTTGATAGTGTGTGTTCTTAATGATTTGATGAGGCATCTAAAGTCCTAAGGGTTACTTAGTTTTTCACTAACTCAGAAGGTCCATCATGATCACCATTGTGTTAGTGTGGTGATGGGGTAGCAGACAAGCCACTAGATACTATCAGTCAATTTTCTAAGCTCAATATAATATTTAAATGAGTGTATACAAGTTTTCTAGGCAAAGGTCCCACCGTGATCGCTAGAATGTTAGTGTGGCGATGAGGTGGCAGATTCACTAGATTTATCTAAGTCAAACTGAGGATCTAAAGAGTATTAAGAGGTATCCAGGCAACTGTATACTCAGAAGGTCCCACTATGATCGCCAGAATGTTAGGGTCCCATGATTTGGCAGATTGGCAGACCAAATGACAGGGTAACATGAAACCAAGCTTTGGAGTCCTAGTGTTGGTGTCCAGTTATGAACATAATTCAAACCTTTCTCCACATAAATTATCAACCCAAGGGCGTTAGTTATTTCAAGACTAACGACAAAGTATATGCAGATACAAGTACATGACCTGCTGTAGATCACAGGTTTAATTCCATGACACACAGACCACTGTAACAACAATTAAATAAACTGCAGAAATTCAAGGGCATTCACAGCAATTAAGAATAAACTGTAACAGCAGTAAAGAAATCACACTAAAACGAAACACTGCAAGAAAAGGGGAAAACAAAACACCTAATCAGAATAGTGGACCCAACTCTCTAATCAGGGCTGCAATAAACTCACGAATTATAGAAGAAATAACAAGATTTTGTGCATTCAATTAATCGAACATGCTTTTGTTACAAATCTATCTCTTCTTGCTTAACCCTCTATGCCTTCTCCTATGCATTCTATCCTCCGTTCTCTGATTTGTGCCCCTTTTAAATATACAAACAATAAAGGGAAATAGAATGATTACAAAATCTTAATAAGCAAGATGAGATTTGAAAGATCTTTCCATCATGATTCAGTTGGCACAAGTCGAATCTGGCAATTACAATTGGGGAAATTTTGGAAAATGACCATAATAAAAAATATGTAATTCTGTCCTTCGAAGAACCCTGCGTTTCTCTCAATCAAGACCAAATTTTGGAAAACTTCAAAACTAATTTGGTCCATTTTGCACAAAACCCATGCTTCGTATTTTCAAGATTCTTCTCCATTTGCCCGAAACATTCAACGTAAAACCGTCTCTTGTTATTCCAGCGAATTTCTAAGTTGGAATTCTTAATTATCAGCTGAAGATGAAATCTGCAATCTGGAAGAGATCTTGGAGGCTAAAATAGTGAGTTATGTTATAACGAATTCATTAATAAACCATCACTAGAAAAACCATGCATAATAATCATTAATTTATTAAAATAAAGGAGAACAAGTATTATTTATCCAAAAGAGCATAAATAATTATGAAATGGAATTATATAATAAATTATGATAAATAAGGTGATAAAATAACATTAGAAATGGATGAAATGGATGTTAAGAAGTGATAATAATAATACAAATTAAAGGCCCAACATCTCCCCCAAACTGAACATGTTGCATTTCCTCATGCAACCTGATGCCTCAGTATTAACCAAGTTGTAATACAATATTCGAAATTCTCACCCCACCACATGATATTGATGGAAGAGAAGGCTTCTTCCTCAAATGCTTCCTTAAAATAATTTTCATGTATACTTTCAACTGTATGTATATGAAGTTGCAACAAAGTATGATACAAGTAAATAAAAACTTCATTACAAACCAGATTTTGCTGAAATTTTGTAAGCAAATTTATACTATATTAATTCTTCTCCAATCTAAAAATCAAATCAATGAAACGAACGAATTTCAATATATCAGCAAAATGGTTGTAGGTAATAATGCATGATTTTTTTGGAATTAACAAATTGGTTTATCTTGAAAATTTCTGGTTTAATGATAAATCTTTGTTGTCCAAAAATCAGAAGAATCGAGTTGATAGTTTTAAGGATATACACAAATCAATTTTAGGATTGTATACCTTAAATGAGGAATAAATGAGAAATCATTCACCATGCATAGCAACCTTCCCCTAAACTGGAGAATTAGCATGCCCTCATGCTATAGTAGAAAACAAATTGGGGTGGTTTCTACAATCATAGTTGAAATCTTTGTTTGGTGTATAACAACATGGAATAAGGGAGATTTTGAGAATGAATAATGAGATCGATGGATGATAAATAATATTAATGACATGTTCATGATAATGAAAGTAACTCTCCCCCAAACTGAAATATTTTATCTCTGAAAAATGGGAAGTGGTAAAGAAACGGAAATAATGGTTGAAAAAGACGAGTGAATAATGCTCAATGGTTTTTCATGACATTCTCCTAAAATTTTAATAAATCAAAACCTTATGCTATTTTACCTCAAGTTTTACCTCCATAAAAAAATGTGGAATGACGTGTATGGATTGACATTTCTTGAAGCTGATGTAAGTTGAGTTGATGCTGAAATTGATGCGGAAGGTGGAAGCCATGCACGTTGAAAAAAGTAATCAGATAGTGTAGCATTCTTTCCTTCACCCAAAATGATTAGTTTCTCTGTCATCTATAAAAAATCTCATGAGTATCCTTAATCAATAATTCATCACCTCAATTACCTCATTACATATAAAGGTGACATAATCATATTGTGAATGACATTGGATAATAGTGGATAAGAAGGGAAACGATGCATTCCCTATACCTATAAGCTTTGGTTGTCATGAGCATAGAAATTATGAGAATTAGTTATCTCAGTCTTTGCTTCTCACGGTCTATTCAATTACATGGGATTCAAAATCATAATCAGGCCTCTTAGTGGTGTTGTTAAGATATGAATAATTGGTGATTGATTGGGCAAGCAACTATCTTTGGTTAAATGTATGATACTTGTAGAATAAAGGAATTATAGATTAGATGATACAAAATGTCAAATATCACATATCATAAAAGTTTCATCCCTGACATGTAAAGTAAATATTTATCACTCAATAATAGATATAAACCATCACCAGCATCATCTAATAACTGATTAAATATACCCCATGAACCATGAGTTTTGGAAAACCTTGTATATGCAACAGTCAACTTTATCAGAAATTGGCTTTGAGAAAATAAGGTAACCAAGTAGATTATAGTATTAAATTAACTTCTATACCATAGGCATAGCCACTGCTGCCAACAGGTGTCCATAGCCTTGACAGGGATGCCTTTTTAACCCATTGAGATGCCAGTGTCCCATCTATTAGAAATAAGTACATAGTTGCAAAAAAAACCTTTCAATTTACTTACTTGTCAACTGAAGATCATTTTTCTTGCGTGGTAACCAGTTAATAACAATGCCATTCACAGTAGCTAACAAAAGTGAAAAAGTCGGCTCGTGATGATACCTCTTGTCCTTCAATCTTATTATCGAAGGCCATTACCGTGGCTTGGTGAGCAACAGTGGTAATGTCATTTTATTAGGACCTGTGATCATGGTAGGTCGGCTCGTGATGAGACCTCCTATCCTCTAGTTGACCATTTATGTTTTAAAATTCAACTATAGTTTTTGTTAATCAATAACATAATACTTAATAGATGGGGTGGCAGGTCAGCTCCTTAACAACTAGGGATGGTGTAAAAAGTTGTGTAGTAACTATTTTCAACTTTGATAGTTTTGCTTCTCAAAAAATAATAACTTTAAAATGATTGCTGATAAATATATTTTTTATTCCTAAGATTGGGGTTGAGGAAAAATTCATTAGATAATGGTGGAAAGATTTAAATACAATTTTGTGGTCATCATCATAAATTTTACAAGATCAGGGATTTTACCAATTAGGAAAGTTGAAAGTTGACATGATGAAATCATCTTTGCATAATTATTCCTTAAAAATAAGATTATGTTTATAGATAAACAAATATAAATTGACTACCCAATCATTATGTCAAAGAGGGCCTAGACCATTAAAAGTATTTCCCATTCACCGAAGAGAAAAACAAATTAGAAAGACCTACATATGTTGAATTCAATGTGAAAATTGGCCAACAACAATAGTTGTGACTGAGGTAACAACAACCATGACTTAGGTAATAATAGGGAAAAGGAAAAAAAAAAGGACGATGTTAGGAAGGTGACATGAGGGAGGATTAGTCACTTTACAAAATAATGAGGAATTAAGAGTGAACCATTCCTGACAAGACTTACCATAATAATCATCCTTTAAATATGAGACCTCCCCCCAAGTAAAGTATGTATAGAATCAATCATAGTTGATCATGTCATAATTAAAATACCAAATAAATCCACGGAGTCAGTCGAGGACGTACCTGGATACTTACCTTGGATGAGAAAAACACTGGAGGAGTAACAACACCAAGTACTTAGAAAAATATCACCATGGAGTAACATCACCAGAGGAGTAACAACATCAGAGGAGTCACAACACCGAACACTTAGAAACTTTTAGGAGTTACAACATCCAATACTTAGAAAAAAATTTCAGAGTAACAGTAGTGACAGATTGACAACATTGGTGGAGTAATAACAGTGACGGATTCAAAACACCGACGGAGTAACAACAATGACTGATTCACATCATTGGTGGAGTAACAACAATGACATATGGACAACACCGACGGAGTAACAACAGTGATGGATTCACAGCACTGGTGGAGTAACAGCATCTTCAGTAACAACAGTGCAATTAATAGTAGTGCGAGTAACAAAATCTAGAGTAACAGCAGTGCGAGTAACAACATTCGGAGTAACAACAGTGTGAGTAACAACATCCAAAGTAACAGCAGTGCGAGTAACAACATCTAGAGTAACAACAGTGCGAGTAATAGCATCCAGAGTAACAATAGTGTGAGTAATAGCATCCAGAGTAATAATAGTGCGAGTAACAATATCTAGAGTAAAAACAGTGCGAGTAACAACATCCGGAGTAACAATAGTGTGAGTAACAACATCCGGAGTAACAATAGTGCGAGTAACAATGTCCAAAGTAAGAGCAGTGCGAGTAACAACAACTTGAGTAGCAACATCTAGAGTAAAAACAACCAAGGAGTAATAGCATTACGGAGTAGCAACATCTGTGGAGTAAAAGCATCCTGAGTAGCAGCATTCGGAGTAACAACAACCAAGGAGTAACAACATTATGGAGTAGAAACATCCAAGGAGTAACAACATCACAAGTAGCAACATCCAGAGTAACAGCATCACGAAACTTAAGAACTCACTCCTTTTATTTTGTATAAGAGAAATCAGAAAATAAATGACTCTTTATTGAAAACCAATAAATAAATAAATAACTTAAATTACTATGATTATGTTTTTTGTTGCAACAATGTTGTTTTTGAATGGTGAATAAATGGAAAAATGTTTTTTTTTTTTTTTTTTTGGAAATGACTTGGATCTTGAAATAAAAATAAATTCCCCATTTCTCATGTTATAAATCCATTAATTGATGAAAAATATTAATTTTTTTTTTCTTTGTGTGAGGAAGCATCTTTGAATTTTTTTTATTTCATTATCATTTCCTTCAAGAATCACTTGTTCATAAATTGACCTCATTTGTTCTCCTCAAACCTGCAAAAAAACGAGTGTCTACCTGCAATAAAACATGAAATCATGGAAGAAGAGAGGTGATAAAGCTCTCCTAATCCAATAAATATGCAAAAAAAACAATCAGTTACTCTATAAAACAAATCCATGAAAAAAAAAAAAAAACAAAGCAAAATTAATTTATTACCTGTGGGAGAGTGGTGGCCAACCATACTAACCAGCAGTGTTTCAATGATAACTTCTTTGGTTTTCGTCTGATTTGAGTGATTCCAAATCCAAATGAAATTGAATTTAGAGATATGCCTCTAATAGAAACAGGTTTTAAAAATTCAATTTAATGGTATGTTAAATTTTCTTAGAACAACCTGCATAATAAAGTCATTTCGATTTTCCAGCTCAGACCAACAGTTGATATTTCAAGCATAACATTTTCATTTGATGATGGATTGAAACGATTCAAATTTGAGATTAAATCTGATTCATTTAGGTATCTCCAATAGAAAAAATTTTTGAATACAAGGATAATTGATGGGTCAAATACGCTAGTGAACAACCGAGAAAACAAAGTTTCAAGAGTGCTGATTTACGATAAGCAGTCAGTATTTTGGTCATAAATTCCTCATAAAATATGAAAATAAAGTGATTAAAATTGAGTTGTAAACTAGATTCATAGGGTAATATACCATAGAAACATATTTAAAAAATCAATTCATATAAGCCTCCAAAATCGGATTGTCCCAGCTCTGTTCCTTAGCTGCCTACTAGACATCCTGTAATTGTTTTGGTCATAACTTTTTCTTTGCAACTCGAAATCAAGTGATTAAAATTGGATTCGAAATTAGACATAAAGGGCTATGTATGATAGAATCGGATCTTGAAAATACGCCCATTGGGTCCCTCAAAACATGATTTTCCCGACTATTTTTCCAGAATTTTCATGAAGCCCGCAAGCCATAAGATAAGATAATCAAGGAATTTTTCCAAGCAGGTGATAAAAATGAATAGGAGTGTTTGTAGGAATTTTATTTTCAATATAATTCATATACATACAAAAATAAATTTTAATATTGATCATTGATGTTAATTTTCACTGCATGTTGCAACAAAAACAACTATTTTTCGATATAACGAAATTTATTTGTTTATTTATTCATTCATTCTATATTCTACACTACACTAAATTACTTTGAAAAATAAAATATAATTACATATAAGAGTACCTCCAATGAAGCCATTTTTGAAATAAGGCTTCAGGTATGCACATACCCATAATTGGGAGATGTATGTTAATAAATACACGGGTATGAGAGACCAACTTCCCTGTTAAGGATGGTGCCAAGAGTTGTTGAAGTGTGGAGTGATGTTGCAAGAAAATAACAGAGTGAAACTATCCTTCAATATAGTCTTAATTTCTCATATTTATAACACCGTGAAGTTCCTTAACTGAGTTCCAGATTTTGTTGATGCTTTCTTTCTTGACCTCATCCTCTGCCTTTTTGTTTAGATCTTTGTTCATAGAAATTGTGAAGAGGGTTCATGAAAGTAACAAAAATCGCTCAGGACCCAGAGCAGGACATATAGCTTCCTCCCCGACATGAGAGAATAGATTCAAATAGACAATTAAAAAAAAAATCGAAATTCAGGACCTGAAGTAGAGTAACCACATACCCTCCTTAGGATGAGGAGTTGGCCCAAAGAAAAAGAAATTAGAGAGAAAAACTGGAAAATATGCCCAGGACTTAGGGCAGGGTTACAAGATACCCTCCCTAAGATGAGGGATTAATTTTAATAAAAAAACAAAATAAAGAAGAAAGAAAAACCAACATGCTATGCTCAAGAAATGGAGTAGGGTAATAAATGCCTTCCCCAAGACGAGAGATCAATTCTACAAAAAAACAATAAAAAGTAGAAAAGAAAAACACAAAGCACTTATGCTCAGGACTTGAAGCAGGGCGATAAATCCCCTCCCCAAGACAAAAAATTGACCCTTAGATCTGTTTCAGATCCTATTGTTTCACCTATTAGCCTTCCCCGGCAACGACACCAAAATGTTGGTGTCCAGATATGAACAGAATTCAAACCTTTCTCCACATAAATTATCAACCCGAGGGCATTAGTTATTTCAAGACTAACATCAAAGTATATGTAGATACATGTACATGACCTGTTGTATATCATAGGTTTAATTCCACAACACACAGACCATTGTAACAAAAATTAAATAAACTGTAGAAATTGAAGGGCATTCACAACAATTAAGAATAAACTGTAACAAAATTAAAGAAATCACACTAAAACGCAACACTACATGAAAAAGAGAAAACACAACACTTGATCAAAAGAGTGGGCCCAACTCTCTAATCAGGGCTGCGGTAAACTCACGAATTACAGAAGAAACAACAAGATGTTGTGCATTTGATTAATCAAACATGCTTTTGTTACAAATCTGTCTCTTCTTGCTTAACCCTCTATGCCTTCTCCTATGCGTTCTATCCTTCGTTATCTGATTTGTGCCCCTTTAAAATATACAAAAAAAAAGGGAAATATACTGATTACAAAATCTCAATAAGAAAGATGAGATCTGAAAGATATTTCCATCATGATTCAGCTAGCACAAGTCGAATCTGGCAATTACAATTGGGGCAATTTTGGAAAACGGCCACAACAGAAAAAATGCGAATTTTTCCTTCAAAGAACCTTGCATTTCTCTCAATCAAGACCAAATTTTGGAAAACTGCTCATCAATAAACTAATTTGGCCCATTTTGCACAAAAATCATGTTTCAGATTTTTAGGATTCTTCTCCATTTGCCTGAAACGTTCAACGCAAAATAGTCTCTTGTTATTCCAGCGAATTTCTGAGTTTGAATATGTAATTATCAGCTGAAGATAAAATTTGAAATCTGGAAGAGATCTTGGAGGCTAAAATAGTGAGTTATGTTATAACGAATTCATTAATAAACCATCATTGGAAAAATCATGCATAATAATCAATAATTTATTAAAATAAAGGAGAACAAGTATTATTTATCCAAAAGAGCATAAATAATTATGAAATGGAATTATATAATAAGTTATGATAAATAATGTGATAAAATAACATTAGAAATGGATGAAATGGATGTTAATAAGTGATAATAATAATAAAAATTAGAGGCCTAACACCGAGGACCTAGCCTTCCTGGACTCAAACAGGGATCTCTCTATTGGGTGCAAAGGATGTGTTCTTTTTGTTCTAAGGTTTTGATTTTAGGCTAGTTATTAAGTGTAGGGTTTGTTGATTGTTTTAGTTGGGTAATATGGTCAAGTGGAATAGGTGGAGTGAGAGTTGGTCAAAGCCATTGGGCTATGGAATCAAGTGAAATTCAAGAATGTCTAAAGGATGAAACAAAGTGTGTTGCAGGGCCGATTTAGCAAGGTTAATGGATCCTTAAGGTGATGTATGAGATGTAGTGAACATTAAGTTTGGGAAAGACTAAGAGGTCTTAAACATATATAGTTTAAAAGTTACAATTCATGAGGTAGGGAAAATGATTGAGCTCAATAAACAATACTCTAAACTAATAAACATCCAAGAGAAACATTCTAGTGAAACATAGAAAGCATAAGAGCTTCTAACTTTATAAATTCACCTTCAGATTTTGGGAAAACACATAATACAATACAAATAACTCAATTTATGGAGAGGGAACTCCTAAACAACATATATCAAGTTATTGGGAACACTGAAACAAGTTTGTAAGCATGGACAAAGGGAAATATTGAGTGAGACCTCTTTGACTTATCCTAACAATCAATATTTCACAGAAGGGCTTCAAGATAGGGTTTTGAAAACATCAAATAAGCAGGGCATACCATGAATCATACTTGTAAGCTAGCATACTAACCATACATGAAACAAAAACAAGTTTTGGTGGACCTAAGGATTAGTCAAGAGTTCCTTAAGATGGCCAAAAGAGAAAACATCAAAGCTATAACAAACATGAGGACTGAGGTGCCTCAAAGAACATGTCTCAACCTATACTTTTCTGTTTAATAGTAGCCAAGAAACATGAAACATAATGATAACAAAGAAAAAAATAGACAAATTAGGAAAACATCACCATTCACCAAGCTATGAAATCCTGCAAACAAGCTTCTCCATTATCAAGCCAAACAAGCCATTCATCCACTTCACAAAACCAATTTCTTCTCTAAGCTCATTAAACCATGTATATTTCTCTTCAAGCTCATAAAAATCCAAAAAAATACATAGGGGCCTCATGCTTTATTTATGGAGCAAATGAGGGGTAAAACCCTAAATGTGGTAGGAAAATGTCAAATATAGTCATAAATATCATTTATGGCCAAGATACCATGCAAGGCCCAAGGCACATAATATCCTAAGAAATAAATTCCAAAATAACTATTTGCACCTAATTTTAGCTTAATTTGCCTCAAAAAACTCAAAAATATCTATTTGCAATAAATGAGTGTGCTTTGTTGACTTTTGGTCCAAAACACACTAGGCAGCCTGTGTGCGTAGCGCCACTTCAGAAAAAAATAACGTCTCTTGTAGCTGAGTTTTGGACCCATTCTTAAAACTAGATTTCGCTCCGTGATGGATCATTGGAAAGCCTGATGAGTAAATTCCTTAAATGCTTGAGTTGTGATGAGGGGATGCCATTTACCTGTCCAAAAATCAAATATCCCAACACTGCTCTATGTGCAGCGCCTGGTCTAAAAATGAGGCAGAAAGGTCAAATTTTTGACGTTTTTAACCTTTTGAGGGGGTAAAAATGCTCCAAATGATCTGAAAATTGGTGAGCAGATAGTTGGTGATGTCATAAATCCAAAAATGAAAACTTTGAGAGCTGAGGATGCACCAATTGTGTGCGTAGCGCCTAGGGTGTTGCACACAGAGGGGTCAAAATTTGGAAAAACAAAACTTTGTTAAATTTGCCTAAATTTTTTTGGAGAGGTACCTTAAGAGGTTTTGAACACCTGTTGAGAAGGCTCACCCAAAACTCCAAGTATTTCATGCACTTTTTCCATTTTTAGGTTTTCTAGCTCCATAAGGGCCTCCTTCAGTTTGGCACGAGCAAGCATTTTTTTCCTTGCATAATGCTTGGTCATTTTCTTTTGTAGAGTAAGGTCCCTTTTCACCTTCTTGAAATGCTTGTGCTCCTCCTTGTAATATTGAATGACACCTTGTGCCATGTCAAAGTCTCTTTCCCACTCCTGAAGCTGTGCATCTTTCTCCATGAGAAGCAATCTAGTGGTCATCTCCTTGTCCTTATTGTCACTATCTATATCAATGAATTGAGGCTCTTGAGAAGTCTTCTTGATCCTTTTGGATCTTATTACCTTTACCTGTTGCTCACCTTTGTCCATCTTTTCCTTTCCTTTATCTTTGTGCTTGATAGCTGGAGGAGATATGGCCCTTTGTCTTTTTGAGGCAGAAAAGATATCTCTTTTGCCTCTATGGTAGGTGCATGTGAGAGGAGTTATGAGGGTGCCTTGATCCTTGGTGATGTCAAAATCATTTTCATATTTGTCATGGCTTTCATGGGTCACTTCATGCTCCATTGGGTCACTAATTTCTTGATATTTGGCCTCATCATCATCTTCATTTCCCTCACTGCTTTCCATACTGCCTTTTTGGCCTTCAAACTGATCATTATGTTATAGGTCAATTTGGGCACCATTCCCAATGACCTGGTTAACTGGGCATCATCTCCAAGACCGATGATCAAGGGTCTATCATTCCCTATCATTTCAGTTGCTACATGCCCTAAGACAAGAAACAAGACAAATCAAGCAATGCTTTCATCAAGCAAAGGTTTCCATGGTTTGAAGCTTATTATATAACATAGTAGAGCTCACCAACGCAGGCTTTAAGGGGCTTAAGTGCTTTGCATAAGTAGGTAGCCCCATGCAAGGCTTATCTGCAAAGCACTTCCTGACATTCACAGGTGCGTTGGTCACATTGGGAGTGAAATTCTCATTGTTCCAAAATCTCCACTTGGCCAGTGCCTTCTAGAAGACTTCACAAGTGTCAAGCTTCGGATCTAAGTGTCCATTTGACATCTACATGACTGGAAACATGTCTTGCCTATTTTTGGAAATTTATTGATTGTAAAACAACCTACACTTCATCTATAAATTGAGCACAAATCTAAGTGCTTGAAGAGGAATAATTTGAGTAGAGAAATGGTGGAGAATTTTCAATTGAGAGCTAGATTTGTGAAGCTACTGCTGGAGAGATTTATACTGTGATGAGGCTTGGGAACTTTGCTAGAAGGTCACTTCAAACAAATCACTAGGTTGTAACCTCTCCTTCTATCATCAATAAAGAGTACTGCTTATTTTTCCCTATATGCATATGTATTGGCTTTCATTTTCCATATTGCAAAATATTAGTTGATGTGTATGGTTTATGCTTTATTGATTTAGCTAACTAGCTTGAATAGATATCTATATTATTGCATATTCTTCTGTTTTAGTGTTCTTTCTTACAGGAAGCATTCAGCTCACAAACCGCTTGAATTTGAAGCTATAGTGGAAGCGACAAAAGGAGCCATTTGGAAGCGACTAAACAAGTAAGCCTCCAATCCTCTCTATGTATCTGTTTTGAGTTAGAAGAAATAGTCGTATATTATTTCACTTGTTGTTCTAGACTGGCACCTGTCTAGGGAAGCGTGATTTATCCGTAATTCATAATTCTGGCCCAACAAACTAGCGACTCCACTAGGGAGAATTTCTCTTAGTTCTAGGTGTTAGAGCATCTGATTTTCTTTGTTTATCCAACCAGTGGTTATTTCACATAAAGATTAAACTTTTTCAGAGGTTAATTTTCAAATACAGTGAGTTAAACAGTAGTATTTTTCTTCCTATACTACGCCCAACACACCCTTAGACTGGACACAGTGCTTTGCAGAACACTGTCTCCCTTCCTAGCCTGCGTTGCAGAGCACTGTCTCCTTTTGGAGACTGCATTGACTCCTGAAAATGACCAAATTCCCTTGAATTTAAATTTGCAACTTGCTTCAGCTTTGTTTACTGTTGTGTTCTGAAAATTTTGATGCGCAATTGACTAGTGACTCTATATACTTCTTCTCCTTTGACTGAAAATTTGTTCAATGTTGTTTTAAAAAAGTTTTTCTTTATCATTGACAAGTTGATTTCAAATTATTTTTTATGGTCGCATTAAGAATCATTTTCTTTTGAAATAGGAAATTGTCGTAAAATCTTCATTTCCTTGATAGGAGAAATTATTGTTGAAATCCTTGTTTTTCCTTCAAAAGAGAAATTGTTGTTTGTATTCTTTGTTTCTCAAAAGTAAAAAGCATTTGAATTATTGATCTAGTGCACCTACTTTATTTTATGCATTTATAACATTAAAGAAACTGAAAAGAAAAACTTGGATTTGCATGTAGAATAATGTGTGTTTTGCAAAAGGAACATTAGGAAATCTGCATTTAGTTTGCGATTCATTGATTTGTTTTGTTCATTGATTTGTTTTCTCTCAAATTATTTACTCTCTTCCCTTAGTAGCTAGGTTATTCATTGAAAAAGCTGAAAGTGAAAGTTTGTTTATCATTCTTAGCTTGCATTTTAGGAATTTCATACACATCATAGCGGTGAAACTTTGAAAGGAAAATTGTTAAGCAAGATCAACATAAAATTAATCTAAATTTACTTAACAATTCTTTGGAGCCATAACGGTAACATTTAGATGGTCTAGGCTAGAGACGTGTTCCAGCGTCGTAAAACATAGCAGTTGTCATTAACTTGTCTGCGATACATTCCGAGTGTGATACCTCACTCCACGTATATAAGTATATCGTAGCTCATCCACGTGCGTTCGGGTATATTGGGCGATGTTATAGTACGATAAGTATAAAGGGGTGCTCTCACTGTGCGGTTTCACATCAGACAACGCTAATATGGACTTGGGCCTCCACGTACCTTCAGGTATATTTGGGAGGAAAAATTTTAGCTGTTATACATAAATAGTGAATTGAGTCGGCCACCCTGAAATTGTGATACACCGAACACAGAATTCGGGGAGATTACCTGCCCATAATTCTTGGTTCGCTAGGAGGTATTCTGCAGTTCATAGTTTCTTCGTAAACCCTTTTTCCTAGCATTACCCTCTTTTTGTTTATTTGTTTTTGGATAAAATAAATCAGTAATCATGGAAGAACAAAATCCTATCCCCCGTCATTCATGTAGATTATCTTTAAAGCCACCTTTACCACCGGAAGTTACTTCTGGTAGGCGAAGGTGATCATGATCTACCGAATCAAGTACAATTTGTACCTCTGGCGAAACATCATCTTTTAACCCAGATTTAGCTCAAATTGTTTCCACACATCCTAAAACGTTTATTGTTGTCGAAACGGAGTCTTCACGGCTACCCGTGGTCACGATCCATTCAATCTCTAGGACCATACCTCCTGGACCCAACGTTGTTCAATTAAAAATTCATCCAGATCTTGTCTATTCTTTGCCAAAAAATCTGAATCCTGAAGTTGAACAACCGGAAGTTGTTCCTACCTTGGTCACTCCACAAATTTTTGTAGCCACTGAAACTCCTATATCACACATTCAACTGTCAGAAATATATTTTTGGCCTGACAGTGAATTTCTTCCTCTTGGTTTAATTGCGATTGAAGAAATCCCACAATACGATACACCTTTAAGTCCAACCCATTTTGGAGTAGACCTTTACCTGTACCAAAATTTTCGTCAATCGTTTCCATCTGCTTTTGTTGATCCTATTGCCGTTCAATCTCCTGTCGATTTTAGAGGGTATACATTTGGTCAAACAACCATGTCTGAACCAGCATCTTCAGTTAGGCATGCTATTCCAATTACGTCAGCTCCTACCCTCGCTACTCCGTCGATGTTCACAACCTCACCAGAGTCATATTTTCACGATGACCCTACGGTCCCAATAGGCTACAAATCAGTCTGGCACTTACTCTGGTGCATCTTCACATTCATGGTCTTTGCCAATGTCATCATCTGGTGTTTTAACTGGTAGTCCTATAGTTAGTACTAAACGAATTGATTCATTACATCCATCATCAGGGCAATATCAAATCTGTCCTTTTGGGCCAATTCCTTTAAATACCATATCAATTGGACTCTCAGAATTCAGAGAACAATATTTTCCTTCTTATTATCCTCCTTATGCTAGGGGGCAACCTTTGGTTACCCAATACGACAATACTCAGTCACATTTTGGTCAAGCTAATGTTGACATGAATGTTTGTCAATGGCAGCCCACTCTGCCTATCCAACCACAAACAGTTGTACACTTGTATCAACCAATTCAACTTGTTGCACCCACTTCATTACCGCTTGTTAATACATCTATACCCCTGTTATAGAATCAAAATATTGTACATCAACCTTATCAGGTGAGTTCTTCAACTCAATATCATCAAGTGTTGGGTCCACAAACTCAAAATATGTTGGTTAATTTACAACAACTTGTATCAAGAATTATTTATTCACAAGCTGGTGTACCATTTTATGGGGTGTCACAAACGCAACCTGGCTATCCATATCAACCGAATCCAACTTATACTAATTTGGGTTATAACATTAGTGGATAGTTCCCTTGGTAGCCACAAGCGCAAATTCCTCAAACTTCATTTCAACAAGTATCATATCCAGGTTTTGGTCAACAGAATTTTCAAGCGTTTGCCATGCAAAACAACCCCTATCTAGGTTATCAGCAGTAGATTCCGTATGTTGGTGGTCAAAGACCTGTTTCCCAAGCAATTCCATCTTACTCTGGCTATGCTCAACCTGAACTCAATAGACAGTTGCCTTTTGTTGCAACCTTGGAATTACCAAATTTTAACCGGTTAACCAATGATCCTATCAATTATGCTCCTTGGTGGCTAGTGATACCGCATAAATTACCCTTTGATATTCCTAAATTCAATGGAAACCCTAAAGAAGATCTGTCAACTCATGTCATGACTTATCATTTATGGTCTTCCTCAAATTCCTTGAATGATTATTCTGTTCGACTACGTCTTTTCCAGCGTACGCTTACAGGCCCGACTGCTAAATGGTTCATTTAGTTACCTAGAGCTTCTTTTGATAATTTCAATACCTTAGCTACTGTCTTTTTGACCCATTTCCAGTTACCAATCAAATACGAAACTGGAACGAAAATCTTGACCAACTTCAAACAGACCAATGCTACTCACATTTCTGATCCTATTCATGAGTGGCGTCGTCGTTGATGAATGGTTAAGACATTTGTTCTCTATCAGCTCCTTGTTGAATGGTTCATTAAGTCCTTGTTACCATCTATAATTGAGGATGTGGCTAAAGGTGGCGTCTTCACAGAAGAGAAATTTATCACTCGTGCCCAGTATTTAGACTTGATTTACACTCAGTCTGGCATAATATATGAAAAAATTCCTAATGCACTGCAATCTAATTTCAATGTTCCTCCTCAAATAAAAGACTCTCATGCTAGAGATGGCTTGATAGGAACTGTAAGAACACACCACGCTACTGCATTTGATCCTGCTCCTACTTCTGAAATTAATGCCGTTTCATTTGACAAAGGAAAAAGTGACAAGAAACCAGGAAGTAAGAAAAAGGGGAAATCAAATAAAATGCAAACTTCTAACCCACAGGAAAGATCATCTGATCAACCATCTGGACCACAGAAACCTCGTTGTCCATGCATAATCTCTAACGAGGAACACTTTGTTAGGGATTGTCCTCACCGTGCTAAAGTCTCAAAAATCATCAAGACTTCTCATGCATCAACTGTGTTGACAGACCCATTTCCAAATCCGAACACAAATTTGGTTTCTATGGATCCAGCTCCTAGTTCCCAAGTGTTAATGTTATCCACCACAAAACCTTCACAAGATATTTTGGTGTTGACATGGAATAAAGACTATGGTAGTCCGACCACTAATAAACCTACTACCTCAACAATGAATCCATCTAATGAATCAGTACCACCTACTATTATTCGTGAATTGACAATCAAGCCACTGAAAGGAGTAATTCATAAATCGACATATAATCCTCGAGCAAGACTGCACAAAATTATAATATAGTTGAATATTTTCCTCAATCCCCTTCATCTATGTCTGCTCTTGAGGTATTACAAAATTTTCCCTCCCATAAGAAGGCTTTATTGTCGGCCATTGGTGGAATTGATCCGACTGATTCTAATCTTTTCGTCTTCAATCATATGGGCTATGTGCCACAATTACCAGCAGAATTGGAATTCTCCATCCAAGTAAATGTTCTCAATCACCTTTTTCATCGCACTATTATTGATGAGGGAGAATCTACGTGCATTATGTCTCTAAACTATTGGAAGTCACTTGGCTCGCTGCGATTATCACAATCATCAATGACGTTGAAGGATTTTTATGGAAGAACATATAAACCTTGTGGTATTATTAATAACCTGCATGTTGAACTAGGAGGCAAAACAGTAAATATTGGTGTTGAGGTTGTTGACGGATTCCTTGACTATAATATTTTACTTGGAAGACCATGGTTATATGCAATGACTGCCATTGTTTCTACATACTTTAGAATGATTTCCTTTCCACATAAAGGTACAATCACAATCATTAATCAATTATCTTTCTTTGCCTCTACCTCGCAGGTAACTGGAAGCGTTATGTTTGTTCGCTTACCCCAACTAGAAATCTAGAACATTGGTGTAAGACTCTTAAAAGATTCCACTCTTATGGGAACCTTTGCATTACCGCCACCCGCGACGTCAGTAGAAATTGCAAGTATATAGACCTACTGCATGATCTCTTCCACTTTATCTGGCTTAAGGGAGAGTACGGTTGATTCTGAAATTTCTACGTTGGATGATGTTTTACCACCCAGCCCCATTGAGCTGGCATAGAAATCAATCTATTTGGCTTGGGCAGAAAATCCAAAATCAACGTCACTGAGTGTTTGGGTTGATTGTTCCTTAGATTTCGGTACTCCATCTGATCCATTTTCCTCAAAATTTTTGAGAGATGAAAATATTTTTGAAGCTATGATGTCAGAAGGAGAACCATGGGAATATTATCATAATCGTTCCCATTTTCCAAATTATGAAGAAAATAATCTCAGTGAACTATATCACCCATCCATAAAAAATTTCTTTTCGAATTCTTTTCCAATTAATGAAATCGATTCTGAGCGAAACTTATCAAATATTGAAGAAAAAATTTCTATCGATATTTCAACCAAACCTGGCATTGTAGAAAATATTCATGTCAGTGTATATTGTTCTCCATCAGAACTTGATTCATATCACTCTTTATTTCATGAATTTCGTGACGTATTCGCTTGGTCTTACGAGGAAATGCCAGGCATAGATGCTAGTATAGTTGAACACATTACTTATATGTATCCTGATGTCAAACCGGTGCGCCAACTGCTTTGTCCTATTCATCCAAAGAAAGCTGCTGCCATCAAAGCAAAAGTTGAAAAGCTTTTGCATGCTGGTTTCATTTACCCTGTTCTGCTAACTGAGTGGGTTTCCAATTTCGTTCCTATTATGAAAAAACAAGGAACCATTAGAGTGTGCATCGATTATCGGGATGTTAATCATGCTCGTCCAAAAGACAACTATCCTACTCCCTTTATCGACCAAATTATTGACGATTGTGATGGATGCGAAATATTTTCGTTCATGGATGGTTTTTCTAGCTACAATCAAATAAATATTTGCCTAGATGACCAACATATGATAGCATTCATCTGTCCCTGGGGCACATTCACAGATAGGAAACTTCCGTTCGGTTTAAATAACATTGGGGCAACTTTTTAGAGAGAAATGGATTATGCTTTCAACGACATCAAGCACATTGTTCAACCATATCCAGACGATTTACCAGTGCATTCACGAAATCATACTGATCATCCGATGCATTTGAGAGCCATTTTCTTATGATGCCAAAACTACAAGATACACCTCAATCCACATAAATGTGTGTTTTTTGTTGGTTCTGGTTGATTTCTTGGATTTGTGGTCTCAAAAGAAGGAATTCGAATAGAACCACTGAAGGTTTAGGCCATTCTTGATTTTCCTGCACCATCAAACTTACTTCAGATACAGAAACTTCAAGGAAAGGCTAACTTCCTGAGAAGGCTCATTCCAAACTACGCTGAAATGGCTAAAGAATTTACTCGATTATTGAAAAAGGGGGTTCCCTTTCATTGGGACCAAGTTACGCAAGCTTCTTTTGATGTTGTAAAGGACACTCTTGTCCTAGCGTCATTAATGTATCCTCCAAATTATCAAAATGATTATTTCCTATATATCATCGTAGCTGAAACGACCATCGCCATGGTTTTGGTCCAAGTAGAATATGGAATTGAACATCCAATCTATTATTTGAGTTGTAATCTCAATGATACGAAATTTAAGTACTCGTACATGGAAAAACTTGCCTTGGCAGCTGTTCAAGCTGTCCAAATACTTTGTCGTTATATCCTACTCCGAAAAACAACAATTGTTTCGGATTACAACCCCATGACTTACATCTTATCACATCAATTGTTGGGGGGCAAGTATTCAAAATGGATTGTCATTTTGCAGGAATTTGATTTGGAATTCATCAAATCCAAGTCAAATAAATCTTTAGTTTTGGATGTGCTTCTCTGTGACCTTTTCTCTGATAGTACTCCTACTACGTTAGAACTGCCTATTCCAAACGATTCTTTGTTTTTGATCGGATCATCTGATCCTTGGTATGGGAATTTCATCATTTATCTCCAAACCCAAACTTTGCGACCTAATACCTCTCTCTCTGATCAATGAAGTATTCGATACCAAGCCAAATATTATCTGATCGTCGGTGATACACTTTATCTTCATGGTGTCGATACCATTTTAAGGAGGTGCCTCACTCATGAGGAGGTCGAAAAAGTGTTAAATGATTGTCATGCTGGGGCTTGTGGTGGAAATTTATCTAGATATACTACCGTGCAGAAGATACTCCGCATGGGTTACTTTTGGCCTATTATTTTTCGATATTGCATCCTCGCAGTCAGAAGTTGTCATGCATGCCAGATTTTTTATCGTAAAATCTGCAAACTGCCAGGGCCAATGCATCCTATTATCTCTGTTGGACCATTTACGAAATGGGGTATTGACTTCATGACCTGTAACCATCCTTCATCTGGGGGGCATGGTTATATTATTGTCGCAGTCGACTATTTTACCAAATGGGCCGAAGCGATGCCTACATTTAATAACACAGGACAAACAACTGCATTGTTTTTCTTCAACCACATTATTGCACGGTTTGGGTTCCCATAGGCTATAGTTACGGATCATGGGAAGAATTTTTGCATCCATATGATGTCTGAATTGACCGCCAAGTTAGGATTGTCGCTTGATAATTCTACTTCTTATTATCCACAATCAAATGGACTAGTTGAGGCTATTAACAAAATTCTTAAACGAATTCTTCAACGAATGATAGGAGTCCGTAAAAGGAACTGGCACTTGATCCTGTACTCCGCCTTGTGGGAATATCGAACCTTGATGAGAAACGCAACTGGATTTACTCCTTTTCAATTGGTTTATGGTCTGGAAGCTATCTTACCAATCCAATGCGAAACATCATCGTTAAAACTCATGATAGACTTGTTACCTGACACCTCAGAAGAAGAAGCGCATCTCCTTAACCTCTTCCATATTGATGAAACACGTTGTGAAGCCCAATTGGCCAACGAAGTGCATAAGAGACGTATAAAGGCGCAATACGATAAAAATGTCCAACCTCGCATCTACTCAGATGGTGACTTGTTCCTTCTTTACGACCAAGAAGCTGATGTAATAGGTAGAGGGAAATTCGAGCCATTATGGCATGGCCCCTATATTGTCAAAAGAGTCCTTGCTAAGGGTACCTACGAGTTAGTTGATTACGATGGGATTCCATTGGCATAGCCTAGAAATGGGTTGTATTTGAAACGTTACTATGCTTAATCATGAGCGTAGTAATTTTTTGTATTATATTGCTTATATGCTGTTGATTTTCATTCACTATCTTAATTTGTTTTTAGAGTTTTCTTAACGTTAGTAATCTGATTTACATTTTATGGAAAATGTCTGAATCTTCAGAACCATTTGTTGGATATGCTGATGGTGCTAGTCGTAGTATGAAAAATCTATCCTCTGTAGCGTGGGCCATTTTCACTCTGAACGACGAGTTAGTGAGTTTTCAAGGGATTTGTATTGGTATATCGACAAAAAATATCGTTGAGTTGAGTGCATTGATCGAACTTCTCTCTGATGCCATTTAATTTGGTATTAACTGCATAATCATAAGGTTAGACTCACAACTCGTGGTATTACAACTTACTAGTGTTTATACTGTTATAAATCCAACACTTCTTAGATTGTTCCTAAGAGTTCAAATTTTGGAAAGACATTTTGATTTTGTTCAATATCAACACATTTCCAAAAATTTGAACACTTTAATTGATTCATTAGCTAATCAAGTTTTAGACAGAAAATTGCGACATAGGTAAAGAAAATATTCACATCATTGAATAGGATTGCGCATTAAACATAGGAAAAACTATGAAAACATATAGATAGATAGTTATAGGTTTTTTACAAAATTTGTGCCCAAGACACATTGGTCATCTGACCTCAAAATGTATGCAAAATTTCACAAGTAAACTAGTGGTGCTCATGGTAACATGGTGATCTGGAAATCCTACAAAGCAACCACATCCAACGGTTATGAACCCCAATTGTGTGTCGTTGCAGTCGCATGGGAATCTCTTTGATCTGGAAATCCATAATCCCGAAGGCCAACCCCTCTATGTGTTAATGAAGCTCAGCCAAAGTCTCAGCCATTTCAAGTTCATGAAGGACTGCTCCCCCAACAACCCTCTCTGCTGGTGCATCTGCTTCACGCTCTGGTTCCTCTACTAGTTGAACACGACCGATATCTGCATTACATCAAACATTTAGTTTAGTATTGGAAAGAAATCAAAGCAGAAAAACATTGTATAAACCTGAGAAAAATAAAAAAACATGGTCAAATCATTCTTACCTATTGCACCCCATTGAGTGCCTTCTGTTAATACTAGATCTAGATCTCCTCAGAAGTTGACGCCTGTGCATGCATACTCATCGATGGAGACAATCTGTCATTGGAACTAGGCAAAGAATGTAGTAGAGAACACAACTTTCGATTGGCCTGCATGCCGACCCATGAGTTCTACCCATCTCTACATTCGAGGATCTCTAGGACTAGATATATCCAATGTTACATGTTGTGGCTACATCAATGGAATCCGTTCCAAAGCGAAGGAGATAAGGATTGAACCATAACTGAAATTTTTCTTCCTTCCTCCCTTTGCTTTATTTAGTTGTTCCTTTATCTGGGATAGAACAGCTTCAGACTAGTTGAATATTGTTGGCTCTAAGCACTCTAGTGCATACTGCATATACGATCTATTCGCTACATGTAGTGTTACGGTGCCATCAAGTTTAGTGATCGTGAAAAGGATGGTTCTCAAAGGCAAATCCCTAACATCCCAAACGTTTATTTTTCCATCTCTGCTAGGTTCTACCCCTGGATAGCAATACTGCATAACATAATCCCTCACTGTCTCATGTCCAATGGTAGACCCTGTGAGAGAAATGGGCAAACCTCTCCTCGACCAACCTATGAGAAAATACACATCCTCAATTGTTATGGACAGCACTTGATTCCTTTTGTGAAATGCCTCTATCACCGGAACCCATGCTCAAACTAAGAACTCCAAGAGTTCTATTTGTTTCCTCATTCTCGACAATTTAAAGTACTTAAGTAGTCCACAATCACTTAAGGCTCTTACAGTACCAGGATCATTCAAGGCAATCATATCTTTTTCTTCATGTTCTCTTTACCTCCATGTAATCATCATTATAATCCGATGGAAACCTGAAATATAACCATAAGATCTATTAGATACCATTCATTGCAAAAAACTAGGAAAATTTTGAGCACATCATGAAAACCAAAAACTTGAACTGCGCCGAACGCACTCCCTAGGTTGAGACTGTGGGCATATGCAGATATCCTTCACTGTACCTACTATGCAATGCAAGTTTCGATATTCAAGGGTGCATTGCCCTCAATTTGTGCAGAATTTACCCTAGGGGCTTTAAAACCCTAAAAATTTGAAAGGAATGGAAATTAAATGAATACTAAAGGGAAGAGGAGGTTCATGCTACTAACCAGGATCAAATGGCGTTGAAATCCATCCAAAGAAATGACCGCAATCAACGACTGAAGTTCGGGGGAAAAATCAGGTTCAGAGCTCCAAAATGAAAATGGTAACAATGGAATGGTAAAAATGAATAGTGAAACTACTTTATATAGTCATTTAATTGTTTGCAAGTTAAATTTTTTTCTATGACTATAGTTTTATTATGTTTTTATCATGAAACAAGTATTTTAAATCCATTTGATGTTGTTCTGAACAGGAAATAAAAATGACGAACAGATTAGTCATGCAGATTTATTTCAAAGAAAGACTTGACCACAAAGCATAATTTTTCTCCTTATTTTTCGAGCTTTGTTAAAAATGAAAAAGGATTTGAAGGGCACTTTTATCTCTTTTTCAAGCTTCGATAACAACGAAAAAGGAACCCTTGGAGTCTTATTTCATCTCCTTTCAGACTCTGATAATGTGAAAAGATTGTCGAGCACTTGTCTTTTTGAGCTCATTAAAGTAAATGAATTGATATCTACTTAGTATAAATTTAACCCTTTTCTGGACTGAGATGGATTATTTATGAAAAATGAATACCTTGGTTAAACATGACCAAAGAGGTTCTTTCAGATATTATTTTACACTTTTTTGGATCTGAGAGACAAATTTATGAAAAAGTAATTTTGGAGTTCTCTTTCGTCCTCTTTTTTATACTCTATAAATATGAAAAAGGACCAGGCTATCACTATTGTTAAGCTTGTTAAAACATAAAATAGCGACATGATTTTCGATCATGGCAAGAATTGAGTTTCATTCATCGCTAGACTCGTTAAATTATTAAATAACGATACTTTATTCGCCTGAAGGGTCGAATTATAGATCAAGAAAATGTTATCCTCCTCAAGCTTGTTAAAAAATAAAGAGGTACTGGTCGACAAATGACCGGGGAAAATTTGGGAAAAGTGAGCGAAGTTTCTTTTTGGTAGCAAGTCACTCTTGAACTTGACATTTCTTTCACTCCATGTCTGTGACTATTTGGGTTGGGTAATCATCTTGACGGTCCATTCACATCTATGGTTCATCATACCTTCACTTCAGTTTTGGGTCAATGCTGCCAACTCATCACAGTGTCGCTGATATGTTCAATAGAAGTCATCCAGTGATTAAAAACTCATCCTTTTGCAATACTCGTAAACCTTCATTTTCATGACCATCATCCTTGAAAATTTCTATATCAAGTCATACCCTTGTCTCCGAAATCAGTAACTCCTGTTTTTCATTAAGGTGACTTCCTGTCGACGACAAATCAATATCCAGTAAGTTCACTTAAAAACATCAGATTCCAGCATGAGGCTTGTTACAGCATCGACAAGATCCTTGCTTCCAGACCTTTGACCGAAAGATTTTGTTTGGCATTCGACATCAAATCATCTATTCACGCCTTATGAAATGTACTGCAGTACCTTGAGGGCCATTGACATTAATGGTGGTTCTCTTGCGTTTGTTAACAACTCACATTATTGGCTGGTAATCAAACAATTTCTTTCCATGTTCGACTACAAATCATATATTCACATGGCTAGACTTGTACCAGAATGATCGAGTGAGTGAGATAAGAAGACCCCGAATCTATTTTCAGCCATCCGGGCTGTGATTTCAAGATTGTTGTACACATCATATGTACGGTGACCTTACATAAAAATTGTCATCCAAACATGGTCCTATATCTATAGGCATGTCTGCATCTAGGCAACATTCCAATGTAGACGACTTTTTGAATTATGTACATGTTATTAGATTGTTTATGTGCTGAATATGGGAATGCCTACCCTCAGAAATTATGATCACAAGAGGATATATCATGATGTAATGTATTGTAATATTGATGTAGGTGACCACTCCGCTTCGTTTCCAGACTCATCACAGTGTAAAGCATATCAATCAAATGTTTTTATTATTTGGATCTCATGCTTTAGGGGGAAATTGTTATAGGTAAATTTGGGCACCATTCCCAATGACTTGGTTAACTGGGAATTATCTCTAGGACCGATGATCAAGGGTCTATCATTCCCTATCATTTCAGTTGCTACATGCCCTAAGACAAGAAACAAGACAAATCAAGCAATACTTTCATCAAGGAAAGGTTTCCATGGTTTGAAGCTTATTATATAACATATGAGAGCTCATCAACGTAGGCTCTAAGGGGCCTAAGTGCATTGCATATGTAGGTATCCCCATGAAAGGCTTCTCTGCAAAGCACTTCCCGACATTCACAGGTGTGTTGGTCACATTGGGAGTGAAATTCTCATTGTTTCGGAATCTCCACTTGGCCAGTGCCTTCTAGAAGAGTTCACATGTGTCAAGCTTTGGATCCAAGTGTCCATTTTACATCTACATGATTGGAAACATGTATTGCCTAATTTTGGAAAGTTATTTATTGCAAAAAAACCTACAGTTCATCTATAAATTGAGCACAAATCTAAGTGCTTGAAGAGGAAGAATTTGAGTAGAGAAATGTTGGAGAATTTTCAATTGAGAGCTAGATTTGTGAAGCTATTGCTGGAGAGATTTATACTTTGATGAGGCTTGGGAAACTTACTGGAATGTCACTTCAAATTAGTCACTAAGTTGTAACCTCTCCTTCTATCATCAATAAAGAGTACTACTTATTTTTCCCTATATGCATCTGTATTGGCTTTGATTTTCCATATTGCAAGGTCTTAGTTGATGTGTATGGTTTATGCTTTACTGATTTAGCTAACTAGTTTGAATAGATATCTATATTATTGCATCTTCTGTTGTTTCAGTGTTCTTTCTTGCATGAAGCATTCAGCTCATAAACTGCTTGAATTTGAAGCTATAGAGGAAGCGACAAAAGGAGCCATTCGGAAGTGACTGAACAAGTAAGCCTCCAATCCTCTCTGTGTATCTATTCTGAGTTAGGAGAAATAGTCGTATAGTATTTCACCTGTTGTTCTAGACTGACACCTATCTAGGGAAGCGTGATTTATCTGTAATTCACAATTCTTGCCCAACACACTATCTTCCTCACTTGCCTCATTTTGGCTCTATTTTTCATAAAGGTCCTCTTCTTTGTCACTTTCTACACTGTTACTTTGGATTTCCTATTCATTTAGAGGCTGATTTGTGTCATGAAAGTCATGACAAATGTCATGAATATTTCCTTTCTTATCACTGACTATCTCATTTGTGCCACTGCCTTTGTCACTATCTGCCCCTTCAAACTTTGTTTCAGCCTCATAATCTGCCTCCTCTTGGTCTTCAATTTCTTCATCCTCTCCAGCACTACTTTCACTATCATTGTGCTCACTTTCATGCTCAAGCACATATTCCTCTTGGCTGTATTGTGCACTCTCTTGCTGACTGTTATCCTCATTGTTTTCTTCATAATCTTCTTAGTATTCATCTTGTTCATCATCAACACTCTTTTCTGCACTTGAGAGTGTTTTATTGGTGTCACCACTATCACTGTTTTGCTCAAATTCACCACTGTCTTTCCCTTCATGGCTTCCATGTTCATCTTCCTCTTCTATGTCATCATCATGTCCTTCGCTGCTGCTATCATCATCTTCCTATTCATTAAGCTCTACATTTGCCTCACTATTTTCCTCATTTTCACTGCTATTGGTTTGTTCTTCATGGTTGTTGCCATCATCTTTTTCCTTAGCACTGTTGTCCTCTTATTTTTCTTCATTTAACTCTGTTTCTACCTTACTGTCCTTTTCCTCTCGATTTTCATCTATTTTTCCATTAGTGCCACTGTTATTATCTTTATTGGATGCATCAGGAGAAGATGTAGGAGGTAGGCTTCCTTCTGGAGAAGGCATATGTGGAGATGATGGAGGAGTGGAGGTAGGTAGGTGTGAAGTGGAAGGAAAAGTTTGCTCAATGAAGGCTCAGAGATTTGCAAACAAATCATGTGAGATAAAAACCTCCTAAGGGATTCCTTGCTCCTCCAGCTGGTGTAAAACAATCATCTTAACCAAGGAGTGGTGAAAAGGGTTATGCATTTGGTGAGCATAACTCCTTTTCTTGACCACTAAAGCCATTTTTTCAATGCTCCAGTAGAGATAGTATGGTAGGTTTAGCAGTTTAACCCTATTGAAGTGAATTAGTAGCCTTATGTGATAAGAATAACCCTGGAGTACCTCCCCTCATAGGTGAAGTACTTGATAATCTACCTCATCAGTAGGGCATACCTCTCTAGTAGGTGGGAGAAGGGGAAAACATCCTTGCAGTCTTGTTGACAGCTAGGTTTGAGGTAGGGCTCATAGTAGCTCAAGTCCAATTTCTTCTGTTTAAACCATCTCTCACCAATATCTAGTATTCCTATGGCTTTAGCAATGGATTCAGATGAGAGTTCAAAATTTACTCCTGCTAGGTTGACTTGGTGATTTTCTCAGCTAAGGATGAACAACCTAGTCAAGTCTGAGTGGCTTTGAACTTGTTTAACCTTCTCAAAAAACTGAAAACATCCAACATCTTGAAAACATGCAAGGATCATGGGAGACTAAGTGATTTGAATGGTGTCTAAGGGCTAAAACCTATTAACCCTTCCTCCCTAGTGTTTTGGCTTAATAAGCCTTTGGCATTCATCATTGGTTGTACTGATCTCTTCCTCAGACATGGTGGCTGATTATAAATTTGAACAAAGTGGTTTGTTTCTTGATGAGGGCTTTTGGGTGTAGGGAGGGAAAATGAATGATGTGAGGGCAAGTATTAGAAAATGAGGGCTAGGATGAAGCATTCAAGGAGTGTTTTCAGTTTTTAGAGGTAGGTTTGTTGTCACTCAGTGTCTTTACACATATAACAACCTTTCTCTTGGTAATTTCATGCCCTAGAGGGTCAAAATTTAATTTCCATGCAGCTTAGTGTTTTCTCAAGTTTTTTAGGTTTTGAACCTTTCCCTTGATTATATATACAAAGGAAAAATTGGACAGAAAACAAAGAAATGCCACCAACCTTGTCTAACCCTTTGCAGGAGCTTGGAGGAAAAAATGTCACTTCTGGGCACCTTTGGGAAAATTTGACAAAAACATTGCAGGAGCATAGCGCCACCCGACTACACGTTCAGGTCGTGTCGGGCTGGCAAGTCTGTGCGCAGCACCTGAGGTCTTTTACAGGCGAATCAAGCTGGTAAATGGGCCTGTCGGGCAGTCAAGATGTTTTGGGCCTGTGCGTAGCATTCGCACAGGTGTGTAGCGGCACCCTCTCGGTGCGTAGCGCAGTGTTAATTTACACTGCCGCTACCTTGTTTGTGCGCAGTGCCGATGGCCAAGTGCGTAGTGCCGGCCTCGGTGTGCAGTGCCTGAAATTTTTTAAAAAATTGACACAAAACCCTAAAAACTTGCTTTCAACATCTCTCTCTCTTTTTACAATGACAAATGAGGTTGAGGGAAAGGGAAAGGAGGTTTTATAGTCTTTTGAAAAATAAATTTATGAGCCCAAACCCACTTTCTAAGGTTTATTTCTCTTTACTTTTTCTCACTGTGCTTTTTGGCCTTTTTGGTCCTGTAGGTGGTAGAGTATCAGAAAAAGTGGTTTTTTGCCTTTCTAGAAACCTCTTAATGTTCTTATTTTTCTTACAAACCCTTCAATCAGCTCAAAATGAACCTTTTAATGATGTTTTAACATTTGCACACAACAGATTTGTGTTTATTTGTCATATTTTCCTTTGACTGACATTCTGTCAGGTTTTCTCTTTAAAACAGTGAACAACCTCCCAGTATGAAAATCCTTGGAGCAAGTATCAACAGTCCCTCTAGTCTTTATGTGGGCCATCATTGTGAAAAAGTCTTGGTCTGTTTGCCTTTATCAATCTTCCTGTAGGTAGCTATTTTGACAGTTCTGCAAAAGTGTCATTTATAGCTAACCTGTCTTTTGCAAAATATACTTTTGATAAGGAAACCTTTGTTGGGGGCTTTACTGCCCTGCTTTAAATCAGTGGTATATTTGTTTCTTAGACCATTCTAACAATGATGTATGTCAAGTGAGGGAGGTGAGCTATTTAAACCATTTTTGTGCTTTTTCTAGCCACTTTTGTTCTTGCAGGTGCCTACACAACTTTTGCCTTAGATCACTGTATCTTTTGGAGTTGGACAGCTCAATTTATCAACCATGAACCTAGGCTTGTCATAGTTGCCTCCTTTGGCAATTTTTTCCCTCATGCTTGTCTCCTTTTACCCTTAAAATGTTTTTCTATCCTTTCTTTGAGATGTCAAACCTTGAACTGATATTCCTAGCCTTTTTGTCCTTTTGGTGAAGTGGGGTACTGGTGTTTAGGTCTTCCTCCTTTGATCCCTTTAGTTCTCTGATTTTACCTTTTTAAACCTTATACTTTTTGTACCAATACTCTTTTCCCTTTTGTACCGTTGGTGATGTGGAGTCAATGCCTCTTTGCCAAACCCTAGAGGGGCAGCTTGAAACCTTCTGAAACCATTTGTTGTTATGAAGGAGGTTCTGTTATCACCTTTTGACCAGTTTGTAAACTTTCCCAAACTCCTAGGCTTTAGGGCTGCTTAGAAAAAGTAAATAGGGTTTTCTTATAAGTTCTATGAAACTTCTCAAACTCATTCATCATTTCTAAATGTCTTCAATGAGAATTTGAAGGAGTTGAGGTGGCCTTTTCCCTTGTAACCCTAGAACTGATTCCTTGTTTGGTCAAAGCTGTCAAAAACCGTGATTCTTATCAAACATATGCTTTTTGCTTTCTTATTGCTATGAATGGTCTTCTTATGATAATTTTCTTTCCTACCTTACCCATTGCTAGTCTGATGGCTATTTGATCCTTTTGCAGAAATGTGAACAAAAGGTAGTTGTCCCCTTGCAAGATTCATGCTTTAGGCCAAAAAGCCTTCCTTGAATATCCTTTTTGATTAGTTTGGACAAGATAACCTGTCCTTTTCTTCTTTGAATGCATAATCTTCATACAGGAACAACATATTTTGTAGGGCACCAAATCCACCCTATGACTTTGTGAAACCCTAGGTGACCTAGTGGAGGCTTTCTTGGACTTGGTTTTTGGACTAAGACCTAGAATTTGGGATCATCAAGTGTAAGATAGAGTTTATGATAAACTGATGTTTTGAAGATCCAAAATCCAATGTAATTGATTTATCTTAGATAGCCTACAGAGATAGTTTGAGACCATCAGTGTTTGGGAGTATTTTGGGAGACACAAAAAAGATGTTTGATTGGTGGGCTTAGGTAGAAGTGGAGGGTTTTTAGGCAAAAAAAAACAGAGGATTTGGGTCAAATATTACTGGATATAGACAAAATGAGTGAAATAAGACTCTAATGGGTTTTCTAGGACTGGTTAGTAGAGCTGGACATGATGGAAAGATAAAATAGTGAAAAATTATCTTTAAGGATGATGAAGGTAGTGAGATTCTAGAACGCACAATTTCTATAAAATTTGTTCCTAGAAATCTAGGGAAATCATTTAGTCATCTATGAAGGAAAAAAAGATTGATGACTAACATATCCTTCCTAGGTACAATCGCACCAGTCATACGACCAGGAGAATCCTAGTTATCCTCCTAAAACGGCAAGGAAAAAATCAAAAAACAAACAAAAGGGAAACCATGGGCAGGGGGCAACAACCAACATAGCCCTCTACGATCTCAGGCTGGGGGAAACTCCAACCGAAATCAAAACTAGGAGCCAAATAACTCCCAAGGGAAAAACAAGAGGCCTAATCTTCAGACCAACCACTCTTGCACAATTTGTGGTGAGTATGGCCATTACACTCATCACTGTCCTGAAATCCTTGAGCTAAAGAAGCTTTAGGGTAACCGAGGACAAGGGGGACCCACACAAAAAAAATCTATAATGCAATAGCCCTTCCCCCACCAAGGGGAAGTTAGTATCCAATAATAGCAAACACCCCCTAATGATTTCGAAAACAACAACCAAAAAATCTATATGAATGGAGAAGAAATATTCTTTCAAACACGGAATCGAAGTTATGATACCCCGCTAGACACCAGTTTGTCACGGGCTAGCACGAGTGCACCTACAACACCATTGAATATATAAAAAATACCTATTGAACCTTTGCCAAAGATGGCTAAGGGACCAACTAGGCGAGTAGGAAAGCATTCCAAAGAAGCCCATAATCACATCATTGTGGAAGATTTAGCCCAATATCCTGCTGCCATGCTAGCTTTGGAAGTCTTGTAATATTTCCCAAAACAAAGAAAGGACTTACTTTCCACATTAGGTGAAATCAACCTTGCTGATTCATGCCTAATGGCTTTTGATTTAGATAAGGCCACCCCTAGGCTTCCTTCGTTGGTCACCTTCCAGATACCAGTATCAATCCATAACATCACTATCGACCGATGTATCATTGATGAGGGTGCATCCAGGTGCATCATGTCAAAAAACGTTTGGAAAAAATTTGGGTCTCTTGAACTAAAGCCATAGAACATCACACTTAGAGCATACGACGGGCACCCTTTTGCTCCCATTGGTCTCTATCAAAATTTTCCAGTCTGCTTGGCCAGAAAGACAGTTCTTATAGACATTGAGGTCTTTGATGCTTAGATGGATTAGAATATACTCCTTGGGCAAAGTTATATGTATGAAATGTCTGCCATAACATCCTCTGTCTTCCGAACCATGATGTTCCCCCATGAGGACCGCATCATTACCATCAAACAATTGACGTACCACGACAAGTGATCCCTAACAAAATTCGATGTCATTATACCCTATGTAGACACATATGCTGAAACACTTACACGGTACCAAGAATATGGCCCTGGCCAATTCAAACCATCGTCTATCCTCAGATCATTCCTAGGAGATCCCCCTGTCATACCAGAATCATCTATTGATATCACAAGGGCTCTGGTGTGCATGATGTCTACATCAAGCATCAAAGACAGCCAGGAGATAGAGACTAGTAGTAATGACACCGAGGCCTTTGTCACGGTGGCATATCTATCCTACGTTGTCTCCCAAAATCCTTTTCTATACCCTCCATCTAGTTTTGTGTTACAACAAGTCTTGGAAAAAATAGTGTTGCCCAACATATCTTTCACAATGCCAGTTTGGTACTTGGTCCCACCTACCATGACATGAGTCACAAGCATCACCTCTATAGGGTTAATCCCCCTTAATCCTGAGGAGGCCCCACATATTAAGGAAACCGCCACAACCATAAGATTTAAGGAAACTCTCGTCGCAAAAACGATTGTAATGACCAATAAAACCCATAAAAAATGGAATAAGGTATAAAATACCATCATACAACAAGAATTACAACCTTGCACAGTATGTGCCATAGTAGGCCACCCTACCCATATATGACTAGAGCTATATGAATTAAAACTTCTCCTAAGCTTTGAAATAAATATCGCGGTAACAAGTTCCCGTAAAAAGGAACCAGCCACAAAAAATCAAGGCAAAGCATTGCGTACCAACCACGCATGCGCTATTTGTAACATTTATTGGAGTTATACTCATCATTGTCTAGAAATACATGATATAATGATGCCTTACATGCCCTAGAATAGTCATATCAAGAGGATCCCTCCATACAGTCAAATGGAGAAGAACCTTGCGTCATATTATACATGCAGGAGGCATGGAAGTCACGAGAAATCCCCCCTTTAATCCCTCCTCCTCCTATACAATGTTGTGCACTCTGCGATGAATAAGATCATTTCATCGCCGAATGTGTAGCCCTACATTTGTTTCAATGATGGTGTCCAATTAATTTTGTATACCATACTGAACTTCTATCCATCCAACATTCGTGTCAGGTATGTGGTGGCGATCACCCATTAAGCCATTGTCATTACATCCCTTGATTCCGCACATAACTAGCCAGTTTACACATGACCATAGTTCGCCTCTCCCTAGAAGGTGGCTCAGACACAAAATCCATCGATAGCTCAATAAAGAGAGAGGATGTGACAAGTAGGTCCATTCTCTTCCTGTCACAAAAAAGTGGCCAGTCAGGGAACCCTTAATCACCCCCACCCACCCTCCACGGAGAAGCCCAACCTGTGCTTGTGTAACACACACAACCATATGGTTGCCACATCCCTAGACCTAGAAGCTCTACACTGCTGGTACCTGATCACGTAACTGACCGAACATGACGGGAACACCCAAGAACGACTTTCTTGTCTAGTATGTCAGGGCAACCATCATGATTAGTGCTGTACGTATATCCCTTGAGTGCGCCCACTAATTAACATCATTCATTCATTAGAAATGCACCACCAGGATATCATCAATTTAGAGCTTAGAAAACCTAATGGAAGGAAAATCCCCCCCAGGCAGCCTACCCCATTTCCATACCAACACGTTGGGTGAGTTAAGAAGATGCATTGACCTAGCATGACCCATGTCCAGCCTAGGCCAACATGCAGGCTATGCGACAAAATTGTTCAGCAGGTCAATCAGTGTAAAGAATTGAAGCACCTCACAATGCCCAAAAGAGGATCCACATATTCATGCCTCCAAAAAATTAAACTTTTCAGTTTCGACAGGTATGCCCTCTCTTATACTCTTTTCATTTAGCACATGTTGTCAATAATATTTGAATGAGAAACATTATTTCACTTGGGATATTTTCTTGCAAGTATTATACAACACAACAAGCCACCTATTTCCCCATGCACTGAAGGTTCCAGAGTAGGTATCATTCTACCCTCAGCATGATAGAGTCATAGAGAAACTCTACATATCTTGACATCATTTCTCCACAAGAAATAAACCATAGGTTCCAAACACTCGACCATGTTTATGATCTCCCCACCTTGCACATCCTCGTTGGTCAGTAGAGCCTTTCCCTCCATGGCATCCATCACTCAAGTTAGACCATGCATAAAAAAATATGATGCCATGGCCATACCACCTCAATCTAGGAATGACTTCATGCTCATTCATCCACCACGCAGCAAGTCAAGTTTTACCATATCAAAATAAAACCCCTTTCCTGGACAACCATTTTTGCAAGCACATCGAATACGCACCACCACGTCTCACATTTGGCCTACCATCCCTCCATCAGCATAGCCCATCTGCAATATTTTCCATCTACTTCATCATCCCCACATGGAGACCAACCAACGAGGCCCCCACCCTTAGAAAAAAAACCTTCCTCACATCATCGGTGAACGAGAATTTTCATGTTTGGGGGACATATCTCTGTGTTTTGTACAATCCAATCCCATTTTTTTTATTCTTTTAGCAAGTTTACAAATATTTCAAACGGATAATATCCCCCACTTGTAGGTTTTAACCATGAACATAAATTATCTACACATGAATCTTATAACAGAAAATAAACAATAGCGAGAGCATAAAACATAAAACATATAAACACAGATATTTTCCCCTAGATCCCAAATTGGGACGACCAACTTGATTTTTCATTATATTCCTTTTAGTGTTACAACACATATATATACATGCCGAAGCATACATAAACCCAAATCCATTAACCCTGGATTAGAAACCGTAGTTCCCTTGACCAGATCTACAAAATACCAGGGGTCGAAAACCATCGTACCCCAAAACCATGTGCAAACTGATGCACAAAACATGGGTGGGTCCGCATATGAGTGGGACTGCATACCAAAAATTTTCGCCGGGGAACTGCCCCGGACCCTGACAAGGGGGGATGCCGCCCCCCCTCTGACCCCCCTGCTACGCCCGGCGCAATATAAAACGTGTGGGGCTAGTCATGGAAAGAATATAACACACACCCAACATTCTCCCACTTGTTGTTTTCTTTCCACGGGGGGGCACATGAAAGCTTATTCTTTTGGCCAATTCTTCAACACCCATTGTTTCTCTACACCAAGAGAACTTCTGAGTGCTCACAGACTTTGTCAATGCATCTACAACATTCTTCAAAGTGTCCACCTTTACCAGTAACACCTTTTTAGCCTCAACCATATCTCTAACAAAGTGATATTGAACATCAATGTGCTTTGTCTTTGAATGATAAGCAGGGTTCTTAGCCAATAAAATTGCACTTTGGCTATCACAGTCTATCCTTATAGCTTGCTGTACCAACCCCATACTTGAACACAATCTCTGCAACCAAACTGATTCCTTGCTTGCATGAGTGGCTGCTATGTATTCTGCCTTTGTAGTTGAAAGCGCCACTACAGACTGTCTTTTACTCATCCAACTGACTGCACCTCCAAATAGGCTAAACACATACCCACTTGTAGATATTCTTTGGTCCAGATCTCCAGCCCAGTCTGCATCAACAAAACCACGAATGTCCAACAATCTTTCCAATCCTGGTCTTCCCTGGTAGCACAAGCCATAATCACTAGTGCCACGTAAATATCTGAAAACCCGCTTCACTGTTGTCCAATGCTCCTTCCCTGGGTTTGACATAAACCTGCTCAATACTCCCATTGCATGTGCAATGTCTAGTCTAGTACAAACCATTGCATACATCAGGCTACTTGCACTTGCATATGGAACACGGGACATATACTCCTCTTCTTCTTGTGTTTTGGGACACTGTTCAGCAGACAGCTTTACACCTACGGGAATAGGAACATTCATCGGTTTACTATCCTGCATATTGAACCTCTGCAATATAGTCTCGACATACTTCCTCTGGTTTAACCAGAGCTTCCTCTTTGCCCGATCTCTCTTAATTTCCATGCCCAAAATATAGTTTGCGGCACCAAGATCCTTCATGTCGAATTTGGAGAACAGTTGGGTCTTCAAATCTTGGATAATTTCTTTGTCATTTCCAATCAACAACATATCATCCACATACAAGACCAAATAAATAACACGGTCACCAATTAATTTAAAATAAACACAGTGATCCTCCTTGCTTATAGTGAAGCCAAGTCCCCGTATATAGGTATCAAATTTCTGATACCACATCCTTGGTGACTGTTTTAACCCATACAACGACTTCTTCAACCTGCATACCAGGTCTTTCTTACCCTTCACCATAAAGCCTTCAGGTTGCTTCCTGTAGATCTCCTCTTCTAGATCCCCATGAATAAATGTTGTCTTCACATCCATCTTTTCTATCTCAAAATCAAATGCAGCAGCAAAAGATAAAATTAATCTAATAGAAGTAACCTTGGCAACAGGAGAAAAAATATCACCAAAATCAATTCCCGGCAATTGGGAATAACCTTTTGCTACCAACCGAGCTTTGTATTTCTCCACCTTGCCTTCTACATTCATCTTCTTTTTAAACACCCATTTGCTCCCTATGGGATTCCTTCCAGCCAGCAACTCCACCAGATCCCATGCCTCATTTTTGTGCAAGGATGCCATTTCATCAACCATGGCCTCCTTCCAGAGTTTTCCATCCTCTGAGTCTATTGTCTCCCTAACAGTTCTGGGATCGTCATCAGTTATAGTTAAGGCAAAACCTGAACAGAAAGCAGATGGACTATACCTTTCTGGTTGCCTTCTTTCCCGAACTGATATTCTCAAAGCTGGGGTTTGTGGCTCTTCCTCTTCTGAATCTTCTTCTATTGTAGAGTTTGATTCATCCTCCTTTAGCTCAAACTCTATCCTCTCAGGTTCCTTTGGTAGGACTTCATGTGTAACAACATGTTTCACCTCTATAAACACCACATCTCGGTTGTACACAACCTTCCTTGTTTCTGGGTTCCAAAGCTTGTAACCCTTTAAACCATCCTTATACCCAATAAAGATGCACTTTTCAGATTTATTATCCAACTTGGTCCTTTTCTCCTTTGGAACATGTACATATGCATCACATCCAAATACCCTTAGATGTGAAATAGAGGGTTTCTTACCAGTCCATACCTCATGTGGGGTCTTATCCTCCAACGATGATGAAGGTGATATGTTAACTAAGTAACATGCAGTCTCCACTGCCTCTGCCCAGAATTCTTGTCCTAACCCGGTACCACTGAGCATGCTTCTTGCCTTTTCCATCAGTGTTCTATTCATTCTTTCTACAACTCCATTTTGCTGAGGTGTGTATGGAGTAGTCTTCTGTCGTGCTATACCACACTTCTTACGGAACTCTTCAAATTCCTTCTTGCAGAACTCCCCACCATTATCTGTCCTCAACGCCTTTATCTTCTTCTCTGTCTGGTTTTCCACCAGAGCCTTAAATTCTTTAAATTTGTCAAAGACTTGAGATTTATTCCTCAAGAAATATATCCATGTATTCCTTGAGAAGTCATCTATGAATGAAACATAGTACACAGACTTTCCCAGTGATGGAACTGACACAGGTCCAAACACATCACTGTGCACAAGTTCTAATATCTTGTTCGCCCTCTTAGCACCAGAAGGAAAACTCACCTGATTCTACTTCCCATATACACAATGTTCACAGAAATCGAAATCCAGAGAGCAATTAGACATACCTTCTACCATACCATTTCTATGCAGTATCCGAAGGCCCTTCTCTCCAATATGTCCAAGCCTTTGATGCCATAACATGGTCTTTTCTCCAGAGACAGCTAGGCTTTCCACTCCACTTTTAGGAACCACATAACTATTACACCCATCAATAACAGTGCTACCTTGTAGCTTGTACAGAGTTCCAGTCCGAACTCCCCGCATTAATACCAGTGCTCCTCGAACCATCTTGCAGGCATCTTTCTCGAACACTGTTTTTACACCTGCATCATCCATCTTGCTTACAGAAATCAGATTTCTGGCCAATGTAGGAATATGCAGAACACCAGGAAGTGTTCTAATCCTTCCACCTTGCAGCTTCAGCTTGACTTTTCCACGTCCGACGATTCTGGCCTTCTTATCATCCCCTAGGAAGACATCACCACCATCATATTTCTCATACTCGCAGAACCACTCCCTATGGGGAGTGAAGTGAAAGGATGCACCTGAGTCAATCAACCATGACTCATGATCTACATGTGTATTTGAAGAAGAAGCCAAATACACATCTCCACCTTCATCCAAGGTGGTTTTTTCCTCTGCAGAAGGAGCTTCATCAGATCCCTTTCCTTTCTCAGGAGCTTTAGATCTGCATTCCTTTTTGTAGTTTCCTTCCTTTCCACATTTCCAGCACACCTTTACAAACTTTCCAGGAGATTTAGATATTCCTCTAGATTTAGATCTCCCACTCGAAACCTTATTCTTGTTTCTATTTTGGGACCTTCCTCGTACAGATAAGGCATCTCCATTTTGACCCTCCATATTTCTCCATCTCATTTCCTCCGACAGCAAGGCTGAGACAATGTCATCAAAATTCAAGGTATTTGTGTTGCTACCTATTGCAATAACCAGACTGTCCCACGAGTTTGGTAGAGAACACAACAAACTGATGCACTTATCTTCATCTGAGATTTTAATATCAACAGATGAAAGTTGACTTACCACAGTATTGAAGGCGTTCATATGCTCTGTCACCGAGTCTCCATCCTTCATCCTCAGGTTATACAGCTTTTTCCGCAGGAACAACTTATTCACCAGAGACTTAGATTGGTACAAAGTCCCAAGTTTTTCCCACAAATTCTTCGCCGTAGCTTCCCCAGATACATTCAACAATATTTAATTTGATACACACAACCGTATTGTGCTTTTAGCCTTCCGATCCAGTTTCTTCCAGTCTTCATCTAACATTGCCATTGGTTTAGTACCTGGATCTACCGTGATCCACTGACCTTTATCCACCAGCAGATCCTCCATCTTGATCTTCCACAACTCAAAACTCTGACCATTAAATTTCTCGGTCTCTATCTTTTTCGCCGCTCGCCATCTTCTTTCACCACAAGAATCAATTCTGCATATCTCCCACTGAACAGGGTCTACCTCAGGCCCAAGCAAAAAACCCTTAGCAGCAAAGGCATCCCCTTGAAGCCGAAACAACTCTGATACCAAATGTAGATTTTAACCCTGAAATTATCTACACACGAATATTATAACAAAAAATAAACAATAGTAAGAGCATAAAACATAAAACGGATAAACACAGAGATTTTCCCCTGGATCCCAAATCCGGACAACCAGCTTGATTTTTCATTATATTCCTTTTAGTGTTACAACACATATATATACATGCCGAAGCATACATAAACCCCAATCCATTAACCCTAGATTAGAACATAACCGTAGTTCCCTTGACCGGATGTACAAAATACCAGGGGCCGAAAACCATCGTACCCCAAAACCATGTACAAATCATGCACAAAACATGGAGTGGGTCCGCATATGAGTAGGACCCGCGAGACCAAAATTTTCTTAGAACGCGCCGGACCCCGGCAGTGCCTCCTCCCTTGTGACCCCCCTGCTGCGCCCGGCGCAACGTACAACGCTTGGGGCTAGTCGTGGAAAGAATATAACACAGCCAACACCACTCATCCATCCATTTTTCTCCCATGGAAGTAGTCCCTAATCACCCTTGGTCGGAGCATCACACCTTTCATGCAAAGCCACCATGACATTCATAACCAACATATACCCACCCTGGATGTCCTACTGACTCTAGGGATTTCCTCATCAGAAATAGTTATGACTGCCGCGAAACAAATTTTTTCATGCTCTGACCTTGGGCCACTGAACTCCCATCATCATTTCTCAGTCATCCCTTGCCATCATGCCTATGTTAACACTATCAAATGAGACCCTGATCCCTTGCATCAATAGCTCTCTCGTTCGGTTGAGGCTTCCTTTTTGTCGACTTCAACACCCATTCTCCAAAAAGGTAGCAGTACCTTGGATGACTCCTCACCTCAATAGGGGCATCTTCAGGTGGCACTGTGGGAATCATCATTTCCCATAGATATCATCGATCCTCCCAACATTCGACTACAACACAATATTTCATGCCAAGATGGTATTGTACTTTACAACCATTGCACTTTGCCTAGATTCATCGAAGACTCATGCCATTAGAAGCATCTCTTTCAGTAATTCTTACACGAGAAGGTCCTAGTCATACACCCATGTGTACAATGAAAATTTATATGCCATACAAATATTACGCATGTGGGCACCACATTCAACCTATTGTCAAAGAAAAAATGCCCCTAAGGGCATCAACAATCTTCGTCATCAACCAAATCAGCATATCACTACCATATCAGTGACACAGACATAACCTTTATCTGTTAGATAGATTTTTTTAGCTCGCCAAATAATTACGAGTATGGGACATGCCCGCCTCGTAAAAAAAAATTATTTGTTGTATCATACTATTTCTTTCAAGTTTCTAATAGAACATGGTCGCTCTTTTACCCACTATAAGTGGTCTCCAACCTTGGGTTGTACGCATGTCTCTCTCTCTCTCGAAACATGTTACACATAACATAAAATGAATTTTGGCTATACAGTTCTTCCTAGACCTCACACATTACGGGAAAATGTTATCACTGGAAAATAGGACAAGAAAAATGACATTTGGAATGTCAAGCAGAAGGATTTATAGGGCTGAGAAACATTAGAGAATCTGGAAAATTTAAAAATATCTAAGGTCAAGAGGAAAAATGTCAAATTTCCCACCAAAGACACATGCAAAATGCGCTTTGCGTGCATTTTTCTTCGATAGGCATGTTGTTCTACATGGATTTCCCCCAAAAAGTCACGTGGTTATAGTAGTGGCAGAAGTCACCATATAGGACCACTTGACACACTTCAGGAGAAGATCCTCCACTTGAGGCCGCTCTAGGACAGTCGCCTAGAGCCACCTTGAGACCTCAAGTGAGCACACAAAGGAAACAAACCCCACTCTTGGGTCACTATCCACAATTGTACCAAGAGAGCGAAGAAGGATTTGAATTTTCCTATAAATTTCCACTATGAGAAGAACAAAATGAGAACACATTGTTATGCTGGCCAAATTTCCCATGAGAAAACCAACAGTGTGTGATCTGAAGTAGCAATAGAGTTAGAGGATTCAATTGTTGGCCACTGAACAACTGCAATCCCTTAGGAGAAGAGAGAGGCCTTGCAGAACCAGCTCAAGGGTAAAGCCCTCCTTTCATTGGGTGTTATAGCTCCATAGCTCTAAGGATCCTTTGGAAAGTGTGTAACATTCTACCTTTCTTTACTAATAGAGGCCAATAAGAGGGGATTATTCCACCATTTGTATTATTATCTCATTTGACTCATTTGAGCTTGTGTTTTTTTTTTATTATAGTTGTGTTTATTTTTCTTATGTGCAGCATACTATGTTCCATAACTTATTGTGTCTTATATGTTTGCATGTGTTCACTAACTAGCTAACCACCTTTTCTACCCTTGACCATTGCTTGTAGGCTGCAACCATTCCTACCAAGCACCCATGGTTTAGTACACTCATGCACTAAACACGCCATAACAGGGTTCATATTAAGTGAATTATAAGTTACTAGGCGCTAATGGAGAAGCCCTTGAAAAACCATTGAGTCCAACTTTCAATATTATATGTACATATATGGGAAGAGTGAGGGTTGATCTGTAGGGCTCAAATTTCATGTTGAATGAGCCCATGTGATGTGGTGTCTAGACCAAACATCAAGGGAGAAAATCCCATACCATATATTCTTATGACACGGGTGGCCAGAAGTTAGGGCCTGGAAAAATGTAGAGACCCATTTCCATGCACAAAGGCAAAGAGGTATGAGCCACTAATGGGGCGGTGCAATGGTAATTGGATAATCTCAAAGGTTTCTCCCCAGGGTGTTCGAGTGGAGCATGATAGAAATTTGCTACGATCAAAATCCCAAGGTGAGTTGGCATAGTGGGGCCAATATTAAGTGTTAGTGAATCATTGTGGTGGAAAACCCAAAAATTGTTACAACATGGAGAAGAAATTATGTATTTACTCGGGGGACGAGGTGGGCACCTGTGGAAGTACACGTCATATCAACATTATTTCCTTGGTAGTATTCATTTGCTTGCTAGTTGCATTGGAAATTTGTTATTACTTGATAGGGTACTCATTTTATCAGATTAGAGTAGGTAGATGGTGCAAATATGCTTGTTGGGCAAGCATATTTTTATATTTTAGATTTCATTTCATCATTCATATTTTCAAGGTGCAACAACGATTTCTGTCAAATAGTTTGCAGTGCATAGTTCAGGTGTAGTTTTAGTTCAAATTTACAGTATGCGAAGAAGCTTGCTAGGAAAGCATGTGATCTATTTTTATGTCTTTTTTACTTAAAAAAACTCATGTCAAAGTCGGAAGGAATAATCAGTCATTTTCCAGTCACTGATTTGTAGGATAGATCAAGATACAGGTTGTTAGATCAGCCAAACGGAAAAGGCACTCATTTACAAAACCGGATATTTGAGATTCTTGACACCTCCTTCGTAGCTTCCATCCCCAATTGGAGCTAATTTTAGGACCCTATGATATAGGTATTTGTTCTCCAAGTTATCTATTTGGGAATTGTTCTCATCAGGTTGAAAATGTTTTCATGATAAGGTTATCAGGAGTAATGGTCTAGCAGTATTTCCAATGCTTCAAATCAGATATCACATGGTAGGTTGGAATTATGATGTTTTCACATGAGCTTTTAAGTTTAAAGTGGCCAAATTAAGTGTTTTTAATATTTTGGTTATATTCTAATGGTCACATCAAAGTTAGGTTTTCAATAGCTAAATGTTCTAAATATTATAGCTCTTAGCTACTGAAAGTTAAAACTTTCGATAGCTAAAACAACTTACCTACACCTATATCTAGCTGCCAAAAGTCCCGAATATCTATAGGGTTTTAAGAGTCCTGTCACTTCCATATCGGCAGTTGTACACAGGTAATCATTTGAAATTAACTTGCCAAGACTGTGCCAAGGTATCATTCATCCAACTTTAAAAAATATAATGACTCGTTTATACCTCCACATCACACAATCATAACCTAAATTGTGCCCACTGATTTCAATTAATCCCGAAAAATGGTCATGATCCTTCCCATGCTTTGAATAGTTTGAAAATCGGTTTCTATTTGTTTTAAAGTTACTCACAGGTTCTCGAAACCTTCATCCTCGACCCTATCCTTGTTTTTTGTTGTTATACCTCACCTTCATTTTCATTCGAGTTAATGATCTGCCTCGACATACACTTCCCATTTTTTAACCAATGCTGTCACTGAAAAAATGGTTTCAAGAATTCAGGTGATGAAGATGTCAACCGGAGGTGCTCTGTTGAGGAAGGAATTTAAAGACACTTCATATCTTTATGCACACCCTCAGGACTCTGAACTGTTCAAGAAGGTTGGATGTGACAGGTTCTATCAAAATTTCCAGGGATACCATCAGGGTAACACAGAAGCATTTTCCAAGAGATTTGATGGTTGTAAGGTTCAGCATGGGCCTATGGTAATGCAAATAGATGAGGCCAACGTTGAAGTAGATACAAAGATTCCTAGTGAAGGAGGGAGGTGGTTTAAGACTACCTCAATCAAAGAATTTGATTTCAGGTCTTTCCTCAAAGAAGGACATCAAAATATAAAGTGGAAAAAGGATATCCCCAAGAGTTATTCGTAGGCGAATTGGCAAACATTGTTAAAGATGTTCCAATTTTACATCACTTTTGAGGGGAGATATGGAAGGACCATGCTCTACCACTTCAGACTACGCCTCCATTTCACAGGTAAGAAACCTCTAAACATGCCATTTTACCTTCTCAAGAGTCTTACCAAGATGGCTTCTAAAGTTTAGGCCAAGCCTCAGATAGCTAGCAGCAGTCATTTCCATCATGGATTGATTAAATTGATAGTTTTAGAAGATCTCAACAAAAGAAACAAAACTTGGAACTATCTCTTGTTTTGGTGATAATTTGAGGAAGAAATTCAACCAAATAAAGGATTAACTCCCTCACAGGAATTGACTTCCCCAAAACCCAGTGAGAGGAAGAGAAGAGCACTGTCTCCTGTGGAAATTGTCACCAAGTCTTGTCCCTCAAAATCAAAGAAGTCAAAGAATAAGTTATAGTTTGGAAAGGAGGCAAAGGATCAAGGGAAAACTGCAGAAAAAAATTTCATAAACCTACCATATTCAGAAACAGAAGCAGAACCATTAGCTGTAGAAATAGGAGCAGAACCATTAGCTATAGAAATGGAAGCAGAGCCACCAACTGTAGAAATGGAAGCCTCTGAAGAAGCCAGAACATCATAAAAAAATAAGGTTAGAAAAAATCCTAAGTTACCGAAACTGAAAGAAGAAAATGACGAGTTAAAAGTGTTAGAGAGACTTCTGAAGAAGGAAAACAAAACTCTTAAGCAGTCATCTAGAAAAATTGGCTCTACATTGGATCAATTAGCCATCAAGTATGAAACAATAAAGCACAAGAACAAGATGCTTTGCAAGCATAATATCAAGTTGCAAAACATGAAAAGGGTTTTTAGATTCAATTTTATCCACAAGAAATTAAAGCCTCAAGCTTCATACCCTAGCTCAAGATGCCCTTGATTTGAATTGAAGTGGTTATAATAAATGAAACAGGGTAAAAGGGAAACTCAACCATTTTTTATTAAATTCAGGAGAAATTACAGTTTTTTTCAGCTAAAGAGAATTTCAGATCCCTCATTGTCTGCTGAAAATCATGCCCAGAAAATCAGCAGCTAAACGTGCTTTGTGTAACCTCATTAGCAATCGAAAGTTCTGTTATGGACAGAAAGCATCAAATCACCTCAAATCAAGGAAAAATGATTCCTTCAATGATCTCCAAAGTGTCCAGAATGATCTTCTAGTTATGACTTGTCCTCAACATGGTACTATTAACCTCAAATTCAATCAGATTGTTTTTTTAAAGAATATCAAAGAAAATCTAGTTTTGTTGGAATTTTGTTGTATTTTCCAGTTCGAGGGTTGTAGTGAGCAAGCAATTTTTTTTGTTTTTACCATTTCAAGGTTAAAAATTGAATATTTTGTAATATATTTAGGATATAGGGCATGATTTTTAAAGAGACCAAATCTCTATTTTGGGTAGAACATAAATAGGTATTTTCCAGAAATATCTTAAAACAATTAAGGAAGAGATTTGATCATCCTAATTTGTAGGATCTTAATGTAATGGGAAAATTATAAAAGATATAATTCCATATGGAATAATGGTTAGACTCGAAGGGAAGGATGGTATGGTAATGTCATCAACTATTGTAAAAAATTTCAGTAGGTTGTAATTGATTTTCTTGAATGAATACAAAGACCTTTAGTTTTCTAGATTCTTATGTCATGATTATGAGGTGAAGTGATTCTTGATGTTATTTTCTATTTACTTGTTTCACATATTGTTTTCCTTTCTTACTGATTATGATAAAATTATGTTCAGGATTTTTTTCGGACACCCTGCACTGACTTAAAACAATATTCATGTTCTCTTCTTAAATTTGAATGTGGAATTCAGATAAGGTCTTCTCTGCATTTAGATTGAATCCTAATCTGTCCTTCTCTTCCATCTAATAAAGTTTAAATATCCACTGGCATGAATGTCTTACGTGGTTACCCATGATATTAGTTATTCATTCATTTAAATCAACTTTTACCTTTTGACTCCATTATCCCAATGGCCCTCTTCTGTAGTCTCAACAAAAAATTTCAACAAACCTTTCTATCCTCATAACTAGCCTAATATCAAAAGTATAAAACAAATCTAAATCATATAGAGAGATCCCTCTCTGAGTCTTAGAGGGCTAGATCCTTGACTCAAAGTAGTTTTGATGTTGCCTCTCAGGTTCTATCTTTAACCTTGGAATTATAGAGAACTAACAAATTCATCTAAGAATCATGAAGAAATCCCTATGCCATCTCCACATAGCCGCAAAAAAACTTTTTAGTCCATGGATTCATCAACCATTCATATTTTCATCAAAATATGTCAAGAGCCATAGAAAATATACATCATATAACCAACATATAATCAGAAAATAACCAACATAGATACCATGGAAACTCAGCCATAATATCACTGATGTAATTACTACAAATGATCATAGATTGCAATAAGAAAATATCTCATATTAACATGTGAAAATACCAACCAAGTGAGGGCCTATCACATACCAACCAATCATAGCTTAGGCTGAACCAAATCTCTCTTTCAGCTAATCACCCTGTGCCATATTCCAAGCATGAATGTGGGATCTCATGGAATAAACCAAAAAAAACCAAAACATGGCTTCCAAAGGACAACCACCTCAACCCTCAACCAGTGATTCCACCTATATAGCCGAACATCACTAACATGAACCAGATTATTCTCTACCCAAGTTTTCTAGGGATTCCAGAACTAGTAAATCAATGCACAACCTTCCAAGGCTCTAGAGTATTTATCCAACCCATCTCCAGGGACTGGTAACTCAACCCACTAAGGGCTCCAGAGAATTTATGTAACCCATCTCTAGGGACTAGTAACTCAACCCGCTAAGGGCTCCAGAATATTTGTCCCAACCTATGTGCTAGGACTAGTAACTCAACCCAAGTTGTTCTACGGATTCCAGAGTGTTTGTTACAACCCAAAACATAAGGAATTATGATCACCAATTACAAAACAATCTAATGGAAAAACCCAACACGCAATGGATGTTAGTATGATTCTTTTGTCGTAAAAGATCACTTTAGCTACACATAACAAATAGCCCTAACATCGATTATGGCTGCCAAACATCTTTAAATCTGAAATTAGATGATTCAAATAATACTGCACAAATCCAGATCTAAGCATAAAAGATATTAAGCAGATAAAATACAATATGGCTCCATGCATCCAATAGACAAGACAAGAACAATGTGTTTAAAATAATGTTTTATATTATATTAAAGAATGGGGCACCTGAGAGGAAAACAAGAAAGGTGTTTACCGGTTCTCCTCAATGGGATGGGTTCTTGAAATTCCTCAACATTTTAGATCTAAAACTCCTCTCTCTTATTGTGGTAGAAAACCTAGACAAACATAGAACTCAATGGGAGCTCACAAGGCAAAAATGGAAAATGGTGACCAAGAATAGATCCAATGTGATCTAATGCAATGAAGGTGACTAATGAATGGGGAAAACCCTTCTATTTATAACAAAATATTGGGGTGTTCTAGAACTCGGTGCATGAATAAAATATTATTAATCGAATTCTAGAATCACCCTTTAGGAATATTTTATTATATTTGTTGGAGGGAAAAGGTCTTTTGACTTGGGTCAATTCCTTTATTTATAAACAATAAATAAATAAATGATTTATTTATTATTTTAGGGAGATGGTGGGAATATAATTATATAAATAATGATTTATTTAATTATTTAAAAATGATTTAGTCAAATTTAACTAGGAATATTATTTAAATAATGATTTGAATAACCTATTCCTAGGAAATAATTAAATCAACAATGATTTATTTAATTAATTTCCTTATTTTGGGTTAAATATGACCAGGAAATATAGACAAATGTTATTTTACATGGTGAAAACAATTTTAATTGGGGTAAAATTTGTCTTACATGGTGTACTTGGGTTCATCTAATGATAATGGGTTAGATGACCAAAAAAATAGTGTAACAATGGATATCCAAGAAATGGAAAGGCAAGGCTAAAACCATTGTTAATATAGGAAAATATGCATGCCATTGATAGCACATAACCATAGAATCACATGCATATACAATGCATCCATAAATCAACAAGGAAATCACACATGCAACCTATTACCTGCAAACAAATCCAATTGTAGTTTTTGATCCACATGTTCCCTTGCACTTTCTTTCTTTCCTTAGTCTTATTTCTCTAAATCCAATGTATGCCAAAGTGCGCAAAGAATACTCTAAGTGTGCATGAGTATGAGAGAGTGAGAGAATCAAAGAGAGCTCCAAAACTGAACTCACAAAAGGCTAACCAACAAAATATTAGACTCAAAAAAAGCTGTGAACTAATACTCAGAAGCATTTTTATCATTGAAGCCTACATTTTCTTCATTTTCATTCAATTTCCTCTCATGCAAATATGTGTCTCTTCACCTTCCTTTTCTCCTAGTTTCCTTTATTTTCATAACTAAAGTTCACATTAATGCCTCTTTGCCTTTACCAATTGCTTTTCCAAATTCCATAGCCATAAATTAATCATCAGTGATACCCATCACTATGTTTTTCCCAACATTCAGCTTGGAATACATGTCCTATGAACCTGGCCTTATTTTGTTTACATGGAAAATCAACCAGGGCATGTTAAAAACCCCTCCCCATTGGGGGAACAATTTCCTCAATGTTAACTAACACTCAAGACCAAAAAATGTTGAAAATGAAACATACTACCCATTGAGATTTATAACAAAACATAACCATTGTATGATGCTGAAGGTTCTTCCGTTGAGGTTCCTCCCCAGGGTTTTCGAGTGAAGCATGGTATAAATTTTCTATGATCACAATCCCAAGGTGAAATGGAATAGTGGAGCCAATATTAAATTTCAATGCATCTTTGCGACAAAAAAAAAAAAAAAAACTAGTATAACATGTACATGAAATTATGTCATGCCTTAGAGGACAAGGTGGGGACCTGGGGTAGTACACATCACCCCCACATTATTTCCATGGTTTGGATTTTGGTACCAAATTCCAAATATTTTACCTTCGAGAAGATGTGGCATAGTGGGAAAACACTTATGCCATGACAGAGTAGGGTAAAGGTGTTGTGTCATATGTCGATGCCACCCTAAATTTTGAATAGAGGTCTGGTAATCCTAAAAAAATGTACGCAGGGAAGAGAGTTTGTCTAGGGTGACATGGATTTGAGTGCACCCTTGAGACATAGGTATTGGTCCATGTTAGTGGTGGGTGTGGTAGTGTGTTTTTTTCTATTGAGTACCAAATACATCTTCCTTGGAGTTGTTTGTTCCCTACAAGGAAAACACAAGAAATTGATTATTGTTAGCAGACAAACATTAGTAATCAAAGCACTAAAAATAGTGTAAAAAATGCATATATGAACATGAACTAGAAACTAAGAAATAAACACATAAACAATTCTTAATGAAGAAAAAACATAAGAAAAGTAATGGAAAAGGGTTCCCTTATTGACCGTTGAATGTAGAAGAGATAAAATAGATGAATAAAAGATTCTTGGATATAATTGTTTGAGAAATGGTGCTAAAAAATCCTCAAAAAGGAAGTTCATTTCCTCAATCACCTTGCAATATTCCTCAATACTTCTCTCTCAAAGAAGTATGAAAATTCTCTCAATGATGAAATCTTCTTCTAAATGAAATGCTTGATTTCTAGGGAGAAATTTTGGAAGCATAAAAATTCTTTGCTTCTTGTTGTTTATTACCTCTACTTGAAATAGTATTTATAGAGTTTCTTGGACACTCCTCTCCTTGGGTCATCAGTGTTGTGGTTCACCTCATAAATGAGATGCGAGCTACCACTTCCTTGCCTTTAAGGATTCTTGGGGCTCAAGGCTCAAATTTTTCAACCCAACATATCAATATTTGTAGTACTTCTAAAGCAAGTTTTTGTCCCGAGGTGATGACTAGACATTTCACAACCACGTGACTATCGAATAAATATCTGCACAACCATTAATTTTTGGTAATGGTGCACCCTCAAGTACAATTTTTTAAGTTGAACCTTAGGAAATATTTTTATTTTTGGTCTTCATGGTGTTTCTAGTTGAAAATTTCACCCACTTGTGCCTTGATCACTAACTTTGAGTGTATCTTAATGCGTACAGATGAGTGTGCGATTTTGATATGATAACAATTATCCCCTCATTTATGAGGTTAGTTGTAAGCATATATCCAATTTACATCATGTATGGGGAGATGAGTTGGGAAAATCCTTGACTGAGAATTAAAGATAACAATGCTCTAAAAAAATACTGATATAAAAAGTGTCCATACGAGGCGTTAATATCCCATATTCATTATGATGGATAATGACTAAATATTACAATCATGTAGGAAATGATCCTGTCAAGTCAGCGTTGATGTGGTTGACATGTTGATGGTGGATGATGATAACTTCTTACGCCCTCGAGGGTGCCTCTGACAAATAGATTGAACTAAGTTCTCCCATGTATCAAAAGTGAAGCATTGTTGAATGAGGTGTTAAAGGATGTATGGGTCTTCAATTTGGGGTACTTCTCATGCATTGAAATGTAAGCACTGTTGAATAAGGTGCTAAAGGATGCATGTGTATTCGAATAAATGAGAGAACTGCAATGGTCACAATGCACGATACTACCATGACAATGAAAATTTTGTTGGTGTCAAATTTCAAGGAGACTGATTACATCAGTGGTTGATAGTGATTCCCATTGGCCACCTGAGGTTTTCCCATAAAAGGGCGGGGGGGCACCGGTTGGGTAATTTAATTTACTTTTAAATTATTTGTCATTAATTTTCAAACACGGGGTTCATGAAATTGCAAAGTATACACACACTATATGTGCTAGGATATCTACTTTCAATTCAAAGAAACTAATGTATTTTCACATGAGGATTTAAAACTATTTATGACTAAATTTTGATAAGAATATGCACATGTTCTGTATTAAAATGTCAATGAATTCAAACTCAAAATTTTGAAATTTAAATGAACATTCAACGCCAACTATAATATGAAAATTTGAAGATATATTCTAATTAGACAAGAAATTAAAATCTATTATATTAAACAAAAATTAAAATATATTCTATTAAACAATGAAACGAAATATAACTAGCTGATTTGACAAAGGATATTTACTCTATGAACTATAAAACAACTCTACTTTAATTTTAATATATGAGATTTGAAATAAAACTAATCTAAAATATTTAAAGGAAATCTAACTATCAAATTAAAAGCACAACTATTCCACAAAACTTGGAATTCAAAACTATTCTAGAAGGCAGTGAAAAACACTGATATGTTGTTAAAATTTCATGTGCAAGAGCCTCCATGTTTTATCAAAATGATGACTAGAACAAGCATGAAAATGAAATCAATTCTTGAAAATTATTTCAAGGAAAGTGTTTTTGGTGTTTTTGAGTTAAATTGAGCACTCAACCTATAATAGACAGGAAAAAAAGAAAGTAAGAAAACTATATTGAAAACAAAGAATTAAAACATCTAAATAGATCAAAAACTAAATCAAAGCAAATACTGAAAATATATATATATATATTAAAATCACAACTATACTATCTGACAACTCCACATGGGGGCCTCCTAGTGAGTGTGAGGAATTATCAACTCACATTACTTGATTCGAATCACAAATTTCATTAAGAGTTGTGTCATATCAAATATTACATTCACTAGGAAGAAATACAATTATTCTTCTTCAAATAGCGGAAAAAATCACAAGCTAATATTCATCATTGACATTTGATCTCTCCTCTCATCAAAGAGACTACAATTTATAGAGTTTTGAAGCAATTAAAAAACTCATAATTTTCTTGCTTGAGTTTTGGTCATGAGATCAATTTTGAAAATAAAATCCAATCTTATTTTATGGATCCTGGGATCAAATATCAACCCAGATATGAATAGAATGATATCTTTTCCATGAATTTGCTAACTAACATCTCGTTCCAATCTTTTTGTGACTAAGCGTTGACTATGAAATTACAAAACCTCATGCAATCTACAATATAGGGCCCCAAAGAACCCTAGAAATATCTGAAATGGGAATTAATTTGAGAAAAATTCTCTTAAAGAACCTAATTTGGTTTGCGCTGAAAAAAACCCATGTTTGAGGTTTCCAAAATTCATTTTCATTTGATTATAAAACACGTTTGAATTTGATTGGTCAAAAGTGTTGCATTTTTCCTTTGATCTCTTGCTCGAATGCCACACGTGTGATCTGGGTGGAGTTTGAACAATACATATCCATGTTGAAGCTTCTACAAACCAAGTCTAAGTCTTTTATTTACTTCTAGAGTGGTTCTACTACCTTAACCATGGAGATAGCTAAAAAAATTGACTTGAGTTGCATAATATTGAACTAGCCAAACCGTCATTAGTAAAACCAAGAAAAGTTATTCTTAATTCATTAAAAGTAATAGAAATAATAATAATAAACCATGTAAACATGTATGTGGGAATTTGGTGTGTTTATGGAGAAATATGGTTAAAAATGTTGACAATGGGTGAATGGAATGATGCTAAAATTGATGGTTTCATCAACAAAATCATGACAAGTTGGAGATCCAACATTCCCCCGCGCCCAATATTTTTCATTTTCTGATGAAAATAAAGAAAATTCATAATCCAACTGGTTCTTGGTGTTCCTTTATTTTGAAATTTCAACTAAATCCTTGACCAAAGCTCCAAGAGATCAATATTGACCATATATCTCAATAAGATGCACTTTTCTCTCTTTGTTTTTCAAAATTATAGATATGGTAGCATAACTATTTGTTTCCACATTTGGTTATTGTATCATTAGAGGAAGAAAGAAGAGTTACCCATCCTCCTTTGAAATTCAAACAACTTTAAGTCTTCACATACTAGGCTTCTCATGGATGTTATAGAGGTAGAAGTGACGTCTGATGGTTTGTTCTTCTCTTAATAAAAGTAACCCTTAATTATTTATTATATGCGACTTGTGTGAAAGGAAAGTGTGACCACATAGTAGCATATCGAAGAACTTGTCACTATTTTTAAATCCTTTTCACATATAACTCTTTCAATAACTTGGGAACAACTTACAATGGTTATTGTCACTACTTAATTGTGCTCAATTTGTTAAATATTTGGTAGAATACCATGTTGTGAAGAACACATCAAGACTTTTACTCCATCCATAGAATGTGATTTCCATCCTTGTGAAGTTCATCCCATTAGCATGGATGGAAATGATCATAGATTGTGGCCCATATTGCTTGTCTTCTTATCATCCATGAATTGAAAGTTTTTTTCTAGGAGCCACTCCTACTTCAATAGTGTTGTCAAATAGTTTCTTCAAGAACTCACTACCTAACTAATGATATTCATGTGAAACATGAGTATTGTCTTGTTAATGAAAGAAAAATTCCCACTATGAAGCTTTGACAAGATGAGTTGCATATAACACAAAATAAGAGTTTTAGGTTAGGGTTTTACAATTTATAAAATAGAAAATATACTTCCAAGTGATTTCAAGAGTGTGTGAAAAAAGCCTTGCTGCAACCTTCTTCTTCTTGTGGCTCTGTACTCATCATTTCTTTGCTTCCATTAAAAATATGAAGATGAGCAATAAGACACATAATTTAAGTTCCCCATGTACTTTTTGATCATGTGCTACAAACATGTACTATGATGTTTCATCAAGAAAAACATCTCCATATTTTGAAATAGTCTCATATGAGGGCCAAAAAGGTCAAATTGTTCATTAAGGGAGTATTAATAAATTTATATTACAGCAATAAGATATTGTTAGAGAAGAAAATGGTAGGAGACAACATTATTACGAAGGAAAACGTAAGACCTTATGAATGAAAAGATTATGCAATCATGGTATGGGGTTCAACCATAAAAAGGTTTGTAGAGTATCCAATAAGGTACGAAGGACATAAAAAAATATTGGGACTGATATGCATGTAAATTAGAATAGGAATGAAGGATTGATAAAATGTTTTGATAAATGTGGATATGATAGGGTGAAATACATAGATCACATGTTTTACAATAGTTTTTTCATTACAATTTCCAAAAATTTTAACAAATTAAAAAAAAAATGAAGGTAATTTTGCCTCAAGTTTATGTTTTGGAATTGGAGAAGAGAATACAATCTGATGGCTGATTTCGTGTTGATTTGGATCAGGTACTCTGCTCCATGATGCGTTGACCATCACTTTGACCTTGCTCCACAAAATTCATATTTTTCATGTAGCAGATTTTTTTTTCCAATTTCTCTCAAATGGTAAATCAAATTCTTCTAAAATTTTCTATGGTTGTTATAATTGATATTATGCATCTTCCCACAAAAATATCGGCCAATGGGTGCAGAAATATCGATACAAATGAAAAATAGTTTCAAATGGTGATGGCCCATTTGTTGAAAAATGAACACTCAAATTTCTTGAAAAATTATTCGTTTATTTACCCTACCATGATGCATTTACCGTAAAAAATTCAGGACCAACGGATGCACAGTTTGCAAGTTATAATCAAATCAATTTCGCCATGTTTTACTCTTTACGCTATCTAATACTGCAACAAAAATATATGGAAAAAAATCATTTTAAGGGAAAATTGAGTGCTTCAAAAGGGAAATAGTGTATTTTTACCCTTTTTACCGTCACATGTCTTCAGAATCCCATTTTTATGAAGAAAAGACGTTGTTGTGAAAAAATACTAAATTGTGTATTGATGTGTGCACAGTGGTGAAAAATGAGAATGTTCCTTAAAAGCCCCACTGAAATGTCCTGGAAAATTGCTCTTTTTTTTTTAATTTTGTCCTCGTCATACTCAATTTATCATACTCTGAGAAAACCAAGTATCTCATAATTTGTTATTTCAGCTCCAATTTCTTGTAATCCTTGTGCCAAACTGCCTTTGGAACAAGCTTCTACAACCAAAAACATACTTCTACAACAATAGCTGCAAAAATTGCAAATTTCTGTAGCTATTGCATAGAATTTCAATATCTTTTAAAAGTTGTTTTATCTGAGTCTAATCTGCTGATTTAGACTGTGTGATGTATGATGAAGTAGAAAAAATGAAACATGATGCATGTTGACTGAAATAGACCCAAATTTATTGATTTTCTTGAAAAGGAAATGAATGAAGAAGAGTTGTAGTGGTGTCATGATGTTGTTGCTGAATGAAAAAAAGATGAACATGCTACAAATTGATGTTGATTCCATAAAACCATATAGTCTTCATAAAAACAAAAATTCATGGTACAATTCTTACCATGTGAATGAATGTGCCAAATTTGAGCAAGGAAAAAATCATTGGATTACCGATCACTAATGAAAATCGTTAACCAATGTGAGAAAACTCACCGATAATGTAAATGAGTGTCATGGTACTTGAGTGCATCTTGACAAGGATGAATGAATGTGTTGAAGTCGAGTCACCTACAAGATATGACAATCAAAAGAAATTGATGAATTCCCATTGTTGTCAAGGAGGAGGCTTGCCATTGATGTATTCCCATTGTTGTCAATGAGGAGGCTTGCCATTGATGTATGTAAGTTCTAAGGCACTCTAAATAATCTCTGACCTTGATCCCAGATAAGGTGTTGAAGTTGATGGGAAAAGATATGTTGGAAGGTGGACCTTAAGGAATCCCACATAAGCCAACTCAAGCATAGAACCAAAAATTATTTGAAGAACCATAATAAAATATTGAAACCATCATGAAATTGTAGAAATTACTATGCACTCTTCTCGCCTGTTGCCTCATTTTCAAGAAAATTTCATGTCCAATTGCGATAGTAAACTAGCTTTCAAAATAGGACTTAGTTTTCTCTTTACTATTTTTTTTAATATGTTCTACTCTACATGAAAAAAAAAATATCGTTCAAGTATATGAATACTTCCAATGGAACCATGTGAATAACAAGATGATAGATAAACTCACATGCAAGTTTGAAAGATACACTTGGATATGTATTGGTATATGAGAGGCCATTTTCCTTTATTGAGATGATGACAGAAAATACTAAAGAATTTAGTACTAGGATCCAATGACTGTCTTGAACCAAGATTCAATGTAATCCTTTCTTCCTTGGCTTCATGCTATCATTCCATGCAATTCTTCAAATATATGGTCCTCATTCATATAATTTTGTAATAGACATGCAAGAAACTTTCCAATCCCAGGTTCCAACAACTTCTCTTCTTCAACAATAATCCCTGATTTTTGGACATTATCTGAATCTTCTTCTTTTGGTTGTTGTTATTTAATGGCAGCTGAAGAAGCATCTTGCAATATCTCAACATTGTAAGTGGATTGAGGTGTTTTATAGTTTGGGATCCAAAATGGTTGTGCCAGTAGTTGAGTGGGAATGGATATTTGGGGTGCTTGTATGGGTGGTAATGTGAAAGGTTGAATTGAAGTCAAATTAGGGTGAAACTGATGTCATGGTAGAGGTGAATGGTATGCATAACATTGATATTGGTATTGAGAATAGTGAGGAAAACATTGAGGATATGGTGGATTTTCCCTACAAGGATCTTGCCAACCTTATTTCCAAGTTTGGTTTTGAGGTTGGGATTGAGATGGCCAAGTTTTTCAAGGTTGGTTTTGAGGTTGGGATTGAGATGTCCAAGATTTCCAAGGCAAGGGTGTTTTCCAATTACTTTGATATTTTTGTCCATAAAACTGAAATTGATAATTAAGATACCGCATCATACTAGGTTTATGTGGCTGCCATGGACTTCTTGGAGCTACATAACATGATTCTTCTAGTGTTTTATTTTCTCCCTGGTAAACTGCCTTTAACCCTGGTAATGATTGTAAATCTTTAGTAGTATGTGATCCTACACATATTTCACAAATTTTAATGTTATCAAGTGGACATTCATGCAAAGCATGTTTCTTTCTACATTTAGGGAAAATTTTAAATGAAACAACATTCTAAACTTCTTACTTGTTTTTCATTCTTGGTATATCAATTTGTTCATTTAAATTACCAAGAATGTCTAGAAAATTTTTAAGTTTAGTTTGATTTACCAATTCTAATGTTGGCTTAGTTACTCTTGCCATAACTAGATCTTGAGGGGATCTTCCATACTTTTCTTTTCCTCTTGATATGTTCTTACACAGTTCAAAAATCTCTTGAAATGAAAACTGAGAGACATCTCCTTTGCCCATCAGGTTAAGAAGATAAATCAATTCATCCCTTATAACTTTTAGTATGATAGTTTTTAAGGTGTCTAATAGTAATCATGAAATTTAGATATTTTGACATTACAAGTACATCTCTCAACTAAATATTCTAGGATTTCATCCTCTTTTTGGTTCATCTTAAAGAATTCATTTCTAAGGTCATGGTGTATGCAATAATCCTTATATTTTTCGAAAAATACTATTTTCATATCATCCCATGTCCTTATAAAATATATTCCTAAATCCATGAACCATATAAGAGCTTTATCCTTTAGTGTTGCCACAAATATATTCAATTTTTGAGTGTGTAATGAGTAGCCATAAGATCTAAAAGGTATTTCAAATTCTAAAATAAAGGTTTCTAGGTCTTCTGATCTCATGCCTTTGAATTTAGGAAGTACATATGGATGTATGTTCTTCATATGAACATTGATATCAGTTTCTTGAATTGGAAATCCAAAAGGATGTTCCTCATTGTCATCATCTCCATCCATTTATTCAACCTCTCTTTTCACCTCTTCTTCTACCTACAAAAAAAATCATGATGTGGAAGATGATGTGGCTCTTACTGCACCATGTGATTTAATAAGGGTGGTAGGTGATTGATGCCTTTTTTTTTTTTTTTTTTTTAATAAATATACCTCTAGGATGTACGAAAATGAGATTAATCTTATGCAACTAAGAATGATATGCGATTGTTGCCCAACAACGATGCCAAAATGTTGGGTAATTTAATTGACTGTTAAATTACTTGTCATTAGTTGCCAAATCTGGGGTTCATGAACTTGCGAAGTATACACTCACTATATGTGCTAGGATATCTAATTTCAATTCAAATAAACTAATCTATTTGCGCATGAGGATTTAAACTTATTTATGACTAAATTTTGGTAAGAATATCCACATGTTCTGTCTTAAAAGGCCAATAAATTCAAGCTCAAAACGTCGAAATTTAAATGAAATTTCAAAGAAAACTATACTATGAAACCTCAAGATATTTTCTAATTAGAAAAGTGATCCGAATTTATGTTGGAATGCAATAGAATACACATATAACCATAAATACAAATATGCAACGGAAATAACACTTCATTTCATTAATATCAAAGAACTGAAATTTGTTTACAGACAAAATGGAAATAAACTAGCTAGGGCAATGGTATATTATCTTTAAGAAGAGATGTAGTGTCTACAAGCCTTTGAAATTTGTGTTACAATGAGGCTCGATGACCTATTCATTATTGAGAAATAATGGAGAACCATAAACTTCCAAAAACCTAACCCTAGGAGATGAAGCGCCAAAACTACAGGCCCTGTTTAGGTAAATTAGTACATCAACTTCCCGGGGACGTAGCTTTGGCATACGATCTCTGTTTGACGCGCACAATACTTCATTATAAATATATATATGAGGACTAAAAAATTTTATGTGCGAAACATCGAAGGTACTTCCATATTACCCATGAATTTTCCAAAAAAACACCGTTTAGGGCCTCAAAACAGCGTCGAAAGTTTAGGACCCAAAAAAATACTAAAATAGTAAACTGTGTTATAACTAAGGAAACTAAAAAACTGAAAGAATCAATGGCAGGGGTCCAAGTGGAATATACGAGTGGCCACCAATATACACCTAGATCAAAATTAGCGTGGAGCTTGTTGTGGCTCATTTGCATTTACCTTTGAAATATTTTTCAAAACACCAAAAAAGCATTTATGATAGAAAATGTAAATTTTGAGTGTAGTAGAAAGAAGGATTATGATTTATATGTTGATACATTAAAATTACATGATGAGATGGGAAGGTGGGTCAAGTCGAGCTCATTCACTTGCATAAAATTTCAAGAGTCAGACTGATGGGCACGTTCATAATAGTGCACACTCGACAGGGTCACATCGAGCTCATTCACAAGCTCATGAGAGATAAACTCTTTTTAAGACTGAATATAGCTTAGGAGGGTTTTAAAATCGTGGAGAAATATGGAGTAGCATGAGTTAATTGGATGAACCATCGCAGGGAGTAGCATAGAGAAGATGGAGCTGTAGAGGGGCAACCACCAAAGAAACAGAGAAATCAGTTAAGGCTGAAGACCTTTAGAATATTCCCAATGGAGGCGATCGGATGGTGAGGATAAAATCATAGAATTAAAGTGAGAGATGAATGGACGAGGTTGCATCGCAAAGTTAATTTTTAAAATTTGTGAAGTGGACATGTGTCGGCATAGAGCAATTTTGCATTAGCAAGATTTGAAGATTATGGGTTAAGGACTTCACAAGTTAAACGAAATAACTTGTGATGCAGTAAGAAACGAAACTTGTGATGCGATAAAGGGAGGAGCCATGTGTTGGCACAATGATTCATTGCATATCACACATTGCAGGTTTCAAAAGATAAGTGCTAAGGAAAAGGCTAAAGTCAGTGAAATCTAAAGTACGACGTGGCAAGATGACGTGGCAAGCGTATGTGGCAGGTTGATGTGGAAAGATAACGTGGCAAGCTGATGTGGCAGATGACATGGCCCCAACCCCACATATCGTAGTTGATTCATGTTGACATGGCAAGCTGACGTGGTAGATGATGTGGCCCTGGCCCGCATACCACACATCATGAGTTTTAAAAGTTAAGTGCAAAGGGTTTGATTTATAATTGCCAAAGTGGGAAATGTAATGTGGTAGGGCCTGATCAAAAATCATAAATTTTAACAAATAAGCGCAGAGGTAAGAGTTAAATTTTCTGAAGTGCGATGACAGTGGGACTTGATCGCAATAAAAAATTGCAAGTTTTAAAAGATAAATGCTAAGGAAAGGTTAAAGATGGAAAAATGTGAAGTACGGTGATGGCATAGACGCGATGTGGTTCCAAGATGAAATACAATGGATTTCAAGTCTGGGCTTATGCGGTTATGCACCATTTTATAAAGAAATAAGTAGGATGCGGCAGAAAAACTTGGGTAAGTAGCATGACGCAGATCAAAGGAGAAGAGGTAGAGTCTAGTAATAGGTGATATGATTGACAGTGTTTGAAGCACAGGGGCATAGGAAGATTCGAGTATAAGAGCGTATAACAACCCTATTGGGAGCATGAAAGACATGTCAAATTGAGCATTGAGGCATTGTTACAAAGCTGTGCAGCCATTGCATCATAACCAGAAAGGGCACCTCAGCACTTCGGGAGGACACATCGGCAACATCAGATTCAACAAAATGAACAATATTTCCAGTTTTAATTTCTTTTCTCAAGTATGATTGCGTAAGTAATATAAAAAATTTAGGTAGACGAATAGTTTCAAGAAGTTCAGGAGTTACTAACCACTGTCATGTATTTAAGTGCATAGAAATAAAGAAAAGGGGTTCCGAGTTTTGGATCTCTGTAGGATTGTTAATTTGGTATTGAATTTTATGAGAAATTAACGAAATAAGATCAAGTTTACTGCACCTGTTGATGTTGATATGTCTTTCCAGTTTCGCTCAGTGTTTATTCCTCTTTGAATGAGGTGAATTAATGTAGCAACTAGTCTCTTAATTACATCGATGAGTAAGATTTAAATCACCTTAATTTGTGCTCCTTCGTTTCATCTCTTCTCTTTTCAAAAAATCCTGATGGAACTTTAAAGTAATAGATTCTATGTTCACAACATATTATTTCGAGTTTCCTCTCTCTCCATGAATTTCCTCTCAAACTTAAAGGTGGTAGATTCTGTGTATTCAACATATCATTTTGAATTTCTCTTACAATTCTTCTTTTCATTTCATTCAAATATCAGCAGTTTATGGCATTGTGAAGGATTTCATTATATCATATTATTGAGTGTATTAAATAATCAGATTCCGAAGGTGTTAAGTAGAGGCCATTTGATCTTATAATTGTGACATACATTTACAAAATGTCTTAAGCACTGATTCCTTACCACAACCAAGGGATTGTTTCTTGAGATACAACATTTTCTGGCGCCATTGCCGAGGACTATGAAAAAAAAATTATTTTCCCTGGTTTTTTCACATTATTTCCTTTGGTTGTTCAGTGAGGTGGAAATACTCGGTTCTTTTTGTTATTTTCAAAATTATGACTTCCAAAAGGCCTCACACGAGGTCAGATACCTCACTGCAAATAGTCCCTTCTTTTACCAGATCCAGAAAGATTGGTTTCTAAAAAGGCTCAGAAACTTGAAACTCCTTTAATACCTGATCTTGCATTGCCTGCTCCTGGTAGCAATTCTCATAACCCTTTGTTTGAAGATATTTCTAAGGAACTCCCTTTCTTGGAAAAATATACCCCTTCCACACCCATATATCTTAAAGAACATCAGTTATAAGAACATTCTTTCGAGTCTATTTCATTTACCTCCACTAAAGCTCAACCAAATATAGTTGTTGGTCCCTCTGCTATTGTCCATCAACCTACCCCCATATCAGTTTTTCCTCCAATTTCATTCACTTTCACAGCAGGTTCATCAACCTCAACTACCCAAGGAGTAGTTAACCAAGTTGTTAATATGGCAGCACCAGCTTTCTTAACAGATAGATATACACCACTAAATATTCCACAACCAATGAATTCCATGCCTCAAGAATACCTCAAATTACTTCCTCGTTTCACTGGAGAAGATGAAGTAAATGTAGAACAACATTTACCCTTGTTTCAATTTTTCTGAGAATTTAAATGTAGAACATATTGATGTTGTGATGAGGCTATTTGTGCAGTCTCTAAGTGGAGAGGCTAGGAAATGGTTCAAAAGTTTACCAAATGATTCCATAAATGACTGGGAATAGTTAGAAACTCAATTCACTTGGAGAGGGGGAGAGAATAGAGATCATGGTTACTCATTGACAGAGTTTAATGCAATTAAAATAAATCCTAATGAAAACATTCCTGAGTTTGTAAAAAGATTCAAAAAATTGTACAATAGTTTACTTGCAGAGCTGAAGGCCCCCCTGTAGGAGAAAAGGTAGTTTTTGCTGGGGGTTTTGAAGCTGATTTTAACTTTACATTAAGAGAGAGAAGAGTCACTACTCTTGAGAAGATATAGATAGATGATTTAGAAATTGAAGCTAATATGACTACACCTGGAAAGGAAAGAAGGAAATAGTCAGGCCAAGAGAAGGGGGAGGAAAAAGAAGAATCATCACAAGATCTAAGGATTGAATATATGGAAAATTTAATGAAAAAATTGACAAATAAGCTAGCTAAGATGGAACTAGAAAATAAAAACTCCTAAATACAAGTACAACAAAACCGAGGGGGGTTTAACCCTCAATTCATAAGACATCCCCTACAAATCTTGCAGAGGGAAAGAAGAGATCAAGACCAGGTTCAAGCTCCATTGTATATAGAAGCAGCACCTGGAGAGCTAGCAGAATATGACCAAAGTGAGGCTGAGGATCAGGTATCTTCTATGTATGCAATAGAAGAGGATGAAGAGGAAGATTGAGAGGGAGAATATGTTGAAGTTGAAGTTTCTTTTGATCAAGATGAAATGGATGAATATTGTAGGCAATTCACACATTTCACGCAAGTTGAGTTACATAAAAAGTATGATTTGAGGTCTAGAAAGAGATCTAGAGTGCAGGATAATGAAGGCAAACAAAAAGGTTCCATTGCTCCTCCAATGGCTTCTCCATAACAAAAGGACCATGTGAAACAGGTTAATAAGGGGAAAAAACCTATAAATTCACTTAATAGAACAACTGTGCAGGAGGGTGAATCTTCCCAAAACAAATCAGTTGACACTAATATCTTGGAGAGATTTTTTCATGTACCCAAACAAGCAGCAAATTCTAGAAAGAGTGAAGAAGACCCTGAAATGACATTAAGAAAAATCATGCTTTCAATTTGACAAAAGAGTTGGATAAGGTCAAAATTTAGGTGCCTCTTCTAGAATTAGCCAAAATACCAGCTTACAAGAAAGAAATTCCAGAATTTATTAATATCGCACAGGTGGAAGACATAAGTGACACAATGAAATTACATGAAGAAAAGCCAGTGGTCACCTTTGGTCCTCATACAGAAGAAATAGATCCCTTTGTTCCACCCTTCTATATTTCTCTATTGCTTCATGATTATACTCTACATAATTGCATGCTAGACTGAGGAGCGTCCCATAATCTCATGCCATTGTCTGTTATGAAGGAACTTAACTTGCATATTAACAAACCTTATAGGGATATATATTCATTTTATTCCAAAAGGGTGACATGTGTTGGGTTAATTAAAGGTGTAGCAGTTTCGTTGGCACAAATCCCAGCAAAGAGCATAGTCATGGATGTAGTGGTCGTTGACATCCTAGCTAGGTCTAGAATCCTCCTGTTAAGTTCTTGGGGAGAAAATTTGGGAGGTGTACTAAAATTAGATTTCACTTATGCTACCATTTTGGTTTTTAATGGGGAATAAAGGAGGTTTTACAAGGGAACAAGGTTTGTGAAGACTACCTCCAAGAAAGATGCACGAAATTCCCCCATTTATAGTCAAGAAACATAAGACCTTTCTTGTTTCATGTTGCATGAAGATGCAGAATTTGCTGAAGACACAGGGAAGAAACTCTCTTCAAAAATTGTAAATAAGCAGTTGAACTCAAGGAATATTTGGAAGTGCTACTTTGATGGTGCCTCCTCCAAGGAGGGCACAGGTGCTGGATTCTTGCTGAAATCACCAGAAGGTAACCTCATGCCTTTCTCTTTTAAACTAGAATTTGATTCAACAAACAATGTGGATGAGTATGAGGCCTTAATCTCAAGCGTTCAAGTTTCTAAACATATGGGAGTTCAATGTATTTGAATTTTTGGTGACTCTGAATTGATAATAAGGCAGATTAAAATTCATTGTCAAACCAAGCATCCGAGATTGAGATCATATAGGAATGAAGTGTGGGATCTAGTAGAAAACTATTTTGAAGCATTGAATCTTCAGTATATTTCGAGGGAGGAGAATAGATTGGCTGATTCTTTAGCAATTGCATCCAACACCTTCAAACCTCCAATAAACCCAAGGTTAAGGTATGATATTGAAATTAGGCATAGACTATCTATCCCTGATAATTGAAACATTGGCAGGTGTTTGACGATGATGAACATATACATTTGTTCCTGACCATGATTGGAAACCTTAAAGATGATAAGATATACCAAGAGGAAGAACAAACAAAGAAGAATGCAGAAATAAGAAACCTTAATCAGTTAATAGGTGAATAGAATATTATCCAATTGAAAGATAATGTGCTCCCCAAAGGGTTGGTTCCCCTCGAAATATTATTCGATGCTAATGATGCTGTGGTTGATACAAAGAAAACACATCAAGAGGAGGAGATGGAAGATTGTAATTTGGGAACTCAGCAAGAACCCAAATAATGAAATTATTCAAAGGTGTTCTCAAAAACTACAAAGAAAGATACATTTATTTTCTTAAGAAATATATGGATGTGTTTTCCTGGTCGTATGAAGATCTGAAAAAATATGACAAAAGCATTATTTAGCATAAGATTCCATTGAAGGAAGGACTCAAACCACATAGACAGAAGCTCAGATAGATCAATCCATTGTTGTTAGCTCCAATCAAAAAATAAGTGAAGAATTTGTTGCATGCGAAAAATATTGTCCCTCTCAGATATTCAGAATGGGTTTCTAATCTGGTCCCTGTGAGAAAGAATAATGGAGAGATAATATTGTGTGTAGACTTCAGAAACTTGAACCGAGCATATATAAAAGATAATTATCCTTTTCCAAAAATGGATTATATTTTATAGAATGAGACAGGAGCTCACAGGTTGTCTATGGTTGATGGATTTTCTTGGTATAATCAGGTAGCAATAGATAAATAAGATCAGAAGAAGACTACTTTCACTATGCCCTAGGGCACCTTCATGTATGCAAAAATGTCATTTGGCCTTATGAACGTAGGTGCCACATTTCAGAGGGCTATGGATATAGCCTTTGTTGGTGATAGTTTTTTAGTTATATATCTGCATGATGTAACTGTTTTCTCAAGGTCAGATGATGAACACTTGGAACATTTTCAAAAAAAAAATCAAAAGTGCAGAAATTTTGGTCTGTCTTTGAATCCCAAGAAATCTTTATTTTCCTTAGAAGAAGGTAATTTATTGGGTCACATAGTTTCTAAACAAGGATTAAATATTGACCCAACAAGGGTAGTGTTGGAACGGGGTCTCCTAACAAGCTACGAAACTTGTCCAATTTTTATATTTTTTATTATATTTAGCCTAGTGGAGGGGTTTTGGGGCGGGCTAAAGCCCCGAACGCATTGTAATGGGTCAAAGGGTAAACTAGGGGTCCGAAAACCATGGGTTGCAAACCATAGGAAGGTCTAGGCTAGATTGTTATAAATAGAGGTGCATTTTGTATTGTAAAGGATAGGAAATGATGAGCTATTGATGTGATCTGTTGTTTAAGCTATCTGTTTGGGTTTTGGGGAACGGACTCCTGCTGGCTGTGTACGCGGAGATCCTAGTCCAACTCTGTGCGGACCCTGCTGCTGTGTGTGCAGGTTGGGAAGGGAATTGGAATTGTAAAGAAGAATTGATGAATGAATGAAAGAAAAAGATTATTAGAGAACTGAATCTGTGAGTACTGTTATGTGAATTACTGGTAATTACTGTATTGTGTGTTTTCTGTCCTTAAGCTGCGAAAGATCTATGTACTGTGTTCTTGGATCTAGATCTGTTATGTTATGTTTATGTGCTGATGTGTTGATGGTATAACAAGCATGTAGCTATAGATCTAGGGCATGTGGGTGTGAATAGAGATTTAATTAACTCTGCGTAGAATAAGGTAATCGGGGATTACAGGATCTAGTACTGCTCTTCTTGCTTTATCCATCCTTTCTCAGGGTGCGGAAACCTAGTTCCAGCACCCACCCATACTACTTCAAGTGATACTTTGACCTGCGAAAGCAGGTCACTGCCGAAAGGGCCAGTAGTATAGGGGTTTGTTGGCAAACCTTGCTTACTGAACCTGGGTCAGGACCCCTCGAGCCAAAAAATGGTTCTGTTGCCAGGACCGGAAGAAGTTTGAGAGAGGAATCAGGCAATGACAAGAGAATACTAGAAACCTGAAAGAAAAGAGATCAAAGACTAGTTCGAAAGATAGATCTAGGAGTTCACAGTAAAAGAAAACCGCAGTGAAAAATTAACGGTGGAAAGGTGGAAAAATAGGTACATTCTTACTGAAAGCTACGAAATATTCTTTGTAACCTTTGCAATTGAACTCCAGGAGTGGCTAGCCAAGCTTGTGGAATTCCAGAAGTGCTGGAAGGACGAGCGAGTCACTCAGTGGAACCCAAAGCTGCTTGAGATACTAGAAAAAACTGATAATACTATCACATGCACGGTGGATCACTGGGTGGATAGTGTGATGGGAGGATTTGTGACGGAATTTTCCATTGATTATTTTGTATCATAATCTGAGGCCGAACGACGATTCTTCAATGGATTCCAAGGAAAATTTCTGAGGACATTACCGTTGTTGATCAAGAAATTACTGTGCGAAAAGAGCATTCTGTGTAGTCATACTGACTAAATGACCTCGGATCTAGGAGGGAGCGCGACCCGCAGTGGTAAATACTATCGGACCAAACTTGACGGAGGGAGATCTGCCTACAATCCGTTGTAGGAACCAGCGGTGCAAGATCCCCTAGCTACATTGCCACCTCGGCCGTGCAAAGGTAACAATTCGCCTATACCGCCACCCTCCCTAGACCGTGATATGGCTTTGCATTTGAAACTACCTACCTTCAAGGGGGTAGGAGATGAGGATATGGACTGATTTTGGTTTGTTGTAGACTCTGTATGGACTACGCAGAATGTGGCAAGTGATACGGTAAAAAGGGCGCAGTTGTCGTTGGCCTTTGAGGACAGGGCCCAGGACTGGTATCTGTGGTATATTGCCCAGATGGGGGCGCATCTATTCAAGATTTCAAAGACGCTTTGAAGCACTAGTTCAAGAAGTAGAAATATTATTCCCAGTTGGTAGTAGAATTAAAGGACTTCAAACAAGGTGTGTTTGAGTCAGTATGGGAGGTTGATCAGTGACTGAAGAAAGAAATTAGGGAAGGAGGATTTGAATACGATGATAGACATCATATGGAATGGTTCATCGCTATGTTGTTACCTCACCTGTGCATGCCAATGAGTCATCAAACCTTTGAGTCGCAGGAGAAGGTTGTGGAAGTCGCTATGCAACTAGAGGCTACTCCCTGAGAGGATACGTCGATATGGGTACAACAAATCCAAGAACAACTTGGGGCTATGCATATGGAGATACAAAACCTGCGAAAAGAGCAAGGAAAGGACGGTTGTGCAGATCTCTATTGCATATGATGCTGGGTTTCTGGCCATACGAAGGATCAGTGCCCTCTGTTGACGGGTTACATGCAAGTAGGAGGACCTAGCTCGGTACACCCAAGGGTAAGTAAGGACCCCGTCCTATTATGACTAGGTTCAAGCAGACCTGCACTATGGTGTGATGATTGTCGGGTAGCAGGACTATGTGATACAAACCATTTCCCTCGGTTAGGTGTGTATGTCCCAGAACTAAAGCAACAATGGTGTCGATTCTGCTGATCAATGGGACATGATGAGCAAAGCTGTCGTACTTATGACTTAATGATGGATCGTTGGAACATATATAGGGTGCAATCGAACCCTGCATCGCCAAGACTTTCTGCGCACTTTGGAGGATCATCGACCCGAGGAAGAGGAGGTCGGGGAGGGAGCGCAGGATGAGGACGTGGGCAGGTAGTCTGTTATAACTATGGGGAAATAGGGAACTTTTTCAGAGAATGCCCAAATCCCACCAGGCCATCATGCAAATATTGTAGGCATCTAGACCATGAGGTAGAAGACTGCAAAATTTTAATAGCCAAGATGCAGGAAAAGCAGCCCACCCCTACGCATAATGTACAAAGAGTTAAATCTGAGCTAAAAAAGGCAGATCCCTGTGTAAAAGTCATGACACGCAGCGGGCTAGTCACCCAGGGAGAAAAATAAGAGCTTGCCTCCCGGGAAGGCGTGCCTGTCAAAGAAAAAACAACACCAATAGTCTCCACGTCACCGCCAACGCAACCTCAGATAGAGGAAGGGGTTGAGCCCTTTTTAAAGCATGTCTGAAGCTGCTGCAAAATCCGCAGGCTGTAGGTAATCTCCAGGCACTACTGAATACCTGTGCGGTTCGGACCAATTTGATCCCTGAAACCAAGGATGTACACAAACTATATAACTATAAGAAGCGCATTGGAAGAGAGATGTGATTGACTGCGCAAATTGGTGACTACGAGATGGATCAAGTTATCTTAGCTCTGGGGTCAGATGAAAATGTATTACCAAATAATACATGGAAACGAATGGGGGAACCTAAATTAAAATGGTCCACCATCCAGTTGCAAATGGCCAATCAACAGAAAATCATCCCTCTAGGGAGATTACCAAAAGTCATGGTTGACATCGCAAGGGTAAGGGTCCTAGCTGACTTTGAAGCCATAGAAATTGTGGAAGATGTGGATCCCTACCCTGCGCTCCTTGGAATGGATTGGGAAATTGACATGGGGGGTGTCATCAATCTCAAGCAACACAGCATGGTGTTTGAAAGAAAAGGTACTCGTGTCATAGTACCACTAGATCCAGCAGAAGGTGCACGGTATACAGAGCCAGCCTATGAGGAGGAGGAATTAGATCACATTTATAAATTAACTACACAGGATGAAGATTAGGTTAACCCCATGGATGAAGGGATGCTCTGCTAGGAAAAAGACAGTGAATGTTTTTCTAACTCTGATGAGGAGCTGGAAAATTGGCAAGGCCAATTGCACAAATTTTCGGTGCTCCGATGTCTTCAGACCGTCAAGAATTTTTGGTGCATCTCTACCACAGAGAGGAACCTGCCCCGCCAGGAGGATGCAGATGATAATCAGGATACGGTCAAACCTAAGATTCCCACGGAATGCAGGCTCGAGGCACCATCACTAACATTGCGTGGAGCACCTACACAAGGACAAGTATTCTTCGCTCAGGAGAAGTATTGGAGAAGGGTTATCCTTCGCATAGGGACCCTAGTTGCCAGATGGACTCTGAGGCCAGTCGACCTACGCGGACACTCGCTAACACACCACACTCAAGGGTGGGATCAAGCCTTGCATAGACAGGCTTGTCGGGGTACCGTTGCCTTAGGTATGCATCGGATTATGGACCTGGCCGGACCCACGTGTAATTTTAAGAATTTGCGAACGCCTCAAGTAATAAATGGCATGAGGACGCGTGATGCAACCATCTGGTGCAAGGACGATCCAACCAAGGGCGAAGCGCATGGCTCGAAAATACTAATGGCCAACTTACAGACACGCCTCGCGTCGACCTTCACTCAGGGTACACGAATGACATACAGGCGTCATATGTGGTCTGACATTCTGTGGAAATGACCTCAAGAACGTAAGGCGACTGTTAGCACATCCCGATTTAATAAAAAAGGGATCTTACAAGTACGCACAATCGGCGGCAGATCATCAATGCAACCATTTATGGTAAGATTTATCTACCTGATCGATGGTCAGTCTCACGAATGGGCTACTCCACCATTAAATAGCTCCGGACAGTGTGCGGATGGCTGGATAATTACACATCAGGCTATTTATTCACCCTACAACATGCTCCCGCTATCTGCGTACTGGTTTTTTGCACTCCTTAACATTCTCTAGGTTGCCCGCTTTCATGTAGCTAGGATGGACCCAACCAGAGAGCCTAGGAGTGCTGAGTGCAGTCACAGGGGTGAATGCTAGCTCCCGACAGAAAGGATTGTCTGTGAGCCATACACAGCCGGAATGCTGCAATACAGGGACATGCTGCAGCTTCTCCGCAACTCCAGAACACCGCCCAGCTGAAGCAATGTGTGTCCCTCCCTCGAATTTTCCTCTTCAATGCTCTTGATCCAACTACGGGGGACATCTAAATTGATTTAGCACAGCTATCTCGCACAAAGCTACAAGGACTACACACCGGAGTGTTGCGCAAAGTTCGCTACCGTGACCGAGCAAGGCAACAGCAGTATAACGTACCTCGAGAAGTATGGGACCAGTGGATTGCAATGGTCATAGACGCAACGCAGATTATTCAAGAACAGTTGACGTAGGGTGCACAACTGGTCAAAGCAGCTACCCAACTATGGACAACCATCCAGCACCATTCCACGCTTCAGCATATCCAGACAGAAATGCAGCAGGGAGAAGCTTCTCTGGACCATGTCAGAGGCTCCTCACCCTCCACCATCTCTGCGCAGCGTCTAGCCATCCTGGACAGTATTGAGAACCTTTGCCACAACAAGCATGTCACTCTGAAACAGTTGAGGCCATGGGATGATACCGCACTCTAGCTCATTGAAGATGCTCAGTCTACCATTGCGCGCCTCCACCGGCTGTTGGAACAGATCATCGCAGCTCCATATGGCCCTGCCTCCCTGACAATGGTCAACATTACACAACATGCTGCGGCCTAGAGTAAGGAATTGGTCCCACCACTTCTTTGCACTCTAGCCACCTTGCGCGTGCCAGTCGAAGCCACACCACTGCAGTGACTTGGGACGAGTCACAAGATTGTGTTGGGGGACTGTTGGAACGGGGTCTCCTAACAAGCTGCGAAACTGGTCCAATTTTGATATTTTTTATTATATTTAGCCTAGAGGAGGGGTTTTGGGGTGGGTTAAAGCCCCAAACGCATTGTAATGGGTCAAAGGGTAAACTAGGGGCCCGAAAACCATGGGTTTTGGACCATAGGAAAGTCGAGACTAGATTGTTACAGATAGAGATGCATTTTGTATTGTAAAGGATAGGAATTGATGAGCTATTGATGCGATCTTTTGTTTAAGCTATCTATTTGGGTTTTGGGGAATAGACTCCTGCTGGTTATGTGCGCGAAGATCCTAGTCCAGCTATGTGCAGACCCTGCTGCTGTGTGCGTCGGTTGGGAAGGGAATTAGAATTGTAAAGAAGAATTGATGAATGAATGAATGCGGAAGATTTTTAGAGAACTGAATCTGTGAGTACTGTTATGTGAATTACTGGTAATTTCCGTATTGTGTGTTTTCTATCATTAAGCTACTAAATATCTGTGTATTGTGTTCTTGGATATAGATCTGTTAAGTTCTGCTTATGTACTACTGTGTTGATGGTATAACAAGAATATAGCTATAGATCTAGTGCACTTGGATGCAAATAGAGATTTAATTAACTCTGCGTAGAATAAGGTAATCGGGGATTATAGGATCTAGCATTTCTTTGCTTGCTTTACCCATCCTTTCTCAGGGTGCGAAAACCTGGTTCCAGCACCCACCCATACTGCTTCGGGTGAGACTTTGACCTGCGAAAGTAGGTCACTGCAGAAAGGGCCAATATTATAGGGGTTTGTTGGCAAACCTTGCTTACTGAACCTGGGTCAGGACCCCTTGAGCCAACAGGTAGAAGCCATTCAGACGAATCATTTACCTAGAAGAAAGAAAGATATCCAGAGGTTCCTAGGAAAAATAAACTTTCTGAGGAGATTTGTGCCCAGTTATGATGAGATCATGAGAATTATAACATATATGTTGAAGAAAAATGCAGAAGTGAAAAGGGATAATGAAGCACGAGATGCATTTGCTAGAATAAAGGAAGCACTTCAGGAAGCTCCAGTTCTGATTAGTCTAGACTATCAAAAAGCCTTTCAGGTATTCTTATGTGCATCCCCCACTACTATTTTTGTTGCGTTGTTGCAGAAAAATAAAGACAGTAAGGAGCAACCAATTGCATTTTTTAGTAAAGTACTCATAGATACTGAGCTCAAATACAATATTTTGGCGAAATAAGTGTATTCTTTGGTCAAAGCACTGAAAACCTTTATGACTTATGTGTTGGAGTCCAAAATAAATTCTTATGTTCCTAATTCTGCTTTGAAATAAGTGATATTGAAGGAAAAAGGGGGAAGTGTATAGCAAAAATCCAAGAGTATGATTTGGACAACAAGCCCACCAAGCTGGTCAAGGGACAGGGTTTAGCAAATTTGTTGACAGAGACAAATTTTCAAGCTTTGGGAATTAGCTGTTGGCACCAGTCGATGGAGTTGTTAATGAAGAAGGTCAAAGAAAGTAAAAAATAGGTATTCAATACAAATTTTTGTGCTCTGATTGGTATAAGGATATTGTGCACTACCTATGCTTCTTTTCCTATCCAACTTCACTAAATAAAAAAAAATACAGAGCTCTCAAGCTCAAGTGTCGACCATATGTTATCATAGAAGCAAAGCTATACTAGAAATATCCTGCTGGTATTTTTTTATTATGTTTGACTGTGGGAGAATCTATTGAAGTCACCAAAAAATATCATGAAATTTTGTGTGCAGGACATTATAGCTGGAAGGTCACTGCTCATAAGATTCTCAATTCAGACTTCTATTAGCCAACCCTGTTTGCAGATGTTTAAATACTGGTCAGAAGTTGTTAGAAGTGTTAGTTGTTTGCTAAACAGAAAAAACTTGCTCCATTACCTCTCATCCCAATATTCATTGAAGAACCTTTCAGGTAATGGGGATTGGATTTTATTAGAGAGATTAATCCACCATCAAGTGGACAATTCAAGTGGATTCTAAATGCCACTGATTATTTTACAAAATGGGTTAAATCAATACCCATGAAGAAGGCAAATGATCAAGTAGTGATGAAGTTTATGGAGGAAAACATCTTTAGCAAATTCAGATGTCCAGTCAAAATTGTGATTGATAATGCTCAAGTATTTAACTCTTCTCGTTTTATTAATTTCTATCAAACATATAATGTAATTTTATCAAATTCCAATGAATATCATCCCCAAGGGAATAGATTGGCAAAGTCCTCAAATAAGACATTAGTTTGAATCTTGAAGAATAGAATTGCCGAGAATAAGAAGGATTGGGATATGAAGTTGAAGTTTTCCCTCTGGGCAGTTCAAGTCACTGCTAAGAGATCTACTGGGAAGTCTCCCTATGAACTGGTTTATGCAACTCAAGCACTATTTCCTACTCAACTAGCCAAACCAGTGATTTCTTTCCTTCAAGAAGCTCAGGAAGAACCAAATGCTCTCGTAAGAAGATTGAAGAAAAATATTTGAATCAAGTGAAAACAGAGACAAAGTTAGGGATAACTTGATTACTTATCAGAAAAATATGAAGTCTATATTTGATAGAAAAGAAATAAGTTCTCTTTCAAGCAGGATATTTGGTACTAAGATGGGACACCAGACGAGAAGAAAAGGGGAAGCATGGTAAATTTGACCCTCTCCGGTATGGTCCATACAAGATCTCTGAGGCGAGGTCAAATAACAAATTTATTTTGGAAGATCTAGATGGAGAGACAATGCAGCTGCCTGTGAACAGGCAGTATCTGAAGCATTATTTCTAGCATTAAAAGTCAACATTCCACCATTACAAATATCATATTACTCATTATTCATATGTCACCAAGAAATATTTGACTCCACGCCCAATGGATAAGGCACTAATATGTGGTTCTAGCGCTTCCGTGGAAAAAAGCACTATCTCCAGCTGGAGCCAAATGTTGCGGCTCATTTGCATTTATCTTTGAAATATTTTTCAAAACACCAAAAAAGCATATATGATAGAAAATTTAAAATTTTGTGTGTAGTTGATTAAAGGATTTTGATTTATATGTTGATAAATTACCATTACATGATGAGATGTGAAGGTGGGTTGAGTCGGGCTCATTCAAGTGCAGAATAATTCAAGATCCGGACCGATGGCCACATTCAGAACATTGCACACAGAACAGGGTTGAGTCGGGCTCATTCGCAAGCTCAAGAGATATCAACGCTTTTTAAGACCGAATAAAGCTTAGGATGTTTTTAACACCGTGGAGAAATACAGAATCACATGAGTTCATTGAATGAACCATCGCAGGGAGTAGCGTAGAGAAGATGGAGCTGTAGAGTGGCGAAAGGCGAAGAAACAGAGAAATCGGTTAAGGATGAATACCTTTAGAAGATTCCCAAAGGAAGCGATTGGACGGCGATGATCAAATCACAGAATGAAAGTGACAGATGAACGGACTAGGTTGCATCGAAAATTTAAGTTTGAAAAGTTGCAAAGTGGACACGTGTTGGCATACCGCAATTTCACATCGGTGATATTTCAAGTTTATGGGTTAAGGACTTTGCAAGTTAAGAAAAATAACCTGCGATGTGGTAAGTGTTAGGATCCCGTCATTTGGCTGATTGGAAAGCCAAATGACAGTGTAGCATCAAACCAATATTTGGAGTCCAAGGACCTAGCCTTCCTGGACTCAGAGAGGGCTCTCTCTATTTGTATATGGGATATCTATGTGTTCGCTTATTGTGTTCTTATTTTAGGCTAGTTATGAAGTAGGTTTTTGGGTTTTGGTTTTTAGGTTGTGAGGGATGAAACTGATCAAAGATATAAGATAGGTAAAACTATGTCAGATCAACTAGGCTATGGGGTCAAAAAAGGTCAAGAAAGCTATCAGATGGTGATACAAGGTTGTTGAAGGGCCGATTTGATTCGAGGTAGAAAAGATCTTTGGGCAAAATGGCGTAAGATGGACATCAAGTTTGTGAAAAAAAAAGGATTTCAAGCATAACTAGTTTAATAGCTAACATAAACATGGTAGGGAAAACCATTAATCATGAGAAATGTAACTATAAGCTAATCAATACATAGAAATAAACATTCAGGCCATGCATAGAGATATATAACTCTCTAACTTCGAGAAATGGCTATCAGACTTTGGGGAAATACACTTAAGACAAACAAACAACTTAAATCACTATGCCGGAATGCCTAAACACAGTACTTCAAGTTATTGGACACTTTGAAAACAAGATTTCATAGTCTTAGGCAAAGGGCAAGATCAGAACAAGACCTCCTTGGTTGAAACAAATGACAATCTAATCAGTCAAAGAGAAATTTCATGGATGGAGCTATGGCTAGCCATCAGTAAGCAGGGCATACCGTAAATCATACTTAGCATGCATAAAACCATGAATGAAACAAGCAACAATATCCTGAACTTATTAAAGAGCAATAAAGAATTCTTTAATGTGACTAAGAATGAAGAAAACATGGAAGCTATGAAGAAACAGGAAATTTGAGGTGCCTCCAAGGGCATGTCTCAAATTTTTTCTCTACTATCCTATAGCAAGCAAGAAACATGGATTTATGAATGAAAACTAGGAAACAAAACAAAGAGAGAGACACTATACCATTCTACCAAGTCATGGAATCCAACAACAATCCTCTTTCATCATCCAAGAACATCCAAGAGACTATCCAAAAGCATGAGACAAGTATTTCTTCCAAAGCTTATATGACCGTATATTGCTTCTATCATCAAGTTCAGCCTTGTTTACAATTAAATCCTTTGGAATATATAGGATCAAGTGAGGAAAACGTCTTAGTTCAATTTTCACTCTCATTGGCCTATCCAAAATATCTAAATTTGTCCTTGAGGCTTTGCAAAGCCCAAGGCACAAAATATCTCATAAAATATCCAAAAAATGCTAAAATAGGGAAATGAATTGACTTTTCATAACTTCTCATGTACAAAAATAGCTAAACGCACATGAGGAAAAAACAGTTTTTAAAAGTTCAATTTTTACAAAAATACTCAAAAGTTACATCAGCAAAAGGTCCCCTGACTTGCCGGCAACTTTTGGCAGCCTTTCTGATGTCTAAACGAGGCTCATGATAGCTCTTTGGAAAGCTCTGAGTGTCTATTTTCTAGAAAAACTTGAATTTTCCCAATCGGATGCCTGGAAGTCCTCCAAAAGTAGGCCTGTGTGTAAAAAACCAGAAAATAAGCTTTGCTGATAGACCGGGCATAGTCTAGAAAAAGCGGGAATTTTTCGCCATTTCAGGAGATAAAATTATCCTCGAATGTCCAGAAAATCGCTAAGTGTGTGCTCCTGAAATTATGGCATCCAATGATACCATTCTCCTCCTTTGATGATCCCCGAAACTTAAATGGCGAACCCCATGCATTTTGGCCAAAAACCCAAAAATGCCAAAAAACCAAAATATGTCGAAAATCGCCCAAAATTGGTGAGCATGACCCTCAAGGGTTCTTAGCAACATGTTGTGAAGAAGAGGCCAAGATATAAAGTCCTGATTTTTCTTTCCTCACTTTCCGTGTTGGGCGCTTCCCTTTAGCCTCCTTAAGCTTTTCTTGAACAACCTTCAACTTGCACCAGGCAAACTGATTTAACTTTCTATAATGCCTCGTCATTCTCCTTTGAAGGTCTAAATCCCTGGTTGCCTTCTCCAATTTATTTTCCAAGTGGTCATTGACTCAAGCCATGCCTCCTTATTGTTCTCTATCTCCTGTTCAAACAATGCAGTGAGAGTGGTAGATTGGAAAAGGGCATTTTTCTCTTCTTTTTGCTTCTCAAGGGCCTTTTTAAGCCCCATGGTTCTTGGCCTCTTTCGCCTAGGCTGATCTTCGCCTTAACTTTCATCAAACTCGCCCATGATTTCTTCCAACCTTGCTTGGGCTTTAGAGACCTCCTTCTTGTACCTGGTCGCCCGTGTCTCATAAACAACCATATGGACACTCATTTGCCTATTCTGGATTTGCAAAAATTGATTGAAATTTCCAACTCTATGAAAATCATCCTTAAAGGCATCAATTTGGCCTTCCCTATGGATCAAGAGGTTTTCTAGAATCTGGGCCTCATTATCACTATCATTGCTTTGGACTTGGACGATGTTGAATGCACTCTCCTATTCATGACTTCCTTCTACCTTTCCCTTCCCTTTGCTTTGGGTGGCTATTCTAGTGCTCTTCCTCCTAGGCAAATCAATCATGGGCTTCTTTGGCAATTTCCCTTTACTTCGGAGGGACCTTGTCACATTTGGAGTGACAATAGTAGGCACTCTCTTATTTTCTATTCGATGCTTGGCCTTTTTAAGAGAAGAGGGCATGCCCCCTTTACCTTTGTCATCTTGCCCTTTTTCTTCTTGAGGTTGTTGTTGTTCTTGAGGAGGCTGTTGTTCTTGAGGAGGCTACTGTGTATCATATTTTTGATGCCCTTGCTCATCACTTTCATGCTACTCCTGTTCGGCACTATCATGCTGCCCCTGTTCAGTCTCTTTTGGCTGCCCCTGTTCATCATGATGTAGTTGCTGTGTGTCCTCTTTTGACTGTCCTTTCTCATCACTTTCATGCTGCCCTTGCTGCTCTGTCTCACCCTCACTATCATACATCTACTATTCACCCTTATCATGAGTTTTCTATTCATCCTCATCACTCTCATGCTGTTTTTCACCCTCATCACTGTCATGCTATTGTTCAACACTTTCTTCCTCCTCCCCTTGCTGTTGTTCATCATACTGTTGCCCTTCATCCTCTTCCTCATCATCATGATCGTGCTCTTCTCCCTCTTCAGGTTATTCTGCTTGCTCTGTGGTAAACTTGAGTTTTTTAGGAGTGAGTCTGCTAGAGGAAGGTGAAGGATGATGAGTAGGAGGTGTAGGGGATGTATGGACTGGAGGGATAGTGGAAAAATCTAGATGAGTGATGAAAACATCCCAAGAGACCTCCCTCTTTTCAAGCTAATGAAGGATGATGATTTTGATGAGAGACTGATGGAAGAGACAGGCTATTTGCTATGAAGGATGCTTCTTCTGGACAGTGGAGGCCATTTTCTCAATGCTCTTATGTAAGAATAAAGGAAGATTTAGCAATCTGGCCCTAGTGAAATGCATGAGCAGTCGAATGTGATATGCATAAATTCGAGAGAATCTTCCCTCACAAGTGAAGTACTTCATGATAATCTTCATGAGAGGGGCGTAGCTAGCTAAAAGATATGAAAAAGGGAAAATAGAAGGACATGATTCTCTGTGCTCAGGCTTTAGGAAGGGCTTGTAATCATCTGAGTCCAAATGGCTTTGTTTAAACCATTTCTCACCAATATAGGGGATTTTAGTAGCCTTGGAGATGGATCTTGAGGAGAATTTGAAGTCAAGATCTGCCAACTGGAAATGCTTGTCTCTGAACCTCAAAGAGCAAAGATGTTTTAAAGGAGAGAAAATTTTCACCTCTTGCACCCTTTGACAGAAATCTAAACACCCGACCTCATGGAAATTGAACAAGACCGATGGGTGTGCATTCAATTCTTCAGTGGAAATAGGTTCATACATCTTATGCAATCCACTCCTACTATCCTACCTGGGAGGCATCTTGTTCTAGATGATCTCTGCAAAACCAAACTACCTCAAAAAGATTTTCAAGAGTGTGTTCTTCAAACAAAATTCTGTCTTCTTGGTAAATCACTGTTTTGATCAAGGCAAATTGGTTTCAAATGCCGTGCAAAATTTTTTCTTTGGTATTAGGTCCCTGATCCTTAAAAACACTGTCCTTTCTCCCTTTGTATGCCAATCATTAATTAAATTCAATAAAAATCACACAGTCAACTAAAATGCATACACACAGTCAAAGGGTCACTGTGTTTAGGTAAAGTCATCGAGCTCCTTGTGTTTTGGTGTGAGCAAAAACTGCCTTGTAGCAGGAAAACACCCCTCTTAACCAAAACACTGCTCTTGTATTCACTATTCTTCACACAAATTTTGACAATAACTCCAAATGGAAATTTACAGCTTCATACACTAAAGTTTGTTTTATGGACAAATTAGGCAACAATGGTTTTTGTTGTTTTTACCCTACAGAGATGACTTTTGAAATAGCAAGGAACTTATACAATGATTACTATTGTTGAAGCTAGGCCCATTGTTTTGCTTTTTAAACCCTGTGTTTCTCCTTTCAAACAGTGCCTTTCACCTTTTAACATTGTTTTGAGGGCAGTTATTGGGATTTTTACATCAATAGAAACACACCAATTTTACTATGATCACCTTGGGAAAACAACAACCAGCAATTTCGATTTTCCAACATAAAACACCTCTCCCTTTAAAAACTAAACACTATGATTTACACTATGAATTTCATCCCTTTTTACACCACTTACAGTTTTGAAAAGAGCGAGGAGGCACATAAAATACCTTTGAAAACGATGATGGCATTGTTTTAGGATTTTGGGCCATTTTCAACACATTTCGGAGGTGTTTGAACCATCAACAAGTGTGCAGTACGTTTGTAAAAGAAAGCGTTGCGCAAAGGAGAGCTGTTGGGTCACTGTTGGGCGGTCGTGACCGGCGCCTACAGGCGTGCCGCACAACAGTGGAGTTCTTTGTAAAAAATCTTCCTGAACGCGCCGCGCAATCTTCAAGCCCAAAAACTTTGTGGATTTCACTCAAAAACTCTTTCCTCGACCCAGTTGACAGTAAGAGGAGCGTAGCTTTGCGTTTTGAGAAATTCAAAAGTGTTTGCAACGGTCCCTAGATTTTGTATTTGAAAAAGATCAAAAACCCTTCAGTGTGTTCAAAGATGGTTTTGAAAACGTTGAAAAAGCCTTTGGTTTAAAACCAAAATATGAAACTCATATATTTTTTTTGAAAACGTAACTAAGACTTATTTTTGTTCAAAAAAAAACATAGTGGCAATGATCATTTCTTTATAAGCCTGACCTCCTTTTTTGAAATGAAACAACCTTTTTGAGAATTTAAGACTTTGACTATTTCTCATTTAAGGAATGAGAAAATGTCCTCCTTTTTGATATCTGCACTGTGGAAGGAAAAACTGCTCTAAGCCATGTGAAGGATTGTATAGGTGCCTTTTGAGTGCAACTACCCTTTTGCTAGGGGAAGAAACTTAACTGTAATTTGAAAATCCCTTTCCACCTCTTGTCTTTGTATGGCTCATCTGCTGTTACTCTTGATCAGTTGAAAAAGGTTTTTATGAAAAAGGAAGAGAAAGAGAACCACCTTTAAATATCATCATCATCCTTTTTTTTTTGTCATTTGAAAAGAGGACACCTGTAGAAGACACTTTTTGTTATATGAGGTTTTCTTTGACACTTTGAAGGAGGTAGCTTCTCCCTTTTGCAACCTAAACTGAAATTTTTTGCTCCGGATGATTTGGATATGGTCATGTCCATTGTGAAAACTAAATGAGATGGCAGGTGCTTCTTTGAGTTTCTTCTTTGACTGTACTAGAGCTGAAAAGTGAATAAGGGAAGTTGCCCCTTTGTTCTTTTGTGAAGGAGGTCTGCAAGAAACCTGGGCTTCACTGTCATCTGTCCATCAAGGGGGCACTTCTTCTGAAAAATTCTTCTTTACTCAAAATGTAACAGCAAAGCACCTTTGACCTATTTTCATAAGGAAACTGCCTTCATTTGTAACAGTGGCATGCGGGTATTGATTTTGAATGTTTGTTCCAGAACCTTTTGAAAAACAATTATCACCCTTTGGCTTGTGTCTAACTCAGCTGATTTCAAGTCTTCTTCAACTCTATTTTGTTTAAAGGAACTGAGACTAAATTTCAAGCCTGTTTATCAAGGAGATGAGCTTTTTGTAGCTTCTTAAGGAAATCACACCCCTTAGCAAAGTTTGTACACTTCTTGGCTCTAGACTGTCTTGAAAGCAAACTCCGATAGCAGATAAGCCAGCCTTGTTGATAGTTATAGTACTCATACTTTCCCTTTGTTTTTGACATGATTTCCCTATTAAGAGGCTTTCAACTGTCTTCTGTTGCTCTTACCATTTGTATCTTACTCAGTCAAACCCTGTAGTCAACTACTGCACTGGCCCTCTGCTTATGGATGACAGAGGCTCTCTTAACCCTCTACTTGTGAAATGAAGGAGGTTCTTCAATCTTCAAATCCTCTGCTTATATATGAAGGAGGTTTTTTAGTCATGTCATATCATCAGCCCTTTGACAGTGTTATTTTTCCTTTCATTGTCCTTTCAGGCTTTGACTGTGATCGCAAGAGCTTAGTGAAAAACTCTCTACTCTGTAGCTGCACCCCAGGCTCAAAGTCACATTGAGAAGAAGTTGTCTTCTCATGTGGAACCAAATAGTGTCTCCTGGGAATTTTAGTATACTTTTGTTCTTGAAAGATCCATTAAAGCATTTTAAAACCACCTAAAATAATTTTGACCTATGGTATATGTATTGCTGAGACTTGAGGGTTTATGAGTGGTGTGACCTAGGGTTGTAACCAACTTTATTTGTAGAATGGGAGGTCTGTTATGATTTTTTCATAGCAGATGGAGGTTCTTTGGCTTTAGGATAGTTTGCCAAGGGAGAAATGCCTAAAGTGCCACTTCCTAACTTAGGGGAGACTTCTTTGGACAGAATTGGATTGTTTCTTTGGAGCTGATGAGAAAACTAGTATGGCTGAGGCTAGATAGGATTTGATAATGAGGTTTCATCTCGTCATGGGTGGACTGAAAGGTAAGAGGGCAAAAAAAAGTTTATGGTTGTTTTCCAGCTGGAAAATTTGAAATTTTTTTAGATCAGCTGCTAGAAAAGTTGGCTGTTACAACTAGTCATCACCAACAGGTGAAAAATACTGATGAGTAACAGTGGCTCCATTTGGGGAGGGCAGCTCCTTTTTAGGAGGTGTCTACAATTTCAAATCTTTGGCTTATGAAGGCCAGTGCCTTACCCATTGGCACAAATTTCATTCTTCCTTGATGCTAATTCTGAAAAAAAACAGCATGATTAGCATCAATGATATTTCTACCTAACCCACTATCTTTCCTAACATTTTTTCTTCCTTTGGGTGCATTTGGAATAGCAACCCTTTTGACAATATATGTTTTTTCTTTTTGGAAAATTAACCTATCTAATTCTACACTTATATCTATCGGGAGTTCAGATTAAACTGATGAACTCATTTATTACTCTACCTATGCTAGATCAACTGTCAAGGTTAAGCTATTTGACAGGAACTTGTTCTCTAATCTAAAACATGAAATTGAAAATATGATCAAATCAGGGTTAGACAATCTGATTTGTCATGTATTTGCGGCATGAAAGACAAGTTGCACACAAATATTATTTTTCATAAAATGGAAACTAGGAAAAACAGGGCTAATATGCACTATTTGTTTTTCATCCCCGCTTCCCTCTTTTGTTTTGTTTTGAGCGTGTGGAACCAGTATATTTTCGTAATCTACTCTCTTTGATAAGTCAAGCTCACACAATTTTGACCATCTTTTTCACTAACTAACTTATCAGCAAATAAATTTAAAACATGTTCAACTATGATTAGGCTAGATAACTGAACAAGACATTTGAGTACTAGTAGCGGCATTTAGACTTGTGCACTTTCATAATGACTATTATTTGGAACATGGGGCCTCTTTCTATTTTTCAACTGGCCTCTTTTCTATTCTTCTATTGTTTTTGACTTTTCTGTTTTATCTATTTTTCAAACAGTGGTAGATACAATGATTGAAAATGTCTTAAAATTTGAGCTCTTGACAAAAATAATGCTTTAATGTCCTGCCATTCACAGGACCCCCAAAAATTTCAGTCCCATCAAGTTCCTACAAGAAAAAGACATTGTTTCCGCTAACTGAGCTGATGATGAAAGGCCCCTTCCATAAGTTTTCAAACTTACCATGTTTACCTTTGTCTTCTCTTCTAGAATCCCATTTTAGCACTTTGTCTCCAATCTGAAAATCATTTTCCTTAGTCCTTCTATCAAAAATCTGTTTTATTTTGTCTTGTGCTAACTGAGCCTTTTGGTAAACTTCTTCTATTGTTTGTTGTAAATCGATAGTCTGATTTACGCTTCTTTGCATGTCATTTTCTTCTATTTGAACTTCCTGAAATAGATTCATTACTGGAACCCCTAGAGATGTTGGGAAAATGGCATCTATGCCATAAACTAGTTGGTAAGGAGACATACCTATGGATTTTTTGGTCGTTATTCTATCAGCCGATAGTGCGTGTACTAGTTTTCCATGCCATGCTTTTTGATTTTGTTCAAGAAGTTTTTTGATGATGTTGACTAGGCTTTTGTTAGAGGACTCAGCTAAACCATTACCTTGAGGGTAATAAGCTGTGGAATTTCCTAATGAAATGTGATATTTGTAACAGAAGTCAACCATTCTTTTGGAGGAGAAGGCAATGGCGTTATCTGTAATGATATTTCTAAGACAACCAAATCTAGATAGGATATTGGTTTCTAGGAACTTGATGATGACTGAATCGGTGGCATTCCTGGAAGGTATGGCTTCTATCCATTTGGTAAAGTAATCAGTGGCTGTGAGGATCCATTTATGTTGAGAAGATGAGGAAGGGTGAATTTCCCTAATAAAAGCCAGGCCCCATTGCTGGAAGGGTCCTTCGACTATGATGGGATGCAAGGGCAAAGGTAAAAGCTTTTTCTTGCCATCGAAAATTTGACACTTGTGGCATGTCATAACTAGCTGGTGAGTGTTAGGAAATAAGGTAGGCCAATAATAACTGGCTCTAAGGATTTTTTTTTCTATGGTTTTCCAATAGATATGGCCCCCACATTCCCCTTCATGCATTTCATGCATGATTTTCTCTGCATCAGACTCAAACAAATATTTAAGCAGCATACCGGTGGGATTTTACCAATACAAAAGCCCATCTATAATGCAAAACTTTAAAGACTTTTGTTTAAGAAATATTTCTTTTGTTTTTGATAAAGTTGGAGGGGCATTTAGACAAAATAATACATAAAGAATATCTGCATACCAAGGTGAATCTAGAAACATTTGTTCAACATGAGGGGATGTGCATTCTTCCTGTTCTTCTAAGGCATCAACAAAATTTATATCTAAAGCTTGGAGGTTGGTTTCAGCCATTAGTCTTGCAAGTCCTTGTCCTTTAACTAGTTTGGTAGGTCGGATTTCTAAGTCATATTCTAAGATGATATCGATCCATTTTCCCCTTTTACCATCGGGATCTTGGTTTAAAATGTCCTTGATGAAAGCATTAGGGACAAAAGCGATGACATGAGAATGTAAGATGTAAACTCAGAAATCTTTTAGTGCTTTTACCAATGCAAATTCCTGTTTTTCCATGATGTTATATTTCAAGGGAGCATCTCTTAGGGATTTGCTAAAAAAGGCAATGGGTTGCTCTTGCCCGACTGCATTTTTTTGCAACAATACAACAACTATCGTGTGTTCCGAGGCAAATGAAAAAATGTAAAAATATTTGGTGAAATTAGGACTTATCAATATTGGTGCTTCAGTTAGGGCCTTTTTAACTAGTTCAAAATATTTTTTGGCTTCTGTAGTCCATTTAACCCTGACCTCTTTCTTCAACATATTTGTGATATCTCTCAGGAGTTCAGCAAGGTTTGGGATGAATCTTCTCATGAAATTTATCTTTCTGATAAAGGATTGCAGCTCCTTTATGCTTCTGGGGTGACTTATTTGCAATATGCCTTCGATTCTCTGGGGGTCTATTTTTATTCCCTCTTCCGAAATAATGTGACCTAGGAGTTTTCCTTCTTCTAGACCGAAAAGTGTTTTCTTGGGGTTTAGGGATAAACCATATTTTCTACATTTGTTAAAAACCTTTCTTAAGTGTACCACGTGTTCTTCATCTGATTTAGAATATACCGTAATATCGTCAACATATATGACTATGAAAAAACCTATGTCTTCTGAGAAGGCTATGTCCATGGATCTTTGGAATGTAGCACCGGCATTCATCAATCCAAAAGGCATTTTAACGTACATAAAAGTGCCCCAAGGTGTGGTGAAAGTTATTTTGTGTTGATCAGTGGGGTAAACCAGCACTTGGTTATAACTGGAAAAACCATCAAGCAATGAGATCCTTTTAGCACCTACTACCTTCTGAAGTATGTGGCCCATTTTGGGCAATGGATAGTTGTCCTTTAAATAGGCCCTATTTAAATTTCGGAAATCGATACAGAGTCTGATTTCTCTGGTCTTTTTCCTAACTGATAATATATTTGAGACCCATTCAGAGTACCAGAGAGACACTATTATCCCAGCATCATACATCTTTTTTATTTCTTTTTCGACCAAAGGTAGTAACACTGGGTTTATCCTTCTTAACTTCTGTTTGAAAGGCTTCTAGTTTTCTTTGAGGGGAATCTTATGTTGGATGATGCTTGTGTGATATGATTTCAAATCTTGGTATCCCCATGCGAACACATCTTTGAATTCTTTAAACAACTCGATGTATTTATGTTTTATGTGAGGCGGAAGGGTTTTGGATAGTTTGATCTTTCTAGGTTCTTCTGAGCTTTCTATGTTATATTCTTCTATGTCGACCTCAGTAGATTCCATTTTTGGTTTTTTAGCCACATTGTTAAAATCAAACAATTCCTCTAGAGGCGCAAGCCCTCTGGGTATGGTGTCATTTTCACAATGTAAGAATTCGAGTTCTCTTGGGTCAATGTCCTCTCCTACCTCAATTCCATATGAATGATCTATCAGGTTTACATTCATCCAAGAAGGTGGATTTAGCTCTTGGTCTTGATTTTGGTTGTATTTCTTTTCTTCATTTTCTAAGTCTGTTTTGGTTACCTTAAATTCATTCCTATAATGTAAGAAGTCATCAATTTGATCATCATCTTTGAATATTTTCCAATTGTCAATATTATTTGGTACTATGGGGTGATGTTTGACCTGAATAATATATTGCTCACTCAAACATGGTATTTGGCCATTGCTTGCAACAAAGGCGAGCTCATTTTCCAGACTATTTTGAATCCTAGGAATATAAGTGAGTTCATACTTCTCGAAGGTTTTGAGGATGTCTAAAGCTGCATTTCTGTATTCTCTTAGTCTTGGGTTTTTCGTTGAATATTCACCTTTGATTTTCCTGATTACAAGTTCTGAATCTCCCTGGGCTGATACTTTATTGGCGCCTAATTCCTTAAGTATGTGCAGACCAATGAGAAGGGCCTCATATTCCGCAATGTTATTAGTACATTGGAATTCTAATATGAAAGAATGACCTTCATTAGTATTGTGTATCCAGATTCCAGCCCTCAAACATGTTTTGCCACAAGAACCGTCAAAGCTTATACTCCAAAGATCTTCCTTTTCATACATGATACTAAGTTGTTTTTCAGGTTTCTTGGAGCTTTGGTCATTAGTCTCTACATCCGGTAATGGGACATGCATTTCTGATGGTTTGAAAACATCTTCATTTTCTATTATCTGCTTGTTTATATCACTTTCATTGTATAAGATAAAAGAATATAAATTTGAATGAATGGAATAAATGGGAGTATTGTTTGGCTTATCCCGGTTTCTAACCATGTATTTCATGTGAGTCTCTCTGTATAATCTCCTAGTCTGGTTGAAAACTGGGATGGTAGCGAATGACATATCCATTCGAAGGTTACCTTGTATTTTGGCAGCCCATGCCCTTGATAGTAGCATTCCATACTTAGGAGGGATATCGGCCACTACTACGTCCATGACTAGGTTTTTCGCTGGTAGTTGTGTTAAAGAAAAACCTAGGTTCTTTATTAGACCTAAACATTTGACCTGACTTGAGTCAAAGGAGTACAAGTTTTTGTAAGGTTGAGTTACTTCTGGTCCCATGTTTTCCATGATTTCTTTAGGCATGAGGTTATAGGAGGCACCAAAATCTAACATTGGATTATGTAATATCTTGTTCCGTATGTTCAAACTCACATAGAAAGGAGAAACAGTTCCTTCTTGGTATTCACCTTCTATTTTGTGGCCGAATAAGAGCTCGGGTTTGTCATGAGTTAGATTTAAAGTATCTGCCTCATTTCCTATATCAAAAAATTTGAAGATTTGAGATATATACCTATCTACAGTTATTAGCTCAATAAGGGGTATGGTAATTTTTATTTTGGAAATTTCCCCTTTGAAACTAAAAGGAGGTTGTAGTTTGGACAGATTTGTTTCAACTTTTTCGGACATGACTTTTTCTATGCTCTTAATTTGCTGACTCTGTTTCAGGACCTTGTTTGACATAGTCACCTCGGGAGTCTTTGTGGAGGCACTAGGAGTATCTAACCCTAGACTTGTTTGAATAGCTTTATCTTTGTTTTGGTCAATTTTCTTGGCCACAATTTTGTTGCTATCCATGGCTTTTTTAAGGATGGTATCAGAGGTTTTAGCAATGTCAGGGCTACCCTTCTTGGAGTGGTCTTGGTTTTTCCTACTTCTAAGGTTATACTGCCTGTGAGATTCTATAATGGCATTCTAAAAATCTATGGCAGGATCTTCGAGATCTTCATAGTTGGTTTCGTCCTAACTCGGAGAGCATAACTCTTGCTCTTTTGCTGTGAGGTAAACCTCACTCTCGTTATCAGAACCTATGAGGTTTCAATGACTTTCATCAATGGGTTTAGTATCCTTATCCTCTTCATCAATATAATTCTCACTGAAGGATGGCCTGACTTGTTGGTCTTTTCCTCTTGTTTTATTTTGAGATTGGTCTCTCCTAAAGTTTTGGTTGCGGTTTTGAGGGTTTGGCTAGTTGTCCTTAAGAGATGCTTTCTCACTCATTTTTTCCCACATCTTTGTCATGGATTTGAACAGGCCATCTATTCTAGGATCTGAGGAAGAAGCCGAAGGGGAAAATTCGTCATGGTAAGTGACTCCCTTTTCTTCTCTTATCCTAGCTCTTTTTTCAGCTAAGTTGGCTTCTGCATTTATAGCCACTTTTTGCATTTCTTCTAAGGTAGGGGGGTCCTTGTCCCTTAGCTGATAATTAATGTCTGGATCGAAACCCTCGGGGAACTTTGCCAAGGCTAAACCAAGCGGGGGTTTGAAGTGAGGTGGGAGGGCGTTATACACACTGTTGAACCTTGTGCAGTATCCCTGGACACTTTCCCCATTTTCCCATTTTAGATTGTTATATTCTGATAGGATTTGAATGGGGTTCTTTCGAATTTCCCACTTTTTTATGAAGACTTGTTAGACTTATGGGAGGTTGTGGATGTTGTTTGGAGTTAAGCTCTTAAACCATTTTTTGGGTTCCCCGCCTAGACTTTGGGCGAACATTCTCATTCTGATGGTCTCATCTTCTATTTCCATGTATTCAAAGGCATCTCTAATCCTATCTACATGTTGTTGAGTTGTGGTAGTCTCATCTCCAGTAAAGTGTGGGATTTTGGCTTGATAGTCATTTTGTAAGGGAGCCAAAGGTTGTGGCAACACCAAGGGTGAGTAGCAGGCTGCCATGACGGGAGCTAATGGGTGATGTACAAAATGAGGGCTTGTGGGATGAGATGAAGTGGTTTGAACAGTAGTGGTTTGAATAGGTGTGGCAGATGTACTTGGACTAGTGACCTGCTTTTGAGCAAATCTGGGATGGTAGGAGCCAAAGTGATGGAGAAGCTGAGATTCGGGAGGCGTGGTAGGTGAGGCTTCTCTACTAGGACTCTGTGGCAAATCTAGAGGCTCAATATTGTCAAAGTCTATCTTACTTTGTCACTTGCTTCTAAAAAGGGTTTTTACTGATTTTAATTCAAAGGAGGAATCCGGTAAGATAGTGAGATGTTCAGGTACTGATCTTTCTTAACGGAGGGACCTATCGGTAGCTAGATTTCCAGTTTCAGAAGCTTGCCACAGAATCTTCTCTGGGTTGTCTACTATGATAGGGGGATTTGGGTCTGGATGAGCTCTGGTGTTGATTCTTCGTGAAGCCATATTTCGGATCTAGATTTTAGAAAAGTAGTAAGGCCTACTGGAGGCTAGTGGAGTCGCCAGGTGGATTTTTAATTGTTTTGAGGTATATGTGTATGGTCCACCAACAGTACTGACAAAAACCAATCTAAGGGAGTTTTTTGGGGTTTTTCTGAGTTCTTTATGTAGTCCTAAGGTTTGTAAGAGTGTACTATAGCTGAGTCATCATTTTGCTAGGATAGTGAGACAACCAGATTCTACTCTTCTAAGTTTGACTGATATTTTGAGGGTTCCTAATGGATATCTAGGATGTTTTGACTCAAATTCCCACCATGATCACCATTATGTTAGTGAGCGGTGGGATAAATCAGCCAGATAGTATTCTCAAAGGTCTCTAAAGGTTTTAGGGAAACTAAGTTTTTTTATTACTCAGATTCCCACCGTGATCGCCATTACGTTAGGATGGCGATGAGGTGGCTCAATCGGATAGTAACCTAGATTTTGGTAAAGCAGTAAGGCCTACTAGAGGCTAGTGGAGTCGCCAGGTGGAACTTGGTTGTTTTTGTAGGGATGTAGCTATGGTCCACCACCAATAACTAGGGAAAAAGCCAATATGGGGATGTTTTGGGGTTTTTCTGAGTTTTATGTGCAACCTATGGTTTATTAAAGTATTCTAAACCTGTTTCATCACTTTGCTATGGTGGTGATAACAAAAAGAGTTTACTCTAAATGGTTTTATGAACTGCTTGCCTGTTTAAGTTTTGAAGACTAATGAATCTACAAGATTTTGCTAAATTGTTATGTACTCAGTTAGTCCCACCGTGATCACCATTATGTTAGGGTCCCATGATTTGCCTGATTGACAGGACAAATGACAGTGTAACATCAAAACAATCTTTGGAGTCCAAGGACCTAGCCTTCGTGGACTCAGAGAGGGATATATGTGTGTTCGCTTATTGTGTTCTGATTTTAGGCTAGTTATGAAGTAGGTTTTTTGGTTTTGGTTTTTAGGTTGTGAGGGATGAAATTGATCAAAGATATAATATAGGTAAAAATATGTCAGATCAACTGCGCTATGGGGTAAAAAAAGATCAAGAAAGCTATCAGATGGTGATACAAGGTTGTTGAAGGGCCGATTTGATTCGAGGTAGAAAGGATATTTGGGAAAAATGGCGTAAGATGGACATCAAGTTTGTGAACAACAAAGGATTTCAAGCATAACTAGTTTAATATCTGACATAAACATGGTAGGGAAAACCATTAATCATGATAAATGTAACTATAAGCTAATTAATACATAGAAATAAACATTCAAGCCATGCATAGAGATATATAACTCTCTAACTTCGGGAAATGGCTATCAAACTTTGGGGAAATACACTTAAGAAAGACAAACAACTCAAATCACTATGCTGGAACGCCTAAACACAATACTTCAAGTTATTGGACACTTTTAAAACAAGATTGCATAGTCTTAGGCAAAGGGCAAGATCAGAACAAGACCATCTTGGTTCAAACAAATGACAATCTAATCAGTCAAAGAGAAATTTCATGGATGGAGCTATGGCTAGCCATGAGTAAGCAGTACATACCATAAATCATACTTAGCATGCATAAAACCATGAATGAAACACGCAAAAATATCCTTAAGCTATTAAAGAGCAATCAAGAATTCTTTAATGTGACTAAGAATGAAGAAAACATGGAAGCTATGAAGAAACAGGAAATTTGAGGTGCCTCCAAGGGCATGTCCCAAATTTGTTCTCTACTGTCCTATATCAAGCAAGAAACATGGATTTATGAATGAAAACTAGGAAACACAACAAAGAGAGAGACACTATACCATTCTACCAAGTCATGGAATCTAACAACAATCCTCTTTCATCATCCAAGAGACTATCCAAAAGCATGAGACAATTATTTCTTCCAAAGCTTATATGACCATATATTGTTTCTATCATAAAGTTCAGCCTTGTTTACAATGAAATCCTTTGTAATATATAGGCTCAAGTGAGGAAAACCTCTTAGTTCAATTTTCACTCTCATTGGCCTATCCAAAATATCTAAACTTGTCCTTGAGGCTTTGCAAAGCTCAAGGCACAAAATATCTCATAAAATATCTAAAAAATGCTAAAAGAGGGAAATAAGTTGAATTTTCATAACTTCTCATGTACAAAAATAGCTAAACGCACATGAGGAAAAATCAGTATTTAAAGGTTCAATTTTTACAAAAATACTCAAAAATTACATCAGCAAAAGGTCCCCTGACTTGCCGGCAACTTTTGGCAGTCTTCCCGATGTCGAAACGAGGCTCATGATAGCTTGTTGGAAATATCTGAGTGTCTATTTTCTAGAAGAACTTGAATTTTCCCAATATGATGCCTGGAAGTTCTCCAAAAATAGGTCTGTGTGTAAAAAAACAGAAAATAAGCTTTGCTGATAGACCGGGTAGAGTGTAGAAAAAGCGGGCATTTTTCGCCATTTCGGGGGAGAAAATGATATTCAAATGTCCTAAAAATCACTGAGTGTGTGCCCCTAAAACTATGGCATCCAATGATACCATTCTCCTCCTTTGATGATCCCCAAAACTGAAATGGCGAAGCCCATGAGTTTAGGCCAAAAACCCAAAAATGCCAAAAAACCAAAATATGTCGAAAATCGCCCAAAATTGGTGAGCATGACCCTCAAGGGTTCTTAGCAACATGTTGTGAAGCAGAGGATAAAATATGAAGTCCTTATGTGTCTTTCCTCACTTTCCGTGCCGGGCGCTTCCCTTTAGCCTCCTTGAGCTTTTCTTGAACAACCTTCAACTTGTGCCGGGCAAACTGATTTAACTTTTTATAATGCCTTGTCATTCTCCTTTGAAGGTATAAATCCCTGCTTTCCTTCTCCAATTTCTTTTCAAAGTGGTCATTGACTCTCTCAAGCCATGCCTCCTTATTGTTCTCTATATCCTGTTCAAACAATGTAGTGAGAGGGGTAGATTGGAGAAGGGCATTTTCCTCTTCTTTTTTCTTCTCAGGGGCCTTTTTAAGCCCCATAGTTCTTGGCCTCTTTCGCCTAGGCTGATCTTCGCCTTCACTTTCATCAAACTCGCCCATGATTTCTTCCAACCTTTCTTGGGCTTTGGAGGCCTCCTTCTTGTACGTGGTTGCCCGTGTCTCATAAATAGCCATATGGACACTCATTTGCCTATTTTGGATTTGAAAAAATTGATTGAAATTCCTAGCTCTATGAAGATCATTTTTCAAGGCATCAATTTGGCCTTGCCTATGGATCAAGAGGTTTTCTAGAATCCGGGCCTCATTATCACTATCATCGCTTTGGACTTGGATGATGTTGAATGCACTCTCATGTTCATGACTTCCTTCTACCTTGCCCTTCCCTTTGCTTTGGGTGGCTATTCTAGTGCTCTTCCTCCTGGGAAAATCAATCATGGGCTTCTTTGGCAATTTACCTTTACTTCAGAGGGCCCTTGTAACATTTGGAGTGACAACCCCAGGCACTCACTTCTTTGCTATCCGGGCTTGGCCTTTTTAGGAGAAGAGGGCATGGCCCCTTTACCTTTGTCATCTTGCCCTTTTTCTTCTTGAGGTTTTTGTTCTTCTTGAGGAGGTTTTTGTTCTTGAGGTGGCTGTTGTGTATCATATTTTGGCTACCCTTGCTCATCACTGTCATGCTGCTCCTATTCGGCACTATCATGCTGCCCCTGTTCAGTCTCTTTTGGCTGCCCCTGTTCATCATGATGTAGCTGATGTGTGTCCTCTTTTGACTGTCCTTGCTCATCACTTTCATGCTACCCTTGCTGCTCTGTCTCACCCTCACTGTCATGTGTCTGCTGTTCACCCTCATCATGAGTCTGTTGTTCACCCTCATCACTATAATGTTGTTGTTCACCCTCATCACTGTCATGCTGTTGTTCAGCACTTTCTTCCTCCTCCCCTTGCTGTTGTTCATCATGCTGCTGCCCTTCATCCTCTTCCTCATCATCATGATCATGCTCTTCTCCCTCTTTAGGTTCTTCTACTTGCTTTGTGGTAAACTTGAGTTTTTTAGGAGTGGGTCTTCTAGAGGAAGCTTAAGGATGATTAGTAGGAGGTGTAGGGGATGTATGGACTGGAGGGACAGTGGAAAAATCCGGATGAGTGATGAAAACATCCCAAGAGACCTCCCTCTTTTCAAGCTAATGAAGGATGATGATTTTGATGAGAGACTGATGGAAGAGACAGGCTATTTTCTATGAAGGAGGCTTCTTCTGGATAGTGGAGGCCATTTTCTCAATGCTCTTGTGTAAGAAGAAAGGAAGATTTAGCAATCTGGCCCTAGTGAAATGCGTGAGCAGTCGAATGTGATATGCATAAATTCGGGAGAATCTTCCCTCACAAGTGAAGTACTTCATGATAATCTTCATGAGAGGGGCATAGCTGGCTAAAAGATATGAGAAAGGGAAAATAGAAGGACATGATTCTCTATGCTCAGGCTTTAGGAAGGGCTTGTAATCATCTGAGTCCAAATGGCTTTGTTTAAACCATTTCTCACCAATATAGGGGATTTTAGTAGCCTTGGAGATGGATCTTGGGGATAATTTGAAGTCAAGATCTGCCAACTGGAAATGCTTGTCTCTGAACCTCAAAGAGAAAAGATGTGTTAAAGGAGAGAAAGTTTTCACCTCTTGCACCCTTTGACAGAAATATAAACACCCGACCTCATGGATATTGAACAAGACTGATGGGTGTGCATTCACTTCTTCAATGGAAATAGGTTCATACCTCTTATGAAATCCACTCCTACTATCCTGCCTGGCAGGCATCTTGTTCTAGATGATCTCTGCAAAACCAAACTGCCTCAAAAAGGTTTTCAAGAGTGTGTTCTTCAAACAAAATTCTGCCTTCTTGGTAAATCACTGTTTTGATCAAGGAAAATTGGTTTCAAATGTTGTGCAAAATGTTTTCTTTGGTATTAGGTCCCTGCTCCTTCAAAACACTGTCCTTTCTCCCTTTGTATGCCAATCAATAATTAAATTCAATAACAATCACACAGTCAACTAAAATTCATACACACAGTCAAAGGGTCACTGTGTTTAGGTAAAGTAATCAAGCTCCTTGTGTTTTGGTGTGAGCATAAACAACCCTGTAGCAGAAAAACACCCCTCTTAACCAAAACCCTACTCTTGTATTCACTATTCTTCACACATATTTTGACAATAACTCCAAATGGCAATTTACAGCTTCATACACTAAAGTTTTTTTTATGGAAAAATTAGGCAACAATGGTTTTTGCTGTTTTTACCCTACAGAGATAACTTTTGAAATAGCAAGGCACTTATACAATGATTACTGTTGTTGAAGCTAGGCCCACTGTTTTGCTTTTTAAACCCTGTGTTTCGCCTTTCAAACAGTGCCTTTCACCTTTTAACATTGTTTTGAGGGCAGTTATTAGGCTTTTTACATCAATAGAAATGCACCAATTTTACTATGATCACCTTGGGCAAACAACAACCAGCAATTTCGAGTTTCCAACATAAAACACCTCTCCCTTTAAAAACTCAACACTGTGATTTAAATTATGAATTTCATCCCTTTTTACACCACTTACATTTTTGAAAAGAGCGAGGAGGCACATAAAATACCTTTGAAAATGATGATGGCATTGTTTGAGGATTTTGGGTTGTTTTCAACACATTTCGGAGGCGTTTGAACCATCAACAAGTGCGCAGAACATTTTTAAAGGAAATCACCGCGCAAAGGAGAGATGCCAGGTCACTGTCGGGCAGTCATGACCGACGCCTACAGGCACGCCGCGCAGCAGTGGAGTGCTTTGTAAAAAATCTTCCTGAACGCGCCGCGCAACACTACAGGCATGCCGCGCAATCTTCAAGCCCAAAAACTTTGTGGATTTCACTGAGAAACTCTTTCCTCGACCCAGTTGACAACAAGAGGAGCGTGGCTTTGCATTTTGACAAATTAAAAAGTGTTTGCAACAATCCCTAGCTTTTGTATTTGAAAAAGATCAAAAACCCTTCGGTGTGTTCAAAGATGGTTTTGAAAACGTTGAAAAAGCCTTTGGTTTAAAACCAAAATATGAAACTCATATCTTTTTTTTGAAAACGTAACTAAGACTTCTTTTTGTTCAAACAAAAACATAGTGGCAATGATCATTTCTTTATAAGCCTGACCTCCTTTTTTGAAATGAAACAACCTTTTTGAGAATTTAAGACTTTGACTATTTCTCATTTAAGGAATGAAAAAATGTCCTCCTTTTTGATATCTGCACTGTGGAAGGAAAAACTGCTCTGAGCCATGTGAAGGATTGTAGAGGTGCCTTTTGAGTGCAACTACCTTTTTTCTAGGGGAAGAAACTTAACTGTAATTTCAAAATCCCTTTCCACCTCTTGTCTTTGCATGGCTCATCTGCTGTTACTCTTGATCAGTTGATAAAGGTTTTTATGAAAAAGGAATAGAAAGAGAAGCACTTATGAATATCATCATCATCCATTTGTTTTTGTCATTTGAAAAGAGGACACCTGTAGAAGACACTTTGTGTTATATGAGGTTTTATTTGAAACTTTGAAGGAGGTAGATTCTCCCTTTTGCAACCTAAAATGACATTTTTTTCTCTGGATGCTTTGGATATGGTCATGTCCATTGTGAAAACTAAATGATATGGCATGTGCTGCTTTGAGTTTCTTCTTTGACTATGGGTAAAAATAAACAAGGGATGATGCACTAGAGCTGAAAAGTGAATAAGGGAAGCTGCACCTTTGTTCTTCTGTGAAGGAGTTCTGCAAGAAACCTGGGCTTCACTGTCATCTGTCCATCAAGAGGGCACTTCTTCTAAAAACTTCTTCTTTACTCAAAATGTAATAGCAAAGCACCTTTGACCTATTTTCATAAGGAAACTGCCTTCATTTGTAACAGTGGCATGCAGGTATTGCTTTTGAATGTTTGTTCCAGAACCTTTTGAAAAACAATTATCACCCTTTGCCTTGTGTCTAACTCAGTTGATTTCAACTATTCTTCAACTCTATTTTTTTTAAAGGAATAGAGACTAAATTTCAAGCCTGTTTACCAAGGAGATGAGCTTTTTGTAGCTTCTTGAGGAAATCACACCCCTTAGCAAAGTTTGTATACTTCTTGGCTCCAGACTGTCTTGAAAGCAAACTCTGATAGCAGATAAGCCAGCCTTGTTGAGATTTATAGTACTCATTCTTTCCCTTTGTTTTTTACATGATTTCCCTGTTCAGAGGCTTTCAACTATCTTCTGATGCTCTTACCATTTGTATCTCACTCATTCAAACCCTGAAGTCAACTACTGCACTGGCCCTCTACTTATGGATGAAGGTGGCGCTCTTAACCCTCTGCTTGTGAAATGAAGGAGGTTATTCAATCTTCAAACCCTCTGCTTATATATGAAGGAGGTTTTTTTGTCATGTCATATCATCAGCCCTTTGACAATGTTATTTTTCCTTTCACTTTCCTTTGAGGCTTTGACTATGATCGCAAGAGCTTACTGAAAAGCTCTCTGCTCTATAGCTGCACCCTAGGCTCAAAGTCACATTGAGAAGAAGTTGTCTTCTCATGTGGAACCAAATAGTGTCTCCTGGGAATGTTAGTATACTTCTGTTCTTGAAATATCCATTAAAGCACTATAAAACCACCTGAAATCATTTTGACCTATGGTATATGTATTGTTGAGACTTGAGGGTTTATGAGTGCCACGACCTAGGGTTGTAACCAACTTTATTTGTATAATGGGAGGTCTGTTATGATTTGTTCGTAGCAGATGGAGGTTCTTTGGTTTTAGTATAGTTTGCCAAGGGAGAAATGCCTAAAGCGCCACTTCCTAACTTAGGGGAGACTTCTTTGGACATAATTGGATTGTTTCTTTGGAGCTGATGGGCAAACTAGTATGGCTGAGGCTAGATAGGATTTGATAATGAGGTTTCATCTCACCATCGGCGGACTGAAAGGTAAGAGGGCAAAAAAAAGTTTATGGGTGTTTCCCAGCTGGCAAATTTGACAAATTTTAGATCAGCTGCTAGAAAAGTTGGCTGTTACAACTAGTCATCACCAACAAGTGAAAAATACTGATGACTAACAGTAAGAAACAAAACTTTCAATGTGATAAAGGGAGGAGCCATGATTTTGCACAACGATTCATCGCATAGCGCACATTGCAGGTTCTAAAAGATAAATTTTAAAGACAAGGCTAAATTTAGCGAAATGCGAAGTGAAACAAGGCAAGTTGACATGGCAAGCTGACTTGGTAGGATGACGTGGCAAGATGACATGGCAGATGACATGGCCTCGACCCCATAGATCACAGTTGATTCATGCTGACATGGCAAGCTGAGGTGGCAATGACATGGTGGTGGCGTGGCAAGATGACATGGCAGATGATGTGGCCCTGGCCCACATACCGCACATCACGAGTTTTAAAATTTAAGTGCAAAGGGTTTGAGTTATAATCGCCGAAGTGTGAAATGCTATTCGGTCGGGCATGATCGCAAATCAGAAGTTTTAACAGATAAGTGTAGAGGTAAGAGTTAAATTCGCTGAAGTGTGATGATGGTGGGATCCAATCGCAATCGTAAATCGTAATTTTTAAAATATAAATGACAAGGAAAGTTAAAGATGGCAAAATGCGAAGTGCGATGATGGCATGGACGCGATGTGGTTCCAAGATGAAATCTAAAGGATTTCAAGTCCGGGCTTATGTGGTTATGTGCCATTTTATGAAAAAATAAGCAGGATGAGGCAAAAAAACTCGAGAAAGTGACCTGACACAGATCAAAGGAGAAGAGGAAAATTAAGGTAGCAGGTGATATGATTGACCATGTTTGAAGCATAGGGGTATAGGCAGAGTCAGGCAGAAGATCATATAGCAGTCCTATTGGGAGCATGATAGATGGTTCAAATCAGGCACTGAGGCATCGTTATAGAGCTATGTAGCCACTGCATCATAACCATAAAGGACAGCTCGGCACTTCTAGAGGACGCATCAGCAACATCAGATTCAACAAAACGAACAACATATCTGTTTTAATTTGATTTCTCAAGTATGATTTCTTAAGTAATATTAACAGTTTAGGTGGTTGAAAAGTTTCAATAATTTTAGGAGTTACAAACTACTGTGATGCATTTAAGTAGATAGAAATAAAGAAAATGGGTTTTGAGTTTTGGACCTCTGGAGGATTGTTAATTTGGTACTGAATTTTTTGAGAAATTAATGAAAGAAGATCAAGTTTCCTGCACCTATTTATGTTGATATGTCTTTCGAGTTTTTCTCTGTGTTTATTCCTCTTTGAATGAAGTGAAGTAATGTAGCAGTCTATCTCTTAATTACATCTGTGAGTAAGAGTTAAATCACCTTAATTTGTGCTCCTTCACTTCATCTTTTCTCTTTTCACAAACTCCCGATGGAACTTTAAAGTAATATATTCTGTGTTTGCCACATATTATTTCGAGTTTTCTTTGTCTCCATGAATTTCCTCTGAATCTTAAAGGTGGAAGATTATGTGTATTCAACATATCATTTTGAGTTTCTCTCACAGTTCCTATTTTCATTTCATTCAGATATCAATAGTTTATGGCATTGTGAAGGCTTTCATTATATCAGATTATTAAGTGTATTAAATAATTAGATTCCAAAGGTGTTAAGCAAAGGCCACTTGATATTATAATTGTGACATAGATTTAAAAAATGTCTTAAGCATTGATTCCTTACCACAACCAAGGGGTTTTTTCTTGAGATACAACAGAGCTGAAACTATATATCCCAAAAAGATCCATTGAATGGTAAGAATAGAGGCCCAATATAATCAAGAAGTATGGAAAGCTGAAATACCAAAACTATGAAGCTGAGAGCCATGAAACCTCAATGAGGTTAGTTGATCTTTGAGTAGAAATGTTACATATGCACAAGAGTGGAAAACACTATCAACTTCCCCTAAAACGCTTTAGAGAAAATATGTTTTAGTAAAGAACGAGGAGAAAAGATTCAATTAGAAGTAACACCATCAACCAACAAAAAAATGAGGCCTATAAATATGGAAAATTTATCTCAAACATGGGACAAAAAAAATCATGAAGTTTTGTGAACATTGTCACCATCACACTAATCAAACATGAGAAATGAGAATAATCAACTATAACAAGCAATGCCATCAATATTTTTCAAAATATAACTTACTACCTTGAAACAAAATTGTAGAAGGGGCAAAAATTAATAGTCTTTATCATCAACAAATTCCCCCCCGAGAAACGAGAATAATCAACAACAACAAAGAAATGCCAAAAATATCTTTCAAAATATAACTTACATCCTTGAAACAAAACTGCAGAAAGGGCAAAAATTAATATTCTTTATCATCAACAAATTCTTCTTAGCCCCCTAAAACATAATTGGGGGAGTAATGGCAATCAACAATTAATAATAGGAAATCTATTTGATTCCACAACTGATGAAGAACATTGATATGAATTCTATAAACATATGTTCAAATAATTCCATGACCATCCATTGATCTAATCACAATCAATCGGGATGGTCGACATTGGTCCATGATTCATACATTTAAATCTCTTATGAAATGCTTAAATGCATGGCTACTATGTGACCAAGAATGTTGATTCTTGAGTTATTTCCTTTTATCCATATAAGGAAATTCATATGGTTGAGTTTTTGGTTCTGGAAACTCAAATTTGGGTGTTGCAAAATTATCATCATGAATGACATTGGAAGCCATGTTGTTAATCTGTTTATCACAATCAACAAGAGCATTTTCTTCCAATACCTTAGTATGAATTCCTTTTACAAAAAATGACACCTTTCGAGTCTTAATAGAGATGGATGTAAGTGATCAGGAGAAACAAGATCATCTCAAAGGCCTCCCCTTGATGTCTAGAATACATGGTTAATAGTAACAAAGATGCCCTTTAAATTCTTCCCAAGTCCTCCTCTAGTATATACCATTTTTCTCATCAATTGAAACCCAATACCGATAGTATGTTTTTCAATATGGGTGCAACACAAGCATGTGATGATTCATTAGGATGAACATCAGGTCACTAACAATCAACATCAGGGAGTCTGGAAGAAGGTGAGCAATCAACTATCTACACAACATTTTGAAGGTGATTGACTTCCAATTCAAGGTGCTACTTATACTCTTGCAAATTTTGAATAATCTCATCCTTCTCAATAAACTATTGTGACTAGCTATCATAATCTTGTTTCAAAATTCGATATTGATCCCAAATTAATGTTTTTAAATAACTAACTTCCATATCCTGTTTATTATTTTTCTCCTCTAGCTTGTGAAGTTTTTTATTTTTATTTTTTATGTTATGAGTAAAAAAGGGACTCAACTTCCTCCTCGAAATCATCGAGGAGGTCAATCTTCTCTTGAAACTCATCTGCAAACATCTGGAAAAATGTGGCCATGGTTGACTCTAGATTCTCAACCTTCCTAATTTTCCCAACCATTATAGTTTGGAAGTGATTCTTAAGTGTTGCATTCTCTATTTGCAAGAGAGCTATAACTGTGACTAAAGGACCTCATTATAAATTTGACTTGTTGCCTTCTTCTCAAAAATTTCGTGCAATCTTTTACCCATCTTAATAACACCAAGTTAAAAAATATATTTCCACTAGCCACCAAAGAAAAATTACTACGAAACAAAATTGACTATGACAAGAAAAACAAATTTACACTTCCAATCACAACACAAATCAAACTCATCCACATAAATTTACATGACTATCCAACAAATAAAAAAATCTTTCATAACCACAAAGCATAAACAAGAAACCAAATACATTGCAATTTCAACCAAATAAGCATATAATAATTCTCCATTGGCAATCCTTTTAAAAGATTTTTATATTTTTGGGGAAAATATCAGTAAGACTTAATATTATTTTAATTATAAACTTTTTTTTTTGAAAACCGAAAAAGAGAATTTTCTTGCCCAAAATTAATGTATGAAGGCATGGATTAAATCATTGATAACAAGGAAATGGAACGTTGATGAATATGACGTGGAGAGCAAAAAAAAGAAAAGGCTGGGCTCTTGACTCCAAGAGCAACTGTTCCACCTCCTTTGAGAACCTTTGAGGCCAAGTTCTGTCAAATTGGTCAATCCGTACACCAATTTCTTGGTTCACAATTCAAACCTAGGACCAATAACATATACAAGGCCTCTACCAGTACTTTGACTCTCATGCTACCGCCATCGCCACCAATGAACGTACAAAGAACGACTAATTGGCGATTGGCCTGCTTTTGACGTGCATAATTTTCAAAACTTGATTAACTTAACACACCGTTAGATGAATTCAGTAATTGGTAGGTTTTTCTTTACACTAATTTTTTTTGTAGTTGTTTAAATTATAGTTTTTTGGCAGTTGTTTAAATTGTATTTTTGAATGTTAAAATTTAAATAGTTGTTTAAATTGTATTTTTGAATATTAAATAGAAAGCCTATTTTTTATGAAGTTGATTCACTATAAATTAATTAACATAGATCTTTGTATAATTTATTTAAATCTCTTGTTTAAATATTTTTGAAAATTATAAAATTTAAACATTTGATTTACACATTTTTTTACTTTTAATTACTTTACAGCATATTCATTTTTTTAATTATAGCCTTTACTTCTGATTACTTTACAGTATATTTATTTGTTTAAATTATAATCCACATTATTTTTCTATTTATAACATATTTTTAGTTTTTATTTTTATTTTAATTGAGTACTGATAGACAAACTTACACATCAGCTCACAGTGGGCTGTAGAATAAGCCTCTCTGCTCAATTATCCTTTTTGAATGATATTAGGTGATTTCAAAGTGGTTGTTAGTAATTCCCAATGAAATTAGTGTGAAAATACAACACCCTCTCTTACACAAATCATAAATCCAATACCAAAAAAACTCCATTATATAGCAATAGAAAAAAAATAAAAAAAATAAAAAAAATATATATATATATAACAATTAAACAAGTACAAATTCCTATATAAACTTACAACTCACTATAACTAACTCCTTGAAAAAACAAACATAGAAAAAAGTGCACGTCATAAAACACCCTGGTTATCCACTATTTAAAAAAAAAAATCACCAAAATATCCAGCCCAGCCACACAAGCATAGATTACACCCCCCTTTAACACAAACAAAATGGAGAGAAACATTGAGTACAATAGTCTAGGGATGGCACAAAGATGCACTATTTGTCTCATGCATTTTGAAAATAGGAAATGGGTTGTATTTTTGTTGCCATGATTGCAGTGTTTTCTCACACAATGCATTGGACCTTGGATCCCATCTCATCCTATCTGCCTTATATGTAGGAGTTCCATACACACAGTGTCGAAGCAACTGATATGTTAGCAACCATTGACGAAGACCCTGCGATTGGCTTGACCGAGATCTCCATGGAAAGTCAATGCACAAAATAGAAGCTTGTGAGAAAAAAATAAGCGAACCATTTTTTCTTTTCAGTATTTGGTTACGATTTCTCGATTCACATACCAAGTTGTTGTCCACCTACATTTGGGAATTGTACAGAGGGGAAATTTTGCAACAGAATTTTAATTTTAATTTTTTTCATTCTATTTATATCAACATATTCATATACATCTGAGAAAGGAATTGAATCTATAATGAATGTTATAGAAATCTGATTCATCACCGTTTAACCAAAACGTTAAATACAAAACCTATAACACCTCTGTAAAACCATTGGCATTCACAATTTTTGTGGAACTATTTTAATTATCATGTAGTTACCGTGAATTATGAATGGACTGGTTTTCAAGAAACTAATTCATGAGTTCGTTAGGGTTATGATTTAGTTAAAAACTAACCTATCATCTCTTTCAAGAAAATGGTTACACGTATTTTATTACAGAGGCATACAATTGTTTTTGGGGGGTACTCTCTAGGAGGAGAGGAGAACAAAGTGGATTCTCGGAAAATGCTAGTTAATAATTAATGCAGTTGTGCTGAACCAGGCAGTTGAGTAAGATTATATTCACTTATTCTAGATTTGCTAATTAGTTATTGTTTGAGTCACGTCTCTTCATCCACAAATAACTTTACAGAGGCGCAAAAAAATCCACTGTACTCTTGGAACAGTCAGTTCAAAAAATAATAGCCAGTTTGAAAAATAATGTTATGGCCTGACTCCCATGCACAAAGTAGTAAGTATGGCATTGTTTCTGCATTCTTTCAAAGAATTTTTGACAAGGTATGAGAGGTTCATGGATCTATATTTTTGCGTGGGAGTTGTAAAAGAAATGGTTTGTGTATATAGGCTTCTAAAAGGCCTTCCAAATTCTCATGAAAGAAGATAGCAACAGTACATCAAGTGGAGATAGCAATGCAAATTGAACTGGCATAGCGAGATAAGTATCTTTGTTTATTTTTCTAGTCTTTTAAAGAGTTCTTGAAAAAGAATACATGGAAACCTTGCACTTAAGAAGACAAAGAAACCATGAAAAGACTAGATGTTGGGAAAATTTCTTAGTTTTTTCTTTTGAGAACCAAGAACATGTATTTTCATGAACGAAAACAATAATTAATAAGTCAAAGTTTTTTAAAAAGAAAATGATAAGAAATCCAAGATTATTTTCTTGAAAATGAAATGAGAAGAAATCCAAGTTCTTTTCTTGAAAATGAATATAGATTAAAGAGGGTAACTCCTAAAATATTTTCATGTGTGGTAAAGAAGAAAAGAGAAAAGTTTTCTCAGATTAATATTCTTGGAAGAGTTTTTCTTGTGAATATGTATATATAGATTACCATAGTGTTTGTGAATATGTATATATAGTTTACCATGGTGTTGGTAAATATTAGTTATTTAATAAATCCATGGATAGTTTACCATGGTGTTGGTAAAGATTATTTATTTAATAAATCCATGGGTAGATTACCATAGTGTTGGTAAAGATTAGTTATTTAATAAATCCATGGATAAAAGAACTATTAAGTTATATTTCTTTAGAAGAAAAAACTGTGTGATTAATTTTATGTTATCATGATTATGATGTTAGTTTCTTTCGGAATATGATCATGTATATGTATACAATATTTGTATTAGATTTCATTGGAAAGAATATACACTTGTATGTGGGAAATGATAACATGTTTTGTTATCCTACAATGGAAAAGATTCTTTGTCAAAGAAGATGAATTACATATACAAAAACTAAAGTAATGTTTTGGTTTCCTTGAAATATATATATAGATGGGTAATGTTGGTATAATATTTGGAGAATAAGACATGTATTCTTATGCTTTATTCCATAGTTTTATGGAAAAGAAACCCTGTCTTTGCATGCCTATTATGTTATATTTCCTGGAAAAAGAAATATGTGCTCGCATGTTCTCTTGTATTAATCATTCCTTTGAGGATACTCGTGATGGAAGCTATGTGCTCCGTTGTGTAAGCATTCATTTGGGAAGATTATTTTGGAATCTACATGCATTTGCGTGCATGGGTGCAACATTTGTTATGTTAGTTTTCCTTCCATGCACTAAAAAGTAATAGCTTAAGGGTTATTTTGATTAAATTTATGTAAATTGCATGCATGAATATCGTAATTGATGTATCAGTTTCTTTTAAAGACAAGATTGGGGGATGTAGCTAATGTCTTGTAGGAATGCGTGCTTATGCGAGGGAAAAATTAGTTAATGTGATGACTTATAACTAGCACATATGTAGTATATGTTGTTAAAGGGAGAATGTCAAGGTATTTTACTTTCATGTCATGAATATACATGAGTAGAGGAAGAAGCTTCTCTAATATAGATTTATGAAATGTTTGATTAATATTTTATAAATCTTGACATCAATGTATATTGAAGCATCATTAGCAAGGATTGACGGTGACATGTACAAAGGAAATATTATGCTCAACCTAGTGGCAGGTAAATTATTATGGTTCATGCAGATGAGTGCGAGCTATAGGATGATCCAATGTATGATGGTCCATTGTAGGACATCCATGCCACCAAGATATGAAGATATGAAGATTAGTGGATAAATGCTATCATATTTATTGTAATGGCTTTAAGCTAGATATTTCTATATTTCCTTGTAAGATTTATAACGATGGTTAAGGGATGGTCTCCCTTATAAGCTATTGAGTGAGAGTTGAACACCCTCACAAGCGTTTAACAATAAAATTAAACGTTTGCTGGTTTTCACCCTACGGGGTTTCCAGGGTATATTGGTGTTCAATGATGTGATTGATTATTGTGTCCAATTGATGATGTTGATTCCTTTCTTCTTATGATGTTCATAATTTCAAGTATGTGATGACTGCATGAGTATTGAAATGAATAGAAGGTTACATCATACATTTTTATGTTAATGTACTACAATAGAGGTTGTTAATGGTTAAGCAACATACTATTCTTATTTTAAGGTTACACTATGAACTGGTGAACATCTATGTAATGATGAGTAAGGAATTATTTAATAGTTATTTGGATAGTTACCCATGGGTAACTTGTATAAAATAAATTTAATGCCTGGAATTTCCATGTGAAGTCATCGGAGTATGTTACAAGTGGTATCAAAGCTAAAGGTTGCAGTACTAGCGCCTTTGGGATTTTTTAAGCAAAAATAAATTGAGGTATGCTACTAATGGACATCAGTTAAGGTATGATTCTAGAAATTTACATATTGATTGATATGATTCTATAAATATACATATTGAATGATATATGCAGTAGTCTACTATTGACATGAGATGTGTGATTCATGTTTGTAACTACATTAAAGAGTAATGAGTAATAAATGTTGCTGCAAAACGGTTTTCATGACATTGGAATCCTATTGAGGATGAAAGACGATAAAAATTTTGTTGTATTTATCAACAACCTGAGTACTCACTAGTGAAAGTGAGAGTCATTTATTAACAGTGGCTATATGACATATTACTAATACATTTAGTGAACATAGCTAAAGTTACCATGCACTACTTGAAAAAGATGAATGTGTATAGTGATGGTGTGTGAAACTAATGCATGAATGCAATAGGTGAGGAAAGTCTTTATATAAGATGATAGAGTGTTTTAAAAATTAAATTGAATGAAGCTTTTTAGATGTTAAAAAATACTTAATGGGTCAAGTAGTGAGACTTGACTATAATGACTAGTTGATTGACTCATTTCTGAGTTGTCATGGATGCTTTAAGATTATTAGTGGCATTAAATGACTAGCTTTTGAAGGAGTCATGCCATCGATGCATTATGATTATTAATAGCATTGACTAGTTATGAATGACTAACTAATGAAATTTATATGCACGAATCGATTTTGACTAAAGCTATTTGAAATTTGTGAACAAGTGATTATGGTAATTACTTCGTGTGTCAGCCTGTTGGTAACAGAACATTATGGGAATTGGAAATGTTTGCACTCTTACCCTAATTGTTATTGACATTAATAAATATTTATATATGATTGTATGCATGACAACATTATGCATGACAACATTGTATGCATGAAATTAAAATGATTGCGTAAGATAATACGTGCTTAAAAAATGCATATTTACAATTAGTATTATTTCTTATAGTAAGCATGGGTAGCTTAATGGCAACGGAAAATCTATGAAAGTAAAACATCGTAAACATTGCAATGCGAATTACAACAGTAAATGTTAAAGTATTATGTTATAATGTGCATGGTTTTTTTATTTGGGAAATAATAATGTACAACACATGTATGTTAGTCATGTTTCCTGTTAATCTAGATATCATTGGACCCATGTTAAAGGCAAGTATGATGTATGATGTACATAAAGTTTATTTTTGTATAATGTGTACATAGCTCATTATGTAGTTTATTATGGGAAACAATGCTAAAAGAGAAGTTTAGCATGCCAGACAGTTGTGAATAATTGTGAAAGGCTAGAAGACCTTAGGTTGATGGTGGTTTCCTGCCCGGAGGGGTTGATTGGGTTGATGGTGGTTGCCTGCTCGGAGGGGTTGATGGCACTTACCTGCTCGAATTTCCTCTCCCTAGAGATATATGATCTCAGTAGGGAAGAGAGTTGGCCAAGATGGTGAAGGGGAAAAACCTGAGGCAACTTTATTGATTTTGGAGCCTATTGGAGGTGGCCCAAAATTCCTCATAGACGAGATGTTGTCAGAGGAATAGGCATGATGTTGCCAAAAGGAATCCATACTGGACCTTGAGTGGTCATTGGAATTCTCAAGCTGGTTAGCCAGTGGAATTCCATACTGAACCTGGAATGGTTTTTTGTCAAATAACTGTCTTGATGTGAAAATGACTCAATTTGGTTAAGGAAACCAACTCCCATGGGTTGGGAGGAGCATTTTGTTTACCATTGTGGTTCACATAGCGGAACAAGTTAAGTAATAAGTTATGTGTTATATTAAAATGAATTTTTATATGATTGTGTAAATATCTTGTGTAGATATTAAGACGAAAGGAGCTTAGCATGCAGAAAATGAATTACTGAATGTATAAGTTCATTTATTTTATTACTAATTTGTTTGAATGTCTTAGTAGAGGCTAGGATATGCCCATAGTGCATTGATTAACCATTGGTACGATTAGAGAGCTAGGTGCTCTCTGAGTACTTTTTGAAGTACTGTGTATATGTCTTTAGCAGGAGCTAAGACAGTGTACATGTGATGCATTGATTAGAGGGTTTGTGCTCTCTGAGTACTTGTGGAAGTACTCTGATTAAATCATTTCTTGATATTGTATGGATGTTTGATAGTTGCAAGTATTTCATTTTGATTTAAACTACGTGACAAATGTGATTGGATTTTTAGTCATACATTATAGGCTCTTTCCAGGGAGTGTTGATGGGTGTTCAACCAATCTCAGAGAGCTTCTATAAAATTCATCACTACTTCTAATAGTAGTTGATAAGTAATGGTAAGTTGGCATAGATATTTTTCTATATCTTTATGAATTATAATAATGGAAAACTGATTAAAAATGGAAATGCAATACCTTTTTAGCTATACATTCTTATGACTATGGATAAAAACATTATTGTGTCAATTAATGGAATTTAAGGAAACGAAAGTATTTCATTGTGAATGGGAAGGTCCCCCTTTGGGTTGTTTATATCATTATATCATGAGTATAAGTTTAAGTTTCAATGAGAGAAGCACACCGAGGACAGTGTTCTCTTAAAAGGGGGAGTAAGTAACACCCCTGTAAAACCATTGGCATTCACAATTTTTGCAGAACCATTTTAAATATCATGTAGTTACCATGAATTATGAATCGATTGGTTTTCAAGAAACTAATTCATGAGTTCGTTAGGATTATGATTTAGTTAGAAACTAACCTATCATCTCTTTCAAGAAAATGGTTACACGTATTTGATTACAGAGGCATACGATTGTTTTTGGGGGGGTACTCTCTAGGCATAGAGGAGAACAAAGTCGATTCTCGGAAAATGTTGGTTAATCAATAATGCAGTTGTGCTGAACTGGATGGTTGAGTGATATTATATTCACTTATTCTAAATCTGCTAATTAATTATTGATGGAGTCATGTCTCTTCATCCACAAATAAATTTATAGAGGCGTAAACAAATCCACTGTACTCTTGGAACAGTCAGTTCGAACAATAACAATCAGTTCGAACAATAATGCTATGGCTTGACTCCCATGCACAGAGTAATAAATATGTAATTGTTGCTGCATTCTTTCAAAGAATTGTTGACAAGGTATGCAAGGTTCATGGATCTATATTTCTGTGTGGGAGTTGTAAAATAAATGGTTTGTGTATATAGGCTTCTAAAAGGCTTTCCAAATTCTCATGAAAGAAGATAGCAACATTACATCAAGCAAAGATAGCAATGCAAATTGAAGTGGCATAGCGAGATAAGTATCTTTGTTTATCTTGATAGTCTTTTAAAGAGTTCTTGAAAAATAATACATGGAAACCTTTCACATAAGAAGACAAAGAAACCATGAAAAGACAAGATATTGGGAAGATTTCTTGGAAAGTACATGCATTTGAATGGTTATTATGCTTAGTTTTTTCTTTTGAGAACCAAGAACATGTATTTTCATGAACGAAAACAATAGTTAATAAGTCAAAGTTTTTGAAAAATAAAATGATAAGAAATCCAAGATTATTTTCTTGAAAATGAAATGAGAAGAAATCCAAGTTCTTTTCTTGAAAATGAATATAGATTAAAAAGGGTAACTCTTGAAATATTTTCATGTGTGGTAAAGAAGAAAAGAGAAAAGTTTTCTCAAATTAATATTCTTTGAAGAGTTTCTTTGTGAATATGTATATATAGTTTACCATGGTGTCGGTAAATATTAGTTATTTAATAAATCCATGGATAGTTTACCATGGTGTTGGTAAAGATTAGTTATTTAATAAATCCATGGATAAAAGAACCATTCAGTTATATTTATTTAGAAAAAAAAACTGTGTGATTACTTTTATGTTATCATGATTATGATGTTAGTTTCTTTTAGAATAAGATCATGTGTATGCATGCAATATTTGTATTATATTTCATTGGAAAAAATATACACTTTTATGTGGGAAATGATAACATGTTTTGTTATCCTACATTGGAAAGATTCTTTGTCAAAGTAGATGAATTACATATACAAAAACTAAAGTAATGTTTAAGTTTCCTTGAAATATATATATAGATGGGTAATGTTGGTATAATATTTGGAGAATAAGACATGTATTCTTATGCTTTATTCCATAGTTTTATGGAAAAAAAGCCATGTCTTTGCATGCCTATTATGTTATATTTCCTGGAAAAGGAAATATGTGTTTCCATGTTCTCTTGTGTTAAGCATTCCTTTGGGAATACTCGTGATGGAATCTATGTGCTCCGTTGTGTAAGAATTCCTTTAGGAAGATTCTTTTGGAATCTATATTCATTCGCATGCATGGGAGCAACATTTGTTATGTTAGATTTCCTTCCATGCACCAAAAAGAAATAGCTTAAGGGTTATTTTGATTAAATTTATGTAAATTGCACGCATGAATATCGTAACTGATGTATCAGATTCTTTTAAAGACAAGATTGTGAGATGTAGCTACTGTCTTGCAGGAATGTGTGCTTATGCGAGGGAAAAATTAGTTAATGTGATGACTTATTGGGCTGAGAGGCACATCTACAACCCAATTTGACCCCGATGTCAGGTGGGTCACGTCCTCATACAAAATGTCAGCTTAGGTTTTAAATTAAAAAAATAAAAATTAAGTGTCATCTTAGCAAATAAATTTTAACAATTCCACCAATTGCTTATTTTGTAGGAATGTATAATTACGTGGTTCAGTATTTGCCTAATTGGAACTACCCAGTGGCTACCTGCCTCCACTTTGTGCTTGTCGAGAAGATAAAAAACACATTTTACAGGGAATTGGAAAGGAAGGAAGACAAATGAATCGAAGTAACTCAAGAAAGCAAAGATAAGGTTGTTATTTCACATTCCGACTGACAATGTTCTGTTGTGATTGTCATCGTTTCATGCTGGCAAAACCAAATTTTGTGCGATGGTTTTGAAACTAAACATGATAGGAAATATAATCAATTGGGGACTTGGTTTGGCTACCTTGCATTCTAAGCTAAGCACAAAGGAAAGTGAGTTCTATTTTTGTTGGTATCAAGCGTTAATTTGAAATATTAGTTTTGGTAAATTTGTAATTGTTCAGTTAATATCCATTAGATAGTGAGTAATATGGTTAGCACTAGTCCAATTGAGGCACTTTAATACAAAAAATTGCGCATGTTGTAGACTTGGTTAAAAAATTTTGTTATTGTGATTGGGTATATTGTGTCTGATTTGCTAATGCACGATTTGTATATTAATTTATTTGTAACTCTGCGTTTTATGATATATAAATTTTCTTTTTGGATATCTTGTGAGGTAGGAAATATTTTCAGATTCATATCTGATAAATTTGGATCTTAATATGATAGAAGTTGTAATTGTTTGGATGTGTTGCATACCATTGAGTTATTTTTAGTGAGATTTCAATCATGAAATTAAAATTTCTGTAAATCTTATACAATTCTAAAAATTTGTATGTATTGTAAAAATTGGTTTAGTAATGAGTAAGGTGTGCAATGACGTCATGTGTTAATATGGTATCAAAATAAGTCATGAGTAAGGTGTGCAATGACGTAATGTGTTAATATTGGTTTAATAATGAGTAAGGTGTGGGTAATGACGTAATGTGTTAATATGTTTTAATGTGTTGGAGATATGGAGTAGATAATGATTATAATCCAAAGGTTGTATGGAGTAGATAATGATTATAACCCAAAGGTTGTATATAGATTTTAATCATTTGTCAAATTTAATTTTGTATGAAAGCACTCACTATAGAAACCATTATCTATAAATCTGGATATTTACTATTTCCACTGAAAAATAAATCAATCTGGATATTTACTATTTCCACTGAAAAATAAATCTGGATATTTACTATTTCCACTAAAAAAAAGAGATGAAAATTAATTTCAGTGTAGATGTTGATTTATAATTATATTTGACTACTTCCACTAAATAAATAAAGCCTCTTTTTATATTTACTCCATAAACCTCTTTATATTTACAATAAGTGAAAAAACAAGTTTTATTTAGGTGAAGCCTATATGCCAAATACCATGGGCCAAATTATTATTAATACCATGGGCTAAATACCATATTTATAAAAGAGCTATGGTAAATAAATAAATCAATATAAAAGAGGTATAAAGAGGCATGATAAATATATAAAAACATATCAAATATCATTATAAATCAACATCTAATTATATACCAAGTCTATGGGCCAAATACCATTGTAAATAAAAGAGGTATGGTAAATAAATAAAGCCTATTTTTTTCTATATTTACTCTATAAATCTTTTTATATTTAACAACACTCAAAAAATATGTTTTATTTAGGTGAATCCTATAGGTCAAATATTATGGGCCAAATTATTATTAATATCATGTCAAAAAAACCATTATTATCTCTAATATTAATATCAAAATATTAATAATAATATTATTATTATTATTAAATCTAATATTCATATTAATATTATTATTATTATATTTAATAACTTTGGATTAATACAATATTAAATTTTCTATATTATTATATACATTAATGTATCATGATATATATTAACTCTAGATATATATGGAAAATATCATGTCAAAAAAACCATTATTATCTCTAATATTAATATCAAAATATTAAATTCATATTAATATTATTATATTTAATAACTTTGGATTAATACAATATTAAATTTTCTATATTATTATATACATTAATGTATCATAATATATATTAACTCTAGATATATATGGAAAATATCATGTCAAAAAAACCATTATTATCTCTAATATTAATATCAAAATATTAATAATATTATTATTATTATTAAATCTAATATTCATATTAATATTATTATATTTAATAACTTTGGATTAATACAATATTAAATTTTCTATATTATTATATACATTGATGTATCATGATATATATTAACTCTAGATATATATGGAAGGGAAGAACAAAGACATAGAGTGATAGAGGTGGAGAGATAGAGGGAGTGAGAAGGGAGAGGAGGAATGAAGAGAGAGAGGGAGAGGAGTGAGATAGGTAGAAAAGGGTACGCAAGGAAGAGGGAGACATAAATATGGAGGGGGGGGGGGAGAGGAGGAGAGATGGATGGAGATAGTGAGAGGATTGGAGGGTAGAGAGAGAGAGAGAGAGAGAGAGAGAGAGTTTTGGGGGAAGAGAGAGAGATGGGGGAAGAGAGAGGGAGGTAGGAGAGGAAGGAAGAGAGAGAGGAGAGGAGAGGGAGGGATAGAGATATGGAGTTGAAGGGAAGAATAAATACATAGAGATCAAGAAGTGGAGAGAGAGAGGGAGTGAAAAGGGAGAAATAGAGAGAGCGTGTGTATGTTTTGGGGTGAGATAAAGAGAAAAAGGAGAGATGGAGGGAATGGGGGGAGAAGGAGAGAGGGAGGGATATATTGACAGAGTTGGAGGGTGAAGAGAGGGAGAGAGAGGGAAAGAGAGAGATATAGACATGGGAGAGAAAGGGAGAAAGGGGAAGGGAGAAAGAGAGGATGTGAGAGAGTGGAGAGAGAGAGAAAGAGAGATGGAGTTGGAGGGGGGAGAGAGGGAAGATGATTTATTTCACTAGATGCATTGATTTCGTTGTGGATGGTGATTTCTAATCCTATTTGATTTCTTGCACTATATGCATTGATTTTAATGTAGATGTTGAGAGAGAGAGAGAGAGAGAGAAAGAGGATTGGAGAGAGAGGAAGGACAAGAGAGAGGAAGAGAGTGATGGGGGAAGAGAGAAAATTGGAGGAAAAATGTATATATATATATATATATATATATATATATATAGAGAGAGAGAGAGAGAGAGAGAGAGAGAGAGAGAGGGAGAGGGAAGAAGAAATACAGAGAGATTGATAAGTGGAGAGAGAGGTTAAGTGACAAGGGAGAGATGGAGAGAGAGTGTGTATGTTTTTGGATGAGATAAAGAGACAAATAATGAGATATGAAGAGAAGGGATGAGAGAAGGAGAGAGGTAGGGATATAGTAACAGAGTTGGAGGGTGAAGAGAGAGAGCGATAGAGATGTAGGAGAGAAATGGAGAGATAGGAAGGAAAGGGAGGATGTGAGAGAGTGGATAGAGGGAAGGAAACAAAGATGTACTTCAAGGGGGGAGAGAGGGAAGAAGATTTCATGCACTAGATGAATTGATTTTAGTGTAGATGGAGATTTCTAATCCATTTTGATTGCTTGCACTAGATGCATCAATTTTAGTCTATATGTTTATTTATAATTATATTTAATTTCTTACACTATATGCATTGATTTCAATGTAGATGATTTCTAATCCTATATGTTTTCTCGCAATAAATGCATTGATTTCAATGTAGATGATGATTTTTTATCCTATTTGATTCCTTGCACTAGATGCATTAATTTCAGTGTAGATGTCGATTTCTAATTATATTTGACTGCTTCCACTAGATGCATTGATTTCAATGTACATGATTTCTAATCGTATTTGATTGCTTGTGCTAAATGCATCGATTTCAATATAGATGGTGATTTCTAATCCTATTTAATTGCTTGCACTAGATGCATTGGTTTCAGTGATGTTGGTTTCTAATATTATTTTCTTACTTGCACTAGATACATTAATTTCAGTGTAGATGTTGATTTCTAATCCTATTTGATTACCTGCATTAGATGCATCCATTTCACTATAGATGTTGTTTTCTAATCCTATTTCATTGTTTGCATTATATGCATTGATTTCAGTGTAAACATTGATTTCTGATTTGATGTAATTGGATGTACATTGATGATACATTAATTTTAAAGTGATTGGATTAAAATTGTCCATTAATTTCACTGTAAGCAGGAAAAATTATTGACAATGTACATTTATTTTTATGTTTTAGTAATTCAACCTATTAATATCGAAGAGCAAGAGAGAAAAGTATGATTTTTAGTACAATAGTTCCAGAAAAATATTTAAATAATTGAATAGTGTAGATGTTGACTTCTACGATTATTACGTGGTTCAGTATTCAAAATAGTGTTCTAACATTTGTTAGAATTTGTATTTCTAATCTTCAAAATTTCAAAGTATAATGTACATCTCAAAAATATACAAAAATTTTAATAATCTGAAAAATGTGATGTTGATGTCTCCAACTAGAACCAGCCTAGATCCATCTTACTCTGGATCTATCATGCGCCGAGAGGGATCAAATCTCTCGAGGTGCAAAAAATAGGTTTGCACCTCGAGAGATTTGATCCCTCTCGGCGCATGATAGATCCAGAGTAAGATGGATACTAGCACATATGCAGTATGTGTTGTTAAAGAGAGAATGTCAAGGTATTTTACTTTCATGTCATAAATATACATGAGTAGAGGAAGAAGCTTCCCTAGTATAGATTTATGAAATGATTGATTAATACTTTATGAATCTTGACATCAATGTATATTGAAGCATCATTAGCAATGATTGACAGTGAAATGTACAAAGGAAATATTATGCTTAACCTAGTGGTAGGGAAATTATTATGGTTCATGCAGTAGGATGATCCAATGTAGGATGGTCCATTGTAGGACATCCATGCCACCAAGATATGAAGATATGAAGATTAGTGGGTAAATGCTATCATATTTATTGTAATGGCTTTAAGCTAGATATTTGTATATTTCCTTGTAAGATTTATAACGATGGTTAAGGGATAGTCTCTCTTATAAGCCATTGAGTGAGGGCTGAAGTTTGAACACTCTCACAAGTGTTTAATAATAAAATTAAATATTTGCTGGTTTTCACCCTACCGGGTTTTCAGGGTATATTGGTGTTCAATGACGTGATTGATTATTGTGTCCAATTGATGATGTCGATTCATTTCTTGTTGTGATGTTCATAATGTCAAGTATGTGATGACTACATGAGTATTGAAATGAATGGAATATTACATCATACAATTTTATGTTAATGTACGACAATGTTGTTAATGGTTAACAACATACTATTCTTATTCTAAAGTTACACTATGAATTGGTGAACATTTTATGTAATGATGAGTAAAAAATTATTTAATAACTATTTAGATAATTACCTGTGAGTAACTTGTATAAAAAAAAAAATTAACCCCTAGCATTTCCATGTAAAATCATCCAACTATGTTACAAAACCTACATTAAATTACAATATAAACGGATTGAGTTTTTCATTATGTAATTATATAAATCCTGCTGTCAACATTGTCGCAGGTTTCCAACTTTCATTTTCCATTAGACATTTGTTTGTTTTATCTTCTCTTCTGAACTTTCCAAAACCACTTTACATCTGGTGATCAATGGTGGCTCCAAAAAAATAAAATTCAGTATAAAAAAATCAATTATCTCGTACAGTTAAAAGGAATCATGGTGCCAATTTTCAACCGTAGTTAAAAAAAAACGACTTATATAGCCAACTTCTAGAGCTTTTTCAGGGCAATTAAAAGTTTGAGCTTTAGCCCATCCACCAAAGCATACAGAACAGTTGTGCTAAAAGTCATATTATTTACCGCTTGTGTGAAATTCCAATAGGGTTAGAATTTGAAGGATAACATCTTCGTCCTTAGTATTTTTATTAATATTTTTTTTTCAATTCGTTCTTGGTAAAAGTTTGTATGACTAAGGTATAGTTTAAATTATAGATAAAATGATTTTTTAACTAGTGATATAATTTTGAGCAGAATTATAATTTTTGTTATTTAAAATATATTTTTGAATACATAAATAGATTTAGCACCGGGAAGCATTAAAATTTTAAGGATTAAACAATTTAAACTCAAGTTTTTATAAATCTCTACTCCATTTTAATTAAAATAAACCAGAAAATATTGTGAAAACAATATTTCATCCATAAATTATACTATATCTTTTTAAAATATCAAAAAATTAATAAACTAGCACAACCATATTTATTAATGTCGCTCATGTTTCTAACTTTCATATGCAAATCAAGATATAAAAAAGTTCCACAGCCATATTTATTAATATGATTGTGGTAATTATATGTATAAATAGATTACATCTTCTTTTTAAATAATATATACAAAAATTATATATATATATATATATATATATATATATATATTTTGATGGAGGATGGAAGTGATGTTTTTGTTTTGATTTGCTTGTAAATTTAATTTTCATCCATATAAGTCAAATATGGTGAATAATGAACAAAGCTACTCCAAGCATGCTTTGTATCAACTAGCACAATCATATTAGTAAATGTGATTGGTATATGGAAATCGACATTTTTTATTTTTATAAATCAATAAACTTGAAGTAATAAACTTATATCAACCACATTTACTAATATAGTAATTATAAGAAATCATAAATTATATAAATTTATTTATGTATATATTTTATTTAAAATAATTTTTAAATATATATGGTGGTATAATTAATTTTTCCAACTTGTATGAAGAAGAATTGAAAGGTAAAATGTATATATCCTTCAGTTTTAAAGTAAAACCGACCTTCCAAATTTGATCATTATGGCACTCTGGTGGAGGCATGTGAATGGATCACCCCTAGCAGCTCTGGACAAACTCTTCTGTCGAAGTCCTAAACAGTACGTACTATCATCTTTTACGTGGCCCTCGCTCTATCGCTGCAATTCTTTCGTTGGACAATTCCTGCACGCCCCTTAGCTTATTTTAGCGCTTCAGACCGCAGACCCATCGTTTATCATTTATCCAAAAGGTTAATGTAGGATCGAGACCACGAGAGGAGCAAAAACTATTGCCTTGGATTCTGAGCATATACTGGAGATGGCGGATGTGAGCTTCATACTAGGTGTTGCAGGTCAGTATATATTGCATCCAATCTCAGTTGTATACAACTCAGCTTTGGTGATTCAAATTGCTTCTTTATCTGAATATAAATACTTTGAGATCTGTAAGTGCTTCAAGATTTCATGTGGGCTTTTGAGAAATTAAACTGCGACGTGATATTTCTGATTTAATTGGAAATTGGGCAAAATGTTTCAGGAAATGTGATATCGCTCCTCGTTTTCGTCTCGCCAATGTAAGCTTTGAAATGTTTTGAATCGTAAAATACGTTTAGTTTTTAATGGGTTCTTCAAAAAAAAATTATGGTTGATTATGTTTTGAATTACAGGAAGACATTTTGGCGCATAGCGAAGAATAAGTCCACACAGAACTTCAAATCTCTCCCTTATATTTGCACGCTTTTGAGCACTTTGCTGTGGACATATTATGGATTAATAAAGCCCGGGGGGCTGTTGATCTATACAGTTAATGGGGCAGGCGCTGTTTTGGAGACAGTTTATGTGATTCTATTTATAATTTATGCCCACAAACAACTTAAGGTAAAAATTGTCCTCGACAAGCTTCAAATCGAGCGTTTTGTTCGTATATAAGCATATAATTTAGAGATCTGGAAGTTTTATCAGAGTAGAAGTTTTCTAAAATACTCAAAATAAATTAAAAATTATAGATTTTAACAATAATATTAACTGATTTAACAACATTTATAAGTTTTATATAAATAATATTAAATTTTTAAAATCTAATGACATTGTACTGTTGGATTGTTAAAGTGAACGGCTCATGCAAAGTCTATGTTTTGGATGTTTTCACGTTTTTTTTGGTGTGGATTTTTTTTTTTTTTTCAAATTTACCTTAAATCTTGAAAGAAGTTGTTGGAATTATAACTGGCATCTCTGAACTCTCCACAATTTTAACATTTTAGATTTTCAATCCACCCAATTCATATATGCATTCAAATATAAATTTTAGACAACATACCATCACTATTTTACCAGAAAGAAATAATTTCACCACATTCCAACTGAAGCTCCGTCAGCATATGATCTAGTAATTCGAGTTTTAATAACGTTATATTCCCTTTAATATTAATATGTCACTAACAGTATGAAATTCTGATACCACTATATTGGCTTAACATAAATCTGAAGTTAAGACATGATTTTGTCGGTGGGTAGGTTTTATAAGTCGTTGTATATCTAATTACTATTGTTATGCAGGTCAAGACTATTACGGTGGTACTGCTCGTTGATGTAGCATTCTTTGCTGCTGTGGTTTTGGTGACTCTTCTGGCACTGAATCATCAAATTAGGCTAACTGTCATAGGAGTGTTATGCGTCTGCTTAACATTAGGCATGTATGTTTCCCCGTTAGCATCCATGGTAAGCTTCTTTTTCCATATTTCCACAATTATGTTCTCAAAAAACTTTTAAAAAACTGATTTTGGCCGTTATATTGGCAATAAGTCAAGCAAAATCAGTGCAGGTTTTCAAATTTTACAAGTTTAATCTATATGGGTGGTAACAGAAAAGCGTCATAGTAACGAAGAGCGTGGAATTCATGCCATTTTTCTTGTCATTCTTTCTGTTTCTCAACGGAGGAATCTGGGCAGTCTATGCAGCACTGAAAGGAGACGTGTATGTTGGGGTTAGTGTTTCAAAGTTTTTTTTTTTTTTGGTTTAGATTAGATAAAAAGAAAATATATGATTTTATTGATTCGAACAAATATACTCGTGCAATTTACAGATCCCTAATGGAATCGGTTTCGGCCTTGGAGCTGCACAGCTCGTCGTGTACATGATTTACAGAAAGGGAAATCCCAAGCGAGAAGGAAGTAGAGAAAAAGATGGAAAGAGCGAAAGCTTTAAACTTGTGGGGGATATGGAGATGGGTGGTGGAGATGGAGATGAATTGAGGTCCCATCCCAATGATCTGGTGAAAGGATTGAGTATTCCACAGGGTTGCAGAAAGCTTGTAAAATCGCTTTCACTAGATTCAGGAAAGTTGCAGTCAGATGCAGGCCAACTGCAGGATCATGTTTCTCTAGTACCCCACCATGAAGCCGAAAATCCAGAAGAAATTACTGAAACTGGCAAAGCAAGCGCTGAATCTCGTCCCGCACCAAGTTTCGGCGACGAGAAATCTCAGGTGCCGAAAAAGTATGGATAAGCAGCGCCTATCCATGCGAGTCAATATCCCAATTATTATTGTGTAATGTATAGATAGTTTGCCATGGTAATCTGATTAGAAAATTTCATTTATTTACTTACTTTCATCACATGTAATATATGAATAAGAAAACCTCTTCTTCTCATCATTAATTTATAGAAAGGAAAGTAATAGTATTTTGTAGGATATCCATTGTTATTTTATATTATTATTCTTATATTAGTTGTGTCAGATTTCTACTTTTGGATAAAACATTTCTCCTTAATATACATATGTGGAAGATTGTTATCCATAATAATAATAATTATAATTTAATTTTAGCATTTTAACTTGACCAGATAGCTAATTAATGCATGAGACTTTTTACTGGCGTGGAAAAAGACATATAAAATTATTTAGTTACATGAATTCACCAAAAAATATCCAAAAGTTATATCATGGTTGGTTGGAAACGGTCTATTTTCATCATCGAAACACAATAATATAATAGCTCCGATAAAATTATTTAGTTACTTTATTTTCATATTTTCATCATGGCCGGCACAATAATATAATAACCCTTCCGGAAAAGAATTGCGAGAAATTTTTGAGAAAATTTGGAGATATGCACTCTTATTTGTTTTCTGGTTATTTTGTGATTTACATCATGGTAGAATAAACTAGCAAAACCACATTAGTAAAAATTAATGTGGTTGATATAGGCCGATAGGCCTATATCCACTACCCATCACATTAATTTATATATCAATAAATAAATATTATATATAATAAATTTATTATATTAACTTGAAATATATATATTATATATTAATAAGAATATTAATATATTAAATATATTAATTATGATTAAAATCACAAAACTATTTTATATATATTAATAATATTATAATAAGTATTAATAATATATATTAAAATTATTTATTAATATATTAAAAATATTAACTACATACATACTATAAATTAACTTGAAATATATATAATATATATTAATATAAAAATAATATTAATAATATACAATAATTTAATATTTATTTATATATTAATATCATAGATGGTTATATTATTAATAAACCAAAAGAACTAATAATATATTAATAATATATATTATATGATAGTTGGTTATATTATTAATATTATAATATTACTAATAATCATTATTTATAAATATTTGAATATTATTAATATTACTAAATAAATATTAAAATATTATAATATTATTAATATATATTATTAATAATATATATTAATAATATTATAATATTATTTGAATATTTATTTAAAATGATTATTAGTAATATTATAATATTATTAATATTACTAAATAAATAATATATAATATAAAAATAATATAAATAATAATATATAATATAAAATAATATATATAAAATAATATAAATAATATATATATATAAAATAATATATAATATAAAAAATAATATATATATAAAATAATATAAATAATATATATATAATAAATAATATATAATATAAAAATAATATAAATAATATATAATATTTTAATATTATTTAAACATTAAGACAATTGTTGTCACAATGCGACGTTCGACCAACTATGACCATGGTTGGCCATGGGTGATTTTCATATTGAGACAATGTTTGTCAGAATGTGACATTTGATGGCTGCTTCATGATCGATTAACCAAAGTAATAAACTCAAGGTTTAATATTATAAACGAAAAGGAATTGGTGAACCCAAGGGGAAAACCATTACCCAACAAATTATAAACCAAAGAAATTGGTGAACCCAAGGGAATTCATTTAAGCAATTATGAGACGATTGTTGTCACGATGCGACGTTGGACCAGTATGACCATGGTTGGCCAGTTGTATTTCATATTCGAACGATTTTAGAATGGATGACATTGATCGATTATTCATATTATAAACCAAAAAGAACTAATAAACCCAAGGGTTTAATATTATAAACCAAAGAAATTGGTGAACCCAAGGGAATTGATTTAAACATTGAGACAATTGTTGTCACAATGCGACATTGGACCAACTATGACCATGGTTGGCCATGGGTGATTTTCATATTGAGACAATGTTTGTCAAAATGTGTCATTTGATCATGGATAACATTGATTGATTATTTGCCCCATGTCTCAGCCAAAGAATTTAATAAACTAAGGGTTTTATGTTATAATAAAGGTGGTGAACAGAGGAAACCATTACCCAACAATTATAAATAAAGGAATTGTTGAACAAGATTCATTTAGGCATTGGATAATTACATTTGTCTACAATCAGGCATTCAGTTAAATATGACATGATTGTATATGTTGCATTCATATAAGAACAATTGAATGATGAATGAAACATTAATTAGTTAATTTATTATAATAAGTAATAATACGAGGTTTAATATTGTCTATTCAAAGACCAGTGAACTGAGGAATTGATTTAAACATGGAGACAATTGTTGTCGCAATGCGAAGTTGGGCCAAGTATGACCATGGTTGGCCATGTGTGATTTTCATATTGAGACAATCTTTGTCAGAATGTGACATTTGATCATGCATGACATTGATCGATTATTCATATTATAAACCAAAAGAACTAATAAACCCAAGGGTTTAATATTATAAACCAAAGGAATTGGTGAACCCAAGGGGATTGATTTAAACATTGAGACAATTTTTCTCACAATGCGACATTTGATCATGGATGACATTGATCGATTATTCATATCATAAACCAAAAGAACTAATAACCCAAAGGGTTTAATATTATAAACCAAAGGAATTGGTGAACCCAAGGGAGTGATTTAAATATTCGGACAATTGTTGTCACAATGCGACGTTGGACCAAGTATGACCATGGTTGGCCATGGCTGATTTCATATTCAGACAATTTGATGATGGATGACATTGATCAATTATTCATATTATAAACCAAAAGGACTAATAAACCCAAGGGTTTAATATTATAATCCAAAGGAATTGGGTAAACAGGGAAAACCATTGCAACAAATTATAAACCAGAGGTGGTAGACAGAATTCATTTAAACATTGAGACAATTGTTGTCAGAATGCGACGTTGGACCAAGTATGACCATGGTTGGCCATGGCTGATTTCATATTCATATTCAGACAATTTGATGATGGAGGAAATTGATCGATTATTCATATTATAAACCAAAAGAACTAATAAACCCAAGGGTTTAATATTATAAACCAAAGGAATTGGTGAACCCAAGGGGATTGATTTAAACATTGAGACAATTGTTCTTACGATGCGACATTTCATCATGGATGACATTGATCAATTATTCATATTATAAACCAAAAGAACTAATAAACCAAAGGGTTTAATATTATAAACCAAAGGAATTGGTGAACCCAAGGGAAAACCATTACCCAACAAATTATAAACCAAAGGAATTGGTGAACCCAAGGGAATTCATTTAAACATTGAGACAATTGTTGTCAGAATGCGACGTTGGACCAAGTATGACCATGGTTGGCCATGGCTGATTTCATATTCAGACAATTTGATGATGGAGGAGATTGATCGATTATTCATATTATAAACCAAAAGAACTAATAAACCCAAGGGTTTAATATTATAAACCAAAGGAATTGGTGAACCCAAGGGGATTGATTTAAACATTGAGACAATTGTTCTTACAATGCGACATTTGATCATGGATGACATTGATTGATTATTCATATTATAAACCAAAAGAACTAATAAACCCAAGGGTTTAATATTATAAACAAAAGGAATTGGTGAACCCAGGGGGATTGATTTAAACATTGAGACAATTGTTCTCACAATGAGACATTTGATCATGGATGACATTGATTAATTATTCATATTATAAACCAAAAGAACTAATAACCCCAAGGTTTATTATAAACGAAAAGGTGGGTGAACGAGGAATTGATTTAAACATTGAGACAATTGTTGTCACAATGTGACGTTCGACCAACTATGACCATGGTTGGCCATGAGTAATTTTCATATTGAGACAATATTTGTCAGAATGTGACATTTGATCATGGATGAGATTGATCGATTATTCATATTATAAACCAAAAGAACTAATAAACCCAAGGGTTTAATATTATAAACCAAAGGAATTGGTGAACCCAAGGGGATTGATTTAAACATTAAGACAATTGTTCTCACAATGCGACATTTGATCATGGATGACATTGATTGATTATTCATATTATAAACCAAAAGAACTAATAACCCCAAGGGTTTAATATTATAAACCAAAGGAATTGGTGAACCCAAGGGAATTGATTTAAATATTCAGACAATTGTTGTCACAATGTGACGTTCAACCAACTATGACCATGGTTGGCCATGGGTGATATTCATATTGAGACAATGTTTGTCAGAATGTGACATTTGATCGTGGATGACATTGATCGATTATTCATATTATAAACCAAAATAACTGATAAACCCAAGGGTTTAATATTATAAACCAAAGGAATTGGTGAACCCAAGGGAATTCATTTAAACATTGAGACAATTATTGTCAGAATGCGACGTTGGACCAAGTATGACCATGGTTGGCCATGGCTGATTTCATATTCAGACAATTTGATGATGGAGAACATTGATCGATTATTCATATTATAAACCAAAAGAACTAATAAACCCAAGGGTTTAATATTATAAACCAAAGGAATTGGTGAACCCAAGGGGATTGATTTAAACATTGAGACAATTGTTCTCACAATGCGACATTTGATCATGGATGACATTGATCGATTATTCATATTATAAACCAAGAGAACTAATAACCCCAAGAGTTTAATATTATAAACCAAAGGAATTGGTGAACCCAAGGGAATTGATTTAAATATTCAGACAATTGTTATTCTGATAAATGCGACGTTCGACCAACTATGACCATGGTTGGCTGTAAGATGATATTCATATTGAGACAATGTGTCAGAATTTGACATTTGATCGTGGATGACATTGATCGTTATTCATATTATAAACAAAAATTTATAAAACCAGAGGTTTAATATTATAAACAAAGGAATTGAGTGAAAAGGGAAAACCATTACCCAACAAATTATAAACCAAAGGAATTGGTGAACCCAAGGGAATTCATTTAAACATTGAGACAATTGTTGTCAAAATGCGACGTTGGACCAAGTATGACCATGGTTGGCCATGGCTGATTTCATATTAAGACAATTTGATGATGGAGGACATTGATCGATTATTCATATTATAAACCAAAAGAACTAATAAACCCAAGGGTTTAATATTATAAACCAAAGGAATTGGTGGACCCAAGGGGATTGATTTAAACATTGAGACAATTGTTCTTACAATGCAACATTTGATCATGGATGACATTGATCGATTATTCATATTATAATCCAAAAGAACTGATAAACCCAAGGGTTTAATATTATAAACCAAAGGAATTGATGAACCCAAGGGAAAACCATTACCCAACAAATTATAAACCAAAGGAATTGGTGAACCCAAGGGAATTCACTTAAACATTGAGACAATTGTTGTCAGAATGCGGCGTTGGACCAAGTATGACCATGGTTGGCCATGGCTGATTTGATATTCAGACAATTTGATGATGGAGGACATTGATCGATTATTCATATTATAAACCAAAAGAACTAATAAACCCAAGGGTTTAATATCATAAACCAAAGGAATTGGTGAACCCAAGGGGATTGATTTAAACATTGAGACAATTGTTCTTACAATGCGACATTTGATCATGGATGACATTGATCGATTATTCATATTATAAACCAAAAGAACTAATAAACCAAAGGGTTTAATATTATAAACCAAACGAAATGGTGAACCCAAGGGGATTGATTTAAACATTGAGACAATTGTTCTCACAATGAGACATTTGATCATGGATGACATTGATCGATTATTCATATTATAAACTAAAAGAACTAATAACCCCAAGGGTTTAATATTATAAACCAAAGGAATTGGTGTACCCAAGGAAATTGATTTAAATATTCAGACAAATGTTGTCACAATGCGACGTTCGACCAACTATGACCATGGTTGGCCATGGGTGATATTCATATTGAGACAATGTTTGTCAGAATGTGACATTTGGTCGTGGATGACATTGATCGATTATTCATATTATAAACCAAAAGAGCTTGATAAACCCAAGGGTTTAATATTATAAACCAAAGGAATTGGTGAACCCCGAGGGATAAACATTACCTAACAAAATTATAAACAAAATAGAGTAGACAAGGGAATTCATTTAAACATTGAGACAATTGTTGTTAGGGTGACATTGGACCCAGCGAAGTATGACCATGGTTGGCCATGGCGATTTTCTATTCGGACAATTTGATGATGGATGACATTGATCAATTATTCATATTATAAACCAAAAAAACTAATAAACCCAAGGGTTTAATATTATAAACCAAAGCAAGTGGTGAACCCAACGGAAAATCATTACCCAAAAAATTATAAACCAAAGGAATTGGTGAACCCAAGGAAATTGGCCATGGGTGATTTTCATATTGAGACAGTGTTTGTCAGAATGTGACATTTGATCATGGATGACATTGATCGATTATTTATATTATAAACCAAAAGAACTAATAAACCCAAGGGTTTAATATTATAAACCAAAGAAAGTGGTGAACCCAAGGGAAAATCACTACCCAAAAAATTATAAACCAATGGAATTGGTGAACCCAAGGGCATTGATTTAAACATTGAGACAATTGTTGTCACAATGCGACGTTGGACCAACTATGACCATGGTTGGCAATGGGTGATTTTCATATTGAGAGAATATTTGTCACAATGTGACATTTGATCATGGATGACATTGATCGATTATTCATATTATAAACCAAAAGAACTAATAAACCCAAGGGTTTAATATTATAAACCAAAGGAATTGGTGAACCCAAAGGAATTGATTTAAACATTGAGACAATTGTTGTCACAATGCAACGTTGGACCAACTATGACCAGGGTTGGCAATGGGTGATTTTCATATTGAGACAATATTTGTCAGAATGTGACATTTGATCATGGATTCCTTTGATTGATTTTTCATATTATAAACCAAAAGAATTGGTGAACTGAAGGGAAAACCATTACCCAACAAATTATAAACCGCAAGTGATCAATCAACCTTACTAATTGTTAATATTATAAACCGACGTTGGACCAACTATGACCATGGTTGGCCATGGGTGATTTTCATATTGAGACAATATTTGTCATAATGTGACATTTGATCATGGATGACATTGATCGACTATGGCTAATGCTAATTAACAATGGTTTCCCATGGTTGATTTTCATTTTGAGTCAGTTTTTTCATAATGTGAAATTGGACCATGCATTAGTATTAAAGTCTAGGACTAATATTTAAAACCCAATATTTGGAGAACCTAAGGGAAAAATATTAAGAACATAAGAGATCAACAAGGCCAAGGGATACCTATAAAAAACAAAAAAAATTAGTAAAGGCTAGGAATAAATATTTTAAATACAAATGATGAAAAACTCACATGATTAATAAAGAGATTAATAAATCTTAGGAATCAATATTTTAAAAATATTGTTTATCACTAATGATGTTAATACTATTTATATTAATAGTGTTAATTTTGATATCAATAGTAATATCATTCGTAATATTAATCATCATATTTTTACAGTGAATATAATTAAAAAAAGAATATTAATAAAAAACATATTTATTATTATAAAGAAAACATTATTAATATTATTTATCAATATTAATATTAATAGGATTTATATTAACAATATTAATGTAATTAATCATATTAATATTATTAATAAAATGTTATTAATATTACTGTTATTATTTAAATGTTATTAATAATTTTAATAAACCTTAATCATGTTTGAAACTTATAGTTATTAATACAATTATGAACATTAATGTAATTAATCACATTAATATTATTAGTAAAATGTTATTAATATTATTGTTATAATTTAAATGTTATTAATAATTTTAATAAACCTTAATCATGTTTGAAACTTATAGTTATTAATGCAATTATGAACATTAATGTAATTAATCATATTAATATTATTGTTATAATTTAAATGTTATTAATAATTTTAATAAACCTTAATCATGTTTGAAACTTATTGTTATTAATACAATTATGAACATTAATTTTAAATAAACATCGTGAATATTGTAGTAATGATGTTTTTAATAATATTGTTATTATTATTAATAATGTTACTAATAATATTGTTTTTAATAATATTGTTATTATTATTAATAATGTTACCAATAATATTGTTTTTTAATAATAATTAAAATTTTACTTTCATTATTAATTTAGTTTTTAGTATAAATCATAATCATCATTATTTAAATACTAATTATTAATATTATTTTTAATGTATATTAGAACATTAATGTTATTAATGTCATTTTTATTATTTACAGAATGTGACCATGATTATTATCATAATAATATTATTTAATGTTATTAAAATTAATAATTAAACGTTGAATTTATTTTTTACTCTACTAATATTTAATATAAAACAGAATATTTAAATTTGAGAAACCCACAACCCAAGAGATTGCTGATTTCATTACATAAGCCAAAACTATTTTGTAATCATTATTCTAAATAAAAAAATGTAAACACACTATTGAATCTTTCTTCAACAATGTCTCGGATCCTGAGAAATTTCATGACATAAACGGAAATTATTTTGTAATCATTATTCTAAATCAAAAAGGTTAACACACCATTAAATCTTTCTTCAACACTGTCTGAGATCCCTTATTTGCTACAGGAGAATTTCCCCTTTATTAATGTATTCCTAAAATATGTTGACTTCCTATTTACTAAGATATGATTATTAAAATATGTTAAAAGGTATACATTCTATCTTTTCACATTTAAAATTATTCTATTTTAAAAAGAAATATATATTATACCAAGCTATTGGAAACAATCATCTTTAAATTGTTGAAGATATAATAATAATAATAATAAAGGTCATGGTTAGATTAGACACTAAATTGGTGTATTAAAATTTTTGTTTATAAGACAAGAGATCCACTTTCGCTTAGTGATTTGACTGCTAAATCTACTAAAAACTAACATATCCTACTTCTCTAGTTTCAAACCTATAACCTTTTAAAAATAAACACATACTTTTAACTATTAAATGAACTCAAACTATATATTCTTAACCAATAAACATTAAACCTATTCAAAATTTAAACATTGAACCTATTTAAATTATACTGGAAATTTTTGTGCTTGGCAATTGTATTTCCTGCAAAAAGGAAATACTGACGCAAAGAGGCCAATTTCTTGCCAGCGAAAAAGCAAGCACCCAACTGTAATTACCAGAAAGAAACAACTTAAAGAGACAGCTTTAACCTCAAATATTGCATTTGGTTGATTGTCATCTTAATAAAGTGTCTGTCAATCAACAAGTGGTGCAATATTTTGGTTTCTTTTCGCTGGTCTCCTTTTCAAAAGAAATCTGTCCAGCTGCTGGGCCTTTGGCGTTAGAGTGAGAGCAAATTCCTCATCGGTATAGCATTCATAATTTCAATCACACTTTCATTGATCTATTAATTCTCTTTGGGCACCACTGTTTGCTATCATATACTTAATTAAGTAAATATGTAACCACAGAGACCAAAAATTAGAGGACTTACCAACAGTTGCAGAACGAAAGGTTGTGAAATTTTCCTTCACATTTCGGTTCCCTGTCACCACTGTGACATCCATTCCGTCTCCAACAAACATGATATTAGTTTTCTTCTTGTGAAACTCCACATTCTCTGCATAAACTCCTGCTTTTATATGAATTACGTATCTCGTCTGGCTCTTCTCGGGAGCCTTATTCACTGCCTCTGTAATGTGCGTGTAATTCCCACTGCCGTCCTTTGCAACCACGGCGTTCGGCTTCACCATGCTTGTGGAGCTTTGCAGAAGACTTCGATCTCCAGCCGACAACCACGTCGGAAAACCGTGGGAATCCATGGGCATGAAATTGGGGCCAGATTTTTCCGATAACAGATGGCGATTCTGAGTCGGAAAAGTTCGCCACAGCTTGGCCAGCCTTGAAGCTTCGGCTGAAATGTTCTTCACCATCGCCAGCAAATTGCGGACCAGATGAGAGACATTCCGCAGCCCTCCTAGCAAACGTTGCTTGAGATTCCCTTTGGAATGAGAGAAACTATCAATGCAGGTGTACTGGTTCGTGATGGCCACGCTGAGCAATGTCTCGAGGTCACTGGCGTACTGTGGAATTGACATGAAAGTCGCGTTCTTCAAATCGGAGAGCGTGCTGTGAAATTCATCGAGCGTGTCGTGGAATAACTCGAAACAATCTTTCAGGGCACCGCGTTGTCTTTGGTCGAGTCCGGGGCGAGATAGCCTGTGGGCTTTGGCGTCTGCCGCCTTGACTGCCTTTATACTCAGCTTCACGACAGCCTTCAGAATCTCCATGGCGTCTGGCCGTTTAGATAATCTAGGAAAGCTCGAAACGGTGGATACGCAGTATGTAATGATGCTGCTCTCGGACGGCAGCTCACAGCCATATCATCAATGGCACGGCACAAATGAACGACGCTCCTTTTTTTTGTCTTGTGAAAAGATAAACGCCTGTTCGTTGGCCGAACCTTCCACTTCCCGAATCGCAACGCTTGCCGCCACTATGGAGGTATGGGACACGTTGCACAAAGATTTCAACATGCACCGCTTGCTGCCACTATGGCTCCTGTGAAAGGCATGGGACACGTTGCAGAACAATTTCAACACTTGGAGAAGATTTAATGTTTCAGTTTCCTTCTAGTTGTTAATCTTGATAGGTGGCAATTAATAAATGGCACAGTAAATTTTTAATCAAGATTTGTAAAAAATTAATTTAAGTACGGTTTAAACATGTGATTTAGATATGCAAGGAAGTTAGTGGGGTAGATTTCATCCATTGATTGAGTGGCGACGACCAGAATATACCGGCATCTTTCAATCTAGACCATCAGATCGAAAAGATTAATTAGCCTAATCACAAAAGAGCCTACCTCCGATAGGGGGATACGCCTACCGACGTAATTAATGTGCAATTGAAATATTTCCTTAACAAAATATATTCAATTATCTTACGACAAAATTTAATGTATAAACATACAAAATATTACAATGACAATTAAAAACATAAAATAATTTTGTATGTGAAATTATTTTATAAAAACAAAATGCCCTTATCCAATATTGTTTGTCCCTTCTTCAAAAGAGGTACTTTTCCTTGGACGATGAAATACGAAGCGAGAGTCATGTAATCATATCAAACACAAATGAACGATCCAAAGGTAAAAGCATCATATGAGACGAGAGACAATAAAGCAGGACCATGTCAAGTACCCATATTGACATCTCACCCGGTTGTTTGATCCCTTAAAAAAAACACTTTTAAACTGGCCAACAATATATATGGTTATTGGTTTATATATATAGTTATCAATTTCTTAATAGTGTGGCAGTATATGCTTTTAGTCTGATTTAACCAAATACATTATTTATCAAATGACATATACTACCCACTTATTTATTTATAGACCAGTGACATATACTGCCCCACTTATTAATAGACCAATGACATATCCTGCCCCACTTATTAATAGACAAGTGCCCTTTTAAATGTATTTCCATACTCGTTACGATGCACGTTTCGTAACTTGATTCTATACATTTTACAATACTTCAAACTTGATTCTATACATTTTACAATACATTTTCGTTAAATCATTGCATTCTTAACGTCGTTGCGAGGTTAAGAATACTTGGTACAACTATGCGGCACGAGCTAGGTAGAATTATATAAAAATTCAAAATAATTGGTTTAACTTATATGGTGTAATTATGCACGTAGTATAATTTTTTAATATAAATGTATTTTAATTTCGAAAAGTGTAATAATATATGCTATTACTTTTAATATAATAACAATTTATAAAGGATAAGGATAAAGTGTTAAAAAAAATAAAGATAAAATAATTTCAAATAATTTTAAATTAAATTAGATCATATAATTTAGAATAACGATTTTTTAATAGATTTTAATGTAATTTCATTTAATAATAAGAAGTTAGTATATATAATAATAATAACAACAACAACAACAATTGTTAGAAGTAGTTTATTAATTATTAATCAATAACAAAATATTTATATATCAAATAATAAATATTGAAATAATATCTAAAAATTACAGCACAAATATTGAAATGGGAATTGGTAAGTAATATTCATACACATGACATTCTTTGGGGAGTTGGATTTTTCTATAGTTATCAGTTCTTTGCTACTACTTAGTGAGAAATTTGGGTAAGGGGAAGACTACTAGTTAATGATGCATATCCTTCACCGTGAGTTGAAGGTCGTCAATCATCAATACACATCGCAACAACATCTTAAGGTGCAATATATGTCAATGGTGTACATGTGTTGGTTGAGCCTCCCTCTAGTGTCACTAACATCCAAGACCCACTCATTAATTTCAATGGCTCTTTATATGCCTATGAGGCATCCTCTTTCTCTTGCAATTCCCTTTAAGTTACATCTATTTCCTCCCAAACCATTAATGGCATGTTGGCCTTACAGTGTTTGGATGAGATATAGGCCCTTTTCTAGGATCAAGATCTCTCCATCTGTCTATAGTAGGAAATGTCGTGATTTGTTTGAGCTCTTTTTCTTGGCATGTTGACTAATACACCAAAATACTTGAAACAATTCTATGTGAAATGCAAGTCGTTTGGTGATGGGTTTTCTAACAAAGGAAGTAACAATGGAGAATGTGAGTGCACATGTTCAAAGGATGTGATTCCAAGGATGTTCGCAGTAGCACTAAGAATCCCAAAATTGGATGAACCGTCAAGGAGAATCCTAGAAAATGGGGTTGCAAGAGAGAAAAAGAGGAGTAGCCATATGTGTAGAAAATCTAGCCATGTGGGAGAGTGAGTAAAAAACATGAAAGGTAGCAAAAAAGGCTAGAATTGAACACCATTGAGACAAAAACACTAGCAAGGACTCAACATGTGCACCATAAGAAAATTTTTGTTCCAAAACATACGTCCAATCCACCATGTGTAATGCAAGCAGGATATCATGGCCTTGAGATGCCATAACTGGAAAAAAATTTATTGCCACACCCTTAGTAGACCTCTATATCATGCATAATTCCAATGGTATTTGATTTCATCCTTCCTCGGCTCTTGTTAGGAGTAAGAAACATGAAATTCGATGCAATAATTAAATTCATTTCACTTTCCTATAGAAAAACATTCTCCACATTAAATATGGACACGATAATACACAGTAAGCCTATTAAAACCCACTTACCATTGTTTTCATCGAGGCATACTAAATAGTGTGAATTCATGATTATGGGAATGATGTGTGTGATGAACATTAAAGATGCAAGGATGTCTCCCCACATTTTCCATTGAATTTCTTTGGTGGATGGTGGCCATGCGCCCCCTCCCACATTAGGGGAATTTTGAGGCCTAAAATGTGCCTCCTAAGGAAATTATAAAATAATGTTGGAAATAATAAAATAATATTAGATTACATCATATAATTTTAGAGATAAAAAAAGAAAAAAATTATTTTTTCAACTCGTATTTTCAACTTATCTCCTTATGTTTTTACTCAAATTTCAAGCAGGAACACTCGTTGGATGAAAAATTTGATCCATCATCCATGAAGTACCCATGTTGCATACTTTCAATGGACCTCGCTACACAAAAAATAAGAAATACATGAAAAATGTGATTGTAATCACATTTTTTTTATGTATTTCTAATTTTTAGTATAGTAAGCTCGATCAAAATTGTGCAACATAGCTACTCCTTGGAAGGAGAATTTAATTTTGCATCCAACGAGTATTCCCACTCAAAATTTGAGTAAAAATGTAGGGATATAAGTCTAAAATACAAGTTGAAAAATACTTTTATTATTTTATTAATTTTTAATCTTTCTACATTTTTACCCTAAAAATGGTAAATCATCCCCCACTGTTGACATCATCATCTTGAATCCTATTAGTTCTTATAAAGTTTATTTTTGTTGTACATTTTTCTTTGGAGGCCCATTTTAGACCTCAAAATGTCTCTAATGTCGACCTCCTCTATATCTACTCCTTTGAGGAAGAAAATTTTTCCTGAGCCAATTCCAATCATTTTTGTTATAAATTCAACTAAGGAAAAGCTTCTCATTGGTAATTTATATGTCTGAGTTGGTTTGAGCATCCTTCATTAGGTATAATATTTTCTCATTTATTTCCATTTATCCTAATGTGCATGGTAAGTACTACTGGAATAAGAGGAAGAATGTTTTTCACTTTTCCAAGGTCGTAAGCATTGGATTGAGTAAAATTCAAGCCCATTTCTAAAGCTTTAAATTTGCTACATTATTACTAGAAATTCCCATTGACTAATAGTATATGAAGAGGATTTGGCATGTATGATCTCAAAATACTCCCCCATATCTTTTTATCCCCAGATTTCTTTGTTATTGGCATACCCTTAGTAGACCTCTATATCATGCATAATTTCAATGGTATTTGATTTCATCCTTCCTCGGCTCTTGTTATGAGTAAGAAACATGAAATTTGATGTAATACTTAAATTCATTTCACTTTAATATAGAACAACATTCTCCACATTAAATATGGACACGATAATACATAGTAAGCCTATTAAAACCCACTTATCATTTTTGTCATCGAGGCGTACTAAATAGTGTGAATTCATGATTATGGGAATGATGTGTGTGATGAACATTAAAGATGCAAGGGTGTCTTGTCACATTTTCCATTGAATTTCTTTGGTGGATGGTGGCCATGTGCCCCCCTCCCACATTAGGGGAATTTTGAGACCTAAAATGTGCCTCCTAATGAAATTATAAAATAATATTGGAAATAATAAAATAATATTAGATTACATCATCTAATTTTAGAGATAAAAAAAGAAAAAAACTAATTTTTCAATTCGTATTTTCAACTTATCTCCCTATGTTTTTACTCAAATTTCGAGCAAGAACACTCGTTGGATGAAAAATTTGAACCATCATCCATGAAGTACCTATGTTTCATACTTTCGATGGACCCCGCTACACAAAAAATGAGAAATACATGAACAACGTGATTGTAATCACATTTTTTCATGTATTTCTAATTTTTAGTATAGTAAGCTCCATCAAAAGTGTGCAACATAGCTACTCCTTGGAAGGAGAATTTAATTTTGCATCCAACGAGTATTCCCACTCAAAATTTGAGTAAAAATGTAGGGATATAAGTCTAAAATACAAGTTGAAAAATACTTTTATTAATTTATTAATTTTTAATCTTTCTACTTTTTTACTCCAAAAATGGTAAATCATCCCCCACTGTTGACATCATCATCTTGAATCCTATTAGTTCTTATAAAGTTTATTTTTGTTGTACATTTTTCTTTGGAGGCCCATTTTAGACCTCAAAATGTCTCTAATGTCGACCTCCTCTATATCTACTCCTTTGGGGAAGAAAATTTTTCCTGATCCAATTCTAATCATTTTTGTTATAAATTCAACTAAGGAAAAGCTTCTCATTGGTAATTTATATCTCTGAGTTGGTTTGAGCATCCTTCATTAGGTATAATATTTTCTCATTTATTTCCATTTATCCTAATGTGCATGGTAAGTACTACTGGAATAAGAGGAAGAATATTTTTCACTTTTCCAAGGTCATAAGCATTGGATTGAGTAAAATTCAAGCCCATTTCTAAAGCTTTAAATTTGCCACATTATTACTAGAAATTCCCATTGACTAATACTATATGAAGAGGATTTGGCATGTATGATCTCAAAATACTCCCCCATATCTTTTTATCCCCAGATTTATTTTTTATGCTCTATCAGAGTTCAGTTTGATTGATCAGTTGCTCAGTTCTATGCTTAAAAACCAAACTTATCAAAATTGCATGAAACCTAAATGACTGCATAGCACTCATCGTTCTGAATACGACGCACTTTATTTCACATGAAATGGACTCTGTATGCTCCCAGAAATTAGTTATTTTCATTTGCACAAACACACAAATTTAAAAAAAAAGGACTGACATGTTGCCCGGTCAGCAGTCCGTAATGTTGACGCGGCATTCTGACTGGGCTGGGTCAATATTTTGTATTTTTCCTCTGGCATGTAAGGGGCTTTCATATGGCAGAGTTTGATTGGTTCGATTCTTTTGGTTTGGTGGCAAGTTATTATTGGTTTAAATTTAGACCAATGGGGAAAGGACACGTGGCACAGCCTGGGGCTGCCATGTGCGCCCCCCACCACCCCCCCCCCCCCTCCACCATGGTGCATTGTAAAATTTTGTTACAAGTCCAGGCAGAGGCACTGGAGTTCAACCTCGCGACCTCCCATGTAACACACGCACCAACTACCACCATGCTACACAACAAGGTCTTAACAACAACGTATATGACCAAAACACTATGACCACAGACATAGCTAACCCCTAAGCACAAGATTAATGAGTTAAACTTAAATTAATTGCCACTACTCTATCGTATTAACGATAAACCATAATTAGCACAAAGCACCAAGTTTAGTGGCTAAGCAAGGTTAATTAGCACTAAACACGCTTAATTAAGTTAATGAGGATTAGTTTGGTGGTCCGCAAAATCTGGCAGAACTGCCACATTAACTCTAACTAACTGGATTGAGCTCCAGTTAGCTAAATTTATGCCACAAATTGTGGGTAAACTGGAGATGGCCATAACGTTTGGAGTTTTCGACCAAATCAAGCTCAGAAAGAGGCTATTTAACCATTCTTGATCATTTTGAACTCATTTAAGCAGGTCTTAGGTGCCATTTCTCACTTCTAAATAGTCATTTTGCAGGTTGAAGACCAAGGATGTAAGGATCAATCAGGCTTTGGAGCATAACTGTTTGAGCTTGTATCCAAATTGAGCTTATAAAGAGGCTACATAGAGGTTTTTGGATGATATGAATCCAATTATGACTTTTTTTTTCTATTTTGAGCAAGTCTAGATGGATTTTTTAAGGTTTAAGGCTAAGAGGTGTATGGATGAAGCAGAGTTCAGTCGCAGTTCCTGAGGGCGTTCAACATGAAGAAGACCTTGTAGGGGTTTTCCTCACCTTAAGAATTCATGTGTGATAGTTGTAACCAGCAAAGTTCAATTCAGGTTTAACTTCTTTCATTATTAAGATTTCATTATGTGCTTCAATGTGGAATTGAAGGATGCACATGATGTGTCTATCTCAATTCGGTGGAAGTTTGTCATCTTTGTAGGAGATGTTTTGAGATTGTTGCTATTGTGAGAGTTCTCTATAGGAGGAAATTACCTTGTAGGGGTAATAGCCACATTTTATTTGTAGCAAAATTTTAATGTACTTCATTAATTATGAATTATATGAGTGGTCTAGTCATGTTGACAGGCCTAGAGATGTAGCCCAAGAGGGGTGAAATCCATCAACAAACCTTTTTTCGTGCTCTTTTGTATGCATACATGGATTATGTGAGTGTTTTTCTTTAAGTTCAGTTTCACATAAGGAATAATTCATGTTGAAGAGTCCTTAAATGAACATGTTGATTTTGAATACCCAATTTCATGCATTGCAAAGTGTTGACACTGTCCTAAGTTTAGTTATGTGATTCTGAGGAAGAGGAAAGAGAACACCTCCTCCAGATACAGATCAAGTGGTATCAGAGATTTAGTTTACCAAGTAGCAAGATAGGTAGCAAGAAGAGTCTTCAAGAGCTTGAGGAGCGAAATTTTTCTCTTCTAATGGAGAACATAGAGTTGATAAGGATGTTCGATATTGTTGAAGAGGAGAAGAGGCACATGCACTTTCTATTGCAGCAAGTGCCTGATGAGCAAGTAGAAGAAAGTTCAACTCTTGAACCAACAAGAGAAACGTCCAAGATGAAGCCGATATGTGCTCATGGTTCAAATAGTGGATTTGGACAAAATGTGGAAAATGATATATGTTAATTTATCAAGCATCTTCAAGAAGCACGCCATATGCGAAAGGATAAAAGTGGGTGGCTAGAGTCATCTACAAGTTGGCCATCATCATGATCATCAGAGGATGAGAAGATGAATGGAAAATCTAAGGAGGTAATTAGCATTTCCAGTATCACTCCTTCCATATATGTGCATAAAAAAACTTTTGCAACATTTGAGAAACATACCAAAGGCACAGGTATGAAGTTGCTCTCCAAGATGGATTATGAAGGTGGAGGCCTAGGCATAAATGGCCAAGGCATTACCAATTCAATTTTGGTAGAGGAAAGACCAAAATATATGGGATTGGGATATGGTCACAAAGAGTATAGAGAGTGCTCTAAATGGCCTAAGGCGCATCAAGCATATGAGCAGGAGATGTCACCTCCTTGTGATAACCGTCGAAGTTGAAACTCTAAAGACAGGTATAGCTCTCAAGAGTGTTTTTCAAGGCATGGTAAGAGTGTTGTAAAGTTGTTTTGCAAATTGTGTAAATACTTGTTGTCATTACCTGTTTAGTTACTTTTGTAAAGTGAACATTTTTTGTCACTATGTTCAACAAGTAGATGTTTTTCATTCATGTATGTATTGGCTTGTTATAGTCCACATGTTCAAGGGCTTTTTTTGAATGTACAAATTATCGTTCAAGTTGTCTACAAGTCTGTCATATGTTCACTTATACAAGTATTCAATTTGAAAATTGTGTGAATAGAGTCTTATGGTTAATATGAATATGTTTTGTAGATAAGGAAAAGCATATCATGAAAACATTTTTGCAGAAGTGTGCTACTTATGTACAAATTCAGCTTGAGGACGTTAAATCAAATTTATGTTGTTTCTGATTTCGAAGATGGAGTCAAGTTTTTCTTCAACAATTTAACTGCAGTGATGAAGTGTTTTCAATCCATGCAAAGATGAGGGTAAAGAGCATGTTTAGAGTCTACTTAGCAGTATTTTTATTCCTACAACAACGATAAGAATTTTGGCTCGACTCTTGACATGACAACAGGTCTTCATAAGGATGATAAGTGAAGTGCCTTGATTGGGGCTTGAAGGGCAGCAATTGAAAATTTTGTAATTTGGATTGACTTTTTTGGGTATTTTAAGTTCCAGCCTTTTTATATTGACTAGAGAAGGAAACTTTTAGAGTCCAAAAGTTCCTAGTGGGGAGGAATGATCACGTGCTTAGTTTTAGGCTCAAAAAATAAAGTTCTCAAAATGACGTGAAATGTAAAATATCATGTATTTGTCACCATTCTGAATCTGACGCACTTCGTTTCACGCGAAATGGACTCTCTATGCTCCTGGAAATGAGTTATGTTCGTTTGCACAAATAGGCAAAATTTAAAAAAAAAGGATTGACAAGTTATCCAGTCAGCAGTCCGTACTACTGACATAGCATGTTGAATGGGTTGGATCGGTATTTTTTCTTTTACCTCCTGCGAGTAAGGGGCTTCCAAGTGGCAGAGTTTGATTGGTTCAATTTTTTTGGTTTGGTGGCAAGTTATTATTGGTTTAAATTTAGAACAATGGGGAGAGGACACGTGGTGCAGCCTCGGGCCGCCACATGCACCCTCCCTCCCCCCCCCAAGGGTGGTGCATTGTAAAACCCGCATTGTAAAATTTTGTTATAAGTTTGGGCGGAGGTTCTGGGGTTCGAACCCACGACCTCCCATGCAACACGTTCACCAACTACCACCACACCACACAACAAGGTCTTAACATATACATGTTTGAACATTTATTTAAAGAGTTAAATTATCACTATCGAGGGGAGAGTGGCTAGGCCCCAATGTATATGACCACATCGCTGTGAGCATTGATGGAGCTAACCCCTAAGCGTGGGATTAATGAGTTAAACCTCAATTAATTACCACTAATATGTATTATTAACGATGATCGATAATTAGCACAAAGCAATGATTTTAGTGGCTAATTAGTGTTAGTTAGTGCTAAAAAAGCTTAATTAAGTTAATGAGGAATAGTTTGGTGATCCACAAAATCGGGCGAAACTACTAGTTTAACTCCAACTAACCAGATTTAGCTCCAGTTAGCTAAATTTAGGGTAGAAATTGTGGGAAAACTGGAGATGGTCATAACTTTTGGAGTTTTCAACCAAATTACCCTAAAAACGATGTTGGGTAACCATTCTTAAGAATTATGAACTCATTCGAATAGGTCTCAGGAGCCATTGATCATATCTACATATTCGTTTTGCAGGTTGATGACCAAGGATGTATGGATCAATCAGGCTTTGGAGCATAATTGTTTGACATTTTATCCAAATTCAGCTCAGAAAGAGGTCGCATAGAGGTTTTTGGATGATATGAATCTAATGGTGACTTCCTTTTTCTGTTTTTAGCAAATATAGATGGCATTTTTCAGGTTTGAGGCTAATAGATGTATAGATCAAACATGATTTACTTGCAGTTCCCGAGGGTGTTCAGCATGAAGAAGGCCTTGTAGGGGTTTTCCTCACCTTCAAAATTCATGCGTAACATCTGTAACCAAAAAAGTTCAATTCAGGTTTAACTTCTTTCATTTGAAGTTTTCATTATATGCTTCAATGTGGAATTGAAGGATGCACATGATGTGTCTGACTCAATTCAGTGGAAGTTTGTCATTTCTATAGGAGATGTTTTGAGATTGTTGTTGTTGTGAGAGTTCTCTGTAGGAGGACATTACCTTGTAGGGCTAATATCCACATTGTATTTGCAACAAACTTTTAATGTACTTCATTCATACTGAATTATATGAGTGGTCTAGTCATGTTGACAGACCCAGAGATGTAGCCTAGGAGGGGTGAACTCCATCAACAAACCTTTTGTCATTAGGGGAATTTTGAGGTCTAAAATGGGCCTCATAAGGAAATTATAAAATAATAGTGGAAATAATAAAATAATATTTGATTACATCATCAAAATTTAGAGGGAAAAAAATAAAAAAATAGTTTTTCAACTCGTATTTTCAACTTATCTCCCAACTTTTTTACTCAAATTTCGAGCCGGTGTACTTGTTTGATGCAAAATTTAATTCCTCATCCAAGGAGAACACATGTTGCATACTTTTTATGGATCCTGCTACACGAAAAATGAGAAATATATGAAAAAATGATTGCAATCACGTTTTTAATGTATTTTCCATTTTTCGTGTAGTAGGGTCCATCAAAAGTATGCAACATGGGTACTCCTTGGATGAGAAATTAAAATTTTCATCCAATGAGTACTCCCGCTCGAAATTTGAGTAAAAACTTTGGGAGATAAGTTGAAAATATGAGTTGAAAAAGTAGTTTTATTATGTTATTATTTTTTAATCTTTTTACCCTTTATGTTATGGTGAATCATCCCCCATAGCTGATATCATCATCTTGAATCCTATTGGTTCTTATAGAGTTTATTTATGTTGTACATTTTTCTTAGGAGGCCTGTTTTAGACCTCAAAATTCCCCTAATCGGCGTGCTCTTCTACATGCCTACATGGATTATGTGAGCATTGTTATTTAAGTTCCATTTCAAATAAGGACTAATTCATGTTGAAAAGTCATTAAACAAACATGTTGATTTTGAATATCAAATTTCATCATTGCAAAGTGTTGACATGGTCCTAATTTTAGTTATTTGATTCTGAGGAAGAGGGAAGAGAACACCTCCTCCAGATTCAAATCATTGATGAACGACGAAGTGGGAAGTTGTGAGCCCAGGAATAAAAGGTTGGGAGGGAATTCAATTATTTTGGGTGGTAGTATCTTGTTTAGTAAGCTCCTATATATTTATAATCTTAGCTTCAATAACCTTGGATTTCCATTCAAGTTATTTTGAGTTTTGTGTGAGTATTATCTCTCTTATGTTAGCCTTGAGTAGCCCCTAATTGAGATCTCGAGTCATTGAGCTAGATTAGGAAATGTGTATGTTTCATTCTTTCCATATACCCCACATAAGGAGACCTGGGAGTAATGCCCATAATGTATTCAGGATAGGATTTTCAAAATCATTTTCTTGCCATTTTTCAATGGAGAAGGGAATGTTAACTTTATCATGGTTATTTAGATGCATTGTGTCTACTAATGGCTTCCAAAGGGAATTATAAAAAGAGAACTTGTTAAATAGGTGTTCCATAGTTTATGCCTCCAATTTGCAAAGAATGCAATTTGAAGGCCCACAAAATCCCATTTCAAGCAATTTATCCCATGTCATTGTTTTCGTAAGAACCAAGACCCATAAAGAGAGATTGTTTTGGTGATAAAGTTTCCTTCCATATTCTTGTCCAAATAATCTATATAGGATGTGTTTGACTGTGTAATTCTACATCACATGCCTCCTTGATGGAGAAACCACTAGTTGAGATATGAACCCATCATAATGCATCCTCATCTTGAGAGAAGGGTATTACCCTGTTTTACAAGTCATGTGATCTAAATATTTTTCGTTAAGATGCATAAAAAATTTCATTTAACTTACCATGTAACCATAGAATGCATACACAGTAAAGAAGTGGAAATAAAATTCAACCTTCAGAAACAAAGGCACAAAACAAGTTGATAACGGATTTCACCCAGTGTGGGTTATGCCTCTAGGCCCGATGTGAAGAGTGGGGAGGTATCTTCATTAAATGTTGTAGGATGATGATGAGTACATGATGTATTATTTGTCAATACAAGGAAGAACTCCCTTAACTAGAGTGGCATGTCTCTACATGAGACGATCGTCTATAAGATCTATTACTCATAAAGTATTTCCTTCAGCATGAAAAAAATATCAATCTTTCACATGAAGTGGCATACAAGGATCCTCCAATAAAATGGAAAACAAGGATCTCAACATAAAATCACCATCTTAGAAAAAATTAAGAGCACACATGGCATCAATGCATCTTATACATCCACTTCCGGGATGGCCTGAAAATTAACACCTCTGTAGAAGAAAAGGGTTGCATGGCTGAATTTCTGGAAAAAAACTGTGAAATATGACTATAAATTTGACCCCTTTCTGACTCGGTCAAATTTGAACTCCCTGGGAATCTCAAAGATTCCTCAAATATTCTCTTTTACAGAATAACTGAAATTTGGCTACTCAGATGAAGAAAACAATTTTACCATCACGTTCCTTGCCAAAAACTGAGAAGAATGGGTATAAAGGTTGTTTGGTTCTGAAATTATCATTTTTGGGCCTCTAGAGAATCTCTGAGATTCCATGCATATTCTTACGTCAAGGTTCCACCTTCATGGTTTTTCCCTCAAAAAATTTCTTCTTCAAAATCTACTGCTCAAGTCATAAAACAGATCATTCCATGAGACACCTCGCTAAATTATGGATAACTAACTATAAACTTGGCATGTTTCTGACTATGTCAAAAGATTTCTCCAAAGGAATCTCCAAGATTCCCTATGTCAAGGTTGCACCACTCCAGCATCCATCATTGGTTTGGGTTCCAACCTCAGTATGTGTGTCGTATGATGGTTCCATAGGCATTGAAGTTAAGTTTTTGATATGCTCGACCTCCGTTGGTGGGTGAATGGTAAAGTTGAGTTTAAATAAAAAAAATCTGGGCAAACTAACCAAGGCTAACCCACCTATCATCGTTGTTAGCAGTAAAATTCGTTGCCTACCAATTCTGGGTTCCATACCTATCTACTGCATTTTATAACATATGGTTTCTTTTTTTTGTTGGGTGTGTTGTATTAATTTGGGTTGAACACTGTTACCGATGAAATAGGTAACCTGACCTCAAAACGAGAACTCTAACCCAAAAAGACTCAAAAAACATGAAAAAACACCCCAAAAACAAAAAAAGTGTATTCCAAAACGCACTTGGTTTTTTTCAAGGTCAAATTTCAACATTTTATAAAATTATGCTAAAAACAAAATTGTTTCTTGAAAAAAGGATTGAAAAAACACCCTCAAAACAAAACCAGTTGATGCTGGAATAACAAAAAAAAATTGTGTCATATTTTTGACATTTTTAAAAATAAAAATAACATTTTTTAATTTTTAAAATTCAAACATTAAAAAAAACCTAAAATTTAAGAAAAAAAATAAATTTAAAAAATAAAAACATTTTAAAGCTTAAAATTTAAAAATATATAGGAATTAAAAAAATAAAAATTTTAATTCAAACATTAAAAAAAACCTAAAATTTAAGAAAAAAAATTTTAAAAAAAATTAAAGATTAAAATTTCAAAATATATAGAAATAAAAAATAAAAATATTAAATTTAAAAAAAAAGGGTTAAAAAAGGAAAGAAATTATAAAAAATAAAATATAGAAATTAAATTTAAAAAAGAAAAAGAAAATGTTTATTAAATTAGAAAGAAAAAAAAAAAATTAAAGAAATATATTAAATTTTAATAAATCTAAAACTTTAAAATAAAAATTAAAAAAAAAAGGAAAGAAAAAAACATTATTGAAATTAAAAGTAAAAAAATTAGAAATTAATTAAAAATAAAAAATGAAAAATAAAATACAATAAAAATATTAAATTAAAAAATATATATATGAAAAAAAAACAAATAGATTTTAAAAAATAAATTAAATTTAAATTATAAAAAATAAAATATATATATAATAACTTAAATTAAAATATATATATTAGATTTTATTAAATTTAAAAAAAAATGTTAATATTAAAATGACAAATTAAATTTAAGAAAAAAAAAAAACAAAAAAAAACTAAACTTTAATAAATAAATGAATAAACAAATAAATTTTGAAATAAAAAATAAATTTTAAATATAAAAAGAAAAAAAAAAAAAAACATTGTTAAATTAAAAAGTTAAAAAACTTTAAAAATCAATTAAAATTGAAAAAAATAAATAAAAAAAATAAAAAAATAAAAACAAATTAATTTGAAACTATTAAGTTTATATATATATATATATATAATTTTAAATACACAATTTTAATTGAAATAAAATAAAAAAACATAAATTTTTTTATGTAATTAGAAAAATAATAATAAAAAATTAAAAAATTAAAAAAAAAAATTAAATTCAAATAAATTAAAAAACAAATACAAAATTTACTAAATTTTAAAAAATTAAATGAAAAAACTAAACATAAAGTTTAATAATAAAAAAGAAATGTGAAAAAAAAATCAATTAAAAAAAAAAAAAAATACAAAATTTAATAAAAATTTTTAACAAAATTTAGAAAAAAAAAATTTAAAACAAAAAAATTAAAAAAAAATAAATTTCAAATATAAAAATTAAATTAAAAAAAAAAAATTTAAATTTTTTGAATTTAAAAAAATAAATTTTTTTGATCGTGGCGGCGCTGCCAATCGGCCTCCGGCCCAGGTGGCGGCGGAAACCAGCCGCTGAGTGGGAGGGCGATTCCGGAATCGCCCTCCGGCAGTGGGAAGGTCGATTCCCGGAATTGCCCTCCTGCGACGGGAGGCCGATTCCGGGAATCAGCCTCCTGCGGCGGGAGGGCGACTCCCGGAATCGGCCTCCGGTCGATTCCCAGAATCGGCCTCCCGCCGCAGGAGGGCGATTCTCGGAATCGGCCTCAGGGCGATTCCCGGAATCAGCCTCATGGCGATTCCCGGAATCGGCCTCCTGCCGCGGGAGGGCGATTCCCGGAATCGGCCTCCCGCGCCGCGGTAGGGCGATTCCCAGAATCGGCCTCCCGTGTCGCGGCTGAGCGATTCCCGGAATCGGCCTCCCGCACCATTGTAGGGCGATTCCCAGAATCGGCCTCAGGGCGATTCTCGGAATCGGCCTCCCGCCGCGGGAGGGTGATTCTTGGAATCGTCCTCCCGTGCCGCGGCTGAGCGATTCCCAGAATCGGCCTCCCGCCAGTAGGCTGGCCTCGTCGCCACAGGCGGGAGCGTTGGCGCGCCACCACGATCAAAAAATTCTTAAAAAAAAAAAAAAGGAATTTTTTGATCGTGGTCGCCCCCTTATGGCGGCCTCGAGTGGCGACAGACGACCACAGGCGGGAGGTGAATTCCTAGAATCGCCCTCCGCCGGTGGGAGGGTCGGTCGGGAATCCCACCCTCTGCGGCGGGAGGCGATTCGGGAATCGGCCTCCGCGGCGAGAGGGCTCCGGAATCGGCCTCCCGCCGCGGAAGGGTGATTCCCGGAATCGGCCTCCCGCCACGGCAGGGCGATTCCCGGAATCGGCCTCCCGCCAATTCCCGGAATCGGCCTCAGAGCGATTCCCGGAATCGGCCTCAGGGCGATTCCCGGAATCAACCTCCTGCCGCGGGAGGGAAATTCCCGGAATCGGCCTCCCGCCGCAGGAGGGTGATTCTCGGAATCGACCTCCCGCCCCGCGACCATCCTCCGCCGCCACCTAGAGGGGAGGTCGATTGGCGGCGCCACCACGATAAAAAAATTCCTTTTTTTTTTTTTTTTTTGTTAATTTTTAATATTTTTTTTTTTAATTTGATTTTTTTTTTTTAATTCAAAAAATTTAAAATTATTTATTTTTTAATTCAAATTTTTTTTTTTAAAATTTAAATTGTTTTAATTTTTTTTGTTTTTTTTTTTTTTTTAAATTTTGATTTTAAATTTAATATTTTAGATTAATTATTTTTTTAAAATTTAAAATTTATTTATTAAATTTTTTAAATTTTAATTGATTTTTTTTTTTATTTAGTTTTTCATTTTTAAAATTTATAAATTGTTTCATTTAAAAAAAAAACAGTAAATTTATGGATATTTGTTTTTTAATTATTTGCACGTGGTTTTTTAATGATAGTTTTTTTTAATTTTAATTCTTTAATTTTAATTTTCTTTTTCACTTTTAAATTTTGTTTTTATTTTTATTTTTTTTGTTAATTTTAAAATTTGTATTTTTTTTTCTTATTATTATTATTTTAATTTAAATTTTTAAATTTAATTTTTCTTTTTTGTATTTTTTTTTTAATCTAAATTTTAATTTTGTAATTTAAATTATTTTTAAATTTTCTATTTATTTTTTTTTTAAAATTATATGGTTTTTTTTAATTACTTAGAAAAAAATGTTTTTGATGTTTTTTTATTTATTTTTTTGGTTAATTTTTGTTTTTTTTCTTTAAATTATATGTTTTTTTTTCAAATTTTGTCATTTGTTTTGATATAATTTTCGAACATTTTTGTTTCTTTTTTTGTTTTTTATTTATTTATTTTTGTTTAAATTTTTTATTTTTACGAGTTAATTTTTTTTTTTTTTGCATTTTTATTGGTTTTTTTATTGTTTTTATATATATATTTTTTATCTAAGTTTTGTGTTTTATTACCAACATGAAAATCACCACTCTAAAAAAAAGGTTGATGCTGCATCAATACGTTTCAAAATTAGCATGAAAATCACCGCTCTAAAAAAAAAAGTTGATGTTGCATCAATACGTTTCAAAATTAGCATGAAAATCACTAACATTTTAAAAAAAATATTCATACTTCATAAATAAAAATATTAGAGTGTCTAAAATGTGCTCCAAAAAAAAAAATGTGATTATGCATCACCATTTTTCAAAATCGGGTGCTTTTTATGCTACCAAAAAAAAGTAGGTAACAGTGCGGTTACCTATTTCATCGGTAACACTGTTGTTGGTGGTAAATGGTTGGGAATGGATTTGTCGGTGGTATGCTGACCCACTCGACCAACGTGGATTTGACACTTGTCGAGCTCCCATAGTTGGTGGCATCGTTGTGTAGTAGGCGGGGTCCCAAGTCTGATCCATGGGCCCTGACCCCTAGTACTTAATATATATATATATATATATATATATAATAATGTGTGGCGGGCTACTAACCCTCAGCACCTATATATATATAGGTGCTGAGGGTTAGTAGCCCGCCACACATTATTATTATTATTATTATTATTATATTTTAATAACAAATCGTTCAAAACCGCCAACCAAATTTTCAGGAGTCACCAGAAAAATGAAGTAGGAGACAGTTTCGCCCTTCCCAACAACTAAGAACCATCTTTGTTACGTGACATTTTGTTGGTTGGTTAGTGGCCACCAAATTTAGCGACTCTGCCAAATTTAGTTGGCACTCTGCTAAATTTAGCAAGTGGGCAAAGTTGACCAAAACTTTGAATAACCATAACTTTTGCATACAAACTTGAATTGAGCTGTCGTCTACATTACTGGAAAGTTTGTGACAATCTATTCAATTTGATATTGGTTTTGTTTCAATTCGAGGAATTTTATTTTTGGCCTTTTAGGATCCTCTTGGATCATTCCTCCCCAATGAGAAGCTTTTGGTCCACCAAAAACATGAACAAAATTTGCACTCTGTTATATTCCCTCATCTGAACAACAAGCGCCCTATCAAGCCACACTTCCTTATTCTTCACCTTTTTACTTCGAAGGCATAAGTGATGAATTGACACATGTATCCTATGAAAACCAACAATACATATCGTCCCGCACCATGTTTCAATGACGAGAGATCTCAGGTGCCGAAAGAGTATGGATAAGCAACGCCATGCATGCGAGTCAATATCCCAATTATTATTGTCTAATGTATATATAGTTTGCCATGGTAATCTGATTAAAAATTTTCATTTATTTACTTACTTTCATCACATGTAATATATGAAAGGTATATCGTTTCCTTGGTAGAGGGGTGATTTTGGTTTTTAGAAATACAATAAATAGAGTCATCAAGTAATTATAAGTTTTGATTGGTGTTGAAAAAATCTTAAGAAAACTTCTTCTTCTCATCATTAATTTATAAAAAGGAAAGTAATAGTATTTTGTAGGATATCCATTATTATTTTATATTACTATTCTTATATTAGTCATGTCAGATTTATTATTTTATATTAGCATTCTTATATGAGTCATGTCAGATTTCTACTTTGAGATAAACCATTTCTCTTATCTCTTTAATATACATATGTGGAAGATTTTTATCAATAATAATTATAATAGCTTGACCAGATAACTAATTAACGCATGAAATTTTTTATTTGCCTGGAAAAAGACGTTATAAAATTATTTAGTTACTTAAATTTTACTAAATATTATCTAAAAATTATATCATTGTTGGAAATGGTCTATTTTCATCATGGAAACACTATAATACAATAACTCCGATAAAATTATTTAGTTACTTAAATTTACCAAAAAGTTATACTATAGTTGGGAAATGGTCTATTTTCATCATGGAAACACAATAATATAATAACCCCTTCGAAAAAGAATTGGGAGAATTTTTTGAGAAAATTTGGAGATATGAACTCTTATATGTTTTGTGATTATTTTGGGATATACATCATGGTAAAATAAAATTGTAATTAATGTGGAATTAAAATATTTTCTTAGCAAAATATATTCAATTATCTTACAACAAAATTTAATGTATAAATATACAAAATATTACAATGACAATTAAAAACATAAAATAATTTTGTATATGAAATTATTTTATAAAAACAAAATGCCCTATTCAATATTGTTTGTCCCTTCTCCAAAAGAGGTACTTTTCCTTGGACGATCAAATAGGAAGCGAGAGTCATGTAATAATATCAAACACATGAACGATCAAAAGATAAAAGCTATCGTCAAGTACCCATATTGACATCTCACCCGGTCGTTTGATCCCTTTAAAAAAACACTTTTAAACTGCCCAACAATATATATGGTTATCACTTTATATATGTAGTTATCGGTTTATTATAGTGTGGCACTATATGCTTTTCGTGTAATTTTACCAAATACATTATTTATCAAATGACATATACTACCCCACTTATTTATAGACCAGTGACATATACTGCCCCACTTATTAATAGACCAGTGACATATCCTGCCCCACTCATTAATAGACAAGTGCCCTTTTAAATGTATTACCATACTCGTTACGATGCACGTTTCGTTAACTTTTGCAATCTTGGCTTCAAACTTGATTCTATACATTTTACAACACCTTTTCATTAAACCATCGCATTCTTAACTTCGCTCCGACGTTGAGAATACTTGGTACAACTATTCGGTACGCTCTAGGTAGAATTATATAAAAATTCAAAATAGTTTGTTTAAGTTATATGGTGTAATTAAGCATCTAGTATAATTTTTTAATATAAATGTATTTTAATTTCTAGAAGTGTAATAATATATGCTATTATTTTTAATATAATAACAATTCATAAATGAAAAGGATAAAGTGTTAAAAAAATAAAGATAAAATAATTTCAAATAATTTTAAATTTAATTAAATTATATAATTTAGAATTTAGAGTAATGATTTTTTAATAGATTTTAATGTAATTTCATTTAATAATAATATGTTAGTATAGAATAATTAATAATAATAATAATAGCAATAACAATGATGGTTAGAAGTAGTTTATTAATTATTAATCAATAATAAAATATTTATATATTAAATAATGAATATTGAAATAATATTCAAAAATCACAGCACCAATATTGAAATGAAAATTGGTAAGTACTATTTATATACATGACATTCTTTGGGGACTTGGACTTTTCTATAGCTATTGGTTCTTTGCTACTACATAGTGCGAAATTTGGGTCAGGGGAAGACTACTACTCAATGATCCATATTATTCACCGTGAGTTGAAGGTCGTCAATCATCAATACACATCGCAACAACATCTTAAGGTGCAATATATGTCAATGGTGTACATGTATTGGTTGAGCCTCTCTCTAGTGTCACTAACATCTCAGACCCACTCATTAATTTCAATGGCTATTTATATGTCTGTGAGGCATCTTCTCTCTCTTGCAATTCCTTTTAAGTTGCATCTATTTCCTCCCAAACCATTAGTCGCATGTTGGCCTTATAGTGTTTGGTTGAGATATAGGCCCTTTGCTAGGATTAAGATCTCTCCATCTATCTATAGTAGGAAATGTCATGATTTGTTCGAGCTCCTTTTCTTCGCATGTTGACTAATACACCAAAATCCTTGAAACAATTCTATGTGAAATGAAAGTTGTTTGGTGATGGGTTTTCTAACAAAGGAAGTAACAATGGAGTTTGTAAGTGCACATGTTCAACGGATAGGATTCCAATGATGTTCATAGTAGCACTAAGAATCCAAAAATTGGATGAACCATCAAGGAGAATCCTATAAAATGGGGTTGCGAAAGAGAGAAGGAGGGGTAGCCATATGTGTAGAGAAGCTAGCCATGTGGGAGAGTGAGTAACAAACATGAAAGGTAGCAAAAAAGGCTAGAATTGAAAACCATTGAAAGGGAAACACTAGCAAGGAGTCAACATGTGCACCATAAGAAAATATGTGTTACAAAACATATATCCAATCCACCATGTGTAATGCAAGCAGGATATCATGGCCTTGAGATGCCATAACTGGAAAAAACAAGTATTGGCATACCCTCAGTAGACCTCTATATCATGCATAATTCCAATGGTATTTGATGTCATCCTTCCTCAGCTCATGTTATGAGTAAGAAACATGAAATTGGATGCAATAATTAACTTCATTTCACTTGACTTATGAAAAACATTCTCCACATTAAATATGGACATGATAATACACTGTAAGCCTATTAAAACCCACTTACCATTGTTGTCATCGAGGCATATTAAATGGTGTGAATTCATGATTATGGGAATGATGTGTGTGATGACCATCAAAGATGCAAGGATGTCTTGCCACATTTTCCATTGAATTTCTTTGGTGGATTGTGGTCATGCGCCCCCCTCCCACATTAGGGGAATTTTGAGGTCTAAAATCTGCCTCCTACAAAGGTGTCCCCAAAATAGTGAAATTATTCAAAGGTGTTCCCAAAAACTACAAAGAAAGATACATTAATATTTTTAAGAAATATATTGATGTGTTTTCCTAGTCATATGAAGACCTAAAAACATATGACAAAAGAATTATTCAGCATAAGATTCCATTGAAGGAAGGACTCAAACCACACAAATAGAAGCTTAGACAGATCAATCCATTGTTGTTAGCTCTAATTGAAAAATAAGTTAAGAAATTGTTGCAAGCAAAAAATATAGTCCCTCTCAGATATTCAGAATGGGTTTCTAATCTGGTCCCTGTGAGAAAGAAGAATGGAGAGATAAGACTGTGTGTAGACTTTAGGAACTTGAACCGAGCATCTCTAAAAGATAATTATCCTTTGCCGAAAATGGATTATGTCTTACAGAAGGTGACGGGAGCTCATAGGTTGTCTATGGTTGACGCATTTTCTAGGTATAATCAGGTAGAAGTGGAATAAGAAGATCAGAACAAGACTTCCTTCACTATGCCCTGGGGCACCTTCATGTATGCAAGGATGCCATTTGGCCTTATGAACGTAGGTGCCACATTTCAGAGGGCTATGGACATAGCCTTCATTGGTGATAGGTTTTTAGTTATATATCTGGATGATGTAACTATTTTCTCAGGGTCAGATGATGAACACTTGGAACATTTGCAAAAAAAAATTCAAAAGTGCAGAAAGTTTGGTCTGTCATTAAATCCCAAGAAATCTTTATTTTCCTTAGAAGAAGGTAAGTTATTGGGTCACATAGTTTCTAAAAAAGGATTAAATATTGACCTAGCAAGGGGTAGAATCCATTCAGATGATTCCTTTACCCAGAAGCAAGAAAGATATCCAGTGATTCCTAGGAAAAATAAAATTTCTAAGGAGATTTGTGCCCAATTATGTTGAGATCATGAGAATTATAACATATATGTTGAAGAAAAATGCAGAATTGAAATGGGATAATGAAGCAAGAGATGCATTTGCTACAATAAAGGAAGCACTGCAGGAAGCTTTAGTTTTTATTAATCCAAACTATAAAAAAGCCTTACAAGTATTCTCATTTTCGTCCCCCACTACTATTGTTGTTGTGAGTTGCAGAAAAATGAAGATAGTAAGGAGCAGCCAATTGCATTCTTTAATAAAGTTCTCAAAGATGATGAACTAAAATATAATATTTTGGAGAAATAAGTATATTTTTTGGTCAAAGCACTGAAAGCCTTAAGGAATTATGTGTTGCAGTCCAAAATAACTACTTATGTTCCTAATTCTGTTGTGAAAGACATGCTATTCCAAATTGATGTTGAAGGAAAAAGGGGGAAGTGGATAGCAAAAATCCAAGTGTATGATTTGGACATCAAACCCACCAAGCTGGACAAGGGATAGGGTTTATCAAAGTTGTTGACAGAGACAAATTTTCAAGCCTTGGGAATTAATTTGTTGGTACTAGTGGATGGAGTTGTTAATGAAGAAGGTCCAAGAAAGTCAAAAATAGGTATTCAATACAAATTTTTGTGCTCTGATTGGTACAAGGATATTGTGCACTACCTGTGCTTCTTTTCCTATCCAACTTCACTAAATCGAACAAAATAAAGAGCTCTCAAGCTCAAGTCTCATCCATATGTTATCATAGAAGCAAAGCTATACTGGAAAGAACCTGCTGGTATTTTTCTATTATGTTTGGCCGAAGGAGAATCTATTGAAGTCACCAAACAATATCATGAAAGTCTGTGTGGAGAAAATTACAGCTGGAAGGTCACTACTCATAAGATTCTCAAGTCAGGCTTCTATTGGCCAACCATGTTTGCAGATGTTTATAGACTCACCAGAAGTTGTCAGAAGTGTTAGTTGTTTGCTCGAAAGAAAAAAATTGCTCCATTACCTCTCATCCCAGTATTTATTGAAGAACCTTTCAGGCAATGGGGATTGGATTTTATTGGAGAGATCAATCCACCATCAATTGGAAAATTCAAGTGGATTCTGACGGCCACTGATTATTTTACAAAAGGGGTTGAAGAAATACCCACAAAGAAGGAAAATGATCAAGTAATGATGACATTTCTGGAGGAAAACATCTTCAAAAAATTTAGATGTCCAGTCAAAATTGTGACTGATAATTCTTAGTTATTCAACTCTGCTCATTTCATTAATTTATGTCAAACATATAATGTAATTTTATCACATTCCACAACATATCAACCCCAAGGGAACGGATTGGCAGAGTCCTCAAATAAGACATTGGTTAGAATATTGATGAATACAATCTTCGAGGATCAGAAGGATTGGGATGTGAAGTTGAAGTTTTCCCTCTAGGTAGTTCGAGTCACTACCAAGAGATCTACTGCAAAGTCTCCCTATGAACTAGTTTATGGAACTCAAGCACTATTTCCTATTCAATTGACCAAAGCAGTGATTTCTTTCCTTCAAGAAGCTTAGGAAGAACCGAATGCTCTGGTAAGAAGATTGAACAACATAGTTGAATCAAGTGAAAACAGAAACAAAGTTAGGGATAACTTGATTACTTATCAGGAAAATTTGAAGTCTATATTTGACAGAAAAGAAAAAGAAGTTCTCTTTCAAGCAAGATATTTGGTACTAAGATGGGACACTAGACGAGAAGAAAAGGGGAAGCATGGTAAATTTAACCCTCTCTGGTATGGTCCATACAAGATCTCTTAGGCGAGGTCAAATAACACATTTATTTTGGAAGATCTAGATGGAGATACAAAGCAGTTGCCTGTGAATGGGAAGTATCTGAAGCATTATTTCTAGCATTAAAAGTCAACATTCCACCATTGTAAATACGAGATTTCTCATTATTCATATGTCACCAAGCAATATTTGACTCCATGCCCAATGGATAAGGCACTAATCTGCGGTTCTTAGCACTTCTGTGGAAAAAAGCACTATCCCTAGGTGGAGGCAGATGTTGTGGCTCATTTGCATTTAGCTTTGAAATATTTTTGAAAACACCAAAAAAACATATATGATAGAAAATGTAAATTTTTGTGTGTAGTTGATTAAAGGATTTTGATTTATATGTTAATACATAACATTACATGATGAGCTGTGAAGGTGGGTTGAGTCGGGCTCATTCACGTGTAGAACAGTTCAAGAGTTGGACCGATGGCCACATTCTGAACATTGCACAATAGACAGGGTCGAGTTGGTCTCATTCACAAGCTCAGGAGAGATCAATTCTTTTTAAGACTGAATAAAGCTGAGGAGGGTTTTAACACCTTAGAGAAAGATGGATTTGCACAAGTTCATTGAATGAACAATCGTAGGGAGTAGCATAGAGAAGATGGATCTGTAGGGCGGTGACAGCCAAAGAAATAGAGAAATAAGTTAAGGCTGAAGACCTTTAGAAGATTCCCAAACAAAGTGACCAGACGACGAGGATCAAATCGTAGAATTAAAGTGAGAGATGAATGGACCAGGTTGCATCGCAAATTTATGTTTCTAAAGTTGCGAAGTGGACACGTGTCGGCATACTGCAATTTCGCATTGGCGATATTTGAAGTTTATGGGTTAAGGACTTTGCCAGTTAAACCAAATAACTTGCGATGTAGTAAGAAATGAAACTTGCGATGTGATAAATGGAGGAGCCATGTTTTGGCACAGCGATTCATCGCATAATGCACATTCTAGGTTTTAAAAGATAAATGTTAAGGAAAAGGCTAAAGTCAGGGAAATGCAAAGTGCGATGTGGCAAGATGACATGGCAAGTTGACGTGGTAGAATGATGTGGCAAGCTGACGTGGTAGATGACATGGCCTTGATCCCACAGATCATAGTTGATTCATGCTAACATGGCAAGCTGACATGGAAATGACGTGGCAGTGACGTGGCAAGCTGACATGGCAGATGACGTGGCCCTTGCCTGTATACCACACATCGCGATTTTTAAAAGTTAATTGCAAAGGGTTTGAGTTATAATCACCGAAGTAAAAAATGCGTTGCGGTGGGGCCCAATCGCAAATTGGAAGTTTTAACAAATAAGAGCAGAGGTAAGATTTAAATTCGCCGAAGTGCGATGACAGTGGGAACCGATCGCAATCGTAAATTGTAAGATTTAAAAGATAAATGATAAGGAAAGGTGAAAGACAGCGAAATGCGAAGTGCGATGATGGCACGGACGCGATGTGGTTCCAAGATGAAATCTAAAGGATTTCAAGTCCGGGCTTATGCGATTATGTGCCATTTTATGAAAAAATAAGCAAGATGCGGTAGAAAAACTTGGGCAAGTGAACTGACGCATATCAAAGGAGAAGAGGCAAAGTCGAGTAGCAGGTGATATGATTAACCATGTTTGAAGCACATGGGCATAGGCAGAGTTGGGCAGAAGAGCGTATAGTGGTCCTGTTGGGAGCATGATAGATGGGTCAAATCGAGCACTAAGGCGTCATTACAGAGCTGTGCAGGCACTGCATCATAACCAAAAAGGACACCTCGACACTTTGGGAGGACGCATCAACAATATTAGATTCAACAAAACGAAGAATATTTCTAGTTTTAATTTGTTTTCTCAAGTATGATTGCTTAAGTAATATTAATAGTTTAGGTAGTTGAATAGCTTCAAGAAGTTCGGGAGTTATGAACCACTGTGATGTATTTAAGTAGATAGAAATAAAGAAAAGGGGTTATGAGTTTTGGACCTCTAGAGGATTGTTAATTTGGTACTGAATTTTCTGAGAAATTAATGAAAGAAGATCAAGTTGCCTGCACCTTTTTATGTTGGTATGTCTTTCCAGTTTCGCTTTGTGTTTATTCCTCTTTGAATGAAGTGAAGTAATGTAGTAGCCGATCTCTTAATTACATCTGTGAGTAAGAGTTAAATCACCTTAATTTGCGCTCCTTCACTTCATCTCTTCTCTTTTCACAAAGTCTCGATGGAACTTTAAAGTAATATATTCCGTGTTTACAACAGATTATTTCAAGTTTCCTCTCTCTCCATGAATTTCCTCTGAAAATTAAAGGTGGTAGATTCTGTGTATTCAGCATATCATTTTGATTTTCTCTTACAGTTCTTCTTTTCATTTCATTCAGATATCAGCAGTTTATGGAAATTCATTATATTAGATTATTGAGTGTATTAAATAATTAGATTCCAAAGGTGTTAAGGAGAGGCCATTTGATATTATAATTGTGACATACATTTACAAAATGTCTTAAGCATTGATTCCTTACCACAGCCAAGGGATTTTTTCTTGAAATACAACAAAGCTGAAACTATATATCCCAAAAAGATCCATTGAATGGTAAGAATAGAGGTCCAATCTAATCAAGAAGTACAGAAAGCTTAAATACCCAAACTATGAAGATGAGAGCCATGAAACCTCAATGAGGTTAGTTGATCTTTGATGTAGAAATTTTGCATAGGCACAAGAGTGGAAAACACTATCAACATCCCCTAAAATGCTTTAGAGAAAATATGTTCTAGTAAAGAACGAGGAGAAAAGATTCAATTAGAAGTACCACCATCAACCAACAAAAAAATAAAAAATGCCTATAAATATGGAAAATTTATCTCAAACATGGGACAACAAAAATCATGAAGTTTTGTGAACATCGTCACCATCACACTAATCAAACACGAGAAATGAGAATAATCAACAACAACGAAGCAATGCCAACAATATTTTTCATAATATAACTTACTACCTTGAAACAAAATTGTAGAAGGGGCATAAGTTAATAGTCTTTATCATCAACAAGTTCCCCCGAGAAATGAGAATAATCAACAACAACAAAGAAATGCCAAAAATATCTTTCAAAATATAACTTTCTTCCTTGAAACAAAACTGTAGAAGGGGCATAAATTAATATTCTTTATCATCAACAAACCCCCTGGCTCCCTAAAACATAACTGAGGGAGTAATGGCAATCAACAGTTAATAATAGGAAATCTATCCGATTCCACAACTAATGAAGAACAATGATATGAATTCTATAAACATATGTTCAAATGATGCCATGACCATCCATTGATCTAACCACAATCGATCCGCATGGTCAACATTTGTCCATGATTCATACATTTAAATATGTTATGCAATGCTTGAATGCATGGCTACTATGTGACCAAGAATGTTGATTCTTGAGTGATTTCCTTTGATCCATATGAGGAAATTCATATGGGTGAGTTTTTGGTTCTACAAACTCAAATTTGGGTGTTGCAACATTATCATCTAGAATGACATTGGAAGCCATGTGGTCGATCTGTTTATCACAATCAACAAGAGCATTTTCTTCCAATACCTCAGTATGAATTCCTTTTACAAAAAATGACACCTTTCGAGTCTCAACAGAGTTAGATGTAAGTGATCAGGAGAAACAAGATCGTATCAAAGGCCTACCCTTGATGTCTGGAATACATGGTTAATAGTAACAAAGATGCCCTTTCCATTATTCCCAAGTCCTCCTCTAGTATATACTATTTTTCTCATCAATTGAAACCCAATACCGAAAATATGTTTTTCAATATGGGTGCAACAAAAGCATGTGATGAGTCATTAGGATGAACGTCACGTCTCTAACAATCAACATCAGGGAGTCTGGAAGAAGGTGAGAAATCAACTATCTCCACCTCAACATTTTGAATGTGACTAACTTCCAATTCAAGGTGCTACTTAGACTCTTGCAACTTTTGAATAACCTCATCCTTCTCAATAAACTATTGTGACAAGTTATCATAATCTTGTTTCAAAATTCGATATTGATCCAAAATTGAGGCTTTTAAATAACTAACTTCCATATCCTGTTTATTATTTTTCTCCTCTAGCTTGTGAAGTTTTTTTTTTTTTTTAATGTTATGAGTAAAAAAGGGACTCAACTTCCTCCTCAAAATCATTGAGGAGGTCAATCTTCTCTTAAAACTCATTTGCAAGTATCTGGAAAAATGCGGCCATGGTTGACTCTAGATTGTCAACCTTGCTAATTTTCTCAACCATTATAGTTTGGAAGTGATTCTTATGTGTTGCATTCTCTACTTGCAAGAGAGCTATAACTGTGACTAAAAGACCTCATTATAAATTTGATTTGTTGCCTTTTTCTCAAGAATTTCGTACAATCTTTTACCCATCTTAATAACACCAAGTTGAAAAATATGTTTCCACTAGCCACCAAAGCAAAATTACTACAAAACAAAGTTGACTGTGAGAAAAACAACAACTTTATACTTCCAATCACAACACAAATCAAACTCATCCACATAACTATCCAACAAATAAAAAAACCTTTCATAACAAAGCATAAACAAGAAACCAAATACATTGCAATGTCAACCAAATAAGCATATAATCATTCTCCATTGGCAATCCTTTTAAAAGATTTTTTTTTTTTTGGGAAAATATCAGTAAGACTTAATAGTATTTTAATCATAAAATTTCTTTTTTGAAAACCGAAACAAAAAATTTCTTGCCCTAAATTAATGTACGAAGGCATGGATTAAATCACTAATAACAAGGAAATGGAGCGTTGATGAATATGACGTGGAGAGCAAAAGAAAGAAAAGGCAGGGCTATTGACTCCAAGAGCAACCGTTCCACCTCCTTTGAGAACCTTTGAGGCCAAAGTTCCGTCAAAATGGTCGATCCGTACACCATTTACCCGGGTCACAATACAAACCTAGGACCAATAACATATACAAGGCCTCTACCAGTACTTTGACTTTCATGCTGCCGTCACCGCCACCAATGAACGTACAAAAATAAACGAACCATTTTTTCTTTTCAGTATTTTGTTACGATTTCTTGGTTCACATCCCGGGTTGGTGTTCACCTGCATTTGGGAACTGTACAGTGGGGAATTTTGCAACAGAGCCCTACATTAAATTACAATATAAACGGATTCAGTTTTTGATTCTGTAATTATATAAAGCCCGCTGTCAACATTGTCGCAGGTCTCAAGCTTTCATTTTCTATTAGACATTTATTTGTTTTATTTTCTCTTCTGAACTTTCCAAAACCACTTTAAATCTGGCGATCAATCGTGGCTCCAAAAAAATAAAATTCGGCATAAACAAATAAAAAAATCAATCATAAACATTAAAATGAATCATGCATTCAATGTTCAAAATTTTAATTCGTTGGCACATTGAAAAGCAATCATGGTGCCAATTTTCAACCGTAATAAAAAAAAGAAAAAAAGACTTATATAGCCAACTTCTAGAGCTTTTCCTCCAGGGCAATTAAAAGTTTGAGCTTTAGCCCATGCACCAAAGCATAAAGAACAGTGTGTGCTAAAGGTCGTATTATATACGGCTTCCTTAGTTTTTTATTATATTTTTTTTTTCAATTATTTTTTTTCTAGAAGTTGGTATAATTTACACATTTTTAAAAAGTATAGTGCAATTTATGGACAAAATGACTTTTTAACTAACGATATAATTTTAAACAAGATTGTAATTTTTTGTTATTTAAAATATATTTTTGAATACATAAATGGATTTAACACCCTAAAGCATTCAAATTTTACGAATTAAACAATTTAAACTCAAGTTTTTAAAAATCTCTACTCTATTTTAATTAAAATAAACCAGAAAAATATTGTAAAAACAACATTTCATCTATAAATTATACTATATGTTTTTAAAATATCAAAAAATTAATAAACTAGCACAACCACATTTATTAATATGGTTTATGTTTCCACCTTTTATATGCGAATCAAAATATAAAGAAGTTGCACCACCATATTTATTAATATGATTGTGGTAATTATATGTATAAATAGATTACATCTTCCTTTTAAAATAATGTAAACAAAAATTATATTATTTTTTATGAAAATATTTATAAAAATTATATATCTATATATATAGATATTGATGGAGGATGGAAGTGATGTTTTTGTTTTGATTTGTTTATAAATTTATTTTTCAACTGTAGTCAAATATAGTGAATAATGAACAAATCTATCCCAATCATACTTGTTATCAACTAACACGATCATATTAGTAAATATGGTTGGTATATGGAAATCGATATTTTCTATTTTTATAAACCAATAAACTTGAAGTTAAGCTTATATCAACCACAAATATAATAATTATAAGAAATCATAAATTATATGAATTTATTTATGTATATATTTTATTTAAAATATTTTTAAAATATATATGGCAGTACAATTATTTTTTCCAACTTTTATCTCGAAGAATTGAAAGGTAAAATGTATATATTTTCAGTTTTAAAGTAAAACCGACCTTTCAAATTCGATCATTATAGCGCTCTGTTGGAGGCATATGAATGGATCAACCCTAGCAGCTCTGCACAAACTCTTCTGTCGAAGTCCTGAACAGTACGTACCGTCATCTTTTACGTGGCACTCGCTCTATCGCTGCAATTGTTTCGTTGGACAATTCCTGCACGCCCCTTAGCTTATTTTAGCGCTTCAGACCGCAGGCCCATGGTTTATCATTTATCCAAAGCAATAGGTTAATGTAGGATCGAGACCACGAGAGGAGCGAAAACTATTGCCTTGGATTCTGAGCATATACTGGAGATGGCGGATGTGAGCTTCATACTAGGTGTTGTAGGTCAGTATATATTGCATCCAACCACAGTTGTATATAACTCAGCTTTGGTGATTCAGATTGCTTGTTTATCTGAATATAAATACTTTGAGATCTATAAATCCTTCAAGATTTCATGTGGGCTTTTGAGAAATTAAACTGCGATGTGATATTTCTAATTTAATTGGAAATTGGGCAAAATGGTTCAGGAAATGTGATATCGCTCCTCGTTTTCATCTCGCCAATGTAAGCTCTGAAATGTTTTGAATCGTGAAATACATTTAGTTTTTAAGGGGCTCTTCAAATTTTTTTTTTGTGGTTGATTATGTTTTGAATTACAGGAAGACATTTTGGCGCATAGCGAAGAATAAGTCCACACAGAACTTCAAATCTCTCCCTTATATTTGCACGCTGTTGAGCACTTCGCTGTGGACATATTATGGATTAATAAAGCCCGGGGGGCTGTTGATCTGTACAGTTAATGGGGCAGGCGCTGTTTTGGAGACCGTTTATGTGATTTTATTTATAGTTTATGCCAATAAAAAACTTAAGGTAAAAATTGTCCTTGACAAGCTTCTGATCGAGCGTTTTGTTCGTATATAAGCATATAACTTGGAGATCTGGAAGTTTGATCAGGGTAGAAGTTTTCTAGATTGTGACCATTTTATTACTCAAAATAAATTAAAAATTATAGATTTTAACTATAATATTAACTGATTTAACAACATTTATAAGTTTTATATAAATAATATTAAATTTTTTAAATCTAATGACATTGTAAGGCTGGATTGTTAAAGTGAACGGCGGCAAGGTCTATGCAAGGTCTATGTTTTGGATGTTTTCAGGTTTATTTTTTTTGGGTCAAATTTACCTTAAATATTGAAAGAATTTGTTGGAATTATGACTTGCATCTCTGAACTCCAAAATTTGAACATTTTAGATTTTCAATCTACCCAATTCATATATGCATTCAAATACAAATTTTAAACAACATACGTCCAACACCAGAAATAAATTGTTTCACCACATTCTAACTGAAGCTCCGTCAGCATATGATCTACTTATTGGACTTTTAATGACGTTATATTCCCTTTAATATTAATATGTCACTTACAGTATGAAATTCTGATACCACTATATTGGCTTAACATAAATCTGAAGTTAAGACATGATTTTGTCGGTGGGTAGGTTTTATAAGTCGTTGTATATCTAATTGCTATTGTTATGCAGGTCAAGACTGTTACGGTGGTGCTGCTCGTTGATGTAGCATTCTTTGCTGCTGTGGTTTTGGTGACTCTTCTCGCACTGAATCATCAAATTAGGCTAACTGTCATAGGAGTGTTATGCGTCTGCTTAACATTAGGCATGTATGGTTCCCCGTTAGCATCCATGGTAAGCTTCTTTTTCTATAATTTCCACAGTTACGTTCTCAAAAACACTTTTAAAAAACTGATTTTGGCCCTTATACTGGCAATAAGTCAAGCAAAATCAGTGCAGGTTTTCAAATTTTAGAAGTTTAATCTATATGGGTGGTAACAGAGAAGCGTCATAGTAACGAAGAGCGTGGAATTCATGCCATTTTTCTTGTCATTCTTTCTGTTTCTCAACGGAGGAATCTGGGCAGCCTGGGCAGTACTAAAAGGAGACGTGTTTGTTGGGGTTAGTGCTTCAAAGTTTGTTTTTTTTTTTGGTTTAGATTAGACAGAAAAAAATATATGATTTTATTGATTCGAACAAATATACTCGTGCAATTTACAGATCCCTAATGGAATCGGTTTCGGCCTTGGAGCTGCACAGCTCGTCGTGTACATGATTTATAGAAAGGGAAATCCCAACCGAGAAGGAATTAGAGAAAAAGATGGAAAGAGCGAGAGCTTTAAACTTGTGGGGGACATGGAGATGCAGGGTGGTGGAGATGGAGATGAATTGAAGTCCCATCCCAATGATCTGGTGAAAGGATTGAGTATTCCACAGGGTCGCAGAAAGCTTGTAAAATCGCTTTCACTAGATTCAGGAAAGTTGCATTCAGATGCAGGCCAACTGCAGGATCATGTTTCTCTAGTACCCCACCATGAAGCCGAAAATCTAGAAGAACTGTGAAATTACTGAAACTGGCAAAGCAACCGCTGAATTTTCGGTGACGAGAAATCTGAGGTGCCGGAAAAGTATGAATAAGCAACGCCTGTCCATGCGAGTCAATATCACAATTATTATTGTCTAATTGTCTAATGTATAGATGTGATTAAAAAATTTCATTTATTTACTTACTTTCATCGAATGTAATATATGAATAAGAAAACCTCTTCTTCTCATCATTAATTTATAAAAAGTAATAGTATTTGGTAGGATATCCATTATTATTTTATATTATTATTCTTATATTAGTTGTGTCAGATTTTTACTTTTGGATATATGTGGAAGATTACTATCGATAATAATTATAATCAGATAGCTAATTAATGCATGAGACTTTTTATTTGGGTGGAAAAAAACTTTATAAAATTATTTAGTTACTTAAATTTACCAAAAATTATCCAAAAGTTATATCATTGTTGGAAATGACCTATTTTCATCATGGAAACACCATAATATAATAAATCCGATAAAACTATTTAGTTACTTAAATTTACCAAAAAGTTATCCTATAGTTGGGAAATGGTCTATCTTCATCATGGAAACACAATAATATAATAACCCCTTCGGAAAAGAATTGGGAGAATTTTTTTGAGAAAATTTGGAGATATGAACTCTTATCTGTTTTGTGGTTATTTTGGGATATACATCATGGTAGAATAAAATTGTAATTAGTGTGCAATTAAAATATTTTCTTAGTAAAATATTTTCTATTATCTTACAACAAAATTTAATGTATAAATATACAAAATATTACAATGACAATTAAAAGCATAAAATAATTTTGTATCTGAAATTATTTTATAAAAACAAAATGCCCTATTCAATATTGTTTGTTCCTTCTCCAAAAGGGGTACTTTTCCTTGGACGATCAAATAGGAAGCGAGAGTCATGTAATCATATCAAACACATGAACGATGAAAAGGTAAAAGCTATCGTCTGAAACAAGAGACAATAAAGCAGGACCATGTCAAGTACCCATATTGACATCTCACCCGGTCGTTTGATCCCTTAAAAAAACACTATTAAACTGGCCAACAATATATATGGTTATCACTTTATATATATAGTTATCGGTTTATTAATAGTGTGGCACAACAATATATATGGTTATCAGTTTATATATATAGTTATCGGTTTATTAATAGTGTGGCAGTATATGCTTTTCGTGTAATTTAACCAAATACATTATTTATCAAATGACATATACTACCCCCACTTATTTATAGACCAGTGACATATACTTATTAATAGACCAGTGACATATACTGCCCCACTTATTAATAGACCAATGACATATCCTGCCCCACTCATTAATAGACAAGTGCCCTTTTAAGTGTATTACCATACTCGTTACGATACACGTTTCGTTAACTTCTGCAATCTTGAATTCAAACTTGATTCTATACATTTTACAATACCTTTTCATTAAACCATTGCATTCTTAACTTCGCTGCGAGGTTGAGAATACTTGGTACAACTATTGGGTACGCCCTAGGTAGAATTATATAAAAATTCAAAATAGTTTGTTTAAGTTATATGGTGTAATTAAGCATAAAAATATATAATATAAGAGTAATAATATATGCTATTATTTTTAATATAATAAAAATCCATAAAGGAAAAGCATAAAGGGTTTATTTTTCCTTTAAAGTGTTTAAAAAAATAAGATAAAATAATTTCAAATAATTTAAAATTTAATTAAATCATATAATTTAGAATTTAGAGTAATGATGTTTTTAATAAATTTTAATGTAATTTCATTTAATAATAATAAGTTAGTATGCAATAATTAATAAGAATAATAGTAATAGTAATAAAGTTTATTAATTATTAATCAATATATATATATATATATATATCAAATAATGAATATTGAAATAATATCCAAAAATCACATCACAAATATTGAAATGGGAATTGGTAATTACTATTCATACACATGACATTCTTTGGGGAGTTGCATTTTTTTATAGCTATTGGTTCTTTGCTACTAACTAGTGAGAAATTTGGGTAAGGGGAAGATTACTAGTTAATGATCCATATCCTTCACTGTCAGTTGAAGGTCGTCAATCATCAATACACATCTCAACAACATCTTAAGGTGAAATATATGTCAATGGTGTTCATGTATTGGTTGAGCCTCCCTCTAGTGTCACTAACATCTAAGACCCACTCATTAATTTCAATGCCTATTTATATATCTATGAGGCATCCTCTCTCTCTTGCAATTCCCTTTAAGTTGCATCTATTTCCTCCCAAACCATTAGTGGCATGTTGGCCTTATAGTGTTTGGATGAGATATAGGCCCTTTGATAGGATCAAGATCTCTCCATCTGTCTATAGTAGGAAATGTCGTGATTTGTTCGAGCTCCTTTTCTTGGCATGCTGACTGATACACCAAAATCCTTGAAAAAATTCTATGTGAAATGAAAGTTGTTTGGTGATGGGTTTTCTAACAAAGGAAGTAACACTGGAGAATGTGAGTGCACATGTTCAAAGGATAGGATTCAAATGATGTTCACAATAGCAATAAGAATCCCAAAATTGGATGAACCACCAAGGAGAATCCTAGAAAATGGGGTTACGAGAGAGAGAAGGAGGGTTAGCCATATGTGTAGAGAAGCTAGCCATGTGAGAGAGTGAGTAACAAACATGAAAGGTAGAAAAAAAATGCTAGAATTGAATACCATTGAAAGGGAAACACTAGCAAGGAGTCAACATGTGCACCATAAGAAAATGTGTTCCAAAACGTACATCCAATCCACCATGTGTAATGCAAGAGGGATATCATGGCCTTGGGATGCCATAATTGGAATTTTTTTTATTGCCATACCCTTAGTAGACCTCTATATCATGCATAATTTCAATGGTATTTGATTTTATCCTTCCTCGGTTTATGTTATGAGTAAGAAACATGAAATTCGATGCAATAATTAACTTCATTTCACTTGACTATATAACACCATTCTCCACATTAAATATGGACATGATAATACATTATAAGCCGATTAAAACCCACTTACCATTGTTGTCATCGAGACATATTAAATGGTGTGAATTCATGATTATGGGAATGATGTGTGTGATGAACATTAAAGATGGAAAGGTGTCTCAACACATTTTCCATTGAATTTCTTTGGTGGATGGTGGCCATGCGCCCCCTCCCACATTAGGGGAATTTTGAGGTATAAAATGTGTCTCCTAAGGAAATTATAAAATAATATTGGAAATAATAAAATAATATTAGATTACATCATCTAATTTTAGAGGGGAAAAAAAAGAAAAAAACTACTTTTTCAACTCGTATTTTCAACTTATCTCCTTATGTTTTTACTCAAATTTCAAGCAGGAACACTCGTTGGATGAAAAATTTGATCCATCATCCAAGGTGTACCCATATTGCATACTTTTGATGGACCCTGCCATACAAAAAATGAGAAATACATTAAAACATGATCGCAATAACATTTTTTCATATATTTCTAATTTTCCATATACTATGCTTCATCAAAAGTGTGCAACATGACTACTCGTTGGAAGGAGAATTAAATGTTTTCACCCAACGAGTATTCCCGCTCGAAAATTGAGTAAAAATGTAGGGATATAAGTCAAAAATACAAGTTTAAAAAGTACTGTTATTATTTTATTAATTTTTAATCTTTCTACTTTTTTAAACCAAAAATTGTAAATCATCCCCCACTATTGACATCATCATCTTGAATCCTATTGGTTCTTATAAAGTTTATTTTTGTTGTATATTTTTCTTAGGAGGCCCATTTTAGACCTCAAAATGTCTCTAATGCCGACCTCCTCTATATCTACTCCTTTGGGAAAGAAATTTTTTTCTGAGCCAATTCCAAACATTTTTGTTATAAATTCAACTAAGGAAAAGCTTCTCATTGGTAATTTATATCTCTAAGTTGGTTTGAGCATCCTTCATTAGCTAGAATATTTTCTATTTTGTTCCCATTTCTCCTAATGTGCATCGTAAGTACTACTGGAATAAGAGGAAGCATATTTTTCACTTTTCCAAGGTCGTAAGCATTGGATTGAGTAAAATTCAAGCCCATTTCTAAAGCTTTAAATTTTCTCCATTGTTACTAGAAATTCCTATTAACTAATAGTATATGAAGAGGATTTTGCATGTATGATCTCAAAAGACTCCCCCATATCTTATATCCCAAGATTTCTTTTTTATGCTCTACTAGAGTTGAGTTTAATTGATTAGTTGCTTAGTTTTAGGCTTAAAAATCAAACTTCTCAGAATGGCACAAAACCTGAATGACCTCATAGTTCTTGTCGTTATGAATTCGACACATTTTGTTTCGTGTGAAATGAACTCTGTATGCTCCCGGAAATGAGTTATGTTCGTTTGCACAAACATGCAATTTTTTTAAAAAAGGATTGACACGTTTCCTAGTCAACAGTCTGTAATGTTGACGCGACATTCTGACTGGGCTGGGTCAATATTTTGTATTTTCCCTCTAGCAAGTAAGGGGCTTCCATGTGGAAAAGTTTGATTGGTTCGAATTTTTTGGTTTGGTGGCAAGTTATTATTGGTTTAAATTTAGACGAATGGGGAGAGGACATGTGGCACAGCCTGGGGCTGCCATGTGACCCTCCCCCCACCCCCCCCCACTATGGTGTATTGTAAATTTTTTTTACAAGTCCAGGCGGAGGTGCTGGGGTTCAACCTCGCAACCTCCCATGCAACATGCGCACCAACTACCACCATGCTACACAACAAGGTCTTAACATATATGCATTTGAATGTTTATGTAAAGAGTTAAATTTTCACTATTAGGGGGAGAGGGGGCCATCCCCCAATGTATATGACCATAGACATAGCTAACCCTTAAGCACAATATTAATGAGTTAAACTTCAATTAATTACCACTAATTTATCTTATTAACGATAAACCATAATTAGCACAAAGCATTGAGTTTAGTGGCTAAGAGAGGTTAATTAGCACTAAACATGCTTAATTAAGTTAATGAGGATTAGTTTGGGGGTCTGTCAAATCTGGCAAAACTTCCACTTTAACTCCAGCTAACCAGATTTAGCTCTAGTTAGCTAAATTTATGCCACAAATTCTGGGAAAACTGGAGATGGTCATAACTTTTGGAGTTTTTGACCAAATCAGGCTCAGAAAGAGGCTATATAGCCATTCTTGAGCATTATGAACTCATTTACGCAGGTATTATCTGCCATTGATCACATCTAAATAGTCGTTTTTCAGGTTTAATGCCAAGGATCTATGGATCAATCAGGCTTTGGAGCATAACTGTTTGAGCTTGTATCCAAATTGAGCTTAGAAAGAGGTTGCATAGAGGTTTTTGGATGCTATGAATCCAATTATAACTTCCTTTTTCTATTTTGAGCACGTCTAGATGCCCTTTTTAAGGTTTAATGCTAAGAGGTGTATGGATCAAGCATATTTTAATTGCAGTTAATGAGGGCGTTTAGAATGAAGAAGACCTTGTAGGGGTTTTCCTCACCTTAAGAATTTGTGTGCATCAGTTGTAACCAACAAAGTTTAATTCAGGTTTAACTTATTTCATTATTAAGTTCTCATTATGTGCTTCAATTTGGAATTGAAGGATGCACATGATGTGTCTAACTCAGTTCGGTGGAAGTTTGTCATCTCTGTAGGAGATGTTTTGAGATTGTTGCTGTTGTGAGAGTTCTTTGTAGGAGGACATTACCTTGTAGGGGTAATAGCCACATTTTATTTGCAGCAAAATTTTAATTTACTTCATTAATTTTGAATTATATGAGTGGTCTAGTCATGTTGATAGGCCCAGAGATGTAGCCCACAAGGGGTGAAACCCATCAAACCTTTTTTCGTGCTCTTCTATATGCATACATGGCTTATGTGAGTGTTGTTCTTTAAGTTCAGTGGCACATAAGTACTAATTCATGTTGAAGAGTCCTTAAATGAACATGTTGATTTTGAATACCCAATTTCATGCATTGCAAAGTGTCAACACGGTCCTAAGTTTAGTTATGTGATTCTGAGGAAGAGGAAAGAGAACACCTCCTCCAGATACAGATCAATTGGTATCAGAGCTATAATTGACCAAGTTGCAAGATAGGTAGAAAGAAGAATCTCCAAGAGCTTGAGGAGTGAAATTTGGCTCTTTGAATGGAGAACATAGAGTTGATAAGGATGTTGGATATTGCTGAAGACGAGAAGAGGCACATGCGCTTTCTATTGCAGCAAGTACTTGATGAGCAAGTAGAAGAAAGTTTAACTCCTAAACCAACAAGAGAAACCTCCAAGATGAAGCCAATATGTGGTCATGGTTCAAATAGTGGATTTTGAAAAAATGTGGAAAATGATGCATGTTAATTTAGCAAGAATCTTCGAGAAGCACGCCATGTTCCAGAGGATAAAAGTGGGTGGCTAGAGTCATCTACAAGTTGGCCATCATTATGATCATCAAAGGCTGAGAAGATGAATGGAAAATCTAAGGAGGTAATTAGCATTTCCAGTATCACTCCTTCCATATATGTGCATAAAATCACTTTTGAAACATTTGAAAAACATACCAAAGGAATTGGTATGAAGTTGCTCTCCAAGATGGACTATGAAGGTGGAGGCCTGGGCATAAATGGTCAAGTCATTACCAATTGAATTTTGGTAGAGGAAAGACCAAAATATATGGGATTGAGATATGGTCACAAATAGTATAGAGAGTGCTCTAAATGGCCTAAGGCGCATCAAGCATCTGAGCAAGAGATGTCACCTCCTTGTGCAAACCGTCAAAGCTGCAACTCCAAAGACAGATATAACTCTCAAGAGTGTTTTTCAAGGCATGGTGATTTTGATTACTTATATAATTAATACCATTGTACATTCTGTGAATATTTTGACCATTGTGTGGCTGTGTGTGAGCAGCGCATAATAATGATTAAACAAATGAACTAAAATATAGGCATAAAACATAATGTATTTCTTTCGCATGAGAGAAATTCTATGTCTGCAAAAAAGAAGAAGTTTTTTTGCTCATTCAAAAGTGCATCAACATGACACTGAAAGATGTTGAAAGTTACATACGAAGCTTCATTTAAAGAAAGGTAAAGAGATTATGTAACATGATGCAAGGGAAACAAAAGGTAGCCAAGAGGACTCGTAGCAATCCTGAGCAACCTTCAAGACAAGATGGTGCAAGAAGAGAACCCATAAGCCTAGGAGAGGCATTATTTGGTAGACTTATTGTAAATTTGTTTTGCAAATTGTGTAAATACTTGTTTTCATTACCTATTTAGGTACTTTTGTAAAGTGAACATTTTTTGTCACTATGTTAACAAGTAGATTTTTTTCATTCATGTATGTATTGGCTTGTTATAGTCCACATGTTCAAGGACTTTTTGTGAATGTACAAATTGTTGTTCAAGTTGTCTACAAGTTTGTTATATGTTCACTTATACAAGTATTCAATTTGAAACTTGTGTGAATAGAGTCTTATGGTTAATATGACTATGTTTTGCAGATAAGGAAAAGCATATCATGAAAACATTTTTGCAGTAGTGTACTACTTATGTACAATTTCAGCTTGAGGATGTTAAATCAAATTTATGTTGTTTCAAATTTCAAAGATGGAGCCAAGTTTGTCTTCAACAATTTAACTGCAGAGATGAAGTGTTTTCAAGCCATGAAAAGATGAGGGTAAAGAGCATGTTTAAAGTGTATTCAACAATATTTTTATTCCTACAACAACGATAAGAATTTTGGCTTGACTCTTGACAGGACAAGAGGTCTTCACGAGGATGATAAGTGAAGTTCCTTGATTGGGGCTTGAAGGACATAAATTGAAAATTTTGTAATTTGGATTGAATTTTGTGGGTATTTTAAGCTATAGCCTCTTTATATTGACTAGAGAAGTAAACTTTTGGAGTCCAAAAATTCCTAGTGGGGAGGAATGATCATGTGCTTAGTTTTAGGCTAAAAAATCAAAGTTCTCAAAATGATGTGAAACCTAAAATATCACATAGTTATCATCATTTTGAATTCAGCACACTTTGTTTCACACAAAATGGACTCTATATGCTCCTGGAAATGAGTTATGTTCGTTTGCACAAATAGGCAAAATTTAAAAAAAAAGGAATGACAAGTTTCCCAGTCAGCAGTTAGTGCTACTGACATGGCATGTTGACTGGGCTAGGTCAAAATTTTGTCTTTTTCCTCCTACTAGTAAGGGGCTTCCAAGTGGCAAAGTTTGATTAGTTCAATTTTTTTGGTTTGGTGGCAAGTTATTATTGGTTTAAATTTAGACCAATGGGGAGAGGACACGTGGTGGAGCCTTGGGCTGCCACATGCCGCTCCCCGCCCCCTCCAGGGTGGTGCATTGTAAAACTCGCATTGTAAAATTTTTTTACAAGTCTGAGCAGAGGTTCTAGGGTTCGAACCCACGACCTCCCATGCAACACGTGCACCAACTACCACCATGCCACACAACAAGGTCTTAACATATACATGTTTAAACATTTATTTAAAGAGTTAAATTGTCGTCGTCAAGGGGAGAGGGGCCAAGCCCTAATGTATATGACCAGATCGCTATGAGCACCGATGGAGCTAACCCCTAAGCATGGGATTAATGAGTTAAACCTCAATTAATTACCAGTAATCCATATTATTAACGATAATCAATAATTAGCACAAAGCACCAAGTTTAGTGGCTAAGCAGTGTTAATTAGCATTAGAAACTCTTAATTAAGTTAATGAGGATTATTTTGGTGATACTTCCAAATCCAGCGGAACTGCCAGTTTAACTCCAGCTAACCAGATTTAGCTCGAGTTAGCTAAATTTGGGCCATAAATTGTGGGAAAACTAGAGATGGTCATAAATTTTGGAGTTTTCAACCAAATTAGCCTAAGACAGATGCCAGGTAACCATTCTTGAGAATTATGAACTCACTGGAATAGGTCTCAAGAGCCATTGATCACATATACATAGTTTTTTTGTAGGTTAATGACCAAGGATGTATGGATCAATCAGGCTTTGGAGCATAATTGTTTGAGATTTTATCCAAATTGAGCTAAGAAAGAGGTTGCATAGAGGTTTTTGGATGATATGAATCCAATGGTGACTTCCTTTTTCTGTTTTGAGCACATATAGATGGGATTTTTTCAGGTTTGAGGCTAAGAGATTTATGGATCAAATAGGGTTTACTTGCAGTTCCTGAGGGTGTTCAACATGAAGAAGGCCTTGTAGGGGTTTTCCTCACCTTTAAAATTCATGTCCAACAACTGTAACCAACACAGTTCAATTCAGGTTTAACTTCTTTCATGATGAAGCTTTCATTATGTGCTTCAATGTGGAATTGAAAGATGCACACGATGTGTCTGACTCAGTTCAATGGAAGTTTGTCATCTCTCTAGGACATTTTTTGAGATTGTTGTTGTTGTGAGAGTTCTCTATAGGAGGACATTAACTTGTAGGGGTAATATCCACATTGTATTTGCAACAAAATTTTAATTTACTTCATTCATACTGAATTATAGGACTGGTCTAGTCATGTTGACAGGCCCAGAGATGTACCCTAGGAGGGGTGAACTCCGTCAACAAACTTTTTTTCATTAGGGGAATTTTGACGTCTAAAATGGGCCTCCTAAGGAAATTATAAATAATAGTGGAAATAATAAAATAATATTTAATTACATCATCAAGTTTTAGAGGGAAAAAAGAAAAAACTAAATTTTCAACTTATCTCCCAATATTTTTACTCAAATTTCAAGTGAGTGTACTTGTTTGATGCAAAATTTAATTCCTCATCCAAGGAGTACCCATGTTGTATAACCCATGTTGTATACTTTCGATGGATCCTGCTACACAAAAAATGAGAAAGACATGAAATTTTTTTTTGCAATCACGTTTTTAATGTATTTTCATTTTTCGTGTAGTAGGGTTCATAAAAAGTATGCAACATGGGTATTCCTTGGATGCGAAATTAAAATTTTCATCCAATGAGTACTCCCGCTCAAAATTTGAGTAAAAACATTGGGAGATAAGTTGAAAATACGAGTTGAAAAAGTAGTTTTATTATTTTATTATTTTTTATTATTTTTACCCTTTTACTTAAAAAATGGTGAATCATCCCCCATGGTTGATATCATCATCTTGAATCCTATTGGTTCTTATAAAGTTTATTTTGGTTGTACTTTTTTCTTAGGAGGCCCGTTTTACACCTCAAAATTCCCCTAATCGGCGTGCTCTTCTACATGCCTACATGGATTATGTGAGTGTTTTTCTTTAAATTCCGTTTCAAATAAGGACTAATTCATGTTGAAAAGTCATTAAACGAACATGTTGATTTTGAATACCAAATTTCATGCATTGCAAAGTGTCGACATGGTCCTAAGTTTAGTTATATGATTCCGAGGAAGAGGGAAGAGAACACCACCTCCAGATACAAATCATTGATGAAGGATGAAGTGGGAAGTTGTGAGCCCAGGAATGGCAGGTTGGGAGGGAATTCAATTATTTTGAGGGGTAGTACCTATTTTAGTAAGCCCCTGTATATTTATAATCTTAGCTTCAATAACCTTGGATTTCTGTTCAAGTTATTTTGAGTTTTGTGTGAGTATTATCTCTCTTATGTTAGCCTTGAGTAGCCCCTAATTGAGATCTCAATTCATTGAGCTAGACTAGGAAATGTGTATGTTTCATTCTTTCCATATACCCCACATAAGGAGACCTGGGAGTAGTGCCCATATTGTATTCAAGATAGGATTTTCAAAATCATTTTCTTGCCATTGTTTAATGGAGAAGGGAATGTTAGCTTTATCATCGTTATTTATATGCATTGTGTCTGCTAATGGTTTCCAAAGGGAATTAGGAAAAGAGAAATTGCTAAATAGGTGTTCCATAGTTTATGCCTTTGATTTGTAAAGAATGTGATTTGAAGGACCCCAAAATCCCATTTCAAACAATTTATCCCATGTCATTGTTTTCGTAAGAACCAAGACCCATAAGAAGAGAGATTGTTTTCGTGATAAATTTTCCTTCCATATTCTTGTCCAAATGATATATATGTGTTGAGATTCAACAAGATGATGAGCTTAGTGAAAAGAGTCACCTTCACTAAGTGGGCCCGCAGGCTATTTTTGGCACAAGTCTATTTTTATACTATGTCTATTTTTAGACATGATGATCATATTTCAAAAGTTGCGGGATGCTATTTGTGGATGGTTGATCAAGTTGGAAAAATAGATGAAATTCTATTTTTAGAATATTAGGCGAAGTCTATTTATAGATCGTCAATATAAAAATAGATGCATGTCGATTATTATTAGCTCTTAATAATAATCAGACTCTAAACAACAACTTATTCTCTTGGAGCACTTCAGTTCAGTGCACAGATGTGGTACATCAGCTGACAGAAGGAATTACGCTATTCCTGAGGGTTTACTGGAGCTAATGCATGGAGGACTCAGTTAGAACTCAAGTGGCAGAGTTATGACACAGTTGTAAGAAGTAGTTATGGAGTTGTATTCAGTTTAACTTAGTTAGACTCAATTGAGCTAGTTGTATCTAGTTTAACTGATTGATACACTAGTGAGGGTGGAGTGAATTAATTAGTTAATTAATTCATAAATAATAACTCATAAATCAACTGAACAATACAACAGTTAACTACAGTTCATGGCAGTTTTAGTGGAGACCAGTGGAGAGATAGGTGAAAGGGCAAGATAGACTATCTGTTGTGACTATAGTGATGCATTGATTGCATCACACACTCTGTGGAGATTCAAATGAGGATTGCACAGTAAAGGATGGAGTAATTCGAATTCATTTAGAGCTATTATTTAGCAGATATTACGCAGTGGAGGCAGGCTAGCAGGTGGCAAAGATCGGTGCATGGCTTTGCAAGATTAGGCCTCTATAGTGTATGACGATTGTACTGTACTGAGGGCTTGTGATAAGCTTTGTATGTTTGTATGATATTTTCATATCATCTCCATGTTACATAGGATATAGTTGGGGTTTTCAACTTTAGGCTTTCCTGGTTAATAACTGTGTTATGTGCGATTGAATATTTTTGTTTATGCTTCACATGTGTGTGCAATTAATTTTTCCGCAAAAGATTAACAAGTGTACTGGAGATAAGGTGGATCTTGGAGATATGCATGCTTAGTGCATATAATTTCTACATGGTATCAGAGCATTTTTTATTGAATATTGGAATTATGAAGTGAGTTTGTGCTGGTGGACAATTTGAATTTGCTACAGAAGATTCTTGGTGCAGAAATCGAGTATACATTGAAATGTCTTTCAACGGGTTGAGATTGGAGTATGCCCTTGATGGGAGCTCGAATTACATAGCCTGGAAAGATAGGATGGAGGCAGTTCTGGAGGATAATGGGCTGAAGGAGTTCATCGATAGCGATGTTCCTAAGCCAAGATCTAGTGATGCTGCATTACTTGATCCATGGAAAAAGAAGACTGCAAAGACGAGGAGGATTATGTTGGAAGGTGTGAAGGACCATATTATGTCCAGTATTCATGGGAAATCCATTCCATTCTTAATTTGGAAGGCTTTGATAGAATTTTTCCAAAGCAGAAGTGACCAGAGGAAGCTGGCGCTTAAAGACAAGCTCAGAAAAATAAAAAGGGAGAAAGGCGATAGTATTCCAAAATACCACATGAATTTTCTCCACTGCAAGGATGAATTGGGAAGTGTGGGGGTTATTGTTGATGAAGAAGACTTGGTGATATTGGCTCTCCTTGGCTTCCGAAGATTGGGCATAGCTACGAAGACTTTGTCAATGGAAGGGAGAAACTGATGGGATGGGAGCGAATTTGGTCGGATCTTGTGCAGGAGGAGATAAGTCGGGGTACCAGGGATGGATCTTCATCGAAGAATGAAGATGAAGATAATTTTTCTTTCGCTGCCAAAGCAAGGAAAGGGAAGGGGAAGAAAAATCCTTCAAAATCTAGTGCTAAAGGCAAGAAGCAGGATTTTTCCAAAGTGAAGTGTTTTCACTGTCACGAGCATGGACATTTCACCACTAACTTTCCACAGAAGAAGAAGAATAAGTAGGTTGTTGGATCTGCAGCTGGAGAGGCCTTAGCCTCACAATTTGAGCTGGATTTTTCCTTGATCACATGCTTGGTTTCAAGTTGCATGGGATCAATTCAGTATCTTGATAGTGGTGCGTCTTTCCATATGATGGGAGACAAAGAGTTGTTTAGTGACTTGGAGGAGAAGGACCTCCAGATGCATATAGAGATGGGCAATGATGGTTGGTACAGTGCGACTCGAATTGGGACCATTACCTTTGAGAGGGAGTCTGGTAATCCATTCTTGTTGAAGAATGTCATGCATGTTCTAGGTCTGAAGAAGAACTTGGTCTCAGTCGCAATGATGGAAGACAAGGGTTATGATGTTGTTTTCAGTGAGGGAAAAGCCTTCCTTTGACATAAAACAACAGGTCAAACCAAGAAGATAGGGGTTCGAATTAAGAATCCCTACAAGTTGTAGGTAGATGGCTACACTGCAATGGTTGGCAAAGAAGGAGAAGTGGTGAGTGGGGATGAGGGCGAATTATGGCACAGGATATTGGGCCATATTCACCATGGCGCTTTGAATATTTTGCAGCAAATTTGTACTGTACTTCCCAAGGGTACTCTTGCGTAGTCAGATCAGTGCAAAGGATGTACAATGGGTAAGTTTGTGAAGACCACCTTTCATGAGAAGGAGAAATGTGCTTTAGTGATCCTGGAGAGAATTCACACAGACGCGTGTGGACCATTCTTGGTTGCATCAACAACAAAACACAGGTATTATGTGATATTTTTTTATGATTATTCTCATATATGTTGGATCTTCTTCATGTAGAAGAGGACTGAAACGTTCTCAAAGTTCTATGAGTTCAAGGCATTGATGGAGAAGGAGTCTGGGAAGCAGGTGAAAGCTCTAAGGAACGAAAATGGTGGTGAATCGATCTCAGGAAAATTCAAATACTTCTGTAGGAAAGAAGGAATTTGAAGAGAACTCATAGCACCTCATAACCCACAACAGAATGGGGTGGCGGAGATAAAGAACATAACGATCGTGGGTGTTGCACGAACGATGCTGCATGATCAGGGCCTACCAATGCACTTGTGGGTGGAAGCATGCAACACTGCGGTTTATGTGCAAAACCGTTGTCCTCATAGAGTACTTGGCATGAGTACACCCGAGGAATATTTTACTGGTAAGAAGGCTGATATTTCTCATTTGAAGATTTTTGGCTCACCTGTTTACATTCATGTAACGAAGGATGCCAAGAAGAAGTTGGAGCTGACTACAGAGGTTGGGATATTTGTGGGGTACACAAAAAAACCCCATAACTATCGTGTGTATTTTCCAAACAGTCGGATGATTGTTGTGCTACGGGATATAAAATTCAATGAGGTGAAAGCCATGAAGTTGTCACTTGCGAGGGAGCTTAACTTGCATGCAGAAGAGGAAATTCTTGTTCCAAAAGATGAGCCTCTGGATGTGGATCAGCCACAAGAGGAGATTCATGGAGTGGAGGAGTCCACTCACGTAGAACCAAACATCAAAAAAGATAGAAAGCGTACCACAGAAGCTGAGAGACTGAAGCTTGATGTGGCACAGAATGTAGGAGTCCCTACATCACAGCGCAGACAGAGACAGTCACCTGACCGATATACTAGACACATGGCTCTTATGAGCAAGTGTATTGTGATAGAGCCATCTTCTTTTGAAGAAGGAGCACAGGAGCCCACATGGGTAGATGCCATGGTGGAAGAGTATGACTCCATTGTCATAAACAATGCTTGGGAGATTGTTCCAAGGCCGGTGGGAAAATCAGTTGTAGGATCAAGATGGATCTACAAGGCAAATAAAGCTGTTGATGGGAGCGTCGAGAAGTATAAGGCAAGATGTTTTTCCTGGGGGTTCTCACAGATTGAGGGGATTGACTATGAAGAAACATTTGCACCTGTCACACGGTATTCTTCCATACGGACCATCCTTGCACTCTCAACGTAGATGGGTTGGCACATTCATCAGATGGATGTGAAGACTGCGTTTCTTAATGGGATCATTAAGGAAGAGGTGTACATTGAGCAGCCTGAAGGATTTGAGATCTTCAATAGTGAGTCGCATGTGTGCAGGCTCAAAAGAGCGTTGTATGGGCTGAAACAAGCACCTCGTGCTTGGGACACTTGGATCGAAAACTATTTCATTGGACTTGGCTTCACCAAGAGTGAGGTGGATGCAAACCTGTACCAGATTGTGGTTGAGGGTAAGCTTCTAATCATTTTACTTTATGTTGATGATTTAATACTAACAGGTGATTAGCAGTTGATACACTCATGCAAGGCAGATCTTTCAAAGGAGTTAGAGATGAAGGATTTGGGCCTCCTTCATTATTTCCTTCGATTGGAAATATGGCAGCGAAAAGGTGAATTGTTTGTGTCTCAAGGAAAGTATGCCCGGGAGATACTGGAGAAGTTTCACATGCAAGGTTGCAAGCCTATCGACACTCGTCTTCCAGGAAATTGGAAGAAATAGGATGCTACATCAGCAAAGGTAGTGTATGCCACTGTTTATCGAGAGTTGGTGGGGCTCATGTATTTAGTCAATACAAGATCGGACATATGATATGTGGTGAACCAGCTTTCACAAGCGATGGTTAAGCCTACCAAGCTCTTTTGGAAAGCAGACAAGCATGTCTTGAGATATCTCAGGGGCACATCTGAGTATGGTTTATGGTATATATAGACGGATGAGGTGAAGTTTCATGGCGTCACGGATGAAAATTGGGTAGGAAGCCCAACAGACAGAAATAGCACATCAGGAGGGATTTTTAGTATTGGATCTATGGTTGTTTCTTGGTATAGTCGGAAACAAATATCCGTGGCACTCAGTTCAGTGGAAGCGGAATACATGGCAGCAATTTTGGCTGCATGTGAGGCTATCTCGATGAGGAAGATCCTAGTTGGTTTGTTCGGTTCACATTTAGATCCCATGGTGATTGATTGTGATAATCAATCACCATAAACATATTGATATCTGGTATCATCATATCACAGATTGTGTGTAGCAGAAGATCATGTTGCTTTAGTACATTCCTACGGAGGATCAAGATGCAGATATTCTGACGAAGGCGCTCACCAGGAGCAAACTCGAATACCATAGAGGTAGGATCGAGGTGAAGGATAATCCCTATCTTGTTGAGAGGGAGTGTTGAGATTCAACAAGATGATGAGCTTAGTGAAAAGAGTCGCCTTCACTAAGTGGTCCCCCAGGCTATTTTTGGCACAATTCTATTTTTAGACTATGTCTATTTTTAGACATGATGATCATATCTCAGAAGTTGCAGGATGCTATTTGTGGATGGTTAATCAAGTTGGAAAAATATATGAAATTATATTTTTATAATATTGGACAAAGTCTATTTATAGATCGTCAATCTAAAAATAGATGCATGTTGATTATTATTAGCTCTTAATAATAATCAGATTCTAAACATCAACTTATTCTCTTGGAGCACTTCAGTTCAGTGCACAGATGTGGCACATCAGCTGACAGAAGGAATTACGCTATTCCTGAGGGTTTACTGGAGCTAATGCATGGAGGACTCAGTTAAACTCAAGTGGCAGAGTTATGACACAGTTGGAAGAAGTAGTTATGGAGTTGTAGTCAGTTTAACTCAGTTAGACTAAGTTGAGCTAGTTGTATCTAGTCTAACTGATTGATACACTAGTGAGGGTGGAGTGAATTAATTAGTTAATTAATTCACAAATAATAACTTATAAATCAACTGAACAATACAACAGTTAACTACAGTTCATGGCAGTTTTAGTGGAGACCAGTGGAGAGATAGGTGAAAGGGCAAGATAGACTATCTGTTGTGACTATAGTGATGCATTGATTGCATCACACACTCTGTGGAGATTCCAATGAGGATCGCACAGTAAAGGATGGAGTAATTCGAATTCATTCAGAGCTATTCTTTAGCAGAGATTGCGCAGTGGAGGCAGGCTAGCAGGTAGCAAAGATCAGTGCATGGCTTTGCAAGATTAGGCCTGTATAGTGTATGACGATTGTACTATACTGAGGGCTTGTGATAAGCTTTGTATGTTTATATGATATTTTCATATCATCTCCAAGTTACATAGGATATAGTTGGGGTTTTCAAATTTAGGCTTTCCCGGTTAATAACTGTGTTATGTGCGATTGAATATTTTTGTTTATGCTTCACATGTGTGTGTAATTAATTTTTCTGCAAAAGATTAACAAGTGGAATAGATTCAGTATCTTGCATAAAGTTAAATAGTGTGAGATCAAGTGGATCTTGGAGATATGCATGCTTATTGCATATAATTTCTACATGGTATCAGAGCGTTGTTGATTGAATATTGCAATTATGAAGTGAGTTTGTGCTGGTGGACAATTTGAATTTGCTACAGAAGATTCTTGGTGCAGAAATCGAGTATACATTGAAATGTCTTTCAACGGGTTGAGATTGGAGTATGCCCTTGATGGGAGCTCGAATTACATAGCCTAGAAAGATAGGATGGAGGTAGTTCTAGAGGATAATGGGCTGAAGGATTTCATCGATAGCGATGTTCCTAAGCCAAGATCTAGTGATGCTGCATTACTTGATGCATGGAAAAAGAAGACTGCAAAGACGAGGAGTATTATGTTGGAAGGTGTGAAGGACCATATAATGTCCAGTATTCATGGGAAATCCACTCCATTCTTAATTTGGAAGGCTTTGATAGAATTTTTCCAAAGCAGAAGTGACCAGAGGAAGTTGGCGCTTAAAGACAAGCTCAGAAAAATAAAAATGGAGAAAGGCGATAGTATTCCAAAATACCACATGAAGTTTCTCCACTGCAAGGATGAATTGGGAAGTGTGGGGGTTATTTTTGATGAAGAATACTTGGTGATATTGGCTCTCCTTGGGCTTCTGAATATTTGGCATAACTACGAAGACTCTGTCAATGGAAGGGAGAAACTGATGGGATGGGAGCGACTTTGGTCAGATCTTGTGTAGGAGGAGATAAGGAGGGGTACCAGGGATGGATCTTCATCGAAGAATGAAGATGAAGATAATTTTTCTTTGGATTCCAAAGCAAGGAAAGGGAAGGGGGAGAAAAATCCTTCAAAATCCAGTGCTAAAGGCAAGAAGCAGGATTTTTTTAAAGTGAAGTGTTTTCACTGTCACGAGCATGGAAATTTCACCACTAACTTTCCACAGAAGAAGAAGAATAAGTAGGTTGTTGGATCTGCAGCTGGAGAGGCCTTAGCCTCACAATTTGAGCTGGATTTTTCCTTGATCACATGCTTGGTTTCAAGTTGCATGGGATCATTGTGGTATCTTGATAGTGGTGTGTCTTTCCATATGATGGGAGACAAAGAGTTGTTTAGTGACTTGGAGGAGAAGGACCTCCAAATGCATATAGAGATGGGCGATGATGGTTGGTACAGGGCGAATGGCATTGGGACCATTACCTTTGAGAGGTAGTCCGGTAATCCATTCTTGTTGAAGAATTTCATGCATGTTCCAGGTCTGAAGAAGAACTTGGTCTCAGTCGCAACGATGGAAGACAAGGGTTATGATGTTGTTTTCAGTGAGGGAAAAGCCTTCCTTCGACATAAAACAACGGGTCAAACCAAGAAGATAGGGGTTCAAATTAAGAATCCCTACAAGCTGTAGGTAGATGGCTACACTGCAATGGTGGGAAAAGAAGGAGAAGTGGTGAGAGGGGATGAGGGCGAATTATGGCACAGGATATTAGGCCATATTCACCATGGCGCTTTGAATATTTTGCAGCAATTTTCTACTGTACTTCCCAAGGGTACTCTTGCGTAGTCAGATCAGTGCAAAGAATGTACAATGGGTAAGTTTGTGAAGACCACCTTTCATGAGAAGGAGAACTGTGCTTTAGTGATCTTGGAGAGAATTCACACAGACGCGTGTGGACCATTCTCGGTTGCATCAACAACAAAACACAGGTATTATGTGATATTTTTTGATGATTATTCTCGTATATGTTGGATCTTCTTCATGTATAAGAAGATTGAAACGTTCTCAAAGTTCTGTGAGTTCAAGGCATTGATGAAGGAGTCTGGGAAGGAGGTGAAAGCTCTAAGGAGCGAAAATGGTGGTGAATACATCTCAGGCGAATTCAAAGACTTCTATAGGAAAGAAGGAATTTGAAGAGAACTCATAGCGCCTCATAACCCACAACAGAATGGGGTGGCGGAGAGAAAGAACATAACGATCGTGGGTGTTGCACGAACTATGCTACATGATCAGGGCCTACCAATGCACTTGTGGGCGAAAGCATGCAACACTGCGGTTTATGTGCAAAACCGTTGTCCTCATAGAGTACTTGGCATGAGTACACCCGAGGAATATTTTACTGGTAAGAAGGCTGATATTTCTCATTTGAAGATTTTTGGCTCACCTGTTTACATTCATGTAACGAAGGATGCCAAGAAGAAGTTGGAGCCGACTACAGAAGTTGGGATATTTGTGGGGTACACAAAAAAACCCCATAACTATCGTGTGTATTTTCCAAACAGTCGGATGACTGTTGTGCTACGGGATATAAAATTCAATGAGGTGAAATCCATGAAGTTGTCGCTTGAGAGGGAGCCACACTTGCATGTAGAAGAGGAACTTCTTGTTCCCAAAGATGAGCCTCTGGATGTGGATCAGCCACAAGAGGAGATTCATGGAGTGGAGGAGTCCACTCACGTAGAACCAAAAATAAAAAAAGATAGAAAGCGTACCACAGAAGCTGAGAGACTGAAGCTTGATGTGGTACAGAATGTAGGAGTCCCTACATCACAGCGCAGACAGAGACAGTCACCTAACCGATATACTAGATACATGGCTCTTATGAGCAAGTGTATTGTGATAGAGCCATCTTCTTTTGAAGAAGCATCACAGGAGCCCACATGGGTAGATGCCATGGTGGAGGAGTAAGACTCCATTGTCATAAACAGTGCTTGGGAGATTGTTCCAAGGCCAGTGGGAAAATCAGTTGTAGGATCAAGATGGATCTACAAGGTAAATCAACCTGTTGATGGGAGCGTCGAGAAGTATAAGGAAATATTTTTTTCCTGGGGCTTCTCATAGATTGAGGGGATTGAATATGAAGAAACATTTGCACCTGTCACACGGTATTCTTCCATACGGACCATCCTTGCACTCTCAACGCAGATGGGTTGGCACATTCCTCAGATGGATGTGAAGACTGCGTTCCTTAATGGGATCATTGAGGAAGAGGTGTACATTGAGCAGCCTGAAGGATTTTATATCTTCAGTAGCGAGTCACATGTGTGCAGGCTCAAAAGAGCGTTGTATGGGCTGAAACAAGTACCCCGTGCTTGGGACACTTGGATCGACAACTATTTCATTGGACTTGGCTTCACCAAGAGTGAGGCGGATGCAAACCTGTACCAGATTGTGGTTGAGGGTAAGCTTCTAATAATTTTACTTTATGTTGATGATTTAATACTAACATGTGATGAGCAGTTGATACACTCATGCAAGGCAAATCTTGCAAAGGAGTTAGAGATGAAGGATTTGGGCCTCCTTCATTATTTCCTTCGATTAGAAATATGGCAGCGAGAAGGTGAATTGTTTGTGTCTCAAGGAAAGTATGCCCGAGAGATACTGGAGAAGTTTCACATGCAAGGTTTCAAGCCTATCGACACTCCTCTTCCAAGAAATTGGAAGAAAGAGGATGCTACATCGGCAAAGGTAGTGTATGCCACTATTTATCGACAGTTGGTGGGGCTCATGTATTTAGTCAATACGAGATCGGACATATGATATGTGGTGAACCAGCTTTCACAAGCGATGGTTAAGCCTACCAAGCTCTTTTGGAAAGCAGACAAGCATGTCTTGAGATATCTCAGGGGCACATCTGAGTATGGTTTATGGTATATATAGACGGATGAGGTGAAGTTTGATGGCTTCACGGATGAAAATTGGGTAGGAAGCCCAATAGACAGAAATAGCAGATTAGGAGGGATTTTTAGTATTAGATCTATGGTTATTTCTTGGTACAGTAGGAAACAAATATCTGTGGCACTCAGTTCATTGGAAGCGGAATACATGGCAGCAATTTTGGCTGCATGTGAGGCTATCTGGATGAGGAAGATCCTAGTTGGTTTGTTCGGTTCACATTTAGATCCCATGGTGATTCATTGTGATAATCAGAGTTACATTAAACTCTCGGTTAATCCTGTGTTTCATGATAGATATAAACATATTGATATCTGGTATCATCATATCAGAGATTGTGTGTAGCAGAAGATCATGTTGCTTCAGTACATTCCTACGGAGGATCAAGATGCAGATATTCTGACAAAGGCGCTCACCAGGAGCAAATTCTAATACCATAGAGGTAGGATCGAGGTGAAGGATAATCCCTATCTTGTTGAGAGGGAGTGTTGAGATTCAACAAGATGATGAGCTTAGTGAAAAGAGTCGCCTTCACTAAGTGGGCCCCCAGGCTATTTTTGGCACAAGTCTATTTTTAGACTATGTCTATTTTTAGACATGATGATCATATCTCAGAAGTTGCAGGATGCTATTTGTGGATGGTTAATCAAGTTGGAAAAATATATGAAATTATATTTTTATAATATTGGACAAAGTCGATTTATAGATCGTCAATCTAAAAATAGATGCATGTTGATTATTATTAGCTCTTAATAATAATCAAACTCTAAACATCAACTTATTCTCTTGGAGCACTTCAGTTCAGTGCACAGATGTGGCACATCAGCTGATAGAAGGAATTACGCTATTCCTGAGGGTTTATTGGAGCTAATGCATGGAGGACTCAGTTAAACTCAAGTGGCAGAGTTATGACACAGTTGGAAGAAGTAGTTATGGAGTTGTATTCAGTTTGACTCAGTTAGACTCAATCGAGCTAGTTGTATCTAGTCTAACTGATTGATACACTAGTGAGAGTGGAGTGAATTAATTAATTAGTTAATTCACAAATAATAACTCATTAATCAACTAAACGATACAACAGTTAACTACAGTGCATGGCAGTTTCAGTGGAGACCAGTGGAGAGATAGGTGAAAGGGCAAGATAGACTATCTGTTGTGACTATAGTGATGCATTGATTGCATTACACACTCAATGGAGATGCAAAAGAGGATTGCGTAGTCAAGGATGGAGTAATTCAAATTAATTTAGAGCCATTCTTCATCAGATATTGCGCAGTGGAGGCAGGCTAGCAGGTGGCAAAGATCGGTGCATGGATTTGCAAGATTAGGGTTGTATAGTGTATGACGATTGTACTGTACTGAGGGCTTGTGATAAGCTTTGTATGTTTGTATGATATTGTCATATGATCTCCATGTTAGATAATATATATTTTGGGTTTTCAGCTTCAGGCTTTCCCAGTTAAAAATTGTGTTATGTGCGATTGAATTATTTTGTTTATGCTTCACATGTGTGTGCAATTAATTTTTCCGCAAAAGATTAACAAGTGGAATAGATTCAGTATCTTGCATAAAGTTAAATAGTGTGATATCAAGTGGATCTTGGACATATGCATGCTTAGTGCATATAATTTCTACAATATGGGATGATTTTGACTATGTAATTCTACATCATATGCCTCCTTGATGGAGAAATGACTAGTTGAGATATGAACCCATAATAATTTATCCTCATCTTGAGAGAAGGGTATTACCCTGCTTTAGAAGTCATGTGACCTAAATCTTTTTCTTTAAGATGTATAAAAAAATTTCAATTAACAGACCATGTAACCATAGAATGCATACACAATAAAGAAGTGGAAATAAAATTCAACCATGAGAAACAAAGGCACAAAACAAGTTGATAACGGATTTCACCCAGTGTGGGTTATGCCTCTAGGCCCGATGTGAAGAGTGGAGAGGTATCTTCATTAAATGTTGTAAGATGATGATGAGTACATGATGTATTATTTGTCAATACAAGGAAGAACTCCCTTAACTAGAGTGGCATGTCTCTACATGAGATGATCTTCTATAAGATCTATTACTCATAAATTATTTCCTTTAGCATGAAAAAATATCAATCTCTCACATGAAGTGGCATACAAGGATCCCCCAATAAAATGGAAAACAAGGATCTCAACATAAAATCACCATCTTAGCAAAAATTAAGAGCAGACATTGCATCAGTGCATCTTATACATCCACTTCCGGGATGGCCCGGAAATTAACACCTCTGTTGAAGAAAAGGGTTGCATGGTTGAATTCCTAGAAACAAAATCATGAAATATGACTATAAATTTGACCCCTTTCTGACTCGGTCAAATTTGAACTTCCCGGGAATCTCAAAGATTCCTCAAATATTCTCTTTTACGGGATAACTGAAATTTGGCTACTCAGATGAAGAAAACAATTTTACCATCACGTTCCTTGAAAAAAATTGAGAAGAATGAGTATAAAGGTTGTATGGTTCTGAAATTATCATTTTCGGGCCTTTAGAGAATCTTTCAGATTCCATGCATATTCTTGCGTCAAGGTTCCACCTTCATGGTTTTTCCCTCAAAAAATTTCTTCTTCAAAATATACTGCACAAATAAAAAAATCGATCATTCCATGAGACGCCTCGCTAAATTATGGATAACTATCTATAAAATTGGCATGTTTCTGACTATGTCCAAAATTTTCTCCAAGGGAATCTCCAAGATTCCCTATGTCAGGGTTGCACCACTCCAGCTTCCATCACTGGTTTGGGTTCCAACCTCGTTATGTGTGTGTTATCATGGTTCCATAGGCATTGAAGTTAATTTGTTGATATGCTCGACCTCCATTGGTGGGAGAATGGTAAAGTTGAGTTTAAATAAAAAAAATTGGGCAGACTAACCAAGGCTAACCCACCTTTCATCCTTGTTAGCAGTAAAATTCGTTTCCTGGAAATTCTAGGTTCCATACCTATCTGCTGCATTTTATAACATATAGTTTTTTTTTTGTTGGGTGTGTTGTATTAATTTGGGTTTGTGGTGAATGGTTTGGAATAGATTTTTTGATGGCAGGCCGACCCACCTGACCAACATGGATTCAACACTTGTCGAACTCCCATAGTTGGTGGCATCGTTGTGTAGTGGGCGGGGTCCCAAGTATTATCCGTGTTCCCCAACCCCTAGTATTTAATATCTATATATATAGGTGTTGAGGGTTGGCATCATCATGTTGCTTTCATAAGTGATGGAAAACACATCATCACTTTTGCAATCATTTCACAACATATGATTTATAAAAATTCAGCCATGATCATGATCTGGATTTATGCATGAACACAATAAAATATAGAAATAAACATAAATTTAAATCTTCATAAATAATAATACTACATTCCTTTAATATCAAATATTGAAAAATTCTTACACACAAAATAGCAAATAAACTAGCTCAGGCGATGGCAACTTATCTATGAGAAGAGATATGGTGGATACATGCCTCTGAATTGTGTTACAATGTTGCTCAAGGGCCTTTTTATTATCGAGCGATAAGAGAATACCCTAAACAACCAAAACCTTAACCCGAGGAGACATAACACCAAGATTTTATGGGCCCTGTTGGGGTTATTTGGGCATCCAACTTCCTGAGGTTGTAACTTGGTCATATTATCTTTGTTTGGAACGTATGCTATATATTTGGAAAGATATCTCCAAGGACTACAGTTGATGATGCGATTTCAAAGAAATATCTATACAAATCATACCCAAAAAACATCGATTGGGGCCTCAAAACAGCTCCGGAAGTTCAGGAACCAAAAAACTACTAAAAATAGTAAATAAGAAAACTGATGAAACTGACTAGGTGGAATAGGCAAGTGGCCATAAATATGCACTTGGATCATATCAACTACTTATAAATCCCCAATTCTTACCCAACTGGGTTAATGGGTATTCTTCCTGTAGCTTCTTCCCCCGATCAACTTTATCGACTCGTTCCGTGATAGGTTATTTTTTATCCTTAAGCCGCTACTGTAACACCCTCCTCCCATGTCTACCCAAGTAACCGACAAACTATGGTAAACATGTGATGAAAGGATACTAAGATATGATTCAACCTCCTAGGTGACCTTAAGGAAGTGGAATCGAAGGAAACAAATCACACAGACCTTCCACGTCAACAACAAAACTCCTAGGAGACATCCAAACCACTCAGGTAACCAACTCCTGGCCCCCACTACATTTTTAGGCCATTGAACCCCCAGATTCTCCCACATTATACGTATGGGTGCGTTTGGGAGGCTCTCGACGCTCCCACATCATGGGCATGCATGCATTGAGGAAATGTTTTCCTCATACCTGTGTCAACTTCCCTTGAATTAGAGCCACTTTTTCAGGCCCTAATCCCTAGGTCAATTCCCAGAAATCAATGAAAAATTCATAGATGAATTATAACAACGGAAAAATGATATATTTGCAAAAACATTGCCAAGGTCTAGACTGGACCACTGCTAGCCATGATAGGAATTTTTTCAAACATGTCACAAATATGTAATCTATAGGTTTAAACAATAGATCTAAGCATAGGGGTCTCTGTTATGAAACCAACTCCAAAAATAGAAGAAAAGAGAGATCAACGCCTTAGAAATCAGCCACTTCGAGGGGTCAACCTCCAATAAATTACATAAATGAACAATTCTTGGATGATACAAATGACCAAAACCTCCTTCTATATATAGTAGTCCACGGGGCCACAATATAACCCTAGCCGACCTAACAATAATAGTGTACGGGCACAATAATAACGATATTTGCGTACAACAATAACAATAAGGGGGCTGCACTAATAGCAATAAGGGACTAAACTAGTAACATAGGGACCTAACATTCCCCTCCCCTTCAAAAAAGTGTTTTCCTCAACGCTTGATTAGCTCTGGGTGCTTATGTATAGAATTCTCATCCTCTCATGTAGAATATTTAGTGGGTAAGTTTTTCCACTCGATGAGATACTCTGAAATTGATCGATTTCGTAGCTGTCAAGTTCTTGTTTCCATGACTGCTCCAGGTTCCAATATAATTTTGCCTTCCTCATCAATTTCTGGAAATATTTTTTGAACTGGAAGATTTTCACCTATAACCTTCTTTAAGCATGAAACATGGAAAACTGGATGCACTCACAAAGAAGCAAGAAGCTCCAATTTGTATGCCATAGTACCAATATTTTGCAACACCTTGTAAGGACCATATTAATTTTGCAATAATTTATTATCCTTTTTAGCTTGCTTGAGGGACACTTGTTTTTATGGTTGTAGCCGTAAAAATATCCAATCTCCTACATCAAAACTTCTCTCGCTGCGATGTTGATCTGCCTGTTGTTTCATTTGATTTTGTGCCCAATTTAGGCTATCCTTTAAGAGTTGGAGAATTTTTTTTTGATGCTCGATGTGATCTTCCACTGCTTGACCTTTAGAATTTTCTCTTAAAGATGATGTGATGGACAGTGAATGATATCCATAAAGTGCCATAAATGGGGTCATTTTTGCTGTAGTATGGAAGGAAGTGTTATACAAACATTCAATGAGAGGTACCCAATTGACCCATTGTGTTTGTTTATCAGATACAAAACAACGAAGATACCTTCCATAAATTTATTCACTATCTCAGTTTGACCATCGGATTGAGGATGATAAGATGAGCTACGAGCTAATTGAGTACCCAAACAAGAAAATAAATCCACCCAAAAATTTCCAGTAAAAATGGGATCTCTATCGCACACAATAATATTTGGGTTTCCATGTAGCTTTTGAATTGTGTCCATAAATGTAGTAGCAACTATACTTGCTTTAAATGGATGAGATAATTCAAAAAAGTCTGCATACTTGGTAAGTCTATCAACTACCACCATGATGACATTATTTCCTTTGGACTTAGGTAAACCTATGATAAAATACATTGAAATCTCCTCCCAACGTTGACCTAGAATGGATAAAGGTTGTAGAAGACCCGGGGTATTAACCGTCTCAAATTTATTTTTCTGGCATACCAAACATTCTGCCACTAACTTTTGAATATCAGATTTAAGGCCATCCCAAAAAAGTTCTTTCTTCACCCTGTGGTAATTTTTTAAAATTCCTGAGTGTCCTCCTAAAGGAGAAGTGTGCAATTCCAAGAGAATCTTTTGTTTTGGTTGGGAATTCTTACAAAGATATAAGCGATCTTTGTACCATAAGGAATAATTTTTCCAACTAGATGTATCAGATGTACTAGGATCTTGTTGCAAATTTTGAATGAGTGTCCACACTTCTTCGTCCTTCTTCCATTCATCCCTTGCTTCGGTTATCCAATCTAGTTGGATAATAAAAATGGCACAAAGAAATGCTTCCACCTCTTCATTCTTTCTTGAGAGTGCATCTACAACAAAATTTAGCTTCCCTTTTTTGTAGATTATTTCAAAGTCATAACCCAACATCTTTGTGACCCATTTTTGCTGCTCTTCTGAAGATAGTATTTGTTCCAAAAAGTGTTTAAGACTATCATGATCATTTTTTAACTTGAAGTGTCTTCCCATTAGGTAAGGTTTCCATTTATTTAGTGCATGTAGTATTGCTAACATTTCCTTCTCATAAATATATTATTACTTTCCTTTGATTGGACTACTTTCAAAAGAAATGGGTCTTCCTTCTCACTTTAAAACAACACCAATTCCATTTCTTGAGGCATCACATTCCACAATAAAGGTTTTTGTGAAGTTTGGCGTAGCTAAGACTGGTGCTAGGCACATTTCCTCTTTAAGATATTCAAAGGCCTTAGTTTCTTTAGGAGTCCATGAAATTGCATCTTTCTTCAATAATGTTGTTAAAGGTGCTGCTATTCTCCCATAATTCTTAACAAACTTGAGATAATACCCCGTTAACCCGAGAGATCATAGCAGTTTCTTTATGGTTGTGGGGACTTTCCATTCCTTAATGGCTTTCCACCTCTTGTACTACAAAGAAACATTTGGATGTTTTTGCATATAATTGTTTCTCCTACAATATTTTGAGCACCCTGTCAACATTTTGAACATTATCCTTCCAAGACCTGCTGTAGATTAGTATATCATCAAAAAATACTAGCACAAATTTGCTAGGGAAGGGTTTGAAAATGGAATTCATCAAATCTTGAAATGTAGAAGGTGCATTGGTAAGGCCAAAAGGCATGGCCAAAAAATTCATAAAGACCCTCATGAGTTTGAAATGTTGTTTTCAGAATATCTTCAGCCTTCATTCTAATTTGATGATATCCTGAATGAATATCCAACTTGGTAAAATAAATTGCTCCATGTAATTCATCAATCACAGTAATGGGAAATTTATCTTTAATGGTGAGCTTATTGAGCTCCCTATAATTCGGACACATGTGCCATGATCCATCCTTTTTGTGCACCAATACTATTGGAGTAGAGAAAGAAATTTGACTAGGTTGAATTATACTAGCCTCTAACATTTCTGCAATCATACGTTCAATTTTTCTCTTTTGGACATAAAGATATCTATAAGGCCTGATGTTTGGAGGAACCCTTCCTCGAATCAAGTGAATAGCATGATCATTATCATGAATAGGTGGGAGTCATTTGGGAGTTTCAAAGACCTTGGAATGATTGGATAAGACTTTTTGGAGATATGCAGAAATAGATGATTTGGATGTTGGAACTTCTAGTGAGCATAATTGTGAAATTACGCCTCATTGTTATTTATTTATAATATTTGTCATGACATTATAGATTATTATATTTCCCGGCTTCCTTGAAATACCTCGTAATTTGACTTCCTTTCCTTTTGAAAAAAACTTTCAAGAAAAGTTCTTGAAAATTAAAAGCTACCGTCCCCAAAGATTGTAACCATTGTACTCCTAGTACAAAATGAACACCTCCCATTGGAATGGAATGCATTGGAATATGAAATATATATTCCCCCTTCGTTAGCGTGATATTATAGCATTTTCTAGAGAAATTTATAGTTCCTCCATTTGCAACCATCACTTGATATTCTAGTGCTAGGTATAGGAAACAATTCAATTCCTTAGCTACCTTACAATGAATAAAATTATGGGTACTACCCAAATCAATCAAAACTATTACCTTTTTCTTCTTGATATGTCTTTCTATCTTTAGATTTTGAGGAGTGGTAATTCCCGCCAATGCATTAACCTTCTTTAAGCAAGAAACATGGAAAAATGGATGTACTCGCAAATAAGTAGGAAGCTCCAATTTGTATGCCATAGTACCAATCTTTTGCAACACCTTGTAAGGACCATAGTACTTTGGAGATAATTTATTATCCTTCTTAGATTTCTTGAGGGAAATTTGGATTTATGGATTTAGCCGTAAAAATACCCAGTCTCGCACATCAAAACTTCTCTCGCTGTGATTTTGATCTGCCTATTGTTTATTCGATTTTGTGCCAAATCTAGGTTACCCTTTAAGAGCTGGAGAAATTCTTGTTAATGCTCGATGTGATCTTCCACTGCTTGAACCTTAGAATTTTCTCTTAAAGAAGATGTTACAGATAGTGGATGATATCCATAAAGTGCCGTAAATGGGGTCATTTTTTTTCGAGTATGGAAGGAAGTGTTATTCCACCATTCAGCAAGAGGTAACCACTTGACCCATTGTGTTTTCTTATCAGATACAAAACAACAAAGATATCCTTCAAAACATTTATTCACTATCTCAATTCAACCATCGGATTGAGGATGATAATATGAGCTATGAGCTAGTTGAGTACCCAAACAAGAAAATAATTTCGTCCAAACATTTCCAGTAAAAATGGGATCATTTTCACTTACAATAATATTTCGATTTCCATGTAACTTTTGAATTGTTTCCATAAATGCAGTAGCAACTGTACTTGCTTTAAATGGATGAGATAATGAAAAAAAGTGTGCATACTTGTTAAGTCTATCAACTACCACCATGATGACACTCTTTCCTCTGGAATTAGGTAAACATGTGATAAAATCCATTGAAATATCCTCCCAACATTGACTTGGAATGGATAAAGGTTGTAGAAGACTCGAGGTCTTAATTGTCTCAAATTTATTCTGCTAGCAAACCAAATATTTTTCCACAAAATTTTGAATATCAGATTTAAGGCCATCCCAAAAACATTCTTTCTTAACCCTGTGGTAAGTTTTCAAAAATATTGAGTGTCCTCCTAACGGAGAAGTGTGCAATTGCAATAGAACCTTTTGCTTTAGTTGGGAATTCTTGGGAAGATATAAGCGATCTGTGTACCATAAGGAATCATTTTTCCAACTAAATGTATTAGATGTACTAGGATCTTGATGCAACTTTTGAATGAGTGTCCACACTTCCTCATCCTTCTTCCATTCATCCCTTGCTTTTGTTATCCAATATGGTTGGATAATAGAAATGGCACAAACCAATGCTTCCACCTCTTCATCCTTTCTTGAGGGTGCATATGCAACAACATTTAGCTTCCCTTTTTTTAGGTGTTTAAATTTCATAACCCAACATCTTTGTGACCCATTTTTGCCGCTCTTCTGAAGATAGTCTTTGTTCCAAAAAGTGTTTAATACTATCCTGATCATTTTTTACCTTGAAGTTTCTTCCCATTCGTTAAGGTCGCCATTTCTTTAGTGCATGTAGTATTGCCAACATTTTCTTCTCATAAATAGCTTTCTGTAAATACTTTCATTTGATTAGAAGACTTTCAAAAGCAATGGGTATTCCTTCTTGCATTAAAACAACACCAATTCCATTTCCTGAGGCATCACATTCGACAATAAAGGTTTTTTTGAAGTCTGACGTAGCTAAGACTGGTACTAGGCACATTGTCTCTTTAAGATGTTCAAAGGCCTTAGTTGCTTCAGGAGTCCATGAAAATGCAACTTTCTTCAATAATTTTGTTAGAGGTGCTTCTAATCTCCCATAATCCTTAACAAACTCGCAATAATACATTGTTAACCTGAGAAATCCTCGCAATTGCTCTATAGTTGTGGGGACTTTCCATTCGTTAATGGCTTTAATTTTATTAGGGTCCACCTTAACACCCTAGTGAGATACAATATGACACAGATATTCCACCTCTTGTACTCCAAAGAAACATTTGGATGTTTTTTCATATAATTGTTTCTCCTCCAATAGTTTGAGCACCCTGTCAACATGTTGAACATGATCCTTCCAAGACCTGTTGTAGATTAGTATGTCATCAAAAAATACTAGCACAAGTTTTCTAAGGAAGAGTTTGAAAATAGAATTCATCAACCCTTAAAATGTAGAAGGTGCATCGGTAAGGCCAAAAGGCATGACCAAAAATTCATAATGAGCCTTGTGAGTTTGAAATTTTGTTTTCAGAATATATTAGCTCTTCATTCTAATTTGATGATATCCTCAACAAAGATACAACTTGGTAAAATAAATTTCTCCATGTAATTCATCCAATAATTCATAAATCAAAAGAATGGGAAATTTATCTTTAATAGTGAGCTTATTGAGCACCCTATAATCTAGACACATGCACCATGATCCATCCTTCTTGTGCACCAACACTACTGGAGTAGAGAAAGAACTTTGACTAGGTTGAATTATACCAGCCTCTAACATTTTTGCAATCATACGTTCAATTTCGCTCTTTTAGACATATGGATATCTGTAAGACATGATGTTTGGAGAAACACTTCCTGGAATCAAATGAATAGCATGATCATGATCACGAATAGGTGGGAGTTATTTGGGAATTTCAAACACCATGTAATGATTGTCTAATACTTTTTGGAGATCTGGAGAAATAGATGATTTTGATGTTGGAACTTCTAGTGAGCATAATTGTGGAAGTATGCCCTGTTGTTATTTCTTCAGAAGCTTTGTCATGAAATTAGAGCTTATTATCTTTCCTATATTCCCTACGATACCCCATAATTCAATTTCCTTTCCTTGCAAAAAAAATTTCAAGAAAATTTCTTGAAAATTAAAAGCTACCATCCCCAAAGATTGTAACCATTGTACTCCTAGTACAACATCAACACCTCCCGTTTGAATGGAAATAATTGGACTATTAGATGCATATTCCCCCATGGTTATCTTGATATTATGGCATTTTCGAGAGCGATTTATAGTTCCTCCATTTTCAACCATCACTTGACATTCTGGTGTTAGGTATAGGAAACAATTCAATTCCTTGTCTGTAACCTTACAATGAATAAAATTATGGGTACTACCCGAATCAATAAACAATATTACCTTTTTCTTCTTGATATATCCTTATATATTGAGAGTTTGAGGAGTGGTAATTCCTGCCAATGCATTACATGATATGGTCAGACTCATTTCTTCTTCTTCTAGGGTTGGTTCCTAGTGTATATCCTCTTCTTTTGAAGTTTCTTGTTCATTTTCTTCCTCCTCTTCACAATCTATGTAAAAAAATCTCTTCTTAGCACACTTATGACCTTTAGTGTATTTTCTATCACAACTATAGCAAAACCCTTTTTCTCTTTTTTCTTCCAATTGTTGTGGTGTCAACCTTGTATGTTGTGGAAGTCTATGAGTAGCAACACTTCCATCTTTATATATGTGAGTGGTAGGCTTCCTTTTCACCATAATTTTATATTCAATTTTTCTTGCCAACTTGAATTCCTTTTCTAATGAATCAGGTTTCCAAATGCGAACTTCATGTTGGATGTTATCCTTTAAATTCCCTATGAAGAAATCAATCTTGTGTTCCTTTGGAATATCAGTTACCCTTATATTCAATTTTTGGAAGTGCTCAATGTGCTCCACCACTGAACCCTTTTTTTGAGATTTATCAATTGGCTAAAGAAGGTGTTTATTTTTGTATCCTCATCATGTGCTATCATTTCCTCTGTAAAAATTGACCAAGTGACAATTTATTTATGGGAGCAAAGCCATAGATACCATAAAATGTATTTTATTCTAAAAGTAAAGTTGTAATGCGTACCTTTTGTGTGTTTTGCACATTATTGAGATCAAGATATTGCTCCATCTGTAGTATCCATGTTACAAGATCCTTTCCATCAAAATTCCTCATATCCATATTTGGAATATGGTGGTTCTTCCATCCAATATTAGAGTTTATGAAATCATGATTAACATTTATTTGGTTCCCATCATGAGTTTCCTCTACTATCCTTTCGCCATTAGGAAACATTTCTTGTATCAACTTTGCCAAACCTTTGATGTCTAATTTTAGATCATTCTTCATGTTTTCCATGTTGTCTTTCATTTTTTAATCGATCTTAGCTTCCATGTCATCCATCTTAGCTTCCATGCCAACTTCCATGCCATCCATCTTAGCTTCCAAACCATTCATCTTAGCTTCCACGCCTTTCTTCAAACCATCCATATTAGTTTCCACACCTTTCTTCAAAAGATCCATTTCATTTTTTGTTGCTCTTTGTGATAGCGAAATTTGGTGCACTTTCTCTTGTAATTTTGATATCTCATGTTGCATTTCTTCATCTTCATGAGTCATATTAGAGAATTATGAAGGCTTAATGGGTGTTGAATTATTTTTAGGGGGAATTTTAAAACACAATACTGATCTCTATTCTTCAATATTGTAATGTTCCAAATTTTTCAATAAGGTAATTGGAACATTAATTTTTCTTTTATGATAATAAAAGGAATAAAATGGGTAAGGGAGCCCATGTAGCAGCAAAATAAACTCTCCTAAGGTGCAAAGAGTCACTTAAGTGGCTAAATTTGGCATTCCCTAGTGTGAAAAGGGCCAAAATCAAGTTAACTAGACCATGGTTGACCAAGTCAACAACATGGCTAAGAGGAGAAGCTTGCTCATGAAGACTGCGCAGTTTGGAAAAGAGGGAAATTAGAGGATGAGAGAAACCGTAATGGGTGGGGTCCATGGCAAGGAAGCATTCCTTGCATAAAAAGGTGAAGGAGAGTCATTGTTCATTTCATGCTTGAGAATTTCGAATTGCAGCTCTTCATTTGTTCAACTGAAATAGCTTGTGCTGCTTAGCACAAGGGAGATTTCTATTTAGGAATATTCTCTCCTTCATTGGGAAGCCTTGGAGGAGCTATTATTAATCTTCCTCACATCATGGCTTGAGGCCAAATCCGTCTATTTCAGCTACAACATTTTTTTTGGGCAACTTCATTTGAGTTGCTGGAGGTAGCAGTGAGGGATCATCATCCGACCATTTCCTGAGCTAGTTTCAAAGAGGAGGAGGCCTTATTTCTCTAAGAAATCAGAAAAGGGCATTTCCGAAGCTTTATTGCAGATTTTGGCATAATTCCAAGTGTTTCATCTCAGCCCCAGCATAGACACTCCCTCTTACAGCGTTATTTTCAGAGGAAATTTGTAGGAGGATTCACCGGGGGAATCAGAGAGTGTAATCTTTAGTGAAAGGGCCAACCTTTCACTTAGAAGATCATTAAAGGAGGTTGCTATATTGTTTGCAGCATTATTTCCCTTCTCCATTTATGTATTATTATTGATTTTTAGCAGCTACACTGCAACTCCGACATTTTTGTATTTTATCATTTTGTACATGTATTGCAACCAATCCTTCTAAGGATTGTTAGTTAGTTATTTTCAGGGGTTGAGAGCTTTCTCCCCCTCTTTTCTTGAGCTGTTAATGATATATCATCATATTTCCATATTATGTGTTGTAGTCTCCTCATGTAACTACGCAGTCATGGCTAGGGTAGCAATATGTAGCAATGTAGTCTTGAGTTTACATGTATATTCTTGATTGAGGCTATCTTGAGAGGGATCTTCCTCAAGGTTTGTATATTATTTTCTGTTGCTACTTTCTATATCAGCCATGCACTCTTCTTATGCATTATGATGTATTATTTCACTGTTGTTCATTATTGAAGTTCAGGTGTTGCTATGGCTCATCTCTTTTGATCAAGATCTTCCCGAGGAAGAAATATTTTCATAGCTATAGGGTGAGTCTAAGGAAGGGCCAGATAGCCTCCAGTTCTCATCCTCTCTTTAGAGGTAAAATAACTGGTAAAAGCCCTCTCAGTCCATCTTTGACATAGCCTTGTTCATATTTCCAACAAAGGAACATTTCAGTGGTGTAAAAGTTGTTGATTTCCATTTCGGAACATTACAGTGGTATCATAGCTTCAAATTTGGCTCAGCTTGTGAAGTTTGAATTTCAGAGAAGAAGAGGTCAGAATGATGCAGAGGATGAGATTAATCTCATCAATTTTCAGATCCAGCAACAACCTCTCCAAGGAGGTTGAGGAGACAGATAAAGGAGAAGAGGAAGGACCATGCACTTCCTATTCTCACAGAGAAGCAGAGCAGAAGCATGAAGAGCACTTAGAATTCGAAATTATAAGTAAGTATCTTGCTGAATATAGAGAAAACCCTAGAGTCTTCCAAGAGACTCTATATTTTTCACACTTTTTTCAGCAGAAAGAGGAAAGAAGACCCCATAATCATGGGAGGATGAAAGGCAATAGATTCCTGTTGTCTACTTTTGATGGGTCACCCGCATGTGCAACGGAGGCTTGGGTGAAGAAGCTAGAGGCTTTATTCCTGCTACATCCTGTAGTAGACAGAGAGGCTGTAGAAATTGTAGTGTTGCACCTTGAGGGAGAAGCAAGGGCTTGGTGGTCCAGCCATGGGAGACATGCAAGGGTTTCTACTCTTACTGATTTTTCCCATATCTTGATCAGAAGATTTGGCAAAAGGAGGGAGGAGCACCCTTAATATTCAGCTATTGATTCAACCAGCACACTTGAGGAAGAGACTCTTGCAGCAACACAAGATTCTTCCAAATCTCTCCAAGGTATGCGTGATTTTTTATCTATCATGGAGGATTGTACATTATTGCATGCTGATTGTCTTGAGGAGGAAACTTTCACTGCGCTGTGCCATTATTCTCATACACCCTTGATGAGTCATGCACCACACATGAGGTTGGGGTTTGAGACATGGACCATGGAGGAGATTACATTTCAATGCCCCATGAAATGCAAAGATGGAGATCTATTTTGGGGAGATGGTAGACCTCATTGGAGGAATACCAAGTTGCAGAGTGATGAGGAGCATCCACAAGGAGCTGAGTGGATGTGGATGGGAGGCAAGAGGATGGTGAGCCTCTTGAAAATCTATGATATAGGGCAGCAAGAAGCCATGCTGCGTTGGTTTCTCTTGAGGGATTTTGGCCAACATGTGACCTATTCCTTTTCATGCAGTTTGAAAGGGAAGAGGAGATGGCAGGATACTTACACCATGGAGCAGAAAGGAGCATGGGTGCATTATGATGGGATGGAATTCTTCTTACCATTCATCATGTTCCCATCTCACATTTGGTATGGTGGGAGTATGGAGGAGCACCAAACATTCTTGTTGCTCAGATTTTTTTTGGTTGTTGCGGGAGCAAGAGGAGGCATTAGCATGGTGCAAGAGAATTTCTCTTTTATCTTGGATGCCCAAGAAACACCTTCTTCATGGGATGGGCTCTACATTTGCAGAAACATGATGGGAGGAGTCTTTGGAAAGATTCATGTCAAAGAGGGGAGCTTTGAGATGACAGTGGCCCTACTCCAAAGGCTAGCAGCGCTGTCACTTACGAGCTTGGATTACTTGCTGGAGTGTCCTTCAAACCACTTCACAAGTGATGTATATTGGAGGCATGTAGGAGATGAGGATGAGGAAGTAATGGATGGAAACATCCCTTGCTATGTTTTTATCTTCTTGGCTTGGGCTCACAAGCACAAGAAGAGACACCTACATGTAGCAACTTTGGATCCTTCTTCCATGCATTCTCATGCGTACTATCTACTGATGGAGGAGTCCACTTGGGAGGGCATCCTAATGGATGTATATCAGCATATGGCTAGATGCATAGTCCAAGAGATGTTGAGATGGTTGGCACAACCACTTCCCTACTCTGTTGCAGTGAGGGAGAGTTTTCACTTGAGCCATTTCAGCTCAAAGACCCATGTACATGATGAGGGAGGTAATCATTTGATTTATGTTTGGCACTCTCTTATTTTTATGAGCAACATATTATATCAAGGAGGATCTTTCCTTCTTGCAGACTATGTTTTGTTATGCTCATGGTCTATTGCAGCAGATATAATGGCTATTTTAGCAGTGGATTGTGGGGGTAAGCCACATGGGTTTTGGTGTGCACCATTGGCACCAAACTTTGTTTTCATGATCACATCTAGCAGGATGAATGTGGCAGTGAACAACTGGCTGAAAAGACACTTGTTGCATCATATATTGAGGCAGGCCAATGATTCCCTGCATTGGTTCCATGCATGGAACTATATTTCACCTCCTTGCTCTCATAAGTTTATGCTTCCATGTTTTGCTAGTGGAACATTGTTCAGATGAAGCACTGTTTTGAAGGGGGGGAATAAATAAAAGATGCCCATTGCGAGTGTGATTCTCCATACTTTTCATGTTGTATGCTTCAAGAGAAACAATGGGTAGCCCATGATTTCCAAGCTTCATCTCTTTCCTTCATGTGGGAGGAGCTATTTGGAGAGTTTGAATTTTTGGAGAAGGCACTTCATGGTTTGTATGATTGTTGGGGTGGCTTGGGTCTATTTTGAAGACCATTATGTTTCAGCCATATATCATCAACAACCCCATATTTATCATGAGGAGGGAGAGACTCATTGGGTGGATGTGCCCTTTGGGAGAGAAGGCCTCCATTCTTTTTTCAGCACATGCTCCAAGGGGAGTATGGGAGATGATATGGTCACCATGTTCAGCCATTTTTTTTTCCATGAGGTGAACCATATGATTGCTTGGATGCCATATGATGATGAACTCCAACTCATCACATATGAGATGTTTTGGGTTAGCTTGATTCGCAGTGTTGGAGGAGAGATCCTAGGGGATCTAGACTTCATATTGCCTCTTGAAGGCAACACTATTGCAGCCCAAATTAAGCTTTCACTCCACACTTATAATAAGTGGAGAAGAGGAAAACATGGGGTAGGCTATGAAGCTTACCAAGTTCAGAAATTCAGCCCACCTATTTCTCATGAGCAAAAGGTGGAGGAGTACTTTCAGGAGTTGCCTAGTTGGAAGGTGACTCATTTTGCTTGTTGATTGCTTGGGGGATGGAGCATCTACATGAGGATATTTCAGACTCCATGCCTTGAGTGGAGGACCTTTTTTTTAGTTTATCCTTTCTCTTGCTTTAGGAAAATCAAGTTTTGGGAGGGGAGGACTGTAATGTTCCAAATTTTGCAATAAGGTAATTGGAACATTAATTTTTCTTTTATGATAATAAAAGGAATAAAATGGGTAAGGGATCCCATGTAGTAGAAAAATAAATTCTCCTAAGGTGCAAAGAGTCACTTAAGTGACTAAATTTGGCATTCCCTAGTGTGAAAAGGGCCAAAAGCAAGTTAACTAGACCATGGTTGACCAAGTCAACAACGTGGCTAAGAGGAGAATCTTGCTCATGAAGATTGCACAGTTTGGAAAGGATGGAAATTAGAGGATGAGAGAAACCCTAATGGGTGGGGTCCATGGAAAGGAAGCATTCATTGCATAAAAAGGTGAAGGAGAGCCATTGTTCATTTCGTGCTTGAGAATTTCGAATTGCAGCTCTCTTCAGTTGTTCAACTGAGATAGCTTGTGCTGCTTAGCACGAGGGAGATTTCTATTTAGGAATCTTATCTCCTTCATTGGAAAGCTTTGGAGGAGTTGTTCTTCATCTTCCTCACATCCTGGCTTGAGGCCAAAGCCATCTCTTTCAGCCACAGCACTTTTGTTGGGCAGATTCATTGGAATTGTTGGAGGTAGCAGTGAGGGATCATCATCCCACCATTTCCTTAGCTAGTTTCGAAGAGGAGGAGGCCTTCTTTCTCTAAGAAATCAACAAAGGAAATTTCCGGAGCTTTATTGCAGATTTTGGCGTAAGGCCAAGTGTTTCATCTCATCCCCAATGTAGACACTCCCTGTTATAGCGTTATTTTCAGAGGGCATTTGTAGGAGGATTCACCGGGGGAATCAGAGAGTGTAATATTCAGTGAAAGGGCCAGCCTTTCACTTAGAAGATCATTGGAGGAGGTTGCTATATTATTTGTAGCATTCTTTCCCTTCTCCATCCATGTATTATTATTGAGTTGCAGCAGCTACACTACAACTCCAGCATTTTTGTATTTTATCATTTTGTACATGTATTGCAACCAATCCTTCGAAGGATTGTTAGTTAGTTATTTTCAGGGGTTGAGGGCTTTCTCCCCCTAATTTCTTGAGTTTTTAATGATATATCATCATATTTCCATATTATGTGTTGTAGTCTCCTCATGTAACTATGCAGTCATGGCTAGGGCAGCAATATGTAGGAATGTAGTCTTGAGTTTACATGTATATTCTTGATTGAGGTTATCTTGAGAGGGATCTTCCTCAAGATTTGTATATTATTTGCTATTGCTACTTTATATATCAGCCATGCACTCTTTTTATGCATTATGATGTATTATTTCACTATTGTTCATTATTGAAGCTTAGGTGTTGCTGTGGCTCATTTCTTTTGAGCAAGATCTTCCCGAGGAATAAATATTTGCATAGCTATAGGGGGAGTCTGAGGAAGGGCTAGATAGCCTTCGGTTCTCATCCTCTCTTTAGAGGTGAAATAACTGGTAAAATCCCTCTCAGTCCATCTCTGACATAGCCTTGTTCATATTTCTGATAAAGGAACATTTCAGTGGTGTAAAAGCTGCTGATTTCCATTTCGGAACATTACAAATATTCCCTATGAATAAATTCAAACTAATTTTTTCAAATGAGACTTATGTAATTCGAAAAAAATACACATCTTTTTATTGTTTTTGAGGAGCTCGATATTGAAGCTAAATTATCTCTATGATTTTGGATCCTCAGTATCTGAAATTGGGCCTTGTAGTATCCCTTTGAATCTTCTTTCAAATTCCATAGGTCTAACTTGATTTGGATTCTTCAAGACAAAGTTATGCCAAATCTCCCACAATGACCTAATTATGGACTGGTTCAGTAGAGCGACCTTGTATGGCATGCCATGTGTCATTGTTTCCTCCTTTGGCTTTGAAATTGATACAGAGGAAACTACGGTCTGTGTAATGGTGGCCACTTTATACAAAATTCCAATCCAATGCTTAGAGAGAGAGTTATGAAGATTTTCCCACGGTCACCTCTTTGATATGAAATTCGGGAGCCTAAAAAATCCCTAACTTCCATAGACCCTATCTCCGAAAATATTTCGAATCAAGCTTTGAATTTTTTCCTCGAAGTTCCACCGGATTGCGGCTTCGCTCTGTGAAACTTTTTGCTTCTGAACCCTTATATAAAAAATGTTAAATTCAATGATGACCTATTTAGGTTAAATTCAGGGACCTACAAAAATCCCTAATTTTCACAGATTATATCTCTCAAACTATTTTGAACCAAGATCTGAAAATTTTCCACGACGTTCCTCATGATTTCGAATTCGTTTTGTAAAAATTTCATCTTCTAAACCTTCGTAGAAAAAAATTATAGTGAAAATGCCACAATGACCTGTTTGGAGCAGTGAAACCATAGAATCCAAAGCTCTGATACCAAATGTTATAGAACTAGCTCCAAAAATAGAAGAAAAGAGATATCAATGCCTTAGAAATTAGCCACTTCGAGGGGGAAACCTCTAATACATTACATAAATGAACAATTCTTGGATGATAGAAATGACCAAAACCTCCTTCTATATATAGGAGTCCATGGAGCCACAATGTAATCGTAGCCAATCTAACAATAATAATGTAAGGGAACAATAACAACAATATTGGGCTTACAGGGGTACAACAATAACAACAAGGGGGCTACAATAATAATAATAAGGGACTAAACTAGTAATATATGGACCTAACAGTCTCATACTTATCTGAGAATTTCTAAGAAGCATTGCTCGTTTAGGTCATTAGCTGCATTATCATCTATTAGGTCATGGATACATTTTTCATTAATTTATAAATCAAAACATGAGGAGAGACATACATCATCACTATCATAATACATGCTTGTAACCAACATAATAACAACATAAATATCAAGGATACATCAGCCATAAAATCCACATATAAACCAATACATTTACACATAATATGTCAAGGAAATGAGCTCTTATTAATGAATGCAAAAGCCAACCTGGGATGGGACTACCACGTTCCACCCGACCATAGTTTTTCTGAGCCAAATCTCTCTTCATCCGATGACCCTGTGTCATATTCCAAGCATGAATATGGGACTCAAACCTAAAGAACCAACCAATGGATCCTGAGGGTAAACAACCTCACCCTCATTAATAGAAACCATACTTTACTGCAATCCATCCTGGATCACTAGTCCAAAACAATAAACATGTAATAACATGCTTTACCATGATCTCCACTAGATCAATAGGCCAAAACAAGCATGAATGCTACCAGATTTCTCTAGCTACAATGTGGGGAATTTTCCTGTCTCATAGTTTGTTAGGATTTACCACAATCCACACTATATCACTAGGCTCTAAATTGAGATGCACTTTCCAAGATTTACTGTATATATCCCATCCCAAGATTCCTATGCCTTATGGAGAGAACCCACCTCTAGGATTTACCGAAATCGACACCAGATCACTAGGCCCTAACTAAGGAAACACACTATCTAGATTTATCGCAACCCATAGTATAGTTTACGGGTTACTAGGACATGTGTTATATCATTCAGAGATCCACCTCACTCAGATTAGAATCCATCCAAAAATCTAGCTCAACCAAAATGTGAAAACCCCATCACACCATAGTTATCCATAAATCGAAAGGCTAGGCTAAAAACATTGTCACCCATGGAAAAACCCATGCCATGATAACAAACAACCACATGCAATACCATGCATTCCAAATGAAATCACACATGAAAATCTATACCTGCAAAGAATCATGTTGTAGCTGCTTGATCCTGCTCTTCATTTCTTTCTCCTTCTTTCCTCTTGCCTTCTTTTCCTTTCTTGATCCAATACCAAAATGCTCCAAGAAAACTCTAAATTTCCTAGGCTGAGAGAGATAAAGAGAGAGAATAATGAGAGAGCTCCAAAATTGAAATGATAAAAGATACATTGACTAAAGCTTTTCAACTAATCTTCAGAATAATTTTTATTAATGAGGCCTCTATTTTCTTTGTTTTCCATTATTTTCCTTCCCTTTCCTCCTCACATGAAACTTGTGACCTTTCACCTTCCTTTTTCTCTTATTTTCCATTATTTTCTTAAATAAATTCCAAATAATTCCTCTTTCCTTTCCAAATCCTTTTCCATTGCCTTTGCCAATTTCCTTTAGCCATAATAACCAAGTTGAACACCCACTAGGATGTTTTTTCCACCTTTCATCTTGGAATAAGTGTCCCATCAACCATGGTTATTAATTATCCTTTATTAACTTTTATTACATGGAATTTTCACAAAGCTTGTTACATAACCCCCCTCGGGGGAACACCATCCTCGGTGTTCAATGACACCTACAAACCAACAAATCGCTGAAAATAAAGCATACTGCCTATGGAGCTTTATAACGCAACTCATTGCATTATTGGAAATCACATCCATATATACGACCATACTGTCTATGGAGCTTTATAAATCAAGTTCGATAAAATATTTATAATAATATACACATATCCACATTTTCTCAACCAAAAAATAAAAGGATATGATACTTGTATTAACAAAAAGGGAATACAGAGGATCAAACCTCCACCTTAAAAGTAATTCTAGGATTCACCTCCTTCCTAGGAAGTCAAGAATCCATTGCCATAGTTAAAATTGCATCTAATGTCCAACGGTACAATCCTACGCAACTTCTCCTCTTAGTTAATAGTTACCAACTCATTTTTCAAGGGCACACACCCAATGTGCATTTGATTCCATTTGGAAATGCTAACGACAAAAAAAATTACATCCCCAAACTTCCCTTCTCTAATATACAGTCCCTTTGGAAATTCGATCATCACCTTCCGTACAAGCACTCACCTTCGAAGTTCCCCGACATCCCCTATCCCTGATGATCCATCCCTTGGCAAGGATTCCTCTCATTGAAAGGTAAAAGAACCAAGGAATATACCTGCCTAAAATCATCATATTGTTCATAGCATGCTCAAGGCAATAAATGGACACTATTGGGTACCAGTGTCCCATAATGGCCCTTCTCCTGAAGTGATTTGCCAACATATTACTGTCTGTTTCAATTCCTTTTGGTGTTGCTGCTAATGCTTGCAATTGGTTTCAACCACCCAACCAAAAATTTTGTTCCTCCTATACAAGCACATAACTTCCGTTAGATTCAAAATAAATTGAAATATATCCACATCATACCTCAATGGTAGCTCGTTAATAAGGTACACTTGCAATTTTATTCACTTCTTGTCACAAAAAGTAGGGAAAATTTTAAGGATGGATATGTATTTGAAAATTTTGAAACCTTGGCGAATATAACTAATCTTGAATAGAAAAAATGTAAACTTTTGGATGACATTTTTGTAAAAATATCTAAATTTTTTATTATATTATATTATTATATATAAGATCTTGGAAATTTTTAAGATAAAATAATTTCATACTATAAAATTTGGGCGAATTAATTGTAGAAAATAATGGAAATTGGTGACTATTTTTTTGGGAAAAAGTATAGAAAATTAGCCCACCTGCAAATCTTAGCCACTAAAATTTTCTGTGACAACAAGTCAAACTAGTTTTTTGATCCAATCATCATGTATAAAAATATCACATCTGGTTAGCTCAAAACACAACCATCATAAATTAAAATAATGAATAACATGAAATCACCATAAACCATAATCATAAATCACATGTAACTGTAATAAATCAGAATCATATATAACATGCATAATAAGAATGAAATAAAATATCGATACTCATCCTTCATCAGTCCTTACTTCTGCCTTTGTTCTTTTTGTACACACATCGGATCGATTGCCACACTTGGAAATAACGCATTGCCTTTTATTCTCTTCAACCACGTACACATACAAACAATGTACATCACATGCACACATCCACACATGACGTACAACACCACACAATACATACATCCACACTGACATAAAACACATAAACCTATACCTGGTGTGAAATACAAAAAAATACATATACATATACAAATTATAGCACAATGAATATACATGTCACGCTAGCATGAGTACACCATGAAAATACATAGTACCGCATTCCTACAACATACCGAGTATGACTTGCACACAATATTGCATGTATACTAGTACCATATTGTAATGTTCCAAATGGGGAAAAAAGGCTCAGTAGGGAATATCTTAAGATATTCTACTATGGATTCACAGCAGTATGGAACCGCACCAAAAATTTCTAAACCAAAGATAGACTGAAAGGGCTTTTACTGGATGTGTCACCTCTAAGGAGAGGGCGAGATCGAGAGGCTACATGGCCCATTTCAGACTCTGTCTATAGAAAGTTGGTGAAACATAGAAAGGGAGGAAATAACACACTCCTATTGGAGCTTTCAGCCCTTGGTATTCTTATATATTCAGATCTAAAGAGGGAATCCAAAAGAGGACAAAAATCCCAATAAGGAAGGAGCGGGAAATTCCTACTTCAGGAAATTATGCAACAGGCTCAAGGAAAACGTTGTATAGGCAAGGTGGTGAAACATTAACACAGTCCAGGGATGGGATTCCCTATATTAGGATATTTGGGACCTCCATGCTGAATTTTGGCTGAAAAAAATGTGTTTAAGGACCTTAAACAGATCTCCCACGAAGCTGACTAGCTAAAAATCAGCTAAAGAGAAGAGCTGCTGCAACATGAAAACCCAGCAACCAGAATTGCGTAGTTTTTCCCAGTAATCACTGCAGATAAGCCATAAGGCTCAGAATTAAGCCATAGGACAACAAATCAGCATTATGGAATATTATCCCATTAACATACAGAAAATCACATGAAATAATAGTGCAGAAATCCACTAAAATGACATCTTCGGCATTTATAAAACTGCAGAAAAGAATGGAATGCGTCCCTCTAAGTGTGCTTCAGTAGATAAATAATGGAGTTCATATCTATGGCAGATATATGGTTGTAATATCAGATCCATACCCGATCTGGAAACTACTCAGCCTCTTCTACAAGTCCCCTTTGGGGTTTTTACAAAATATGGCACAAGAAGATGTAGATCTAAATTTTAATACATGGAACTGTAGGAAACTTCTAGAAATTGCTGAAGATGATTATTATTACAGTACATAAGATCTGAACAATAGATATCAGCAAGATACATGTTGAATCTTCAAGATGAGAGGCAAGCCTCAATCATTAGGAAGCAAGTACAACGAGAGAAATACAACTAGCAGTAAAAATCAATACCTGAAATAACACATTTCACTAGAGAAACATCGTTGTAGCTTGAGATGAATGTTACAATAGATGAAATATACAGATCTGAAATAAAAATACAACAGAGATCCTCTTTCGGGTGGTCACAAGACACCCTCCCTGAGAGAAATCCCTCAAAACATCTAGATCCTTGCAGATCTGAATCACCACTTACTGCAACTTCATAGTAGCTGCAAAACCCTCAACAGGACCAGTGCTGCTAATGGAGATGTAGCTTGGCCAAAATGCTAGATAGTGGAGAAATGCAGCACATCCTCCTCCAAAGAGCTACTCCATGGAAGGAGAGAGGATTCCTAAACAGGAGATCCTCCTTCTCTTGCTAAACAACAAAGAGAAGTAGAGTTGCTCAAGCAACCTCTAATTTGAAATATCATCAACAACCTCTTCATGTGCCTTCTCCTCCTTTTTATAACATTAAGGTCTCTTGGAAAACCCTAAACCACTTCATCTCTTTGGCCCCTTTCACGCTTGGAAACCCCTTCTAGAACAGTGCAGTCCATCAAAGAGGTTCAATGAACCTAGACAGTGTTGGTTGACTTGGTCAAATAGGATCTCCTTTGGTGGTCTTGATCCTTTCACACTTGCAAGTTTTTATTAAAGTGGCTCAATATGCCTCTTTTCACATAGGCACTGATTTATTCTTGAGTTTTAGGAGTTTTTCATATACTCCTTTCCATTTTATTCATCAGTACATAAAATTAAGACAAAATGAAATGTTCCAATTAGCTTGGGCTAATTAGGAACATTACAATCCTCCCCTCCAAAAATTGTTGCTTGCCCTCAAGCAACTGCAAGGTGAGTGCTACAAAATTTCCTCCTTGGTGACACCAACATAATATAAGCTTCCTCCATAAGCCAAGTGCTCACCAACCCATCCATGTCTTGCTCCTCCAATGTTCTCATGAGATGCAATTAGCTCATCCCATAAGGATACAATAGATCGTATGAAACAAACATGGTTTTCCCCATGCTCTCTATGGAATATGAGACATTCAATACATGGAGAGTGGTCCTCTCATGAGGCATATTCCATCCTTCATTCTTTTTTCCTATGCCACATCATCATGGCTGAAAGTGTGATGCATGTTTGGTCCTTTGGATCAGCACCCTTCTCTTTGCAAAAATCCCCCTTTTTCCTCTCAAGGGAGTGGCTCAAATCAGAAAATTTTGGAGCCCAAAATTGGCCAAGAGGCTCACATGATATATCATTTCTTCCTTGGAATATTTGGCCTGCAAAAACATGGTGTAAGAGTGCATTAAATCAGAAATAAAAACATGTGTAACATGATCATGTTCTACACCAATAATCTTTCTCCAACTAAGAGAGAGATGCATGGTTCCATTTCCTTCCTCAAGAGAAGGAAGAGTGGGCTGATTCAACCCTCCCAAAGAGTCATGTTGCTGATCCATCTCTACATGGCCCATGCCTCTTTTACAATGCTGATGTAACCCTCTTTCAAATCACTCCCTATGCTGCTCCAAACCATAGTACAATAGGTGGCCATCCCACCACCTTCTTGCTGCAACAAGCTTCTTCAAAGCTTGAGAATAGTGGAGGATGATAGGTGTTGGTTGAATATGATTCAAAAAACACATGTCATGCTCTAAATTCTTCCATGTGAGGGAATTTCCTTCATGACATAACTTCTATACATGGCTCTTTGTAAAAAGAACAAGATACACTATGAAGTAACGATGCAGTATTCTATCCTCCTCTTGAAGTATGAATAGATATGGGAGATCTCACCCACCATGAACAAATTCACCCAATGTTTCATCCCTCATCTCATGAATGGGGCATCAATATCATGATATGAAAAAATCCCCTTATGCCAACCCATGAGACGATTGTAATTTCTCCCAAGCCCAAGTACATACAAGATTTTGAAATGCATCTTAAATAAAAACGTATGTACATATATTGTAGGAAAAAGTAGCTGCATGGACGTGGAGCTTATCATGTGATGTCCATACCTCTTCCTTGTCAACCCAAAAACCCATGCCTTATTCTTATGCATCCTCCTCTTGAAATAAAAGGCATGTGACAAGAAAATCAAAAAAATTCGGGAGTGTTTAAACTCACCCAACAAGAACCAGCGCAGGCTGTCCTTTTCCTGCATCAAATCTGAATGTGGTAAGTGGTTCAAAAGCCACTTAATTTTTTCTCCCTTCATCCCACCATGGATGAAAGCGAGAATTATATTTGGTGCCTTAATACAACACCCATCATGGTGTAGAATCTCCCTTAGCCCATCAAGGGAGTGGCCATGTTTAAGAACAATCTGACCCATAGTTGGCCATGAAGCTTGTATGATATAACACTCCTCTTGGGATTCGTGGGCTGAAAATATGAAGTAATAAAATGCATGCAACCATAAAATTAAATTTTATTCTCATAAGCATGCATCTTACCCAAAGTCTCCAGCGTTGTGACAGTTTCCCCCTTGGGAAGAGATGACATTGATGCACAAGGTTGAGGGAACACTTTTCTCTTCTGCTCATCATGGGAACTCCTTGGTGGAATTCCTTCAAGTAGGGAGACATCAAGGCATAGATCATGAGAAGATGTAGGGACTGATAAGTCCTTTATTTTCTTGCATTTATCTTTTAGCCTTCTTTGTGCAACATGTTTCTGAAATACAGAGGGGAAAAAGTTTCTCACCATTTGAAGCTTTCCCTTCCCTCCGTCTTCTGCAATCTTCAAGATATCACCATCTGATAATTATGGCACATGCTGCCCATGTATTGTGCCATAATCGCTATGTGTGAGATTCTTAGGAACTCCTTGCAAAAATGCAAGAGCTTCTCTCCTTGGAGTAGTTTCTCCTTCTTATTCTTCATGCAGTACTAGAGGTCCTCTTGCAATGTCTACGTTGTCACCCCTAGCCTTTTCTTCAGAGATGAAACATGCCTCATCCTAAATAGGAGAACTTAGATATTGGTCTTCTCTTGAAGGAGGGATCCCCATGTATTCTTCTTTCTCTTGATACCTCATAAAGGTTTCACTGCAGCTTCCCTCTTGAGAAGAGGACCCTTCACCCAAAGGAGATCTGATCCTTGGCAGTGCATCCGATAGACTCACTCCTTCTCTTTCCCTCTTCATGAAGGAGTCACTATCAAAATTTTGAGGCTCTGATGATATGGCTGAGAGCACATATCCATAAGATGAGGATTCTGGATGTTCCTCATGCACGGATCTTGCAGATCTGACTAGAAGATCTTCTCTTTCTTGAAAATCCTTGGGAGCTTCACTGCTTCTTCTTTCTTATTCTTGCACAAACTCTTTGGAGAGGTTCTTATTAGATTTAAAGAGATGAGAGTAATCTCATCCTCTCCATACTTTATGCTTCTTCTAAGCACTTCTCTGATATCTTGATCTCACAGGCTGAGCTAGAGATCATGCTTTGATACCACTGTAATGTTCCAAATGGGGAAAAATAGGCTTAGAAGGGAATATCTTAAGATATTCCACTATGGATTCACAACATTATGGAAACACACTAGAAAATTATAAACCAGAGATAGACTGAAGGGGCTTTTACTGGATGTGTCACCTCTAAGGAAAGGGTGAGATCTAGAGGCTACCTGGCTCGTTTCAGACTCTGTAATAGAAAGTTTGTGAAACACAGAAAGGGAGGAAACAACACACTCCTATTTTATTTTTCAGCCCTTGGGATCTTTATATCTTCATATCTAAATAGGGAATCCAAAAGAGGAGCAAAAACCCAATAAGGAAGGAGTGGGAAATTCCTACTTCAGGAAATTCTACAACAGGCTCAAGGAAAACGATATATAGACAAGGTGGTGCAAAAATAACACATACCAGGGCTATGATTCCCTAGCTTAGGCTATGTGGGACATCCATGCTGAATTTTGGCTGAAACAAATGTGTTTAAGTACCTTAAACAGATCTCCCACGAAGCTGACTAGCTAAAAATCAAAGAGAAGAGCTGCTGCAACATGAAAACCCAGCAACCAGAATTGGGTAGTTTTTCCCAGTAATCACTGAAGATCAGCCATAAGGCTCCGACTTCAGCCATAGGAAATCATATCATCATTATGGAAAATTCTCCCATTAACATACAACAAATCACATGAAATAATAGTGCAGAAATCCACTAAAATGACATCTTCGGCATTTATAAAAATGCAGAAAAGAATGGATTGCGTCCCTCTAAGTGTGCTTTAGAAGATAAATAATGGATTTCAGATATATTTCAGATCTATGGTTGTAACATCAGATCCATACCCAATCTGGAAACTACTCAGTGTCTTCTACAAGTCCCCTTTGGGGTTTTTACAAAATATGGCACAAGAAGATGTAGATCTGACTTTTAATACATGGAACTGCAGGAAACTTCCAGAAATTGCTGAAGATGATTATTATTACAATATATCAGATCTGAACAATAGATATTAGCAAACTAAACATTTAATCTTCAATATGAGAGGCAAGCCTCAATCATAAGGAAGCAAGTACAATGAGAGAAATACAACTAGCAGTAAAAAGCAGTACATGAAATAACATAGTTCACTAGAGAAACAACGTTGTAGCTTGAGATGAATGTTACAATAGATGAAATATACAGATCTGAAATAAAAATATGACAGAGATCCTCTTCTGGGTGGTAACAAGACACCCTCCCTGAGAGAAATCCCTCAAAACATCTAGATCCTTGCAGATCTGAATCACCACTTGCTGCAACTTCACAGCAGTTGCAAAACCCTCAACAGGACCAGCGCTGATAATGGAGATGTAGCCTGGAAAAAATGTTGTATAGTGGAGAAATGCAGCACATCCTCCTCCAAAGAGCTACTCCATGGAAGGAGAGAGGATTCCTAAACAGGAGATCCTCCTTCTCTTGCTAAACAACCAGGAGAAGTAGAGTTGCTCAAGAAACCTCTAATTTGAAATATCATCAACAACCTCTTAATGTGCCTTCTCCTCCTTTTTATAACATTAGGGTCTCTTGTAAAACCCTAAACCACTTCATCTCTTTGGCCCCTTTCACACTTGGAAGCCCCTTCTAGAACATCGCAGTCCATCAAGGAGGTTCAATGAACCTAGACAGTGCTGGTTGACTTGGTCAAATAGGATCTCCTTTGGTGGTCTTGACCCTTTCACACCTGCGAGTTTTTATTCAAGTGGCTCAATATGCCTCTTTTCACATAGGCACTAATTTATTCTTGAGTTTTAGGAGTTTTTCATGTCCTCCTTTCCATTTTATTCATCAGTACATAAAATTAAGACAAAATGAAATGTTCCAATTAGCTTGGGCTAATTAGGAACATTACACATATGCACAACATATACACAATACCACCTGTACACAACACTATCTGCACAAGGTGTGCACAACACGACACGTACACGACACCACCTGTACAACGTTTACACAATGTGAAATGTACGCCGCACCACCTGTACAATGTGCACACAATACTACATATACACAACACCACATGGACGACATGTACACGACACCACACATACATAGCGCCACATTCACGACATGTACATGAAACCACTTGCACAGAACACCACATTTACAACATGTACACAACACCACGTGCACACAACACCACGTACAATCATGCACACAACACCATATGCATACAACACTACATATCCAACATTCACATAGTACGATATGTACACAACACCACATATCCAACATGTATATAGCACCATCTATACCTAGCACTACATATGAAATATACACACAACACCATATATATAATTGGCATACAATATCATACGTACACAATACTACCTATGTTACATGTACACATCACTATAGGTACAATCACTAAATATACAATCATGCACAACATATACACAAGAGTAGTACTGCACATCCATAGACCACACACTAACTCCACAAGCAACCTTGCTTCTATTGTCTTTCCACTATCCATGCTTATCCTAGCATATCGCAAATCACACTACTTTCACTTTGTTGATGTACCCCTCAACATTCCCTTTCTATAACATAAACATATGCATAGTACAAGCATATAATATCATTTCACGTCCACATGATATTGAACTCATATATGTGTCAAATTTACTCTTCCCACTTGATAACTCATAAGACCAAGAACCTCTTCATGCAATTCACCTACATAATCAATCATTCCTCCACATAAATGATCCTTGAAAAACCTGTCATATAGTGACATAGATACATACCTACATACATATATATAATCATTAGCATAAAAAAATCATGATCCTATCATACAACGACATACATACACACATATATACATATAAAAATTAGCATTAAACAATCATGATCCATGATGAACCTATCATAAATGACATACATACATGTATACACATCTAAACATAAACATAACCATGATCACAACACAATTTCTAGATATCATAAGGTCTAAATTAAGTTAACTTCATTTATTTGTGCACACCATGCGCAACATTGAGAAAAACCATTCCCAACATAGCCAAGGAATCCGACACCTCAGATCCATTTAGTTTACCCTTCATGTTTCGTTTCTTATGTTTGTACTTCCATCGTGCATTTATCACAATAGACCCAACTAGTCAAACCGACTATCATACTCTTGCCTTCCACTACCCTTTACTCATGCATCGAGCTTCACTTGGGTCTTACATTACCCGTTTGGTACCACACAACTCTCCCAGAGATCCATTATATTTCCTCTTTCCCAACAAATTCCCAAGACTCTCGAAACATACAGAGAAAGAACAAGATAAATCAAGAAGAATATGATGAAAAACAAAAATAAATACGGCACTCCAAAAAACTGGCATGATCATGCACCAAACATAAACAAAACTTCAAATCAAGCACAAACAAATTACAACGACCAAAATCATAAAACTAGCAACCAATACCATGACTCAATCCCCATGGGTTCCCAATGCTTCCAAGGGAAAGCTCAACCTCAACCTTCTTCAAGATTTCATGGCAGTCTCTTTTTCCATGCAATCCCTTGCATCATACTGCTATAAACACATAATTATTTTTGTATAATATAAACATGCAATATACCAATTACCTTACTTTTTTATGCTAGGAACACTACCTTGTATATGAACACATACATATATCATCTCTCAAGGGACTCCAATCCCTTGACCAATCCAACTATAACTAGAAACCAATTTTTATACCTGTCAAATACATGTTCATAAATATAGCACATTTCTACATAATTCCGGACAATATTATGGTTAAGAAGACCTCATGTTTCCATGCAAAGTGCACATTGTTTTGGAACTGCAGTTCCCAAACATTGGCAAAGGAATCCTTATCCTATTCATTTATTTTCCTTGATGAAATTGAGTCCTACTATGTATTGTCACATCACCCATCTATTGGTTATATAGACACATAAACTATTAGCTTGTTATGCTAATAGCAAGCATATTTCCATGCAACTATTCACACATGTCAATCACATGTTCCAAATATCAAGACATCATATCGATTAACTAAAATCAACCTCTACCAAGAATAACAGCCATGTCATAATCAACTAATAGTAAAAATCATAATAATACAACTGTCACCGACTTATACTCAAGTACATATCAACTATCTCAACACATAGTGTGTTAGTACAACAATCTTAAAAAAATATCATTACTTCATGCAATCTTATAGACACATGCTCATATCATGCAACTAGTCAAACTTTCAAACAACTATAAATGTTCCATTTTAGATAAGTCAACTAGAAGACATATTAGACACCAAACACTCAAACACCATATAAACGACATATTGAAAGATTTAAACACCAAATAATTGACATAATAAAACTCATACCTTAATTTATCTCAGGGGAGGTTACCTTTTCTGAACAATCAATCTAATTAGCACGACATAACTTCACAACATATCAACTCAGTCATAAATAAGGTCATGCTAACGATAACAATAACTAGGTAACATGTTGACCTCATAAGCTCATAAAGAATTGTAATTCATGCATACAATCACATATGCACAGTCAGTCTAGATTAGTACACAAAATAGCACAAATATGTCGACTCGTACTTGAATTTCATAGCCATAATTATATACACAGACCAATCCAGATCAACACGATACATATAACATCAAGATCTTAATGCAATAACCCTAATCATCAAGTTAAATAGAATGTAACAAAAAACAATTAACATATAACAGAATTATCAACAATATAAAACATAACCATCAGGATAACTAACATAAAACAACAACAATGGGTATAACAACATGTTACTATCATTCATGACTATTCGACACATGTGCATATGACCACATTAATTTACTAGCATCTACCATGCATGTAACCACAACAACAATAGAATGAAAAACCTATATATATAAGTAACCCTAATTATTATGAAAATCATTAACCACATACCTACATGCCAACATACAACATAGATGACAATATACTCTTACCCCGAGGTCCAATGTTGTGACCTCACCTTGCTGATATGCATCTCCTCCTCTATCTCAATCAACACATCAACATCATAACATATCAACAACATCATGATGACCTAAAATGCATACAATGACCTTATACATGACAACCTTCACCATGAAAATGCATGCATAACAACATATAGACACTGACAAGCATAATAAATTCATATACAACCATACACTCATGACAACACATCGCACAACAACACCATCAACCTTCACATGGCAGCACCATTGAATCTATGACCAATGGCATGCATATGCAACAAGCACATAGACCACAAGCATAAGGAGCACATATGGAATCAGCATGAATTCACGACTAACACATCGCCCATCTTGTCTGAGGGGTGAACCACACTCTGATACCACTATGTGATGTTAGATATGACCCAGAGAGAGCACAACTTGCTTTAATACCACTCTTTAAAACCCTCCTCCCATATCTACCCAAGTAACCAAAAAACCGGGGTAAACATGCGACAAGAGCCTACTACGATCTTATTCAACCTCCTAGGTGACCTTAAGGAAGTGGAATCGATGGAAGCACATCACGCAGACCTTCCGCATTAGCAACAAAAATCCTAGGAGCCATCCCAACAACTCAGGTAATCAACTCTTGGGTCCCACTAAGTTCTTAGACCATTAAACCCCCAGGCACTCCCACAATATGGGTATGGGTACATTTGAGAGGCTCTGAATGCTCCCATAGCATGGGCATGCATGCATCCAAGGAATTTTTTCCTCAGACCTGTGCTAGCGTACCCTAGATTTCAGCCAATGTTTCACACCCAGAGCCGAGGTCACTGCCCAGAGATCAATGACAAGTTCAAAAATGAATTATAACATTGGAACAATGATACATTTGCAAAAAAATTGACAAGGTCTAGACTAGACCCCTGCTAGCCATGACAAAAATTTCATCGAACGTGTCACACATATGCAATCTATAGGTTTAAACAACATATCTGAGCATAGGGGTCTCATACTTATCTGTGAATTGCTAAGAAGCATTTTTCCCTTACATCATTAGTTTCATTATCGGATATTAGGTCATAAATAAATTTTTCATTCATTTACAAATCAAAACATGAGGAGAGACATACATCATCACTCTCATAATGCATGCTTATAACCATGATAATAATAACAAAAATATCAAGGATACATCAGCCATAGAATCCACATATTTACTAGTAAATTTACACATAATATGTCAATGAAATAATCTATTATTAATGAATGAAAAAGCCAACCAGAGATGGGACTACCATATTCAACCCAACCATAACTTGGCTGAGCCAAATCTCTCTTCTGCCAATCAGCCCTTGTAGTATTCCAAGCATGAATGCAGGAGTCAAACTAAAAGAATGTACTAGGGCATCCTAAGGCTAAACCACCTCACCCTCATCAATATAAAAAAATATTTAATGCAATCCATCCTGTATCACTAGGCCAAAATATTAAACATGTAATAATAGGATTTAACATGATATCCACCAAATCACTATGCGAAAATAAGCATGGATGCCATAAGATTTCTCCACCTACATGGTGAGGAATTATCTCATCTCCGAGTCTCTTAGGCTTTAATGCAATCCACACTAGATCGCTAGGGCCTAAACCAAGACCCACTCTCCAGGCTTTATCGTATATCCCATTCCAAGATTCCTAGGCCTGCTAGAGAGCAACCACCTCTAGGATTTACCGCAATCAACACCAAATCACTAGGCCCTAACCGAGGCAACCCACTATTCGGCTTTGTCGAAACCCACCGTCAGATTTAGGGGTTACTAGGCCATGTGTTCTATCATTCAAAGATCCAGCTAACCTAACTTTGAATCCATTCGACAATCCAGATCAACCAAAACATGAGAACCCCATCACACCATGGCTATCCGAAAATAGCAAGGCTATGATGAAAAAATTGTCACCCCTGGAAAAACCCATGCCATGACAAAAAAATATCACATGCAATATAATTCATGCCAAACCTGGTAAGGAAATCACACATGAAAATCGGTACCTGCAAAGAATCCTGGTGTATTTTTTTGATCTTGTGCTTCCTTTCTTGTGCATTCCTTCCTCTTTCCTTATTTTCATTTCTTGATCCAATTCCAAAGTTCTCCAAGAAAGCTCTAAGTTTCAAAGAGTCAAAGAGAGAGAGAAAGAGAATAATGAGAGAGCTCCAAAACTAAAATGAAAAAAGGTACACTAACTTAAGCTTGCAAACTGGTCCTCATAAGCCTTTTTATCAACAATGCCTCTATTTTCTTCATTTGCCATTATTTTCCTTTATTTTCCTTCTCATATGAAACCTGTGACCTTTCACCTTCCTTTTCTCCTATTTTCCATTATTTTATTAAATAAATTATTAAAAAATTATCTTTCCTTTCCAAATCCTTTTCCAATTCCTTTGCCAATTTCCTTTAGCCATAAGTGTCCCATCAACTGTGGTTATTATATTTCCTTTATTAAATTTTATTAGATGGAATTTTCACCAGGGATATTACAACTACTCTCAATGGAGATCCCACATGCAGCTCTATGATTGTTAGCCCCCTAATTTTCTCTATTTTTTCCATTTTCCCCTTCCTAAATCATAACCATTTACCTCTGTTTTACCTCTTTTATGCACCCTCATCTTGCACTAGTCCAAGCACGGTGACATATTTCGTATAAAATTTATTTTTCATATTTTTAATTCAAAATAGAATTAATTAATTATTTATTACATGATTTCTTACTTTTAATCACTCTTTGTAACTTATCAATATCTCCAATGTTTATTTGGTAGTTAGAGTAATTACCATGACCGCTGATCCTAGTGCAGGATCGGATCTTGCACCATTTCCAGCACAGCAAATCCTTGTAGCAGATCCGAACCTCCTTGATCACCACCTCGTTTTGAGCAGCTTCAACCACGACAACAAGATCAATTCAAAGGCAGCAGAGACCGAATCCGTGAAGGATGAAAGCTGGAGATTGGCTATGGCTATTTTTGCTAACTGTCTAATTTTTAAGGCCAAAAAGCTAAATTCTGCGTTTGGTTATGTAATCAGTTGACTGATCTATTTTGGCCTTTGGCCAAAGATCTATATAATGTATAATGTAAATAGGACTAGGGGGGGAGTTTTGATAGTAGAAGAGAACAGAGACATAGCCAGAGAAGTGATAACAGGTTGTTGTATTTTGTTATCGCTCGAATTTGGGCTGGACGATGTATTAATGTATGTACTTGCCTCAGTGAATTAATAAAAGGGAGCTCTGCCTCATGTTTCACAAATTGTGTTTCTGTATTTGAGCTGATGAATTGATTAAGGTACTAGGCAGTGTTTTTATTTAAAAGGGAAACACGCTGGTTGGCTAGGGCCCAACCAACCCAGCACATTTACCCCATTTCCCGTTTTCCTGCAATTTTTGTTTACATTGTCAAGTGTGATTTAATTTTAAGCACATGCATTCCTGTCTAAGTGAAAGAGGATCCGTTGTGTGAAGTAGATAAATTTCCTTTTCCTGCAATTTCTTTTCCTGCACTTGATTTCATATTGGTTTTCCTTTGCCTGGTCCAAGCAGGAGAAGTAACCCTGCACCAGTGCACGTTGGTGTGATATCTCCTATTCTGCAATCCTGTTCGATTGGTTTTCCCCGCCTGGTCCAAGCAGGAGAAATGAACCTGCACCAGTGCACGTTGGTGTGATGCAACAAGCCTTCTTAGTCTACTTCCCACAATATTCTTTCTTTCATTAAATGCTTATGACAGGATAAATGTATATTTATTGTTTCTTTATTGCTGCATTCTGTTAAGATCAGAAACATTCACTTTTTATGTGTGCAATTTGATTTAACATTATAATAGCACTTGCAATAAGCACACATTTTAAGAATTAAATGCTAAGTGTAGGAAGCTCTGATCCAGTGCAAGAACTAGTTTCTTGCCACAGGATCTGAGTGCTTTGAACCTAGAAAATTTCAAGCCCTTGCATGAAGTAAAAATCCTTTAGTAAAGACACCATTTATACCTTCTACATAAATCTATGTTCCTACACTAGTGCAAGCATACTGCGATAGTGCAGGACAGATTAGTGCAAGAAGGAAATCTCTAAAGGAGCAGGTTTAAGGGCCCATCTAATGAGACTGCTAGTGTCTTTGCTAAAGAAAAATAGACACTCAGTAGTTAAACAATAATTAGTTGGAGTGATTGCCTTTTTTCTTTAATTCCCACTTGCAAATGTATTCTTTCTTGTTCCAGTCCTAGATTATTTTGATGGTTCAAGTTGCCTTTTTTTCTCTTTTTAATTTGATTATGCAATATTTCCTTTAAAGAAAGTAGGGGTTTATATTAGGAAGATTCATACCATATCTGGAATTTCCTTTTCTTTGTCTCTAAGTTTATGGATCCCTCGGGTTGACAAATTAAGTGTTGAGGAGTTTTCTTAAGTGTAATTCCCGCACCCAACATTTTGGCGCTATTGCCGGGGAGGCGATTTGATTTGGTAAGAATTTTCTGATTATACAATAGAGGTAATTTTTTCTTTATTTTTGCAGTATTCTTTGGAAAATATTTTTTGAAGGAATTTTACTAGTGTTCATTGATTTCTGACAACATTTTTTACTAGAAGTTGTTTGTTATTTTTCTTTCTTTTTTGAAATGAATGCCTAGAAAAGGTAAGGATTTGAAGCCCACTAAGGGCCAAAAGAATTCTGAAAAAAAATTCTCATATTGTATCTCCTTCTGTAAGCAGGAAGCCCAATCCAATTCAAACCCATCACGCAGGAACAATCCACCTAGATTCTGGTGACAACAACTCAGGTGTGGATCAGCCTATTGTAAGTGGTACAAGTAAAATGGAAACAATGGTGGACCATGAAGATCATGTGGAAGGGACTGGTGAAAACTAGGTAAGTAAAGAACAACCCACTTTTGTGTTTCCAATTGTGGATCCTCATATTGTGGTGCAAATGAAGAATATTCCACCATCAACTCTCCCTCATTTCCATGGTAAAGTTCATGAAGAACTTGAATCTTTTCTATTTGAGTTTGATATTCTGTGTAGAATTTACGATTATTCAATTGACACTCAGAAGTTAAGATTATTTCCTGTTACTCTCAAGGACTCAGATCTACGCTAGTTTATGGGGTTAGGAGGAAACACTATAACCTCTTGGGATCAGATGAAGAGAGTGTTTTTCTCTAAATATCAAGAATATTGCAAGACTCGAGACATGCAGGATGATATTTTATAATCATACAAAATGATGATGAAACTCTTGAAGATTACCTAGAAATATTTCTGTATATTTTACAAAGGTCGAAACTTAATCTTGATCCTAGTACTATTAGAACCTTGTTCTTAAGAGGACTTACTGATAAAGCTAGAAATAATCTTAATCTGTTAGGACAAGATGATATTTCTCAGCAAATTTTTGAACAAATTTGTGAATTATGCAGGAAATTTTCAAGAAGTCAGTATAGATCCGGTAGAGGAACTCGAAATAGAAATAGAAAAATTGAATCTACTGATGCTATGATTATTGGACTAGAAAATAAAATGGAAAACATGAAAATTGATATAATTAATATTGTTACCAAACAATTAGACTCTTTAAAATTTCAGCAAGAACTCATAAAGGAACAAGATTCATTATGTATTTTGTGTCCTAAATGTAGAGACAAGCATCCTCCTAAATAATGTCCTCTTAATTTGAAAGAAACTAATAAGTGTGCTATTTGTGCAGAAGACCATGTCACAGAACAATGTCCCTCTATACCAGGACTTAAAGCTGTATTTATAGGGGGATAGCCTGAAGCTGAATAATTGTATGCTATGGGAGCAAGAAGGAATTGGCCTCAGGTAGGTACATGTATGGCTCCTGAATTTTCTCCACACTATCTTGGTTATAATTCACATGCATATTACTATCCTAACATTAATCAACAGTGGAAGTATGGGAATCAATATCAGCATGGGAAACCTTCATAACCATGGCAACAAGCTTGGAGAGGGCCAAATCACTCTCCATATTCCCACCAGCCACCTATGCAGTCATATCCATATACGCATACACCTTATTCAATGCCTCAACTTCTGAGTCAGTCTACTCCACCGTTGCCTTTACCTCCACCCTTTCGACCTCCTCACTTTCCTGCTCAACCTATGCCCAATCCTAACAACAATAAAGTAGTGCAAATGATCTATGAAAAAAACCCACCTTTACCATTTGAGTACCAGTCTATTCCAGTTGGGGTTCATGATATTCAATTAAGATTGGGAAGGACTGTAACATCAGAAAATTAGAAGAAACCTATAGTTATTGTTGAAGAGAAAGGAGAAGAGGAAACTCTTAACCATTGTCTGAAAGTTGTCACTAAGTAGCCCTTACCCTCTGAATCCTTGCCATATTCTTCCAACCAGCCTCCCTTCCCAAAGAGGCTAGTAATGGAAATAAGTGAGCCTATTTCTGAGACTAGTTTGGCATCCGAGCTTCAGAATATTTTCATTAAGATACCTTTGCTTAAAGCCATTAAAGAGATCCCCATTTGTACCAAGATTATTAAGGAAATTTGTCTCAAGAAACACGGGAGGAGGAGATTGGAACCCCAAACCATTCAATTTGTTGGTAGGGCAGCAGATTTGATGACGGGATGTGTGTCTATGGAAAAATATACTGATCCTGGAAACCATGTTGTCTCAGTTCATATTGGTAATGTCCTTGTCTCTAATGTACTTATAGACCTAGGGGCAACCATTAATTTCATGACTAAGAAAACCATGGATCAAATTTGGTTATCTCATCTTTGCCCTACTCCCACTGTGCTTGAATTAGCAGATAGATCTAAAATTAAGCCAGAAGGAGTATTGGATGATGTGATCATCTCATTAGAGTCTTGGGAATATCCTTTTAATTTCATTATGCTTCAGCCAAAGAACCCAGTAGGAGGACACCCCTTGATCTTGGGTCAACCATGGCTTGCTACGACATATGCATATATTGGATGTCGTTCTGGTGATATATATATTTCGTATGGAGATTCTAGGAAGAAATTTACCTTATAATCCCCTGCTAGATCCATTCAGGAGCTTAAAGATACTTTATAGTTGGATCAAAGTAGTGATGAGGAGACTCAGCCAATTTCCCTTATCCATCATTATATTGGGTCTTCACAAGAATATGAGATTCAATATTTCCTGAATAATCTAGACACTATGCCTAATTTTGAGCCATTGAGCCAGATTTTCAGCCTAGATTTTCAAGATAATCATGATTCTCATTCTTCTGTACCACTGCATTTGACCACTCCCTTGAGTACTCCTGAGCCTGACACTACTCTTGTTGAGATTAGCCCTTGTAAATCCTTGCATATTAGTTTAGATTTAGACTCATCTCAGCAAGAGCAACTTGTGAATTTTTTGCAAAACCATCTTAGTGCCTTTTCTTGGGGCTATGAAGATATGAAGGGTATTCTTCCTGAAAATTGTATACATCATATCTATATTCAGGAAGGAACCCTACCTGTCCAACAACCCCAAAGGTGAATGAATCCAGCTCTAACAAATATTGTGAAGGAAGAAGTACATAAACTCTTGGATGCCAGTTTTATCTACCCTATTTCTGACAGTCAGTGGGTCTCTCCATTAGTGCTAGTACCTAAGAAGGATGGAAGATAGCGTATTTGTATTGATTATCAAGAATTAAACAAAGCCACTCTCAAATATTACTTCCCTCTCCCTTTCATTGACCAGGTGCTTGATACCCTTGCAAGAAAGAAATATTTTTCCTTTTTGGATCACTTCAGTGGCTATAACCAAATATAGATTCCACTCGAAGATCAGGATAAAACTACTTTTACATGTCCATGGGGTAAATTTTCTTATAAAATTCTTCCCTTTCGTTTATGTAATTCCCTGGCTACCTTTCCAAGGGAAGTCCTAACCATTTTTGCTGATCTAAAATTTGTAGAAATTTATATGGATGAATTTTTTGTGTTTGGTGATTCTTTTCAAGAAGCTCTCAAAAATCTAGAGAAAGTACTTCTTCGTTGTTAGAAAGCCCATCTCACCTTGAGTGACAAGAAATGTAGATTAATGTGCAAAGAGGGAGTGGTACTTGGCCATTTTATTTTTGGTAAAGGTATCCAGTTTGGTCCATCAAAGATTGAAATCATTCTGTATCTTCCTGCACCCAAAACTCAAAGGGAAGTAACAGGTTTTTTAGGACATGCTAGTTATTATAGAAGATTAATTGAAAAATTTTCTAGGATAGTTGCCCCTCTTTTCTGACTTCTAGCTAAGGATAGTGAATTTTCTTGGTCTAGAGCTTGCCAATGGTCTTTTGAAACATTGAAGGAAAATTTAGTACAGGCACCAGTTTTGAGAGGTCCTAACTGGTCCCTGCCTTTTCACATTTCCTCTAATGCTTTAGATTTGGCTATTGGCACAACTTTAGGACAAGAGGAAAATAAGAAATCCTATGTTATTTACTATATTAGTAAGAATTTTTCTTCCGCTGAGTTAAATTATACAGTTACAGAGAAAGAGTTTTTAGCTATAATTTTTGCAATTAATAATTTCAGGCACTATATTACAGGATATGAAGTATTTGTACATACTGATCATTCCGTGATTAAACATTTGATGAAAAAACCATTGACTAGCGGTAGAGTGACTAGGTGGTTGCTATTGTTGCAGGAATTTAATGTTATTGTTGTTGATAGACCGGGAAAATCTAATGTTGTAGCAGATTTTCTTTCTAGATTAGATAATCCTGGTGAAGCAACTCTTGTTAATGATGATTTTCTGGATGAACATATTTTTGCTATTTCAATAGATTCTCCATGGTTTGATGACATTGCTAATTACTTGGTTATTGGGAAAACACCACCCCACTTATCAGCTCGTGAAAAGCGGGATATTATTCAAAAAAGTGCTGCATACTCTTGGATTCAAGGAGATCTCTTTTACATTGGTCCAGATCCGATTATCCATAGATGTTTAAGAGAGGAGGAAGTGTTTGACATATTGAAATCTACTCATGATGAACCTTGTGGAGGCCACTTCGCTGATAAGTAGACTGCATATAAAGTATTATGTGATGTTTACTTTTGGCCTTCCTTGTTTAAGGATGCCAAACAGTATGTCAGGCGATGTGATAGATGTCAATGAGTGGGCTAGCCTAATCAAACCAATGAAATGCCTTTATGCCCCCAAGTTATTATTGAGCCGTTTGAAAAATGGGCTATTGATTTTATAGGGCCAATAAATCCAACGTCATTAAGTAAAAATAATATTTTGGTTTGTACAGATTTTGCTACAAAATGGGTAGAAGCTAAAGCTGTTTCCTTTGCTACAGAAAAATTTGTTGTTTATTTTCTTTTTACTGAAATATTTCCTAGATTTGGTGTGCCTAGAGATTTTTTTTCTGACAATGGTCTGCAGTTTATTTCTAATCTGGTACAGGGTGTGATGGAGAAATATAAGATCCGGCACAAGAAATCCACGTTGTATCACCCGCAAGCAAATGGCCAGGTGGAATCCACAAACAAAGTGATCGAATCCATCCATACAAAGACAATAAATATGCATCAGAAAGAATGGGCTAAAAGATTAATAGAAGCTTTGTGGGCATATAGAACCACTTGGAGAAATAGCACGGGACATACACCATATGAGCTGGTATATGGAAAACAGGTTCTACTACCAATTGAATTCCAGATCAAAAGTTTTAGAACTGCAGTTCAGTTAGGACTAAATATTTCTAAGGCACAACAACAAAGTCTTCTCCAATTAAATGAGTTAGATGAATTTAATAGGGATGTTGTTCACCAGAACATATTAATTCAGTAGCAATGCAAAAGGTGGCATGACAAGTCTATTCAGAAAAATAAATTCCAACCAAGTGATTGGGTGCTCCTTTATGATTCTAGATTTAATTTTTTAAAAGGGAAATTCCATACACGTTCGATGGGACCTTATGAAGTGATCTAAGTATTCGAGAATGGAGCAGTAGAATTTAAAACTATTGATGGGCAAAATTCAATATTCTTGGTAAATGGACACAGATTAAAGAAGTATTTTCAGCCACTTGCTAGGAAATATTTTACACAACAATTCAATAGCAATTCGGGATGGTAGTGGTGAATGGTAATACCAACCTTTTGAAAATATGAATTCTTCTTCTTAAAATAATAATAATAATAATAATAATAAAAGGTAAAGAAAAAATATTTTCCTGTAATAATGAAAATCAGTTTGCTGACATGATTGCAAAAGGATCAAGCTGAAAACCAGCTTGTTGGCAGGAAGATAAAAAATTTCTAATAAAAAGAGAATGTTGCTTGATCTTTAGATATTCTAGATACCACCAAGTAAAAGCAGGTTCAGCAGAACCAACCTTTATACAATTGGGGTAATTAGGATGGATAATTTTTATTCAAGTAATGCTTAATTCTGGCTACAGTTATTTTTCTTGCACCAGTACAGGCAGACCTTCCAGAAAATTTTCCGTCTTTCTTGATATTCCACTTTCGTAATATTCCCTCAGTTTTCTTCTTCAATCCCAGAATGATTAACCTTCCCATATTCTTCTAAATTTACTCTAAACGTTTCGTAAAAACCCCACTTTACCCTTGATTTTTTTTTCCCTATCCTACTTCTGTTTATCCCCTCTTGTGGTACTATTCCTAGAATCCCTGTAACAAAATTCCTTCCCATTCTAAAATTTCCCTTTTCCCACTTCTTTGTTCCCTCATGAATTCATTGCAAGATCTCACGCACAAAGAGAAAAAGGATATGCTCTGAAGCATCAAGAAAGGGCGAAGCAAATTTCCAGTATAAGTTGAGGAAGTCATATTGGAAGTCCAACCTATATTTTACTTAAATTCCCTGTTATTTTTCCAGATATTATGCTTGCACTAGTGCAAGCATGATGTCATATATAATAAGTGAAAGAAGAATGGTACTAGCAGAATAGTATAGTTTAAGCGATGCAAGCATGCACGTTGTTAGAAACATAGTATAATTTGTTTTTTTCATAGCATACATCATAGGAAATTGGTCATCATGAAAGTTTATAAGAAGTTCGTCCACTTAGTCGATGAGTACTTGTGCTATCATATTAAATAGGAGAAAATTATTTAAAGTACAAGGTGTTTTTAAGTTAAGAATCATGATCATACTTTAATGAATGCTAAAGTTCTTTTTTTGAATTATGAAGGAGTGTGGAAGTGTTTAACCGTTACTTGGATATAATTTCCCCTTTCTACCATAATCCTAGATATCCTTCACTCGTAATGATTACCTCACCTAGCCGTTAAGACGCCGCCGCAAGTACCAATCCGACACGATCTCAAAGATGCCGCGCATCCACGGCTATTTCAGTGGAATGAATGGGTGAAAATATGGAAGGGATGGTGGACGGTTGGATCCCTATCTATAAGAACCAATTTTCCTGGTGTTGAATGTAAATTCTTGACTGTTCATAACCGTTAAGCAGTGATGTCGCCTGTTCAAAGCGAACCTTTGTCTCTCAGTAAGGTAGAAAAGACTGCTGAGTATCGCAATAGTCTTGCACTATTGTGAGACTCAGGCTTGCTTCAATTCTTGCAAAATTTTGATGGGCACAACCGTGAGGTGGCCCTACAGTTTGCCAGAAGTTTCAAAAATGGCCGAGTAAAAATTGGGCCTCTAAAATTTGAGGTTACAAAAGAGTTTATAGCAGAAGCGACAGGCTTGGAAAATACTGGTGAGTAGTGGTTTAAAAATCAGAAACGAGAAAGGAAGTAATGGCAGCATTTCGTCTTCGACAAGAATATGAAGGTAGATTGGAAGAGGGGAATTCCGCGTAGTGCCCTACTGGGACAGTGGTGTGACCTCCTTTTCATCCTACAGAAATTCGTAACCTATGAGGGAAGGTACTCCCTCACTTTTGTGTACCATTTTATGATGTTGCAGCATTTCGAAGCCGGCCGGCACGTCCGGTGGAGGATTGATTTCCCCCATTTTTTGCTTAAGAGCTTGGAAATAATGGCCAAGGGTGTGCAAGACAGACGGGTAGACCAGGCCAACAAGAAGATATATCACCACGGCCTGAAAAATATTTTGGTCCAAAAACAATTAGAAGTTAAAGGAATGACCTAGGAGGCGCTGTTAAAACAACTACATAAAAAAGACAGTTGTTGGAAAGGAGACAGAGGACCCCGCCAACACAAGAAAGGATCCAAGTAACAATGTAAAGGGGAATCCTTCTTGCACCACTGAAAAAAGGAAATGATCTGAAAAATCAACAGAAGAAAGGGCCCCATATCCAAATAGAAAGACAAATAATGCACCTGTTAAAAAGACTCCTTCTATGACACCAGTATAGTCACAGACCCCTGAAGAAGACAACCTGTCAAACCTTGCAGACGCAACAAAAATTGTAGAGGTTGAAGATGACACTCTATTGGTTGATTTCATTAAAAGGCCCCAGAAAAAGAATGAAGAATATAGTGCAGGAAAAGAACCACAGTCCCCATAAGACGTTGAATCCCCTTCTGCACCAGTGCAAGAAGAAGAAGAACCAGAAGAAGAAGAAGATGAAGAAGAACCAGAAGAAGAAGAAGAATAAGAGGAAGAAGTGTTTTATGAAACCATGAGGGATATTGAGGTCCCTGAGGAAGACATGGCCCCTGTCTAGACATAAAAAGAAGGATATTTGGTAACTCCTGCTGCTCAGATATTTGAACTAGAGCATCAAGTGCAGAACTTAGAACAGCTCATAGCTAAAGCGCAGGAGGATAAAGAACAGAGTAAAGAAGAATTAACTGTGGAGGTCTAGAAAAAGAAATGATAAGTTAGAGTTTGGAAGTACCGAGCTACGCAATGTTTCAAGTGACTTAAAAAGGTGACAAAGAAACTAAAGAACATCAGAAAGAAGAAGTTTGAAACATTGCAGGCTAATGTTAGTATGTCAGAGCAGGATTGAGCTGGAATGCTCAAATTTTTGAAGGTTTTTTGCAAAGGTAAAGAGTTTTGTGATGACACACAACAAATTAGGGATGGGAGGATGTTAGCCCCCTAATTTTCTCTCTTTCTTCCATGTTCCCTTTCCTAAATCATAACCATTTACCTCTGTTTTACCTCTTTTATGCACCCTCATCTTGCACTAGTCCAAGCACGGTGAGATATTTTGTATAAAATTTATTTTTCATATTTTTAATTCAACTTAGCATTAATTAATTATTTATTACATGATTTCTTTCTTTTAATCACTCTTTGTAACTTATCGATATCTCCAATGTTTATTTGGTAATTTGAGTACTTACCGTGACTGCTGATCCTAGTGCAAGATCAGATCTTGCACGTTACCAGCACAACAAATCCTTGCAGCAGATCCGAACCTCCTTGATCACCGCCTTGTTTTGATTAGCTTCAACCATGATAGTAAGATCGATTCAAAGGCATCTGATACCGAATCTATGAAGGATGAAAGCTGGAGATTAGCTACGGCTAGTTTTGCTAACTCTCTAATTTTGAAGGCCGAAAAGCTAAATTCTGTGTTTTGTTATGTAATTGGTTGAATGATCTATTTTGGCCTTTGGCCAAATATCTATATAATTTAGAATGTAAATAGGACTAGGGGGGGAGTTTTGATAGGAGAAGAGAACAAAGACACGACCAGAGAGGCGGTAACAGGTTGTTGTATTTTTGTTATCGCCGAATTTGGGCTGGATGATGTATTAATGTATGTACTTGCCCCAGTGAATTAATAAAAAGGATCTCCACCTCATGTTTCAAAAATTGTGTTTATGTATTTGAGCTGATGAATTGATTAAGGTACTGAGAAGCGTTTTTATTAAAAATGGAAACACATTGGTTGGCTAGGGCCCGGCCAACCCAGCACATTTACCCCATTTCTCGTTTTCCTATAATTTGTGTTTACATTGTCAAGTGTGATTTAATTTTAAGCACATGCATTCCTGTCTAAGTGAAAGCGGATCCGTTGTGTGAAGTAGATAAATTTCCTTTCCCTACAATTTATTTTCCTGCACTTGATTTCAGATTGGTTTTCCTCCGCCTAGTCCAAGCAGGAGAAGTAACCTTGCACCAGTGCATGTTGGTGTCATATCTCCTTTTTTGAAATCTTGTTTGATTGGTTTTCCCCGCCTGGTCCAAACAGGAGAAATTAACTTGCACCAGTGCACATTGGTGTGATGCAACAAGCCTTCTTAGTTTACTTCCCACAATCTTCTTTCTTTCATTAAATGCTTATGACAGGATAAATATATATTGATTGTTTCTTTATTCCTGCATTATTTTAAGATCAGAAACATTAACTTTTTATGTGTGAAGTTTTATTTAACAGTATAATAGCACTTGCAATAATTAAGCACTCATTTTAAGAATTAAATGCTAAGTGCATGAAGCTCTGATCCGATGTAAGAACTAGTTTCTTGCCACGAGATTTGAGTGCTTTGAACCTGGAAAATTTCAAGCCCTTGCATGAAGTAAAAATCCTTTAGTACAGACACCATTTATACCTTCTGCATAAATCTTTGTTCCTGCACTAGTGAAAGACAGATTAGTGCAAGAAGGAAATCTCTAAAGGAGCAGGTTTGAGGACCCATCTGATGACACTGCTAGTGTCTCTACTAAATAAAAACACACACTCATTAGTTAAACAATAATTAGATGGAGTGATTTCCTTTTATCTTTAATTCCCTCTTGCAAATACATTCTTTCTTGTTCCAGTCCTAGATTATTTTGACAGTTCAAGTTGCCTTTTTTCTCTTTTTAATTTGATTCTGAAATCTTTCCTTTAAAGAAAGTAGGGATTTATATTAGGAAGATTCATACCACCTTTGGCATTGCCTTTTCTTCGTCTCTAAGTTTACGGATCCCTCAGGTCGACAAATTAAGTGTTGAGGAGTTTGCTTAAGTGTAGTTCCTACACCCAACAATGATGTCCACCTCTGTTGCAATGATTGAAGAAAATATTTTTCATCCAAACCTGTTTTACCTTCTTCCTTCCCTGATATGGAGAAGATTATACATGTCTTGTTATTTTCCTTGCTACCATTCTCTTCCAACATGTGGAAAAATTACAGTTCTAAAATACGGAAAAATTACATGGTATTTTATGCAGGGAATTATGGTCATCATTACCAATCTTCTTGTAATCAAAAGGAACATTAGCATTTTTAGGTCCCTATATTACTAGTATAGTCCCTTATTGTGTTTAGTGTAACCCCCTTATTGTTATTGTAGTACCCCTGTAACCCTAATATTCTTATTATTGTGCCCTTACATTATTATTGCTAGGTCAGCTAGGATTATATTGTGACCCCATGGACTCCTATATATATAAGGAGGTTTTCTCATTTGTATCATCCAAGAACTGTTAATTTATGTAATGTAAAATAGGTTTCCCCATCGAGGTGGCTTATTTATAAGGCATTGATCTCTCTTTTCTTCTATTTTTGGAGTTGGTTTCATAACATTTGGTATCAGAGTTTCAGATTCTAGGGTTTCGTTGCTCCAAACAGGTGATCGTGGAATTTTAGCTATAAAATTTTTTATACGAAGGCTCAAAAGATGAATGTTTATCACACGAAGCCAAAATCTTGAGAAAATTCTTGTAAAATTTTCATATCTTAGTTCACAATATTTTTAGAGATATGACCTGTGGAAGTTAAGGTTTTTTCAGGCTCCCGAATTTCAGCTCAAAGAGGTGACCATGGGAAAATCGTCATAACTCTCTCTCTGAGCATCAGATTAGAATTCCATAACAAGTGGTCGTAAGTATACAGACTGTAGTTTCCTCTATATCAATTTCAGAGATGAAGGAGGAAACAATGACACGTGGCACATCATACAAGTTCGCTCTACTAAACGAGTCCATAATTAGGTCATTCTGGGAGACTGGGCATAACGTTTCCTTGAAGAATCCAAATCAGGTCAGACCCATGGCATTAGAAATAAGATTCAGAGGGATACTATAGGGCTGGATTTTAGTATTGAAGATCCGAAATCACAAATATAATTAAGTTTCAGTATCGAGCTCCTCAAAATCAAGAAAGAGGTATGTATTTTTTTTCGAATTGCATAAGCCTTGTGTGAAAATTCAGTTTGAAGTGATTCCAAGGGCATATTGAAGCATAGATATCAGTATTGGGTTCTAAAATGCCACCTAAAAATAATTCAACAACCATTAATAATTTATAAGGTTCTATTATGACTCATGAAGAGGAAGAAACACAACATGACATATCAAAATTACAAGAGCAAGTGCACCAAACTTTTCTCTCAGAAAGAGAAAAAAAAAAATGGAATTTTTGAAGAAAGGCATGCAATCTAATATGGATGGTTTGAATAAAGGCATGTAAGCTAAGATGGATGGTTTGAATAATGTCATGGAAGCTAAGATGGATGGCATGGAAGATGGCATGGAAGCTAAGATGGATGATATCTGGGAAAATTTTAGGGGCTAATATTCGTAGATGGGCTAATTTTCCAGGTTTTTTCCAAAAAAAATATTTGCCAATTCCCATTTTTCCCTACAAGTGATTCACCCAAATTTTATAATAAAATATTATTTTACCTTAAAAATCACCAAAATTCTATAAAGAATATATAAAATCACTAAAAATTTTAATATTTTTACCAAAATATCAGTAATCATTTTATAGATTGCATATTATGGATTAGTAAGATTTGCCAAGGTTTCTAATCTTTAAGATAAGTTTCCATCCTTAAAATTTTCCCTGGATGATTTGGAAGCTAAGATCGATGAAAAAATGAAAGACACCATGGAAGATGTGAAGAATGATTTAAAAACAGACATGGAAGGGTTGATGACAAGGTTAATACAAGAAATGATTCCTATTGGTGGAAAGATAAGAGAGGAAATTGATGATGAGAACAAAATAAATGTTAATCGTGATTTCATAAACTCTAATGTTGGATTGAAGAACCACCATATTCCAAAGATGGATATGAGGAAGTTTGATGGCAAGGCTATCGTAACATGGATACTACAGATGGAGCAATATTTTGATCTCAATAATGTGCAAAACACACAAAAGGTATGCATTGCAACTTTACATTTAGAACAAAATACATTTATATGGTATCGATGGCTTTTCTCCCATAAAATAATTGTCACTTGGTCAATTTTTACGGAGGAAATGATAGCACATTATGAGGATACAAAGAGCAACACCTTCTTTAGCCAATTGATAAATCTTAAACAAAAGTGTTCAGTGGTGGAGCACATTGAGGACTTCCAAAAATTGAATATAAGGGTAACTGATATTCTAGAGGAACACAGGATTGATGTCTTCATAGGGAATTTAAAGGATAACATCCAACATGAAGTTTGCATTTTGGAACCTAGTTCATTGGAGAAGGCATTCAAGTTGGCAAGAAAAATTGAATGTAAAATTATGGCAACAAGAAAGCCTACCACTCACACCTACGAAAGTCGAAGTGTTGCTACTCCTAGACTTCCACTACCTACAAGGTTGACACCACAAAAATTGGAAGAAAAAACTGCGAAATGGATTTGCTATAGTTGTGACAGAAAATACAGTAAAGGTCATAAGTGTTCTTAGAATAAATTATTTTACCTAGATTGTTAAGAGGATGAATAAAATGAACAAGAAACTTCAAAATAAGAGGATATACATTAGGAACCAACCCTAGAAGAAGGAGAAATGAGTCCAGCCATATCCTGTAATGCATTGGCAGGAATTAACACTCCTCAAACTCTCAAGATAGAAGGACATATCAAGAAGAAAAAGGTAATAGTGTTGATTGATTCAAGTAGTACCCATAATTTTATTCATTGTAAGGTAGACAAGGAATTGAATTTTTTCCTATACCCAACACCAGAATGTCAAGTGATGGTTGCAAATGGAGGAACTATAAATTGCTCTCGAAAATGCCATAATATCAAGATAACCATGGGGGAATATTTATTTAATAGTCCAATTATTTCCATTCCAATGGGAGGTGTTGACGTTGTACTAGAAGTACAATGGTTACAATCTTTGGGGACAGTAGCTTTTAATTTTCAAGAACTTTTCTTGAAAAATTTTCGGAAAGAAAGGAAATAGAATTATGGGGTATTGTAGGGAAGCTAGGAAAGATAATAAGCTCTAATGTCATGACAAACCTTATGAAGAAATAACAACAGGGCGTAATTGCACAATTATGCTCAATAGAAGTTCCAACATTAAAATCATCTATTTCTCCAGATCCTTAAAAAGTATTGGAAAATCATTCCAAGGTTTTTGAAACTCCCAAAGGACTCCCACCTATTCATGATCATGATCATTCTATTCATTTGATTCAAGAAAGTGTTCCTCCAAACATCATGGCTTACAAATATCCTTATGTCCAAAAGAGTGAAATTGAACGTATGACTGCAAAAATGTTAGACGTTGGTATAATTCAACTTAGTCAAAGTTCTTTCTCTGCTCCAGTAGTATTGGTGCTTAAGAAGGATGGATCATGGCACATGTGTCTGGATTATAGGGAGCTCAATAAGATCACTATTAAAGATAAATTTCCCATTCTTGTGATTAATGAATTATTGGATGAATTACATGGAGAAATTTATTTTACTGAGTTGTATCTTCATTGAGGATATCATCAAATTAGAATGAAGACTTAAGATATTCCAAAAACAACATTTCAAACTCATGAGGGTCATTATGAATTTTTGGTCATGCCTTTTGGCCTTACCAATGCGCCTTCTACATTTCAAGGGTTGATGAATTCCATTTTCAAACTCTTCCTTAGAATTTTTTTTCTAGTATTTTTTGATGACATACTAATCTACAACAGGTCTTGGAAGGATCATGTTCAACATGTTGACAGGGTGCTCAAACTATTTGAGGAGAAACAATTATATGCAAAAACATCAAAATGTTTCTTTGGAGTACAAGAGGTTGAATATCCGAGTCATATTGTATCTCACTAGGGTGTTAAGGTAGACCCTAACAAAATTAAAGCCATTAAGGAATGGAAAGTCCCCACAACTATAAAGTAGTTGCGAGGATTTCTCATGTTAACAAGGTATTATTGCAAGTTGTTAAGAATTATGGGAGAATAGAAGCACCTCTAACAACATTATTGAAGAAAGTTACATTTTCATGGACTCCTAAAGCAACTAAGGCCTTTGAAAATCTTAAAGAGGCAATGTGCCTAACACAAGTCTTAGCTACGCCAGACTTCAAAAAAACCTTTATTATGGAATGTGATGCCTCAGGAAATGGAATTGGTTTTTTTTTAATGCAAGAAGGAAGACCCATTTCTTTTGAAATTCATCCAATCAAAGGAAAGTATTTATAGAAATCTATTTATGAGAAGGAAATGTTGGCAATACTACATGCACTAAAGAAATGGCAACCTTACCTAATGGGAAGACAATTTAAGGTAAAAAATGATCATGATAGTCTTAAACACTTTTCGGAACAAAAACTATCTTCAGAAGAGCGGCAAAAATGGGTCACAAAGATGTTGGGTTATGAAATTTAAACACCTAAAAAAAAGGGAAGCTAAATGTTGTTGCAGATGCACCCTCAAGAAAGGATGAAGAGGTGGAAGCATTTCTTTGTGCCATTTCTATTATCCAACCATATTGGATAACAAAAGAAAGGGATGAATGGAAGAAGGACGAAGAAGTGTGGACACTCATTCAAAAGTTGCATCAAGATCCTAGTACATCTAATACATTTAGTTGGAAAAATGATTCCTTATGGTACACAGATAGCTTATATATTTCCAAGAATTCCCAACTAAGGCAAAAGGTTCCCTTGGAATTGCACACTTATCCTTTAGGAGGACACTCAGGATTTTTAAGAACTTACCACCGGGTGAAATTTTTTTTTTGGGATGGCCTTAAATCTGATATTCAAAATTTTGTGGCAAAATGTTTGGTTTGCCAGTAGAATAAAGTTGAGACAATTAGGATCTCAGGTCTTCTACAACCTTTATCCATTCCAAGTCAACATTGGGAGGAGATTTCAATGGATTTTATCACAGGTTTACCTAAGTCTAGACGAAATAGTGTCATCATGGCGGTAGTTGATAGATTTACCAAGTATGCACACTTTTGTGCATTATTTCATCCATTTAAAGCAAGTACAGCTTCTAATGCATTTATGGAAACAATTCAAAAGCTACACGGAAACCCAAATATTATTGTAAGTGAAAAAGATCCCATTTTTACTAGAAATTTTTGGACGAAATTATTTTCTTGTTTGGGTACTCAACTAGCTCATAGCTCATCTTATCATCCTCAATCCGATGGTTGAACTGAGCTAGTGAATAAATTTTTGGAAGGATATCTTTGTTGTTTTGTATCTGATAAGAAAACACAATGGGTCAAGTGGTTACCTCTCGCTGAATGGTGGTATAACACTTCCTTACATACTGGAAAAAAAATGACCCCATTTATGGCACTTTATGGATATCATCCAATATCGATAAAACCTTCTTTAAGAGAAAACTCTAAGGTTCAAGCAGTGGAAGATCACATCGAGCATCAACAAGAATTTTTTCAACTCTTAAAGGATAACCTAAATTTGGCACAAAATTGAATGAACCAATAGGCAGATAAACATCACAGTGAGAGAAGTTTTGATGTACGAGACTGGGTATTTTTATGGCTACAACCCTACAACCAAATTTCCCTCAAGCAAGCTAAGAAGGATAATAAATTATTGCCAAAGTAATATGTTCCTTGCAAGGTGTTGCAAAATATTGGTACTATGTCATACAAATTGGAGCTTCCTGCTTCTTCACGAGTGCATTCATTTTTCCATGTTTCATGCTTAAAGAAGGTTATAGGGGACAAACTTCTAGTTCAAACAATATTTCCAGAAATTGATGAGGAAGAAAAAATCGTATTGGAACCTGAAGTAGTCATGGAAACAAGAATTTGATAGCTACGAAATCAATCAATTTCAGAGTATCTCATCAAGTGGAAGACCTTACCCACTGAAGATTATACATGGGAGGATGAGAATTTTATATAGGAGAATCCAGAGCTACTCAAGTGTTGAGTACAACACTTTTTTGAAGGAGAGGGGAATTTTAGGTCCCTATATTAATAGTATAGTCCCTTATTATTGTTAGTGTAACCCCCTTATTGTTATTGTTGTACCCCTCTAACCCCAATATTGTTATTATTGTGCCCTTACACTATTATTGTTAGGTCGGTTAGGATTATAATGTGACCCCATGGACTCCTATATATAGAAGGAGGTTTTTTCATTTGTATCATCAAAGAATTTTTCATTTATGTAATGTAAAGGAGGTTTCCCCCTCGAAGTGGCTTATTTATAAGGCATTGATCTCCCTTTTCATCTATTTTTGGAGTTGGCTTCATAACAAACATAATGAGACCTCTTGTATCTTTCTCGTTCTCTATGGTACATGCTTGGTGATGGGAGATACCTTATCTCTTTCTCTGCAGTGTCATGGGAATATTTTTATGTGTTCCCATCATTATTTTTCCTTGATGATTTGGGAAATGGCTTGGATTATTTTCATAAATAACCCCTTTCTTTAACTTCCGTTGAGCATTCTCCTTCAATGTACCCCAATCCTGAAATGGGTACCTTAGGGCTTCCAACAGAAATAACTTCACATGAAAATGAAAATAAAGAACTATATACATTGTTTACCTTAAATGTGGATTCTGAAGTAGGTGATGATAGTTTCGCTAAGTCTTCATTGCACTTTAACTTTTCCAAGGCCTCTTCCATGGCTTGTAATTGAAGTTTCAATCTCTGCTTCTCCTCTTTGAATTTTTGTAGAAGTTTCCTCAATTCACCATTCTCTTCTTGAACGCTCTCATTGATCTCTTCATTTTAATGATGAGAAGAAGATGAAGAAGTATATTCAATCGAATATGGAGATGGAGCATTATCCTCTAGTCTCTTTTTTTCATGTTCCTCTTTTTTCCATTTTCTCCTCATAATCTGAATGCATTATAACAACCATTCTTGCCATCCTATAGAATTCCTCATATAAATCTTTATGATCCTCCATTTTATTTATTGTTAAACGGTCAAACTTTGGTTATCATTTACACTTGCAATTCACATTGGCAAGAAGATCGCTCTGATACCAAACTTGATATGGATATTTTAATTCAAGAATGCATACACAATTTCATTTAACATATCATGTAACCATAGAATGAATACACAATAAAGAAGTATAAATAAAATGAAACCATGAGAAACAATGGCACAAAACATGTTGATAATGAAGTTCACCTAGTGTGTGTTACATATCTAGGCCTGATGTCAAGAGTAGGTAGGTCGATTCATTGAATGCTACAAGATGATGATGAGTACATGATGTATTATTTTTCAATACAAGGAAGAAATCCATTAAATAGAGTGACATGTCTCTCTATGAGACGCTCTTCTGTAAGAAATCTTACTCATAAAATCTCTCCTTCAAAATGACAAAATATTAATCTTTCACATGAAGTGGCATATAAGCATCCTAAAAAAAATGGAAAACAAGGATCTCAACACCAATTCATCATCTCAACAATAATCAAAAGAGGACATGGAATCAGTGCATTTTATACATCCACTTCCGGGATGGCCTGAAAATGCACACCTTTGTTGAAGAAATAGCAGGGTTGAATTTATGGATTAAAATCATGAAATCTGACTGTAAAATTCGCCCCTTTATGAATCCATAAAATTTTGGATTCTTGAGAATCTCAAAGATTCTCTTTGTGGGTTAATTGAAATTTGGATGTTCATATGAAGAAACAGATCTCACCATCATGTTCCTTGTGAAAAAATAAGAAAAATCAGTATAAAGTTGGTCCAGTTCTGAATCTGTCATTTTCGAGCCTGTAGGGAATCTTTCAGATTCTATACATATTTTTTGCATCAAGGTTCCACTTTCATGGTTCTGCCCTCAACATTATGCTCCTGAAAAATGTGCATTTTATAACATATGATTTTTTTGGTTCGGTGTGTTGTATTAATTTTGGTTTGGCATTGATTGGTTGGGAATGGGGCCACCAATGGCGGGTCGGACCTCCTGGCTAGCGCGAGTTTGATAGCCACCAACCTCCCATAATTGGTGGCATCATTGTGTAGTGGGAGGGTTCCTAAGTGAGAGCTGCACACCCCAACCCCATTATTTAATATATATATATATATATATATATATATATATATATATATATATATATATATATATATATATATATATATATATATATTGGTGTGGCAGGGGTGGCGGTCCTCCACCAATTTTTTTTATTATATATTTATTTTCTTTTTTAAATTTAAACAAACCGTTCAAAACCAACATGTAGATTTTTAGGGTCACTGGAAAAATTAAGTAGGCGAAAATTTTGCCCTTCCCGACTGTTAAAAACCATCGCCGTTAAGTGAAATTTTGTCTCATGGTTAGTAGCCACCGAATTTAGCAGCTCTGCTAAATTTATTTGTCTTCCAAATTTAGTTGGTGCTATGCTAAATTTAGCCAGTGGGGCAAGTTGACCAAAAATTTGACTGACCATAACTTTTGCATACGAACTCAGAATGAGGTGTTGTTTGTGCCATTAGAGAGATTGTGATGATCTATTTGATATGATATTTATTTTGATGCAATATAAGGGATTTTATTTTTATCCTTTTATGATCCTCTTGGATCATTCCTCCCCACGGAGGAGCTTTTGGTCCACCAAAAGCATGAACACAATCTAAAATATGATGAATTCACTCATTTGCACAAGTGCCCTGTCAAGCCACACTTCCTTCTACTTCATCTTTGTACTTTATAGCCATAAGTGATGAACCGACACTTGTATCCTATGAAATATTCTAATACATCTTCCAAACTACACATTCAATTACATAACCAATCATGAACCAAGAAAAACCCCATACATTCCAAGATTTTATAACACACTCTTTGGTTAATTGTACGTCAGGATCATAACATAAACCAATACCCTAGCTATCGCCAAAATTTTAAAAATATCATCATGTTGCCTTCATAAGCAATGGAAAGCACATGATCACTTTTATAAATATTTTTCAACATATGATATAAAAAATGCGGACATTATCAACTACTTATAAATCCACGTTTCTTACCCAACCAGGTTAATGGGTCTTCTTCCCCTAGATACCTCCCTCGGTAATCAACTTAATTGATTGGTTCCTTGAAAAGTTATTTATGGTCCTTTGGTCATTTCTTTAGATGGAGCTCATAGAATGTGGCTCTCTCATGTCCACATATGTTGCAATGGTTACAAAAATTCTTTTTCCTCCAGATCGACTTGACCTTCTTCCTTCCCTGTTGTGGAAAAGATTCTACATGTCTTGTTTTTTCCTTACTTGCATTCTCTTCCAACACTTTGCAATAACATGGTTATACAAGCCACAAAAACTACATGGTATTCTATGCAACAAATTATGTTCATCATGAACAATCTTCTTGTAATCAAAATGAACATTAGCATAACGAGACCTCTTATACCTTCCTTGGTTTTCTCTAGTACATTCCTAGCGATGAGAGCTTGCCTTAGATATTTCTCTTACTTATGATTCCTTCAACAATTGTCCTTCAATGTACTAAAATCCTGAAATGGGTACCTCAAGAATTCCAACAGAAATAACATCATTATAAAATTAAACTAAAGAACTATAAACATTGTTTACTTCAATTTATGATTCTGAAGCAAGTGATGATGGCTTTTCTAAGCCTTCGTTGCACTTCAAATTTTTCAAGGCCTCTTTCGTGGCTCATAATTGAAGCTACAATCTTTGCTTCTTCTCTTCGGCTTTTTATAGAAGTCTCCTCAATTCAACATTCTCTTCTTGAAGGATATCATTGATCTCTTCATTTGAATGATGCAAAGAATATAAATAATAAGTATGTTCACTGAAAGAATTAGATGGAGCATTGTCCTCTTCTCTCTCTTTCTGTTGTTCCTCTTTTTCCATTTCCTCCTCATAATCTGCCTATATTATATCTACCATAATTTCTAGCCCGTATAAGGCCTAATATAAATCTCTATGAAACTCCATTTTATTTCTTGTTACACATTCAAACTTTTGTTATCATTCACACTCGTAATTCTCATCAACAAGAAGACTGTTGTGATGCCAACCTTGATCCATATATTTTACTTCAAGGATCCATACCATTAGGGGAATTCTGAGGTCTAAAATGGACCTCCTAAGAAAAATGTACAACCAAAATAAACTTTAAAAGGACCAATAGGATTCAAGATGATGATGTCAACCATGGGGGATGATTCACCATTTTTTAAAGTAAAATGGTAAAAATATAAAAAAATAATAAAATAATAAAACCACTTTTTCAACTTGTATTTTAAACTTATCTCCCAAAGTTCTTCCTCAAATTTCGAGCGAGAGTACTTGTTGGATGAAAAATTTAATTCCTCATCCAATAAGTACCCATGTTGTATATTTTTTATGGACCCTACTACATGAAAAAACATAATTGCAATCACGTTTTTCATGTTTTTTTCATTTTTCGTGTAGCAGGGTCCATCAAAAGTATGAAACATGGCTACTTCTTGGAAGAAGAATTAAATTTTTCATCCAACAAGTATTCCTGCTCAAAATTTGAGTAAAAACTTTGGGAGATACGTTGAAAATACGAGTTGAAAAAGTATTTTTTTCTTTTTTTCCCTCTAAAATTTTATGATGTAATCAAATCTTATTTTATTGTTTCCACTATTGTTTTATAATTTCCTTAAGAAGCCTATTTTAGACCTCAAAATTCCCGTAATGAAAAATTGCATTTAACATAGCATGAAGCAATAAAATGCATACACAATAAAGAAGAATAAATAAAATGAAATTATGAGAAACAAAAACACAAAACAAGTTGATACCGGAGTTTACCCAGTGTGGGTTACGTCTTTGGGCCCAATGTTAATAGTGGGGACGTCACTTCATTAAATGCTGCGAGATGATAATGAGTACATGATGTATTATTTGTCAATACAAGGAAGACCTCCCTTTACTATAGTGCCATGTATCTCCATGAGACGCTCTTATATAAGAAATCTTACTCATAACATCTCTCCTTTAACATTACAAAATATCACTCTCACGTGAAGTGGCATAGAAGGATCCTCCAACAAAATGAGAAACAAATATCTCAACATCAAATCATCATCTTAGGAAAAATCAAAAGAATACATGGCATTAGTGCATATTATACATCCACTTCCGGGATGGCATGAAAATGCACACCTATGTTGAAGAAACCGATTGCACAGTTGAATTCTTGGTGAAAATATGTGAAATCTAACTGTAAACTTGACCTCCTTCTGACTCGTTAAAATTTGGGCTCCCCACGAAATTCAAAGATTCCTCAAATATTATATTTTGTGGGTTGACTAAAATTCTGATGCTCATATGAATAAATTTACTCACCATCACATTCGTTGTGAGAAATTGATAAAAATGAGTAAAGTTGGTCTGGTTCTGAAACTGTAATTTTCGGGCCTCTAAGGAATCTTTCAGATTCCATGCATATTTCTGCATCAAGGTTCCACCTTGATGGTTCAACCCTCAACATTCTACTTCTACGTAATCTATTACTCAAATTAGAAATCTGATCACGCCATCAGACTCCTTGCAAAATTCTGGTCAAACTGAGTATAAACTTGGTATGATTCTAACTCTGTCAAAATTTGGTTCCAAGGGAATTTCCAAAATTCCTCGAAGATTCCTTGTGTTAGGGTTCTACCACTCCAGGTTCCATCACTGGTGAGGGTTACAACCTCATTCTACGTGCTGCATCATGGTTCGATAGGCGTTGAAGTTAATTTTTTGAACATCTCAGCTTCCATTGGTGGGCGAATGGTGGAGTTTAGTTTAAATAAAAAATTCTAGGTGGTATAGCTAAGGTTATCCTACCTGTCATCTTGATTGGCAGTCAAATTAGTTTCCTAGTGGTTCTAGGTTCCATAATTTTTCATTGCATTTTATATCATATGGTTTTCTTTTTAGCATGTTGTATTAATTTGGGGTTGTGGGGTCCCGTGTTAGAATCGCGGGCCTTAAAACCCATTACATATATATATATATATATATATATATATATATATATATATATATATATATATATATATATATATATATATATATATAACCATTGGGGGGTGGCGGGGGTGGTGGCCCATGATCTAGAGATCAAAATTAGGCTCAAAAATGAAAGTTCCCGTAATATTTCAAAACTATATTCAAGTCAAATTGTCCATTGTTTTGATTCTAAAAAATCTTTAATCACCTCAATTCGATGACATATGACAAAGTTATGATGTTCTGAAATTTTTGGCCAATAACAAAAAAAATTGCAGGTAGGCTTACTGGGCAAGTGACTGGGAAGTCAATACTGCTAATGTCATGATTATGTTAGCATTCCAACTAGGTGTATGGTGGACCAGCCAGAACTTTCCAAGTGTCAAGTTTGTGCAGGTGTGTTTTGGCACAATTTAATTGGTTGAAGTGTTGACTAGGTGGCCCAATAGGATGTTGCCATCTAGCTCAACCTGAGGATGCCACATGGTGCCTCCACACTAGTCATTTTTTTTTGTTTAGAGGCCAGAGGCCTTGGCAGGGATCAAGTGCATGAACTACTGCAACATAGTCTAAAGCTCTACCATTATGCCACCAAGTTGTTTATTAACCCTATAGTTCATAGGTTTTATTTAAAGTTTAGCCACAACTCATTTGGGAGGAGGGACCGGGCATTAGCCATAGCCCCCAGAGGTTTCACCCTCCATGAGACCATGTTGAAAGGTTCAATAGAGTGCCAACGGGTACCAACCCCTAGTGATAGGGAACTCCATATGCCCATGGCAGATGGCTCAACTGAGAGGGAGGTGTTGTAGGCCCTAGCCTGTGGTTCCCTTGCAACCCATGTAACCAAGAAGAGGAGGTTATGACAGAGGGTGGGGGGAGATACACCCCGAATCTCGGTTCTCAATGCCCAATATGACCATTTCTGGAAGCTCTGGCTGCGGGGCAGGGGGTTAGCCCCGACCCCTAGCCACATTGAATACACATGACCTTACCCCAACAAAGAAGGAGCCAATGCCAGTGGGGGAAGATATTTGGCCCCAACCCCTTGTCATATGCACTCCACGTGACCCTATTTTGGCCCTCAAGAGTTATTGGGAAAATAAATAACATGAAAAAATGCACCGTTTGCCGGAAAAGTTATCACCTACTGAATTGTTTAAAGGGAGAAGATGTCAGATAGTTAGGGGGTTCTGTCAAATTGAGGGATAAATAATAGAAGTTGTGCAAGGAGGCATAACTTGATCAATTTATGGTATTTTGAGCCCAAGAAAAACCTAGATAGGTGTCTTTGGGAATTATAAATCCATTTTAAGCCTTAGTTTATTGATTGGAGCACTTTTGGAAGGATTTTTTGTAGGATTTAGTATCTAAGTGCCAGAGACAATCAGGGGTTTGAAGTAGTTTTTGAGGCATTTTGAGCATGGAGAGAAAATTTTAGGGGTTTTCCAGTGTAATAGACCTGGTTAAAAATCCATATAAAATTATATAAGGCCACGGTAATGGGACACATATTCCAATTTGAAAGGTGGGAAAAACATCCTAGTGGGTGTTCATTTCGGTTATTATGGCTAAAGGAAATTGGAAAATACAATGAAAAAGGATTTGGAAGGGAAAAGAAGCATTATTGGCATTTTATTTATGGAAATAACATAAATTAGGAGAAAAGGAAGGTGAAATTTCATAGGTTACATGTGAGGAAGTAAATGAAGGAAAATAATGGAAAATGTAGAAAATATAAGCCCCATTAATAAAAAGGCTTATGAGGATCAGCTGGGAAGCTTTTGCTCATAATTTTGTCAGCTCACTTATGGATGTCATTATATTATCTCTCTCATACTCTTGGAAACTTCAATTTTTCTTGGAGCACTCTTGGAGGAGTGTGGCATACTTGGAATTTTGGAGCGAGAAGGAAAAGGAAGAGCAGGAAAGCACAAGAGGCCATCGCGATCAACAATTACAACGGATTTTTCTTGCAGGTACCAAGTTTCATGTATGTTTTCCTCATTATTTTTTTCATGCATGAAATATGCATGTGGTCTCTTGGTCATGATCTATCATTTCCATGGATAATTGCCTAGATTGGTTGTGTTTTTTCCTTGTCTTTCCATTTCCTAGATATCCATGGTGTTGTGGGTTTTACTTTTGTTTTTTGGTTGGTTTTCATGTTCCTTTTGATGTGGGTTGAGTTATTAGTTCCTGGAAGCCTTGGTTGGAAAAATTATATGGAAGCCCTGTAAAATCTTGGGTTGAGTTAGTAGTCCTAGAAGCCTTGGTTGTAAAAATTATCTCAAAGCCCTTGGTGGGTTGAGTTACTAGTCCTGGAAGCCCTGGTTGGGAAAACACTCTAGAAGCCCAACAACGACTATGGGTTGAGTTACTAGTCCTAGAAGCCCTGGTTGGGACAAAAACACTAGAGCCTTGGATAGCCTAGGGTAGAGACCAATCTGGTGATGGCTAGTGATGTTTGATCGTGAAGTGGAATCACTGGTTGAGGGTTGATGTATTTTTTCCTCTGGAAGCGTTGGTTTGGTTTGGGTTGATGTGTTTTATGAGATCCCACATTCATGCTTGTAATATGGCACGGGGGTGACTAAAATAAAGAGAGATTTTGTTCATCCATGTCTATGGTCAGGTGGTACATGTAATTCCTAGACTTGGTTGAATTTTTCTTATGGAAATAAGAGCTCTTTTCCTCTTGTATTGATGGGTAAATATGCTCGTTGTTTCTTTTGTTTATACGCTAGTTATGAATATCTTACATGACAATGATGATGCATGCTTGTCCTCGTGTTTTTATTTGTAAATGAATGAAAAATGAATATATGACCTAATAGACGATAATGCAGCTAATGTGATGAGGCATCAATGCATCTTAGAAATTCTCAGATAATTATGAGACCCCTATGCTCATATATGTTATTTAAACCTATGGATTACATATTTGTGACATGCTTGACGAAATGGTTGTCATGTTTAGCAGGGGTCCAATCAAGTCCTTGTTAAATTAATTGCATTTTTATCTTTATTTCATTGTTATATTTCATTCCTATATGTGTCATGGATTATAGGAAGTGACTTGGGTCCTAGCCCTCAAATTCAGCCTTAAATCTTGTAGTCACTGGCATAGCACTGGTAGAGAAAGGCTGCAATCACACTCATGCAGGCTCATGAGAGTGAGTGGGGCTCTTAGTCACTTAGAGGGCTTGGAAAGGGAGTGACTGGGGGATTAATGTAGTAAAGGGTTAGTTTGTCTTAGGGGCTAGTCACTTGGAAGTTTTGGATCACTCCTGGGGGTTCTGTTGCAGTTGTAGAAGGTATGTGTTGTTGTGTCCCATTGGTTCCATTCCTTAAATGACACACAGGGAGTTGAATCATGTCATAGTAACTCTTCGTCACATGTTTACCTTATATTTACAGTTGCTTGGGTAGATGTGGGAGGATGGTGTTACAGAGTGGTATCATAGCATGGTTCAACACTTGGACTAGATGGGAGGAATATGTTTGTCACACATACATGTTGGTTGCATATGTGTCCTTATGCTTGGGGTTTGTGTGCTTGTTTTGTATTCGTGGTGATGGTCATTGTTGACATTGTGTCGCCATGTAGGAGTTGATGATGTTGCTATTGGGATGTGTTAGTCACAATTTCATGTCAGGGTAAATATGTTTTTATGCATGCAGTTTCATGGTGAAGGGTGTTGTGCATGAGTTCATTGTATGCAATGTGGTCATCATGATGTTTTTGGTTGTTATGATACTAATGTGTTGGCTGAGATGATGTAAGAGATACATATAAGAAAAATGAGGTTGCAGCACTAGACTTCGAGGTAAGAGCATAGTGTCATACATGTATTGTATGTTTAACATGCAGGTATGTTAGTTAATGGACTGTTATAATAATCAGGGTTACTTATACACATGTTTGTCATTTTATTGTTGTTGTGGTTACATTCATGGTAGATGTCAGTTAACCAGTTTGGTCATACGCACATGTGTCAGATAGTCATTAATGATAGTAACTTTTTGTTATATGCATTGTTATTGTTTTATGTTAGTTAACTTGGTGATTATGTTATATGTTGTTGATAAGTACATTATATATTGTTATATGATAGTTAAATTAATTATTATGTTCTATATTGTTGATGCTTATTTTATATGTTAACTTGTTGTTGTTATATGTTAGTTAACTTGATGATTAGTGTTATTGCATTAAGATATTGACATTATATGTATTGTGTTAATCTAGATTGGACTATGCAAATGGTTATGGTTACAATATTTAGGTATGATCCAACATATTTGTGATATTGTGTCGTACTAATTTAGAGTGACTGTGCATATGTCATTGTTATGCATGAATGGAAATTTTTTATGAACTTATGAGGTGAACATGTTAGCTAGTTATTGTTATGGATATAATTACCTTATTTATATTTGATTTGATGTGTTTTGAAATTATATCATGCTAATATAGATTTATTTTGCATACACTATAGCCTCCCCTAAGATACATTGAGTTATGAGTTTTCCTATGTTGTATACTTGGTGGCTGACTGTTTGATTATGTCGTATATTGGTGTATGAGTGTTTAGTGTCTATTATGTCATCTATATGTTGTTTGAATGTTTTATTAATTGCATGATATGAGTATGTATTTGCAAGAATTCATGAATAAATGATCTTGTTTTAAGATGATTGTACTAACATATATGTGTTGAGACATATGATGTGTACTTGAGTCTAAGTAGGTGATATTTGTAGCATTATGTATTATGACTAATGAATGTGATTCGATTGTTGATTATGATATGGTTGTTAGAATTTGTAAAGGTTTATTTCAAATTGATATATATGTTATCTTGATCTTTGGAACATGTGCCTGACATGTGTGTTTAGCTACAAGGCATTGTGATTGGCACATCAAGGTAAGATAGCAATTATATTGCTATATTTATTTATGCATTGATAGTTATGTGTTTATGACAGTATGATGAAGGGAATTTCATGGCAAGAGACTTCCATGAAATCTTGAATAAGGTTCGTGTTGAGCTTTCCTTTGAAAGCATTCAGAACGATGGGGATTGAGTCGTGGTGTGTGTTTCTAGTCTTCTGCTTTTGGTATTTTGTGACTTGTTTCACTTGATGTGTGGATTTGATTATGTCTAGTGAAATTCCTTGCTAATTGGGTTGTGGTGTTGTATTGTTATTGGTTTTCATGGTTTTATTCTTGTTTGTTTCTTGTTCTTCCCTTTTATGTTTTGAGTGTCTTGGGAATTGGTTTGGGAAAGAGGAAATTTAACAAAGCTCAGGAAGGGTTGAATGGAACCTGATAGGTAATGTAAGACTCAAATGAATCCCGATGCATGTATAAGGGAAACAAAAGGTAAGAAAACTAAAATCGGTTGGACTGGTTCAGTCCACTGTGTGAAATGGACAATTGTAGTAAAAGCATGAGAAAGGTAACTAGAAAGGTAAAGTAAATGGATTTGAGGTGTGAGATCCCTTGGCTATGTTTAGAACTATTGTTCTCAATGTTGTGCATCATGTGCATGGATAAAGGGAATTCTCTTAACTTTGAACTTATGTTATCTCGTAATTATGTTGTGATCATGATTATGATGATGTTTATATATGTATACATGTATGTATGTATGTATGTCTTGTCTGACAAAGTTGTCATGGATCATGATTGTTTACTGTTAATTTTTAGATGTATATATGTGTGTATGTATGTCATTGTCTGACAGGATCATGATTGGACTACACTAATGATTATATGTATGTATGTATGTATGGATGTATGTATGTTTGTATCTATGTCACTGTCTGACAGGGTTGTCAGGAATCATTCTTGTGGAGGAATGATTTCTTTTGCAGCTGAATGACATGAAGAGGTTCTTGGTCTTATGAGGAATCAAGTGGGAAGAGTAGCCCTGACAATTTATGAGGTTAGTATCATCTGAATATGAGTTGATATTATGTTTTAATACTATGCCTATGTTTTGGATAGGTAATGCGAAGAGATACATCAACATAATTAAAACAACATGATCTGTGACATGCTAATGTAAGCATGGATGGAAGATTGAAACTGGAAGAAAGGTTGTATGGTAGATAAAATGTGGTTTTGGATGTGTAGTGCTGATATTTTGGATATGTTGTGCATATTGTACATTTAGTTATTGTATCTATGGTGTTTTGCGCATGTTGTATATATATGATGTTGTGTGAATATTCCATATGCAGTGGTGGGTATGGATGGCGCTATGTACATGTTGGATATGCGGTGTTGTGTACATATTGTATTGTGCACGGGATGGATATGTACTGATGTGTGCATATGGTGTTGTGAAGATGTTGTATATGCGGTGTTATGTACATATGGTGCTATGTACATAATGAATATGCAGTTCTATCTACATATGGTGTAGTGTGCTTGTTGTACATGTGATTCTATGTACATATGGTGTTGTTTGCATGATTGTACATATGGTGCTATGTGCATGTGACGTAGTGTACATTTTTTGCATGTAGTGTTGTGTGCAGGTGGTGTTGTGTACATGTTGTGCATGTGGTGATGTGTACATGTGGTGTCGTGTATATGTGGTGCATGTCATGTTGTGTACATGCGGTATTGTGTACACGTTTTATAGGTGATGCAGTGTATATGTGGTACTATGTACATGTTGTGGAGGTGGTGTTCTGTACATGTAATGTTGTTTACACGTTGTGCAGGTGGTGCTATGTATAGGTGTTACTTTGTACATTTTGTACATGTGGTAATGTGTGCATGTCATACATTATGTGTTGTGCACATGTGGTATTGTGTGCATGTTATACATGTTGTACATGTTGTGTTGTGTAGATGCAGTACTAGATATGTGCATTATGTATTCATGGTGTCATGTTATATGTATTCGTTGGGTTGAACTCTCAGTATGTATACATATTGTGTTTTTTTTTATGCGGGGTTTATGTGTATGTGTTGTGTTGTATGTTATCTCTCATATTAAACCTCAGGCTGAAAGAGACAATTCTGAGGTAACCCCAAACCACACTTAGCCAAGTAGCTAGCCCTACTAGGCCAGGAGAAGGCTCTCTCCATATAAATCACAGTCAAGATGACTGAGGAAAGAAAATATTAGGCTAGGTATTGTAGCTCAGGGTTTTGATTTTGGCTATATAGGGTTTTGCTGGATCAGGAGGAGTCAAACAGCTAGGGCAAGGAAATTAGGTCAAAATTTGCAGGGGTTCTAAGGGAAAAGGTAGGTATAAGGTTTTAAATTCAAAGGATGATTATGGTGAGATGAATAGACTGGTGAGGAGTTAGGAAGAGCATCTGAAATGAATTCTCCCTAAGCTAAAAAAAGTAAACAAATTATGAAAATTTTTCCAAAACAGAGCATGAAACATGAATTATGCCTTTCAACTTGAAATTAAGCATATCATAGACATGAAAATGGTTTATGAACTAAAAATACATTCATAAAAATGATCAAAAATAAGAAACTATGTCAAAAAATGCATACCACATGGATCCCAAAGAAATAGATGCAAATTTATCATTAATGTCCAAGCCAAAACTGATACAAATATGTCTCTTGGGATGCCAAAGCTCCAAGTGAGTCCAACCTTTACAATGACTGAGAAAATACATCATATAGACCTCAAAACCACTCCTCCTAGCCTCAGGGAGTTGAATCCATGAGATAGGGATCAGGTTCACCTACTCCTAAAAAAGAATCTGAAGACTAGGAAAACTCAACAATTTTCCTCTAAAAGAGAGGAAACTGATTCATTTGACCTCTAGAAGACTTATCTGATGCATCTACCCTAGATGAAAGTCAAAACATGACATTTACATTCACTGTGACCATTTACATCAGTGATTTTCTCATTTTCCCAAGTAAAAAGCCAAAAAATCAAAAATTTTCTTAAGATGATGAAAATTGCATTTTCCTAGTAAATGCACAGTGCCATGACAGAAAAAATAGCCTGTCTTGTAGGAAACCTTTGGATGCCTTCTCGATGTCCAAATCAGCTGCATGATAGCTCATTGGAAATCAATCTAAGTATAATTTCCAAATATACCTCCAGTTTCAAAAATGGGGTCCCTTTGCCCTGTCAAAAACCTATTCTCCCAAGACTAGTAAATACGCAGCGCCAAAGTGAGAAAGGAGGCAAAACCATGAAAATTTGGGGGTTTTTTGTACTATTGAGGGACCAGTTCTCCTCCAAATATTTTGAAACTTGTTGGAGTTAATGTCGTCATAACTATGAACATGATGGTGGTGGCCATTTTTCAATTGGATGCACCAAAAAAGAGTGTAGCGCCAGTGGTACTGCGCGTTTGGAAAAATTTCTGTGTGCCAAAATTGCTCAAAAACTCAAAAGTGCACTAAAGTGACAAATGTGCCAAAAACTTTCCAAAATGTGTGAGGTTATTTTATGATCAAGGGCTTGAGACATGAAGAGATACCTCAGCAATTATGTCTAACCTCTCCTTCTCCTTTTGCTCGGTCAAAGCTTGAAGTTTTGCATGGGCTCATTTGAGCTTGGACCTTGCAATTTTGTTCCTCATGGCGTAATGATTTGCCATTTTCCTTTGAATTCCATTGTCCTTTTGAGCCTTTGCCAAGAGCTGCTCCAAGTTTTGTTTGACCCTCTCAAACCATGCTTCTTTTCCTTTAAGAACTACATTGGTGATTTTTTCCTCATTTTCCTCACCTAGGTAAATCAACTGAAATTCATGATCAGTCTCATGTTTGCCCTCCTCATCACCAATGTTTGGATATATTACCTTTTCCTTACCTTTATATACCTGTCGTGTTGATGAATAAGGTATAGCCCCTTTCCCTCCAAGTGAAGCAAACACGTGCTTATGACCTCTCTGATAGTTATGTACCAATGTGCCCAAATCAGCCCTCTTAAGCTAGCTAATTTCACCTCTGTTAGGTTGATCCGGATTTATGTAGGAATGCAACAGAATAAACATATAACCATAAATACATAGATGTAGTGGAAATAACACTTCATTTCATTAATATCAAAGAACTGAAATTTGCTTACAGACATAATGGAAATAAAACTAGCTAGGGTGCTGGTAGCTATCTCTAAGAAGAGATGTGGCGGCTACAAGCCTCTGAACTGAGTTAAAATGAGGCTCAGGGGCCTATTTATTATTTAGAAACAATGGGAAATCCTAAATAGCCAAAACCATAACCCTAGGAGATGAAGCGCCAAAACTATGGGCCCCGTTTGGGTAAATTGGTGTTTCAACTTCCTGGGGACGTAACTTTGGCATACGATATTTGTTTGACGCGTACCATACCTCGTTAGAAATATATATTTGAGGAATACAAATTTCAAGTGAGAAACATCAATCCATGAACCTATATTGATCCCCGTTTTCCCAAAAAACGTCGTTTAGGGCCTCAAAACGGCTCCGGAAGTTTAGGACCCGAAAAACTGCTAAAAATAGTAAGTTGTGCCGAAACTGAAAAAATGAAAGAGACAATGGTGGGGCCCCAAGTGGAATAGGTAGGTGACCACCAGTAGCCACTTGGATCATTCCTCCCCCCTTAGGAAGCAATGTTCCCCATTGCGTTAAGTTCCTCCATGAGATGAGGAAATTTCTGTTGAACTTGGTCCCTCGTGAACCACTTTCTTTGGTGCAGGAGTTGGCCAGCTTTGACAACCCGATACAGTTGGATATTATGTTGGTGAGTGTTCTTGATTTTCATTTCCATGATACAATCTGTGGTGGCCTGTTCCATGCAGTCTGGGTTTAACTCTGTTGGTGTGAGTTGTTCTGCAATGTCAGAGGTGTCCAATAGAGGTGGGAAGTGAGGACGAAGGCGATCCACATTGAAGACTGGGTGCAGACCAAGGAATGGTGGAATACTGAGCTCGAAGGAATTGTTCCCTACAACCTTGGTGATGGTGTACGACCCGTATCAGAGCGGGCGAAGCTTGCGGTGGGGTCTAATGAGGCGCTTCTTCTGCAAATGTAGCCATACTTTGTCGCCCACCTGGAATTTGTGTGGCACCCAGTGTTGATCATGGTGTTACTTGTACTTGGAATTGGCTCTGTCCAATATATCATGAACCTGTTGGTAGATGTGTTGAATGTGCTCGATGAAGCTATTTGCTTTGTCAACTTCAGACTAGACATGAGCTGAATCAGCCTGAGTAGCCGCAAATGGCATGGCTACGTCAATGGGACATAGTGGCTGGAATCCCAAGCCCACGTGAAAGGGGCTATGGCCGATTGAAATGTGGAGAGCCCAGTTATAACTATGTTTTACATAGGGGAGGCTCTTGTCCCATGTGCGTGTATGCTTTTAATTGTACATGCGCAAAATGTGTACAATCATTCTATTGACGACCTCTGTCTGGCCATCTGTTTGGGGATGGAAAGATGTGGACTTGGTGAGCTTGGTGTCCAACATTGACCAGAGGCTGGACTAAAATGTGTTGATGAACCTGCTATCCTGATCTGATATGATAGACTGTGGGATCCAAAAGTTCACCCACACTCGTTCAAAGAAGAGTTTAGCAGTGGCTTCTGTTGTGATATTCTTCTTGCAGGCCACCATAATGGCCATCTTCAAGAATCTGTCGACGACCATGAAAACACAGTCATTTCCATGCTTAGTAGAAGGCAGGCCCAACATGTAATCTATGGAGATGGATTCCCAAGGTCAACTAGGGGTAGGTAGCGAAGTATATAGGCCTTGCTTCTTGATGGTCGGTTTGGCAATGGCACAAGCAGTGTAGGATATGATGTGCTTCTCAACATCCTTTCGAAGGTTCAGCCAATAGAAATACTTCTACAGTACTGCTACTATTTTCTTGACCCCGAAATGCCCAACGACTCGATTTTAGCGTGCTTCCCATATCACATTGGCACGCTCACTTGAAGGAACACAAAGGTGTCCCAGGTGACATAAAAGTTCATCTTGGAGGTGAAAATTTGGAACTTGCGTACCCCCCAAGAGTGCCTTGTAAGTGTGGCCGAATTTTGGGTCACTCTCGTAGAGAAGTGGCCAATCAGAGGTCTCGTGCCCACAAGAGTTCAGAACGGTGGTGAGCGCTACGATCGGTGGTCGGCTGAGGCAGTCTGTAACATTATTGGTGCTACCCTTCTTGTACTTGATGTTCAAATGAAACTGTTGCAGATATGTGGACCACTTCTAATGGTGATCATTCTGCAACTTCCCTTGTGTCTGTATGAACTGCAGGGGTCGGTGGTCTGTGTGAATGATTGTTTCCTTCCCCAAAATGTAATTCTTCCATTGTCGAAAAGCTTTCACAATGGAATACATTTCTTTGTCATAAGTGGGTTACTTGCAAACTGTGTCAGACAATGTCTCACTGTGATATGCCACTGGATGACCCTGTTGAGTAAGAACCACCCCAATAGCATAGTCAGAGGCATCTGTCTCAATCTCAAATGGTTGTTGTAAGTCTAGTAATGTGAGCACTGGGGTAGAACAGAGGCGATTTTTCAATTCTATGAATGCCTTCTCTTGAGGTTCCGACCAAAAGAATTTTTCTCTCGCTCCTCCCTTGGTGACTTGACTCAAGGGCCAAGTGATATGAGAGAATCCCAACACGAATCTATGGTAGAAATTAGCAAGACGCAGAAATCTACGAAGCTCTGTTATAGTGGTTGGGGCTGGCCAATCCCGAATGACTTAGATCTTTGTTGGATCCACATGCCCTTTCATCAATAATGTATCCTAGATATTGAACCTGGGTCATGCCAAAAGTGCACTTCTCCAAATTGGCACACAACTTATGTTGCCACAGTGTTTGGAGGACTTGTCGGATGTGGTGAAGGTGCTCTTCCCAAGTCTGGCTGAAGATCATAATGTCATCCAAGTACACCACTACAAATGAGTTGGTGAATGGCTGCAAGATGTCATCCATCATCCTCACGAAGGTTGTGGGAGCATTCGTCAACCCGAAAGGCATGACCAGCCATTCGAAAAGGCCTTCCTTGGCTTTGAAGGTAGTCTTCCAGACATCAGAGGGTTCAATTGGTACCTGGTGATACCCAGACTTCAAGTCAATCTTGCTGAAATATTTTTCACCTTTGAGTTGGTCCAGAAGGTCATCAATCCGTGGGATCGGGTACCTATTCTGGACAGTGATCTTTTTTAGCGTCCGATAGTCAATACAGAGTCTCCACGTCCCATCCTTCTTCTGTACCAACGCGATTGGGCTCCCACAAGGCGATGAACTTGGTTGGATGTGACCTTTCTACAGTAGCTTTTGAATATGCCTCTTGATTTCGTTGTTCTCTAGACCAAAGCGCTGATAGATCGGTCCATTTGGTAGTGGTGCACCTGAGGTCAGATCAATCGGGTGCTTGACTTGACAGTGCATAGGAACCCCTGTGGGTGAGGTGAAGATGTCCCTGTACTCCTCCACAACCTTATCCATTTGTTGTTGTCATACAGAGGAGCCCTGTCTAGAGGTCGTGGCCACAGTATTATTCTTGCCCTGGGGGCGGATCATCAGGAAAACGAATTTCCTGGTTTGGGAAATGAGCTTACTCCATTTTTTTGCAGAAACCAAAGAGATAGCGACAAGATCTGGTACCTCTGGTAACCTGTACAACTTATTTCCCAAAGTAATAATAACAGCGTGAGGCCGAGACTCATACATAGCATGATGCTTCCACAAGTATGGTTGTCCTAATAATACATCAGAAACATCAATAAGAGCAACATTAGATAATACCTCATTCGTGAAGGGCTTGATGCTATAGGGAAGGCAGCACTGCTGGCTGACGCAGAGATCTCTTCCTTGGTGAAGCCACCCGATGGTGTATGGATGTGGGTGAGCTGTGGTCGGTAAGCCCAACCACTTCACGGTGTCTACTAAAATGAGGTTATTTTGGCTCCCATTTTCGACAATGAACTGTACCAGGGAGCCCTTTACCCACATCTGGGAGTGGAAGAGACGTTCCTCCTCCTCTGGATCTTCCGATTCCTCCTTCTGGATCTTTGTAGTGGCAACAGTGGCATTGGGCTCCACATCAATAATCTGTTTCCATTTTTCATTCCCCTTTTCAGGTTCTGATTCAGAGTCGGAGCATGCATCTGACTTAGAAGCCCTCATCTTAGCCACCAGTGACTGCTTGGCCCGACACTCACTTTTGTTGTGAGTGGAGCTCTTATGGAACTCACACCACTTTCCCATGTCCTTCTTTGGCTTTGCGGTGTTTTTCTTTGCTTGTGGCTTCGACAGGTTGTCTTGAGTCACCATGCCTTGGCTCTGTCCTTTGTTCTATAGCTTGGGAGCACCTTTCCCTTGCTTTTTATTCACATCTCCAAAGTCTCGCTTCTTCTGTTTGAATTTCTGCTCAATCTTGGCAGCATACCGGTATGCTGTACCAAGCAAGGAGATGTCGAGGAACTCCATTTCCTCCTGAATGTATATGTGCAGACAACTATGATACTTTAGCACCAGATTTTTCTCTGAATCTTTGATACCTAACTTGGTGCGCAGGGTATGGAACAGATTCGTCAGCTCATGCACATCTTGATCCGTTTGTTGTCGCAGCGTGGTCCATTGTATGTACTTGTCCTCATAGCTCCCCACGGGATAGTATTGTTCCTTGATGGCGTCTCGGAAATAATTACAAGTGGGTATGGCCGAGAACAGAGAGGGTTTTGTCTCGTCCTTTTTCTCACAGTGGGTTTCCCACCAGTCCTTGACATGGGGGGCAGCTTTGAGGAGTGCAAAAATAATCTTCTCTCTGTCGGAAAATTCATGAACCGAGAAATATACTTCTAATAGATTCAACCATCTATATATGGCATCTACGTCTATTTGAACCTCAAATAAGGGAATGTTAAAATTTACTTGTACATTAAAAGGAGTCGCACCTCCAGAGTGGCTTCTAGATGCAGATGCGCCGCCGGTGGGCAACCGTTAAAGGATCTGGGCAAAGTTATCCATCATCACGTTCCTTTGTTTTTCGAGGGCCTCCTCGAGCAGTATTTTGATAGGATATCCTACTCCCTCATCTTTCTTTTCGTCCCCCATAGGCATCCATCAGGGTTTGCGAGGCTGATCTTACAAAGGTTCCACCAAATCGATCCCTAACTCCTTATACCCCGACCTCGTTGGGGACATGCAACGAAGGATCGAGAAAAATCAGACCACTCTGATACCACTGATCCGGATTTATGCAGGAACGCAATAGAATAAACATATAACCATAAATATAGATATGCAGTGGAAATAACACTTCATTTCATTAATATCAAAGAACTGAAATTTGCTTACAAACATAATGGAAATAAAACTAGCTAGGGCACTAGTAGCTATCTCTGAGAAGAGATGTGGTGGCTACAGGCCTCTGAACTGAGTTAAAATGAGGCTCGAGGGCCTATTTATTATTTAGAAACAATGGGAAACCCTAAACAGCCAAAACCCTAACCCTAGGAGATGAAGCACCAAAACTATGGGCCCTGTTTGGGTAAATTGGTTTCAACTTCTCGGGGACATAAATTTGGCATACGATCTCCGTTTGACGCATACCATACCTCGTTATAAATATCTATCCAAGGAATACAAATTTCGAGTGAGCAACATTGGTCCATGGACACATGTTTTTCCCCGTTTTCCCAAAAAACATAGTTTAGGGCCTCAAAATGGCTCCGAAATTTCAGGAGCCGAAAAACTGCTAAAAATAGTAAGTTGTGCCAAAACTGAAAGAGACAATGGTGGGGCCCCAAGTGGAATAGGTAGGTGACCACCAATATCCACTTGGATCATAGGTTTCCATGATGTATTTGGTGACAAAACCCTAGGGAGAGGATGAATAAAATTAAGGAGTGTGATGTGAATGGAGGTGTGGGGAAATGAAGGAAATGGGAATATGTAAGGGAGCCTAGGCTAGTGAAAACCCTAGGGTAAATGGAATGAGATGAAGGGAATATGGATTTGAAAGGAGAAGCTGTGATAAATGGAGGAAGTGATAATGTAAATGATAACCTAGGTGTAAGAAAACCTTAGGATTTAACAATATGTATGACTGATATATGTTTTAGGGACATAAACAGGGATATGGTGCATGAAAATGAGAAGAAAATGGAAACTATGGTTTCATAGGAAACAAACACTTCAAATATTTAATGGAACACCAAATATATGAGAAGAGATGTGATTTAAGGTCCACTTAATGATTTAAAGCTCCTTGGAGAAGTTTGTGAGAATATTTGAGCTTGATGGAGGTGGTGAAACTCTTTAAAACCCTCACTGTGTAAATGCACAGCACCATGAAAAACTCATAGCACCAATGGGAAAACACGTAGCACCAATTTATTTTGGTCAGGAGTTCTCGGGCAAACGCGCATCGACACTGGGTAAACGCGCAACGCCAAATCAAACGTGCAACGTCTAGATGCATTGTTATGCAGACCACATTTGGATGCCTTACCGGTGTCCAAATTGGGCCTAGGATAGCTCGTTGGAAATATTATCCTATCTAATTTCCAAATCTACCTTTGGTTTTTTGTTTGGAGTTCATTTGTCTTGTCAAAAAATTATTTTCCCAATACTGGTCAAAAAGTGATGAATGAAGGTGCAGAAATGCAGAGTGCTGGTGCAAGCAACTTTTGGAGGCCTTCCTCAACTCCAAATTAAGCTCATAATAGCTCATTGGAAATATCTATCTGTCTAGTTATTACTTGATGCATTATGAAAGTCATTTGGACACTCCTTCTATGACAAAAATTTATTTTCCCAAGGTCACTCCAGAAGTGCATCAAGCCTCTTGTAGCACCTATATTTTTGACCTTTCTCCTAAACCATGATACCTGTGTAAAAAATGGAGGTTTTTCTTTATTGACCTATGAGGACAAAATGAATATCTCACTTTTTTCAAATTCATAATATTTTGGTTAGAAACATTGTTTGAATCAAAACTGGCCCTACGAGTGGCAAATGACTTGACCCTTGGAATGATTTCTCAAAAAATGATGGAGACATGATGTTTTTTAGCTGAAATGACCTTATACTTACTGAAATGACCTCCCTTATGGCTCCTCTACTCAAATGTCTCATTTTCATAGCAAACCCTAGCCCAGTGGGAGAGAAAATTAGGGTTTAGTGCTTCTGAACAATGATGACTTGGGCACCCTTGGAAAAAGAAAACTCCCTTTGAAATTTGATGTGCTGGAATGTAGAACTCTAAGTTGGAAGCCTTGGGAGACTAAATACTTATTATATTTGAACTGATTGGAGCAAATCGTGAGTTTATTTCTGGGTCACCTTCACACCTTCTGCTGCCCTTTATTGAAAATGAGACAATGTAATGATTGACCTAATGAAACCCTAGCAATCCCATGAGAAATGAAAGAAACTGACTCAATCAGTGACTTTGACTAAAAGTGGAATGGAAACAGACTTGTCTTCAACATGATGAAGACATGGGAGAGGGTGAGTAGGCATATACTTGTGAAGGAAAATGGGACACTTGACAAGGACAACCACCAGTGGAACAATTTTATATCATGACCTAATGGAACGATTGAAAATTATTTAGAGTGGGACACCTATGATGCACATGAAAAATGTGTTGTGATCCCTTGTGGAAGTATGAAAATACTGACACTAACATTGGCTCCATCTAGGGATGGTAGCTCCTTGGAGGTGCCAAGAACACCGTATACCAAGTGCGTATCCATTGGTAATGGAGTCAATTGCTAAAATGCAAACTGAATAATGAAAGAAACTTGACTCAAAAAACTGAAGTGACTCAGATTGAAACACAACTGACAAATTGAAAAAGATGCTCAGGATTGAGTTCAACAAAACCTACTCTAATTGATCCTGATCAAGTGAAATGGAACAACCAATGCAACCATGTAAGCATTCTAACTGCTATTTGAATTCTCCTCAAGTGCTTGCTTATGAGCAAGAAGAAAGAACTACTAAAAGGAAACTCCCATGAAAACTTTGTTGGGAAAAATACTGAGAGGGGGGGGTGAATCAGTATTTACTGCATATTCAAAACTTTCACAACACTCTGCATCATATTTCCAACAAACTTGTCAACAGATTGAATCTTGATGAAATGGCAAAGCATGAGCCCACTAGCTGACCTCAAGAATGCTGTGCAAGGATCTTCATATGAATTCATATTGATTTTTAGCCCATCTAATACATTTCTTCTCTACTCTAGGTAGTCTCTGTACCTTGGTTTTAAAATTTTCCTAACATCTATGCTCTCTTTCTTTGATGACTGTATTAAGTTTACAGAAGGATCCTAAAACTCGTGAATGACTAATTTTTCATGATGATCAACAACAAAACAAGAATATTCTTCATTACTCTCCTCATATGACAGCAAACCTTTGTATGAGCTTTGTAATAAAACATCTACTGAACAAAACAATGAAGTCATCTGTCGAATTAGGTTTATATCAACACTCTTTTCAGGCTCACAGTTAACTAACGGAGAAGGAATTTTACTGCAAATATCATCTAACACATCAACTATTGGGTCATGAAAATTTTTAAAATACTGTTGCAACCTATTTTCCATTGTTTCTAATGAGACTGCATAACTTTCTACAGGTTTCTCATCCTTTGCTTTAGAGATATTATGAAAATTTTCCTTTTAAAAACATAAGTGCTTCAAAACGCAATGGTACAGAATCATCTTGTATCATTTGATCATATGTTTCAGCTTCCAAGCCTTCATCTGCAACTTGACATTCAATGGCATTCGATGGCTGAAAATCTGGAGCTAAGGAGGATTCTATGTCGCAAATGTTTTCCTCAACCATTTCAGGAGAATGCTTATCATTAACAACTTGCTCAATAAGATCATTATCTGCCTCAACCTCAACATCAAAACTGAAAGACTGCTGATTTCTAATCTTGGAAAAAAATTCTTTCAGAAATTGAAATGAAGAAAAATATAAAGGCAAAGATCCTTCACTTATTTCAAAATTTTCAGCATTTTCCTCATCTCTTTCATCATAAATATGCATCGGCTGATCACTATATTCGAGCTACTGAAACTGAACTTCCTCCTTCAACAAACCAACTACTGATTGCTTTGCAAGATTGGCTTCTGTTTGGAGAACATAATCATCATCATACTGATCAAAATTTGGCAAATCATCAATATAATTAATGTCACCAATCATACACATTATATTATCAGATTGTTTCTCCTCGGATTGATCTACAAATCCATTTTTTGATCTATGTTGGCTGGTATTAGCAGGAAAATGTTTAGGGCTTGCAATATTTTCTTTTTGTGGGATAAGTGGGTCATGATGATCTTGAATGGAAAATACATCTCTCATGGTGATCCTTTGCATCATTTCCTCCACTTTACTTACCAAAATGTTGAGCTTTACCTCTGAAGATGTGAAGTTCTCTGCAATGTTTTTCTTCTCTTCGTATTTCAACTTTTCCCTTCTGATCAGTAGATTATCATCTACATCTACTGCATTGTTCTACATCTCTTCAAGTGTTGCAAGGTTTCTTTCTCTCGGCTGAAACTCCATTTCTGTATCAAAGGCATCCAGGTAATGTAAGAGAGCTGAGCCAAGAGGAGGTCTTATATCATTAGGTATTGAATAATATACTTGATTGAATATGGTAGAAAACTGTTGTGTTGTCTCCCCTAGTTGTCTTTTCAGCTGGTCATACTCTTTTATAATTAGGAAAGGGTTTTGTTTAACCACCCACTTGTCAAGGAAAACTTTGATGAACTGCGAGAAATCTGAAATGCTTGCGGCATGCAAGTTTTTGAACCAACTCTTGACTTTGCCTTACAAAGAAAGAGAAAATAACTTGATACTGACATATTCTTCGTCAACTTCAAAAAGGTCTAGGAAAGTATCAAAATTCTGCATATGACTCTTAGTAGTGATGTTTTCATGTTCACCATCAAACCTCGATAGATATAGGTAATGATTTTCAGGGAAATCATGGAGTATAGGAGGTAAGAAGAGCGGTTTGTATGGATCTGGAATTTTACAAGGTGTAGGAGTATGTACAGAAATTGTAGGATCAGTCTTGATCTCTTTAGGCTCATCAATTTGAAGATGGTCATCATAAGATTCAAAAAAATGATGTGGACCAAGATCACATGGAAACTCTTTATTTACACTTTTCGAATAGGTAGAATTAAGATTTTGATCATATTTATCATACAACAAACTCCAGAAACTTTCAGGATAGTTTCAAGAGAATAAAAGAAGTAATTTACAAGAAAGTAGATTAGATGTTGAATAAAATTCTACTTTAAATACCTAACCTTTGTATAAGATCCTTCCATTTTCCTGCTGGCAAGGTCGATCCTTTAGTGGAGTATTTACATCAAGTTGGAGTCGCCAGGTGAAGATTTCAGCCTTCATATGCATCTGATTGTTTTCCACCATCAGCAATCAGATCTAAATTTTGTTGTTCTTTCCCAGGGAAGATATGATCTTTCGCTTCCTAGTGGAGTCGCCAAAATGTTATCACTCAGATTGAACCTCGGGCTGAAAGAGGCAATTCTGAGGTAACCCCAAACCACGCTTAGCCAAGTAGCTAGCCCTACTAGGCCAGGAGAGGGCTCTCTCAATATAAATCACAGTCAAGATGACTGAGGAAAGAAGATTTTAGGCTAGGTATAGTAGCTCAGGGTTTTGATTTTGATTATATAGGGTTTTGCTGGATCAGGAGGAGTCAAACAGTTAGGGCAAGGAAATTAGGTCAAAATTTGCAGGGGTTCTAAGGGGAAAGGTAGGTGGAAGGTTTGATATTAAAAGGACTATTATGGTGATATGAATAGACTGGTGAGGAGTTAGGAAGATCATCTGAAATTAATTCTCCCTAAACTGAAAAGAGTAAACAAAATATGCAAAATTTCCCAAAACAGAGCATGAAACATGAATTCTTCCTTTCAACTTGAAATTAAGCATATCATAGACATGAAAATGGTTTATCAACTAAAACTACATTCATACAAATGATCACAAAGAAGAAAATATGTCAAACACTGAATACCACATGGATCCCAAAGAAATAGCTGCAAATTTATCATTAATCTCCAAGCCAAAACCGATACAAATATGTCTCTTGAGATGCCAAAGCTCCAAGTGAGTCCAACCTTTACAATGAATGAGAAAATACACAATATAGACCTCAAACCCACTCTTCCTAGCCTCAGGAAGTCTAATCCATGAGATAGGGATCAATTTCACCCACTCCCAAACAAGAATCTAAAGACTAGGAAAACTCAACAATTTGCCTCTAAAAGAGAGGACACTGATTCACTTGACCTCTAGAAGACTTACTGATGCATATACCCTAGATTAAAGTCAAAACATGACATTTGCATTCACCATGGCCATTTAAATCAGTGATTTTCTCATTTTCCAAAGTAAAATGTCAAAAATTCAAAATTTTGCTGAAGATGATGAAAACTACATTTTCCTGGTAAGTGCGCAGTGCCATGACAGAAAAAATAACCTGTCTTGCAGGCAACTTTTGGAGGCCTTTCCGATGTTCAAATCAGCTCCATGAGAGATCATTGGAAAGCTCTCTGAGTGGCATTTCCAAATATTCCTCCAATTTCAAAAATGGTGTCCCTCTACTCTTTCAAGAACCTATTATCCCAATACTAGTAAACGCGCAGCGCCAAGGTGAAAAAGGAGGCAGAACCATGAAAAATTAGGGGTTTTTTGTACTTTTGAGGGACCAGTTCTCCTCCAAATATTCTGAAACTTTTTGGAGTTAATTTCCTCATCATTATGAACATGATGGTGGTGGCCATGTTGTAATTGGATTCCCCAAAAAAGAGCACATCGCCAGTGGCACTGCGTGTTTAGAAGAATTTATGTGTGCCAAAATTGCTCAAAAACTCAAAAATGCACTAAAGTGCCAAATGTGCCAAAAAATTTCCAAAATGTGCAAGGTTACTTGCTGATCAAGGGATTGGGGCATGAAGAGACACCTGAACAAGTATTTCTAACCTCTCCTTCTCCTTTTTCTCAGTCTACGCTTGAATTTTTGCATGGGCTCGTTTGAGCTTGGCCCTTGCAATATTTTTCCTCATGGCGTAATGCTTTGCCATCTTCCTCTGAATGTAGTTTTCCTTTTGAGCCTTGGACAAGAGTTGCTCCAAGTGTTGTTTGAGCCTCTAAAACCATGCTTCTTTTATTTTAAGAACTACATTGGTGATTTTGTCCTCATTTTCCTCACCTAGGTAAATCAACTGAAATCATGCTCTATCTCATGTTTTCCCTCCTCATCATCAATTTTTGGCTCTATTAAATTTGCCTTAATTTTGTCTACCTGTTTTATTTATGAATAAGGCATAGCCCCTTTCACACAAACTGAAGCAAACACGTGCCTATGACCTCTCTGATAGGTATGTACCAATGTGCCCAAATAAACCCTCTTAGGCTAGCTAATTTCACCTCTGCTAGGTTGCCATAATGTATTTGGTGTCAAAACCCTAGGGAGAGGATGAATGAAATGAAGGAGTGTGAAGTGAATGGAGGTGTGGGGAAAAGAAGGAAATGGGAATATGTAAGGGTGCCTAGGCTAGTGAAAACCCTAGGGTAAATGGAATGAGATGAAGGGAATATGGATTTGAAAGGAGAAGTTATGACAAATGGAGGAAGTGATAATGGAAATGATAACCTAGGTCTAATAAAACCTTAGGATTTAAAAATATGTATGACTGATATATGTTTTAGGGACATAAATAGGGATATGGTGCAGGAAAATGAGAAGGAAATGGAAACTAGGGTTTCATAGGCAATAAAAACTTCAAATCTTTAATGGAACACCAAATATATGACAAGAGATGTGATTTAAGGTCCACTTACTCATTTAAATCTCCTTGGAGAAGTTTGTGAGAATATTTGAGCTTGATGGAGGTGGTGAAACTCTTTAAAACACTCACTATGCAAACATGTAGTGCCAAATGCACAACACCACTGGGAAAACGTGAAGCACTAATGTATTTTGGTCAAGAGTTTTCAGGCAAACACACAGTGTCGCTAGGTAAACACGCTCACTCGGATGCACTGTTGTGCAGACCACATTTGGAGGCCTTCACAGTGTCCAAATTGGGCCGAAGATAGCTAGTTGGAAGTCTTATCCTATCTACTTTCCAAATATACCTTTGGTTTTTTTTTTGAGTACATTTTCCTTGTCAAAAATTGAATTTCCCAAGACTGATCAAAAAGTGATGAATGAAGGTGCAGAAATGCAGAGTGTTAGTGTAGGAAACTTTTGGAGGCTTTCCTAAACTCCAAATTGAGCTCACGATAGCTCATTAGAAATATCTCTCTATCTAGTTATTATTTGATGCATCAAGAAAGTCATTTGGACACTCCCTCTATGATAAAAAATTATTTTCCCAAGGTCACTCCAGAAGTGCATCAAACCTCTTGTAGCACATGTATTTTTGACCTTTATCCTAAACCATGATACCTATATAAAATATGAAGGAGGTTTTTATTTATTGATCTATGAGGGACACAAACATGTCTCAATTTTATCAAATTCATATTTTTTTGGTCAGAAACATAGTTTGAATCAAAACTGGCCCTACGAGTGACAAATGACTTGACCCTTGGAATGAATTCTCAAAAAATGATGGAGATATGATGTTTATGAGCTGAAATGACCTCATAACTACTTAAGTGACCTCCTTATGTCTCCTCTACTCAAATTTCTCGTTTTCATAGCAAACCCTAGCTCAGTGGGAGAGGAAATTAGGGTTTAGTGCTTGTGAACAATAATGACTTGGGCACCCTTGGGAAAAGACAACTCCCTTTGACATTTGATGTGTTGGCACATAGAAATCTGAGTTGGCAGCCTTGGGAGACTGAATACTTATTACATTTGAACTGACTGGAGAAAACCATGAGTTTATTTCTAGGTCACCTTCACACCTTCTGCTGCCCTTTATTGAAAATGAGACAATGCAATGTTTGACCTAATGAAACCCTAGTGACCCCATGAGAAATTAAAGAAACTGACTCAATCAATGACTTTGACTAACAGTGGAATGAGAGTAGACTTGTCTTCAGCATGATGAAGACGTGGAAGAGGGTTAGCAGGCATATACTTGTGAAGGAAAATGGGACACTTAACAAGGACAACCACCAATGGAAAAATTTTATATCATGACCTAACGGAATTATTGAAAATCATTTAGAGTGGGACACCTAATATGCACATGAAAAATGTTTTTTGATCCCTTGTGGAAGTATGCAAATACTGACACTAACATTGTACACATGGTGTAGGTGCATGTATTGCATATGTATTGCGTTGCGTTGAACACTGGGTGTAGGTGTATATGTTATAGATCAGTTGTAGGTGCATGTATTATATGGTGATGTATGTTGTGTGTGGTTGCATGTGTGTGATGCACACTATGTGTATGTGTACATGGTTGAAGATAAGGTAATGGGTGCTTGTCAGGCGTGGCAACAGATCTGGTGTGCATACAGAAAGGACAAGGGATAAAGGTAGAAGAAAAGGACCAACTGAAGGATATGTATCCATGTTTTGTTTTAGTTTTGATTATGCATGTGATATATCACTCTGGTTTATGATGGTTACATTTTATTATGATTCTTTATTTCTGATGGTTGAGATTTGAGCTAACGAAATGTGATATTTTTATACACAATGATTTGATCAAACAACTAGTTTTACTTGTTGTGGTAGGAAGTAAAAAAGATTGCAAGTGTACCTTATTTAGGTGCTACCAGTGAGGTATTATTTGAAGTTATTTCAATTTATTTTGAATCTAATGGGAATTATGTTCTTGGTACAAGAAAACATGCAATGCCAGTTTGGGAGGGTTGAAACCGACTACAAGAATTAGCAGTGTCAATAGTAAAAGGAATTGAAACAAGAAACAATATGCTGGTAAAGCACTTTAGGAGAAGGTCCATTTTGGGACACTGATACCTAATAGTGTCCATTGACTTAAATTAGCATGATATGATTGATATGATGGTTTTTAGGAAGGGACATGCTGCTTGGTTTTTGGAACATTCGATGTGAGGAAACCTTTCCAAGGGAGGGGTCGCTCGAGGGGCTGTGTAGCAGAGAATGGGATGCCCATGGAACTTGGAAGGTGTGTGACTGCATGGAAGGGTGTGACTAGATTTCCCAAGGGACTATGTAGCAAAGAAGAGAAGGTCATGGATGTATTTTTTTTGGTCATTAGCATTGCCCGATGTAATGAGATGCACATTAGGAGTGTGCCCTGTAAAAATGAGCTGGTAACTGTTCATAGAGGGAATAAGTGGTGAAGAATTTCAGTGCTAAACATTAGATGCAGCTTTGAGTTTTGCATTAGATTTTGGACTTCATGGGAAGGAAGTGATTCCTCATATTACTTTGAGGGTATAGGTTTGAGCCTTTGGATTCCCTTGTTTCTGATACGAACATCATATCGTTTTATTTTTCAATTGATAAAATGTGTATATGTGTATATTATTGTAAATATTATATCAAGCTGAATTTATAAAGCTCCATATAAAATATGATTATTTTCTGGTTGAAGAAAATGTGGTTGTTATTGTAAATATCGTAATGAGATGTGTTATAAAGCTTCATTAAATGGTATGTTTGTCATTTTTTAATCAGTGGTCATTGTAAATACTGCAATGAGTTGTGTTATAAAGGTCCATGGGTAGTATCTTTTAATTTTTAACGGTTTTGCTGGTTGTAGGTGTCATTTAAAACCGAGGATGGTGTTCCCCCAAGGGGTAGGTTCTATAACAACCCTAGTTAAAAATCCATGTATAAATATATAGGGAAATGGTCATGGGACATGTATTCCAAGATGAATGGTGGGAAAAACATCCTAGTGGGTGTTCATTTCAGTTATTACGACTAAATAAATTTGGAAAAGACAATGGCAAAGGCTTTGGAAATGTAAAGAGGTATTTTGGGCATTATATTTATGAAAATAATGGAAATTATGATGAAAGGAAGGTGCAAGGTTACAGGTTTCATGTGAGGAAAAAAATTAAGGAAAATAATGGAAAATGAAGAAAATAGAGGCCTCGTTAATAAAAAGGATTATAAGGACCAGCTAGAAATATTTTTCTCAAACTTTTATCAGCTCACTTATTTATCTCATTATATTCTGTCTCTCATACTCTTGGACACTTAGAGCTCTCTTGGATCACTCTTGGAGGAGTGTGGCATACTTTGTAATTTTGGAGTGAGAAATAAAAGGAAGAGAAGGAAAGCACAATAAGAAATCAAGATCAGAAGCTACAATGGGTTTTTTCTAGCAGGTATCATGTTTCATGTATGCTTTCCTCACTAGTTTTGGCATTCATATGGTCTCTGGGTCATGATCTATCATTGGCATGGAGGATTACCTGGATTGATAGTAGTTTTTCCTAGCCTTTCCATTTCCTAAATAACCATTTTCTTTTAGGTTTTACTTTTGTTTTCTGGTTGGTTTTCGTGTTCCTTCGGTTGTGGGTTGGGTTATTAGATCCTAAAATCCTTGGCTAGACAAACGATCTGGAAGCCCTGTAACATCTTGGGTTGAGTTACTAATCCTGGAAGCCTTGGTTGGAAAAACATCCTAGAAGCTCTTGATGGGTTGAGCTACTAATATAGGAAGCCTTTGTTGGACAAATTCTTTAAAAGCTCGACAAAAGTTGTGGGCTGAGTTACTAGTCTTGGAAGCCGTAGTTGGACAAACACTTTAGAAGCTTGACAAAATTTGTGGGTTGAGTTACTAGTCTTGGAATCCCTAGTTGGAAAAAATTCTTTGAAACCTTGATCAACTTTGGGTAGAGACCAATCTAGTGATGGTTAGTGATGTTCTACCATGAGGTGGAATCACTAGTTAAAGGTTGAGATATTTTGGCCTCTGGAGGCCCTGCTTTGGTTTGGATTGATGTGTTTTATGAGGTCCCACATTCATGCTTGGAATATGGCATGAAGGTGACTAGATGAAAGAGAGATTCATTTCAACCATGTCTATGGTTGAGTGGTACGTGGAAGTCCTAGACTTGGTTGCATTTTTCTTATGGAAATAAGAGCTCTTTTCCTCTTGTATTGATGGGTAAATATGCTTGTTATTATGTGGCTTATATGGTTGTTATATTCTTGTCATTTTTGTTGTTTATATGATGCTTATGAATATGTTCTAAGATAGTGATGATGTATGGCTCTCATCATGTTTTGATCTATAAATGAATGAAAAAATAATTTATGACATAATAGTTGATAATGGAGCTAATGATATGAGGAATCAATACTTCCTAGTGATTCTCGGATAAGCATGAGACACCTATGCCCAAATATGTTTTTTAAACATATATATTACATATTTGTGACATGCTTGACAAAATTCTTATCATGTCTAGAAGGGGTTCGATCAAGTCCTTGTTCAACTAATTACATTTGTATATTTTTTACACTATTATCATTCATTCCTGGAAGTGTCATGGAGTTCTGGGCAGTGACCTGGGTCCTAGCTCTGAAATTTATCCTTAAATCCCACAGTTGTTGGTACATCATAGGAAAAAAAAGGCTGTAGCCACACTCATGTAAGCCCATGGGAGAAACTATGGCTCACTGTCGCTTGGAGGGCTTGGAAAAGGAGCAAATGGGGGATTAATGCAGTAAAGGTTTAGTTTATCTCAGGGGCTAGTCACTTGGAATATTTGGATGGCTCCTGGGGGTTTTGCTGTAGGTGTAGAAGGTTTGTGTTGTTGTGTCTCGTTGGTTCCACTTCCTTCACTGATACATAAAAAGTTTAATCATATCATATTAAATATTTGTCACATGTTTACCCAACTTAGATGGTTACTTAGGTAGATGTGGGAGGAGGGTGTTACATCCAACCTTCTTTTTTTATCTGCAATAGTTGTGACTTCTATGGTGCAACTCTTCTTTATCTTTATTTGTTGTACATTTTATGCTTAGTTTCATGTGGAGTAAAGATACTTGATTTGAGATCACGTTTCATGTTTAACTCTTATTGACTGACTCTAGGTGGTCATACATTTTGAGTGAGAGTTCTTTACAGGATAATGTTTCCTTGTATGGGAAATAAGCCACTCAGTTGTCAACAAATTTCATGTACTCTTTACCACTGAAATATATGGAGTGGTCTAGCTATATTAGAGGACCCAAAGATGTAGCACAGGAGGGGTGAAATCTGTCATCAAATTTTGTTTTTCTTATGTTCACGATTGTTATTTGAGTTTCATGTGAATATGTTGCTTGTTTAAATCTCATATGAAAATTAACTCATCGTTCTTGAAGAGATTATAAAACTTGTTTATAATAAGACCCATTTTGTTTACTTGCAAAGCCAGAGGATGGTCAGTTTTTGGAAGGAGAAGTTCTCCTCCAATTTTAGATCAATTGGTATCTGTGTTGGTTCTGAACAAGTTGCAGGTATGGGAAAGAACCTGAAGCTTGAAAATCTCCAAGAGCTAGAGAAAATTAATTTGTATCTTCAGATGTAGAATGTTGAGCTAAATATATTGTTTTAAGTTGTTGAATACGAGAAGAGGAAAATGTGCCTTAATTTGCAACATGTGTTGCAGGAACAAATTGATGAAATTTTATATCTAGAAGAAACAAAGAATTCCTCCAAGACAAAGACAATTTGTGAGAATGGTCCAAACACAAGATATGTACCCTGCATGGAGAATGATGCTTCTGATTTTCATCGACATATAAAATATTATCCTTAAGTGCCTATTGGTAAAAGTGGGTGTCTTGACTCATCTTCAAATTCGTTATCAACATCTGAAACAAAAAATATGGGTGGAAAATACAAGGAGGTAATCAACATCTCTAGTTCTATTCCTTCAATTTATGTTGATAACACATCTTTTGCAAACTTTGTAAAGCATACCAAAAGGCATTGTTATGAAGTTTTTTTTCAGATCAGTTATGAAGGAGGAGGCCTCGTAATCAATGCCAAGGTATTAGTAATCCTATAGAGGTGAAGGAGTGACCAAGATATGAAGGATTGGGTTGTGGTCGTTGAGAGTTTGGAAAGTGTTCTAAAATTTTTGAGGAAAACAAATCATCAGATGATGATATGTCACACCAAGATGATAGTGATAATAGAAATTTTCTCCCAAGAGAGATGGATTTTTCAAAGGACATGCAAAGTCCAATCCTCATCGTCAAAGTTACAGCCCAAGGGACAAGTATAAGTGTCATGGGAATTTTTAAAATGTTGGTAATTTTGATCATTTATGGGACATGTATCCTTGCACATTTTGTGATGCAGTTGACCATTGTGTGGCTGAATGTAAGAAACGTAAAGTGATGGTCAAGATGATACCTCCTTCAAAAATTGCACACTTCCTTATCGATGGGCAAGAAAAAGTATTTTTGTACCTATTGTAACATGAATGGGTATGGGAATGAAAGGTGATGGAAACATCATCTGGAGCATTGTCCCAAGAAGGGAGAAGAGGTCATGCAATCCATTACAAGGAAAGAGATAGGTAGTGTTGTACCTTAAGATACAATCCCTTAGCGGTGATAAGGAATCAGTGGTTAAGATAATTATATAATTATGTGACAGAAATATTGGTCTTTGTTTAACCACCCTCAAATATTTAACATTAAACCCTCAAAGGTCAAATATAATGAATGTCCTAGAATGCTATTATTTGTTGATATAGAATGGAATGATCAGAAGAACATGAAAGAAAGAAGCCCAAACTGATATGTTGTTATACAGAATATATCACCTCAAACTCCAGAAGAATTATAAGAAAGGGAACAGTCAAAATGAAGGAGTGCCTATTAAGGGTTTTAACTCTTATCCACACAAGTAAAAAGAGACCTGCAGCTTCATTACTTCATTTTATTCAAAGATAGAAAACACAGAATGTAAACTTTAAGACATATCAACATCAACAAAATCCAGAAACTTTCTTTTCATTCATTAATCATTTGAAATCTGAGTACAAAAATTGCAGTCTGAAGGTCCAAAACTTGGAACCCTTCTCTTTCTTCTCTATCTCATTAAATACAATAGAAATCAGTTTGTAACTGTTGTAACCGATCCTAACTACTTCAACTACTTAGGACTTCGTCAACTATCTATTACATGTCCTCAAAATGTCTTATTACAATTACATTCTCTTTAAAAGAGGAAAACAACATGAAATTAACATCCTAATCTATATGCTAAACATGAATTGATGACGATGCTGCTATATTTCCTTGACTGGATGGTTTATCCTTCTTTGAAGTCAAGGGGTCCTTTGGTAAATTTGTCATCCAGGCTCTTAATTTCTTCCATATCTTGATGTTTGTCTTGGGTGAATGGACTAGCCTGTGATATTCCAATCTGAAAGCAGTGATTCTGTTGAAAGATGGTCTTTCTACAAATAAATTTTTCACTAACCACAACAACTAAAAATGTCTTTGAAGGAAATTGATCATTGTTGCTCCTTTAATAACTTGAGTCTTTTCATGAGTATTGTCTGCCTTAATTTTTTCCAACACTAGAAAGGGTTCATAAGAATTCCATGATAAAAGACCACCTCCAGGGCCCCAACATGATGGAAAACCTGCTCTTGCTATTTTGTCAAATAATTTATCAAACTGGTTCACTGCTTCCTTAAGCTCAATCAACTTCTTTTCTGTAGACTTCCTGCAATCATTTTATTAATTTCCGTAGCAAATAAAATCTTGTCTTTAATTTCATTTTCTTCCAATTCCTGATCTGTTTTAGAATCAATGAAATTAATGAACTTTCTTACCCAAATGGCCCTATTAATTTTCTTCTGCTTGTCTGTCATGACTTTCTCTTCAAACTCCTTGATAATACTTTTTTTCTTATGCAACAACAGTAAGAAAATCCTAGATTGTTTTCATTTCTGCAATAATATCATTCCAGATGATATCCTTAGCCTGTATTAAGGATATATTTCCTTTCAATTTTTCTTTGAGATTTTTAATCTCAGCATCAACAGTTTGGCAGTCCATTTTGTATTTATTGACTTCTCCCTCAGTGGCTTTTATAATCTTTGTTGTTGTTTATAAATCGGCTTGTGCCCTTTTTCGATCTCTCTCTGCCATCTACAATTTAGTGGTTAATTGAGATATTTGTGCTAATGGATCTTCACTACCTGATGGAAAAACAAAAGTGCAAGTATGAGATTCAATATGATTCTGTAATGACAATGCAGTTTGCTTTAATTTGGTGATTTCTTTTTCCTTTTGCAGGAGCTGCTGAAGACATTTTTCTTTCTCATTTTATATCTCTACAGCTTTTGCTACCATGGAGTGTTATCCTATAGGAAATTTCAATTTTTTCTTCAGTACAAAGATTTCTTATTCAACACTTTGCAGAAGGTTCTATACAATAGACCTGTCACTAGGATCTACTCCAATTTTCACTATAATTTTTTTGAGTCCCTCATTCTAGATTTTCAAAGCCCTGGAATTTCTTTCTCTAACTTCAATTGCTTGATCACTTTTCCAAGCATATTTTTAGCCTTCAGTGCCATAACATTCGTTTTGGTTAGGTCATTCACAATCAGTTGACCTGTTTGCATGTGTAGATTCACTTTGTCTAGTAATAGAATTTTCTTCACATCTATAGTAAAATTCACAGTATTAAAATTATTATATGAACCAATAGACATATCAGAGGGATGTGAAAGGGAAATATTGAATTGATCCTTTTCAAGATCCATTGCAGTTAGAAGTCTTGTTTGATCTAGGGCTATCTGGTACTCAGCCTAAGCCTCCATGCTTGCCTTCATCTTCTGATTTCTCCCTGTAATCTGGGCAAAAATTTGTTTAATTAGGGGCACTTGTTCCTGAGTGCTTTCATGTCTCCTGGGTGAAGCAGGGACATTTTTTTCATCTCCCAATTGTAATGAGAAACTAGGTTGAGCATCTACAGAATATTTTCAATGAACTTTGTTCTCTTTTCATTCCTCTGTTCTTCATCCTCTGAATCAATCACTACCTCTTTTCCTCTCTTATTTGATTTTTTTGATATGACAGGAGTCTGAAAATTTGAGCTCAATAAACTTACAACACCTTTACATGCCACTTTTTCTAGATCCAGTCTGCTTTCATGAATTAATGTTGAATATCTATTTTCAATTCTCCTATTAGAAATGGCGCTGTGAGGGTCATAAGCCCACTTCTCTTCATACAGTAGGTTCATTTCATCTAACATCTTAGTGGCTTCATCAATTTCTTGTCTCATATTAACTATAAAGGGACCCACAGTCATTGGAAATTTGAACATATGACCTTTCTTCATAGGCACAAAGTGTATTTGGTCAACGTTTAAAATTTTCCTAATGAACTCTAGAGCGAATAATCTCATAGGCACAAATACAGAAAGCCTATAAGGTTTTACACTAGCTCCATAAAGTCTAATTTCAGAATAATATTCAAAGACAAACCAATCACCAAACTTGCAATTTGTACCCAGATGCAAGAAATCTTGAGCTTTGGGCAGAAATCAGGGGGGAGAAACTCCATTCAAAACTTTATATGCAGTAGACATAAAATGACCAGCAAAATCAAACAAACCAACCTCATTCTGTTATTTTCTCACTATGTCTGTCCAAAATACTACTGATTGTCTTTTCTTATTCACATTCATAATGTTTAACCCCAGATGCATGAATTCTTCTACATGTTGATATAAAAATAGGTAAACAACAAGAGAGAGAAACTTGAATTAATTTGTCAATGATAAGCTCATGAACTGAGAATTAACATCTTCTTTCCAATAAGATGGAATATCAAGAACCACTCCTGGCTTCATCATCATGGCGAACATTCCCAGAACTGACTTGTCCACTGTACTGTCATCATCCTTTCCCAAAATCTTTGCATTGAAGCTCAGCACTATTCTGACTTCTATATCAAAAACCTCCATGGGGAATTCTTTACTGTCAGGTACAAACTGTTGTGTATCTGGCTTCTGAAAATGATTGAACTGATTAAACTCCTGGCCTACAAGACTGTCATAATGCACTCTCAAGGAATCATCAGTGAATTGGACATATGACTCTGACTCAGGATAACACAGAGCTTGATGATTTAATTGGGCTGAGACTTGCTGAGCATTTTCCCCTTAACAATTCATTACGAAACATTTCCCAGGGTACATAACAGACACTAACCAATACACAAATTCAGGAAAAAGGTGAGTTATTGGGATACGTGAAGAAAACACACTATTTTTAGCCATGGTAGTGTAAATTGGAGAAGTTTTATCGTTTAGGAGGACTTGCTGATAAAAATAAAGGTGGTCAAGGGAATAATCTGTGTCCTGAATATCCCTCTCAGTGTCCATGAGAGGGATGTGACTGGAAGAACCTGACAGGGATGAGCATTTAGCCATAATTCAACTTTAGGATAGCAGACAATTGACAGGGTGACAAATAATTGACAGGATGAAAGATAACTGAGAAAGACACAACACATGAAAACTTCAAACTCAAACTAACAATAATAAATTCAAAAAAATTAGAATACTCCTTAAATAGGTGGCACGGGCTTTAAAATTAAATGTTGACAAGACGCGCCAAAATACCTTTAAGAAAACCCGACATGGATTACAACTGTCATGCACTTGGTCGCATACGTCACTATGGGAGGCCTCGAGGTACGGAGAACTCATTTGGCTTATGCTCTAGCAGTGAATCTCGATCCTTCATCTCGATTACCCCCGTAGTCAACAGGGTTAATTGCGGAGGCACCCTTCGTGTTAACCCACACGTTGAAAGTGCCTGCAGGTTGAGCCTTTTACTCACCATTTGATAAATCATCGAATCCTGCTCCATAAAGTGCTCAATATTTAATATTTGAAATGGGACCCGCTTCCATAAAGACTTAAAGTATTTAAACTTTAAACTTTAATATAATGCGAAGATATATTTTTATGCTAAAGTACATGAATTTTGATACTCTAACATATCTTTTGATAGTTTTCTATTTTTTTTTGTATTTTTGAAAATTAAAAATAAAGGATATTTCAAATTAGCCACAACATCTGGCTCCACCTGGGGATAGTGTTTTTTGCCATGAAACACTAAGAACCAAATATTAGTGCCTTCACCTCGGGCATGGAGTCAAATATTGTTTGATGAAAAATGTACAATGAAGGAAACCGAATATGTACAATGGTGAACCATCAAATTTCAATGCTGGAAATAATGTTTTAGATACTGCCCATTCACAAGCAGCTCTATTGTTTCTCCATCAATATTTTCCATCATAAAAGTGTTATTTGATCTAGCTTCAATAATCCTATATGGGCCATGCCAGAGAGGGTCAAAATTACCATTCTTTCCTTTTTCTTCTCTTCTAGTATCCCATATTAATACCAAATCTCCAGTTTGGAAAATAATCTCCTTTTCCTTCCTATCAAAAATGGACTTCATCTTTTCTTGATAGGTGACCAAGTTTTCCCTAACTTTATTCTTGCTCTCACTCAATTCTATCACCTTATTAATTCTTCTTATCAATGCATTAGGTTCTTCTTGTGCTTCTTGATGAAAATAAACTACTGGTCTAGCTAGCTGAGTGGGAAACAAAGCTTGACTACCATATACTAATTCATAAGTGGACTTACCGGTAGATATTCTAGTAGTCATTCTTACTACCAAGAGATAAAATATCAACTTTGAATCCCAATTCTTCTAATTCTCATTAATTTTTTTCTTCAAAATCTTAACCATTGTCTTGTTGGAAGATTCAGCTAGTCAATTTCCTTGAGGATGATATGTTGTAGAATGAGACAAAATGACATTATATGTTTGACAAAAATTTATGAATCTGACTGAACTGAATAGCTGAGCCTTGTCTATTACAATCTTCACTAGACATCGAAACCTGTTGAAGATGTTATCTTATAGAAACTTCATGACTATCATATCATTTTCTCTTCTGGTAGGTATTGCCTCCACCCAATTTGTAAAATAATCGGTGGTAGTCAGAATCCACTTAAACTGCCCACTTGATGGTGGATTGATTTCTCCAATGAAATCCAATCCCCATTGTCTAAACGGTTCTTCAACAAATACAGGGAGAAGAGTTAGAGGAGCTAACCTTTTCTTTTCTTCAAAAAATTGACATTTCTGGAAACTTATAACCACTTTTTATGCATTAGCAAATAAGGAAGGCCAATAAAAAACTGATTTGAGGATTTTATGAGCAGTAACTTTCCAGCTATAATGGCCCCCACACAAACATTCATGGTACTCTTTGATAAATTCCATTGACTCTCCTTCTGTCAAACACAACAACAAAACACCAGCATGATCCTTCCAATATAATTTAGTATCAATTATAACATAAGGTTGAGCTTTGAGTTTAAGAGCTCTGTACTTTGTTCTTTTTATTGAAGGAGGACAAGAGAAAAAGCAGAAATAGTGAATAATATCTTTATACCAATCAGATGAGAGAAATTTGTATTTGATTCCCGATTTTGTGCTACTTTGACTTGTTTAATCAACAAATTCAACCAAGGGTGCAAGCAGATTAATTCCCAGAGCTTGAAAATTAGACTCTGTCAGCAATTTTTCCAAGCCCTGTCCTTTGACCAACTTAGTAGGCTTAAAATCTAAATCATATTCTTGAATTTTGGAAATCCATTTTCCTCTTTTCCCTCCACATAACTTTGAACTAGCACATCTTTTACAGCTGATTTGGGTACATATGCCACTATTTGAGGATGAATTACATAAGTCCTGAAAGCTTTCATTGATTTAACTAAAGCATATACCTATTTATCCAAAATCTTGTATTTGAGTTCTGCATCTCTGAGAACTTTATTGGAAAATTCTACAGGTTGCTCTTTTCCTTCTTTGTTCTTCTGCAGCAACACAACAACAATAGTATAAGGTGATGCAAATGAAAATATTTGGAAAGGATTTTGATAATCTAGGTTGATCAAAACTGGGGCTTCTTGAAGAGCCTCTTTAATACTGGAAAATGATTCTCTTGCCTCTTTATCCCATTTCACTTCAACATTTTTCTTCAGCATATCTGTTATGTTTCTGACAATCTCAACATAATTTGGGACAAATCTTCTCAGAAAATTAATTTTCCCTAGAAATATTTGGATATATTTCTTGCTTCTAGGAAATGGGATTATTTGTATAGCCTCAACTCTTTTTGGATCAATTTTCACCCCCTGATTTGAAACTATATGTCCCAGCAACTTACCTTCCTCCAAAGAAAACAAATATTTCTTAGGATTCAATGATAACCAAAATTCCTGCATTTCAGGAAAGCCTTATGCAGATGCTCCAAGTGCTCATCATCAAAACCTGAAAAAATAGTCACATCATCCAAATATATGACTACAAATTTGTCACCCACAAATTCTATATCCATTTCCCTCTCAAAAGTAGCCCCTGCATTCATGAGACTAAATGGAATCTTGGCATACATGAATGCTCCCCAAGGTGTCGTAAAAAAAAATTCTTCTGATCTTCCTTTTCAAAAGCTACTTGGTTGTACCCAGAGAAACCATCAACCCATGGATAACATATGAGCTCCAGTCACTTTCTGTAGAACATAATCCATCTTTGGAAAAGGATAATTATCCTTCAAGGAAGCTCTGTTCAAGTTCCTGAAATCAACACATAATATTATCTCTCCATTCTTCTTTCTGACAGGAACCAGATTGGAAACCCAGTCTGAGTATCTAAGTGGGACTATAATTTTTTCTTGCAATAGCTTCTTCACTTATTTTTTAATTAGGGCAAGTAACAGTGGATTAATCTACCTGAGCTTCTACCTGTGAGGCTTAACCCCATCTTTTAATGGTATTTTATGTTGAATAATATCTAAATTGTATGTCTTTAAATCTTCATAGGACCATGCAAACACATCCATAAACTTCTTGAAAAGATCAACATGCCTTTCTTTATAATCCTTAGGAACTCCTTTGAACAGTTTAACCATCTTGGGCTCTTGTTGAGTTCCTAGATTACAATCTTCCATTTCTCCCTTTTGAGATACTTTCTTCTGGTTCACTACTACATCATTTGCATCGAACATTATTTCAAGAGGAACCAAACCTCTGGGCAACATATTATCTTTCAACTGAATTATCTTCTGATTACCTATTGACTGCTTCAAGTTTTTCAAGACATCATTATGATCAGTTTTTTCACTTTCTTGATCTATTTCACTGTCTTCAAAATTTCCAATCATTGTTAGGAAATGATTTATCTGCTCATAATCCTCAAAAACCTTCCAATACTTTACATTATCAGGAATTGAATGTCTATGCCTCAACTCAATCTCATATCTTAGTTTTGGGTTAATGGGTGGCTTAAATGTACTGGCTGCAACTGCTAGTGAATATTCCATTATGTTTTCTTCTCTTGGAATAAACTAAAGATTCAAGGCTTCAAAATAATTTTCAATCGGGTTCCACACTTCATTTCTATAAGAGCTCAATCTGGGATGCTTGGTTTGACACAAATTCTTAATTTGTCTTATAATTAATTCAGAATCACCAAAAATGGAAATGCATTGAATTCCCATCTATTTAGAATTTTGAAGGCTCAAAATCAATGGTTCATACTCAACTACATTATTGGTTTATTCAAATTCAAGCTTAAAATAAAAAGGTAAAAAAATTACCTTCTGGAGATATGAATAAAAACCTAGATCCTATGCGATCCTTTGAGTAGGCACCATCAAAATAACACTTCCAAATTTTATTTGAATCCAGCTCCTTATGTACAATTTCTGAAGAGAGGTCTTCTATGAGTCTTCAACAATTTCTAAATCTTCATACAACATAAAACAAGAGAGATCCTCCTTCCCTTGGCCATAGATATGGGAATTTCCTACATCCTTCTTTGTGGTAGTCATAACAAATCTCGCTTCCCTGTATAACCTCCTTTCTTCCTCATTGAACACAAGAATTATTGCATATGTAAAGTCCAATTTTAAGACACCTCCAAGCTTTTCTCCCCAAGATCTGGACAACAGCATACCAAATCTGGCTGGAATATCTACAACTACTACATCCAGCATGATATTCTTAGCTGGAATTTGAGCCAGGGAAACTAGCATGTCTTTGATAAGCCCAACACACTTTACCCTCTTTTAATAAAATGAATAAAGAGCTCTACAGGGCTTAGTGATTTGTAAATTTAGTTCATTCATCACAGATAATGGTATAAGGTTATGTGATGCACCAGAATCTAAAATACAATTATGCAGAATGAAATCATGTAGAAGCACTGATATATAAAAATGAAGAACAAAATAATCTACCTCTTCAACATGTGGACCAAAGGTGACCACTGGCTTTTCTTCTTGAAAATTCACAATATCACCAACACCATCAGACTGATAAAGATTAATAAATTCTGTAATTTCCTTCTTGTAGCCAAGTGTCTTAGCTAACTCGAGCAAGGGTACTTGAATTTTAACCTTTTATAACTCTTTGGACAAACTAAAAGTTTTATTTTGTTTAATAATCTTCTCAGGTTCTTCTTAATTTCTGTTAGGATTAGCATGCTGCTCAGGTATAGTAACAATCATCTCCAAAATATTAGAATCATTAGACTTACTTTGGGAAGCCTTAGCCTGCTGATTTTCATTTTATTTCACTGAATTCATGGACTGTTTTCCCTTGTCTAATTGTTTTACTGAGTTTTCTGGTTGTGGAGTTGCCATTGGAGAAGGAACCGACTCTGGTTCTTTTTCCTCATCATCCTGAGTTGTTAATCTCTTTTTTTATCTTAATTCATACTTCTTATGAACTTCTACTTGCATAAAATCAGTGAATTGTTTACAATAATCATCCATTTATTCCTGGTCAAATGATACATCAGCCTCTGTACATTCTTCTTCACATTTCTCTTCTTCTTCATCATCTTCCATATAAACAACAGAGATTTGATCTTCAACCTCTTTCTCATCATCATCAGCATAATGTGAAGGTTTTGCTTCTATATATAAGGGTGCTTGAACTTGGTCATGATCTCTCCTTTCCCTCTGCAAAATATGCAAGGGCTTCTTTCTGAATTGGGGATTAAAAACCCCTCTATTTTTCTATTTGGGTTTCTTATTATGGAATTCCATCTTCACTAATTTTTTTGACAAGTTCTTGAAGACCTTAGTCATGTCATCAATCCTTTGATCCTGTGATGACTCTTCTTGGCCTTACCTTTACCTTGAACTGAATTATTTTCTTATGTTTTTCCAGCAACAGTCATATTTTCTTGAATCTCCAAAGCATCAGTTTGGATTTGTTCAAGAGTGGGAGATATTCTCTCTCTCAAAGTAAAACTAAAATCTGATACAAATTCCCCAGCAAAAACAACTCTTGCTCCAATAGGAGGGGGTTTCATTTCTCTGGGAAAACTATTATACAATTTGTTAAATATTTTAATGAAATCATTCATGTTTTTCATCATACTTTTTCTTAATAGCATTAAACGTTTTCAATGAATAACCATGATCTCTCTTTTCACCCCATCTTTGGATGAATAATTTGTCCCAATTATTAATTGATCCATTTGGCAATCCTTTAAACCATTTTCTTGCCTCTCCATTTAGAGACTATACAAAAAGTCTCATTACTACATCAAGATGTTCAACATTTAAATTTTCAGAAAAAGTGCAAAACAAAGGCAAGTGTCGTTCTGCAGTTATTTCATCTTCACTAGTAAATCTAGGAAGCAATTTAAGGTATTCCTGAGGCATTTCATTCATTGGTTGTGGAAGATTTAATGGTGCATATCTATTCATAAAGAAAGCAGGAACAGGGGCTGCCATGTTTATTCCTTTATTAACTGCTCCTTGAATATGTGGGGTTTGTATACTAGTCATAGATGTGGATGGATGAGGTGAAACAATTGATATGGGAAGAGGTTGATGAACAATAGCAGAATAACTTGAAACTGTATTAGGCTGAGCTTCTGTAAATGTGAATGAAACAAACTCCAAAGATTGTTCTTCTAATCTTGGTTCTTGGAAATGAATGGGTGAGGACAAGGATTCTTGTTCCGAGAAAATGAGTTTCCGGGAGTATCCTTGGATGAAAGGGTATGGGAAATGTTGCCTAGTGCAGGCAGTGTAGCATCAAGTGTAGAAAGCGTTCTTGATTTGTGGCTTTTTTTAAAAACCAACTTTTCAGGATCTGAGATAATAGGAGCTTTCTGCTGAGAGGTATCTGACCTCGTATGTGGCCTTTTATACGCCAAAATTATGAAATAAAAACACAGCTTGATATTTCTTCCTCGATGAACAACCAGAGGAAATATGAACAAAACCCAGGGAAAGAACTTTGCTTCTTCGTCCCCGGAAATGGCGCCAAAAAATGTTGTACCTTAAGAGACAATCCCTTAGCTGCGATAAGGAATCAATGCTTAAGACATTTATATAATTATGTCACAGAAATATTGGTCTTTGTTTAACCACCTTCAAATATTTATCATTAAACCCTCAAAGATCAAATATAATGAATGTCCCACAATGCTATTATCTATTGATATGGAATGGAATGACCAGAAGAACATGAAAGAAAGAAGCCCAAACTGATATGATGTTATATAGAATATATCATCTCAAACTCCAGAAGAATTCTAGGAAAGGGAACAGTTAAAATGAAGGAGTGCCTATTAAGGGTTTTAACTCTTATTCATACAAGTAAAAAAAGACATGCAACTTCATTACTTCATTTTATTCAGAGATAGAAAACAGAGAATGTAAACTTGAAGACATATCAACATCAACAAATGCAAGAAACTTGATTTTCATTCATTAATAATTTGAAATCTGAGTACAAAAATTGTAGTCTGAAGATCCAAAACTCGAAACCCTTATCTTTCTTCTATATCTCATTAAATACAATAGAAAGCAGTTTGTAACTACTGTAGTTGATCCTAACTACTTCAACTACTTAGGACTTCGTCAACTATCTATTACATGTCCTCAAAATGTCTTATTACAATTACATTCTCCTTTAAAGAGGAAAATAACATGAAATTAAATCCTAATATATAAGATGAATGTGAATTGATGACGATGATGCTACATTTCCTTGACTAGTTGGTTTATCCTTCTTTGAAATCAAGGGGTCCTTTGGTAAATTTGTCATCCAGGCACTACATTTCTTCCATATCTTGATGTTTTTCTTGGGTGAATGGACCGACTCGTGATATTCCAATATGAAAGTAGTGATTCTGTTGAAATATGGTCTTTATATAGATAAAATTTTCACTAACCATAGCAGCTGAAAATTTCTTTGATGGAAATTGATCACTATTGCTCCTTTAAGAACCCGAGTCTTTTCATGAGTACTGTCTACCTTACTTTTTTCCAACATTAGTAAGGGTTCATAAGAATTCCATGATAAAAGACCACCTCCAAGACCCCAACATGATGGCAAACCTGCTCTTGCTATTTTATCAAATAATTTATCAAACTGGTTCACTGCTTCCTTAAGCTCAATCAACTTCTTTTCTGCAGACTTTCTGTAATAATGTTTTATAATCATTTTACTAATTTCCACAGCATATAAAATCCTGTCTTTAATTTCATTTTCTTCCAACTCCTGATCTGTTTTAGAATCAATGAAATTAATGAACTTTCTTGCCCAAATGGCCCTATTAATCCTCTTCTTCTTGTCTGTCATGACTTGCTCTTTAAACTCCTTCATAATACTTTTTTTTTCTACAACAACAGTCAGAAAATCCCAAATTGTTTTCATTTCTGTAATAATATCATTCCAAATGATATCCTTAGCCTGTATTAAGGATATATTTCCTTTCAATTTTTCTTTGAGATTTTTAATCTCATCATCAGCAGTTTGGCAGTCCATTTTGTATTTACTGACTTCTCCCTCAGTGGATTTTATAATCTTTCTTGTTGTTTCTAAATCAGGTTGTGCCATTTTTCTATCTCTCTCTGCCATCTTCAATTCAGTGGTTAATTGAGATATTTGTGCTAATGGATCTTCACTACCTGATGGAAAAACAAAAGTGCAAGTATGAGATTCAATATGATTCTGCAATGATAATGCAGTTTGCTTTACTTTGGTGATTTCTTCTTCCTTTTGCAGTAGCATCTGAAGAAGTTTTTCTTTCTCATTTTCTATCTCTGCAACTTCTGCCGCCATGGAGTGTTCTCCTGTAGGAAATTTCAATTTTTTCTTCAGTATAGAGATTTATGATTCATCACTTTGTAGAAGCTTTTGTACAATAGACCTGTCATTAGGATCTACTCCAATATTCACTATAATCTTTTTTAGTTTATCATTCTACATTGTCAGAGCCCTGGAATTGGCTTCTCTAACTTCAACTGCTTGATCACTTTTCCAAGCATGTTTTTAGCCTTTAGTGCCATAGCATTCGTTTTGGTTAGGTAATTCACAATCAGTTGACCTGTTTGCATGTGTAGATTCACTTTGTCTAGCAATGGAATTTTCTTCACATCTACAGTCAAATTCACAGTATTAAAATTATTAGATGAACCAATAGACATATCAAAGGGATGTGAAAGGGAAATATTGAATTGATCCTTTTCAGGATCCATTGTAGTTAGAAGTCTTGTTTGATTTGGGGCTATCTGGTACTCAGCTTGAGCCTCCATGCTTTCCTTCATCTTCTGATTTGTCTCTACAATCTGGGAACACATTTTTTTAATTAAGGGCACTTGTTCCTGAGTGCTTTCATGTCTCCTAGGTGAAGCAGGGACATTTTGTTCATCTCCCAATTGTAATGAGAAACTAGGTTGAGCATCTACAGAATCTTCATTGAACTTTTTTCTCTTCTCAATCCTCTATTCTTCATCCTATGAATCAATCACTGCCTCTTTACCTCTCTTATTTGATTTTTCTGATATGACAAGAGTTTGAACATTTGAGCTCACTAAACCTACAACACCTTTAATTGCCACTTTTTCTAGATCTCGTTTGCTCTCATGAATGAATGTTGAATATCCATTTTCAATTCTCTCCTAACAGTAGGTGCATTTAATCTAACATCTTAGTGGCTTCATCAATTTCTTGTCTCATATTAACTATAAAGGGACCCCCAATCATTGGTAATTTGAACATATGAACTTTCTTCATAGGCACAAAGTGTATTTGGTCAACGTTTAAAATTTTCCTAATGAACTCCAGGGCAAATAATCTCATAGGCAAAAATACATGAAGCCTATAAGGTTCTACACTAGCTCCATATAGTCTAGTTTTAGAATAATCTTCAAAGACAAACCACTCACCAAACTTACAATTTGTCCCCAGATGAAAGAACTCTTGAGCTTTGGGCAGAAAGCAGGGGGGATAAACTCCATTCAAAAATTTATATGTTGTAGACATAAAATGAACAGAAAAATCAAATGAACCAGCCTCATTCCGTTCTTTTCTCACTATGTCTGTCCAAAATACTACTTATTCACATCCATAATGTTTAACCCCAGATGCATGAATTCTTCTACATTTTGATATAAAAATAGGTAAACAATAAGAGAGGTAAACCTAAATGAAGCCGTCAATGATAAGCTCATGAGTTGAGAATTAACAACTTTTGAGAATATCCATCACCACTCCTGGCTTCATCATCATGGCAAACATTCCCAAAAATGACTTGTCCACTGTACTGTCATCATCCTTTCCAAAAATATTTGCAATGCAACTCAGCACTAGTCTAACTTCTATATCAAAAACCTACATGGGGAATTCTTTACTGTCAGGTACAAAACATTGTGTATTTGGCTTCATAAAATGAATGAACTGATTAAACTCCTTAACTGCAAGACTGTCATAATGCGCTATCAAGGAATCATCGGTGAGTTGGACATATGAATCTGACTCAAGATAACACAGAGCTTGATGAATTAATTGGGCTGAGACTTGCAGAATATTTCCCCCTTGATAATTCATTACGAAAAATTTCCCAGTGTACATCACAGACACTAACCAATACAAAAATTCGAGAAAAAGGTGAGTTCTTGGGATACATGCAAACAACACACCAGTTTTAGTAATGACAGTGTAAATTGGAGAAGTTTTATCGTTTAGGAGGACCTACACATAAAAATAAAGGTGGTCAAGGGAACAATCTATGTTCTGGATATCCCTCTCAGTGTCCATGAGAGGGATGTGACTAGAAGAACCTAACAGGGATGAGCATTTAGCCATAATTAGACTTTAGGATAGTAGACAATTGACAGGGTGACAAATAATTTACAGGATGACGGATAACTAAGAAAGACACAACGCATGAAAACTTCAAACTTAAACTAACAATAATAACTTCAGACAAATGAGAATCCTCCTTAAATGGGTGGCGTGGGCTTTAAAATTAAATACCGACAAGACGCGCCAAAAGACTGTTAAGAAAACCTGACATGGATTACAATTGTCACCCACTTGGCCGCATACGTCACTGTGGGAGGCCTCGAGGTATGAAGAACTCATTTGGATTATTCCCCCATAGTTAATCTCGACCATTCATCTCAATTACCCCCGCAGTCAACAGGGTCAACTGTGGAGGCACCCTCCGTGTTAACCCACGCGTTGAAAGTGCCCATGGGTTGAGCCTTTTACTCACCGTTTGATAAATCATCGAATCCTGCTCCATAAAGTGCTTAATATTTAATCTTTGAACTGGGACCCGCTTCCATAAAGTCTTAAAGTATTTAAACTTTAATATAATGAGCAGATATATTTTTACGGTAAAGTACATGAATTTTGATACTCTAACATATCTTTTGATAGTTTTCTATTTATTTTTTTGTATTTTTGAAAATAAAAAATAAAGGATATTGCAAATGAGCCACAACAGGGAGCAAAGAAGAAACTGGTGTAGTTCTTAACGAAAACTTCAAATCAGAGTGGATGCAAAAAGAGAACCCATAAGCCTAGGTGACACAAATATTTGGTAGATTTTTTTGTATAATTTTCTTGCTTTATAAAATTGTAAATACTTGTTGTACATTGTCATATTGGGTACATTATAAAGTGAAGACAAGAATAATCACGTATTTGCAACAAGTATGTTTTCTTTTATATGTCATGTTGTGTTGGCCTGTTAATGAGTCCAATTGTTTGAGGATTTTTTGGGATGAACATTTGTATGTCATCCAGTATGTGTACAGTTGCATTGTGTACTCATTGATACAAGTGTTTCAAGATGAATCTTGTCATGAATGGAATATTTAATAAATATTGTAAATAAAATTACCATGTTATGTGGACAAAGAAAAAAATTTCATTGAATCATTCCACCCAGAGTACCTTAAAGTATAAGTGAAATTTGAGGACAGTAAAGAAAAGTATGAATCAGTGCAGAAAGTGTTAAGTTGCTTCTGATTTCCAAAATGGAAAAATCAAGTTTATCTTTAGAAAAGAGAAACTTCAAGATGAAATCTGTTTGATCCAAGATACATGGTTTTGGAGAGAATGTTCAGAATCTATCCATGGAATTTTGTGTTCCTACATGGTTATAAGAATTGTGGCTTGATTCTTGACAGGAAGGTAAGGAATTCACACAGAGGATAGGTGGAGTACCTTGATTGGAGCTTGAAGGCACCAATTGAAACAGAACATGAAGGATTGATATCAAGAAAGTTAATGAGCTTTTTACTCATTTTTGTTCCCTAGGAGAAGATAAAATTTTGGGGTCCAAAATTTCCTAGTGGGGAGGTATGATCTGGAGATCAAAATTAAGCTAAAAATTTAACGTACCCATAATATTTCAAAATTGGTTTCAAGTCAAAGTGTTCGTCATTATAATTCCAATTACACTTGAATCGCCTCAATCTGATATCTTATGAAAAAGTTATGATGTTCTGATTTTTTTGGCCAACAACAAAAAAAATTTCAAGTACTCTGACTAGGTTGCTAAGTAGGTAGTTCGTATTGCTCGTGTCATGATGACATCATCATGCCAACTAGATGTATAATGGTCCAACCAAAACTTTCCAATTGTCAACCTTGTGCAATTTTGTGTTGGCACAGTTTGATTGGTTGAAATGTATATTGGGTGGACCAATAGGAAGATGCCACATGGCTTAGCTTAGAGGCTGCCACATGGTGCCTCCACATTAGTGAAAATTTTAGTTAAGAGCCCTGAGGCCTCGGAGGGGGTCGATCACATGCATAGTATAGATCTCTACCACTACACCATTGATTTTTTTCTTAACCCTATAGTTCACAGGTTCTATTTAAAGTGTAACCACAACGAATATATGAGGAGGGCTCGGGAATTAGCCATGGCCCCTAGTCGTGTCACCCTCCACGAGACCATGGAGAAAGTTTCAATGCAGCAAGGGTGGGGACTAGTCCCTGGTTACAGGGAATTCCATATGCCCATCGCGGAGAGCTCGACAAAGTAGGTAGGGTTGTAGACTCTAGCCTGTGGTTACCTTTCAACCCATGAAACTCAGTAGAGGAGGTTACGTCGAAGGGTGCGGTTGATAAGCCCTGACCCTCATTTCTCAGCTCCCAATATGATCATTACTGGGAGCTTCAAGTATAGGGATGGGCGGTTAGCCCTGACCCCAACAACCTTGACTACACATGACCTTGCCCCGTCAAAGAAGGAGTGAGTGCCAGTGGGGCCAGATATTTGGCCCTAACCCTTGGCCCTATGCGCTCCACCTGACCATAGTTTTTCACTTAAGGGTTATTAGGGAAATTAGTTAAGCGACAAAATTCACCATTTGTAGGTGAAATTTTCGCCTCCCAAACTGCTTAAAGGGGGAGAATGTCGCACAGTTAGGGGGTTCTGTGAAATTGAGGGACAAATAGCAAAAGTTGTTCAAGGAGGCATAACTTGATCAATTTTTGGTCTTTTTGAGCCCAAGAATAGTCTAGATTGGGGTTTTTGAGAATTATGAATCCATTGGAATCCTCATTTTACTGATTGGAGAACTTTTGGATGTATTTTTTACAAGATTGCGTCTCTCAGTGTGAGAGAAAATAAAGGGTTTGAAGCAGTTTTGAAGGCATTTTGAGCATGGAGAGAACCATGTAGGGGTTTTCCAGCCTTCTTGTTCTATCTGTAGCAGCTATGACTTGTATGTTGCAACACTTATTTATCTTTTCTCATTATGTGTTTTGAGGAAATATATTTTTAGTACTTCAACGTTGAGTTCTTTTACGTTTTATGCTCAGCTTTAGGTGGAGTACAAGGACTTGATGTGAGAGCCCTTTTCATGTTGAACTTTTTATGAGTCACTATGGGTTGTCATACTTTTTGAGTGAGAGTTCTTTACAAGATCATGTTTCTTTGCAGGGGAAACAAGTCACTCATTTTTCAGTAAATTACATCTACTTTTTACCATTGAAATCTATGGAGTGGTCTAGTTGTATTAGCAGGCTTGGAGATATAACGTAGGAGGGGTAAAATCCATCATCAAGTTTTTTTTTTTCATCTCTTCATGATTTCTATTTTGAGTTTCATGTGAATATGTTGTTTTTTTACAGTTCATATTAAAACTAAATCATCATTCTTGAAGAAATTATAAAACTTGTTTGTAATAAGACCCATTTTGTTTACCTGCAAAGCGTCAGAGTATGACTAGTTTTTGGAAGGAGAGGTTCTCATCCAATTTCAAAATAGCAGACAACCCATCTTTTCTATTAAAATTTTTATTTTTTTATATTTTTTTTTTAAATTTAAACAAACCATTCAAAACCGTGTATCAGATTTTTAGGGGTTACTTACAAAATTAAGTAGGTGACAATTTCGCCCTTCATGACCACCAAAAACTATTATTGTTAAGTTCCATTTTTCCTCCTGATTATTGGTTGTTGAATTTAGTGGCTCATCCGGATTTAGTTGTATTCAAAATTTAGTTGGCACTATACTAAATTTAGCCAGTGGGCCAGGTTGACCAAAATTTTGGCTAGCCATAACTTTTTCATATGAAATCAGATTGAGGTGTTTTTTTCACTATTGGAAATCTTGTCACAAGATATTTGATCTCTTTCTAGTTTTTTTTCAATCCAAGTATTTTTTATTTCCTTTTAGGATCCTCCTGGATCATCATGGTAGAAGGAGTGACATTTTTCACCCTCAAGCTGAGAGAATCTATTATCTTGAATGAGCCATTTTTTCCATGGGAGATGGGTTTACATGGAAATCCAGTAGTATGTTACTCTAAATTTATTGTTGGCCTTGATATTCTAGTTATGTTGACCCAAATCATTCAAATCAAAGAGTCATGGAAACTCATGGCATGATTCCTCCCAATAGAAACAATGTTTTTCAACAATTTTCTTTCTGTTATCAACCCACTTCCAAACCAAGGATCCTAGTTGAGTGAATTGGGATTGTATAAAAGGGTGGGAAAGCATGTTATTGCCATATTTGTGACGAAACTGAGGTTTCTCCTTGTAAATATATCCACCATATTTTTGATCCTACAATCATGCTCAAATTTCTAGGGTCACAAAGTTACAGTCCTCCTTGAATGTTTGGTAGACATAAATGGTCCAATGCAACCAATGACCATTTACATTCCATTTTTTCCCCTCCCCAAAAGATGGATCTCTAATTATTTCTAATAGTAAATAAAGTGGATATGGGTGCAATTAATGTCAAAATCATATTGAAAGTGAGTGCTTGTACGACTGATTTAAATAATACCAACCAAACAACTATATTGAGTGCGAGAAGAGTCCATCCAAACAACTTATTGTCCATTTTTTTGATTAGGTCTTCCCATGCTTTAATTATTAAGGAGTTGTCCATTAAAGGTGCTCCAAAATATTTGATTGGGAACCTAGTTTTTTGATAGCCTGGAAACCTTTCTATATGCATTTGCACCGATGGCATAGTGTTAAAGAAGAATATTTGTGATTTTTCTTAATTGATTTCCATTCCTCGAGAAACTAAAACATAGTCCAAAATTTACAAATGGTTTTGGCTCTCGAGTTGTAGGAGTACCAATACACATTATATAATCCAAAAAATAGTAGTGCAATATGTTAGTATCCTCTCCAAATAATATTATCACTTTAATTGTGTTGTCAGTGAAAACTTCTTTCATAACTCTTCCAATTCCTTCCACTACAATAATAAACAAAAAAGGAAATATGAGATTGCCTTGCCTTATTCATTAGGAAGGGGAATAGGTTTAACGAGGTGATTCATTAATAAGAATGGATAATACAGTTGAGGATAAGGTGCCTCAAATTGATTGGATCCAATCATTTTCAAAGCCAAAAAATGATATAATTTCAAACATATAAGACCAATTTAATCTATCAACATCCTTTGAGAGATCCAATTTGATGAACATACATGGTTTTCGGTGCATTTTAATGAGTGGATTACTTCATGCACCATGATTATTCCATCTATGATTTATTTTCATTCTACGTATCGTATTTTTTATTATTATATGAGGTTTAGGTAGTTTCTTATTCTACTTATCAGTGATTATTTTAGAGATTACCCTGTACTCTATATTATAAAGAGAGATATGTCAAAATAAACTAGGATCATAAAATTTCTCCTTCTTAGGTATCAAAGTGAGAAAAGTGGAATTGAGAGTAGGGAGTATAAAGAGGTATGATCATGTTTTATCGAAGACCTTACATGGATATTTTCTTATTATAGGCCAGAATAATTGGTAGAAATTGACGCTGAAATCATAAGGCCCTAAAAATTTTTTCTTGGGCATTGATTTTAATACAACTCGTACTTCGTTCTAGGATATTTTGATAATGAGTGCTTCATTGTATTCCCTTGTGACTAGTATTGGAATATTATGAGTGATTCTTTCTATTTTTTATTCTTTGTTTAGTAGGGTAGATGATAATATATCATCGAGTATTAAACTAGCTCCTCTTCGTTTTCAATGTATTTTTTAACCTTGTATCCTAAAGAAATTTTGAGTGAAACAATTATTTTGTTATGCCTTCTTGGAATCATGGACATATGGAATAAAAAGGTGTTTCTTCCCCTTCCTCAAGCCAATACACATAATTTTTCTTCCATATAAATTCCTTTTTCTTACACCGATCTCCAAGTTGTGTGATTATATTTCCATCTTCTTGAATTATCTCGTCCAATCTTCCATGATTTTTTTTTTCTTTCTGTTGAAGGCCCTGCCATTTTTTCCTCCAATTATTTCTTATCTTGGAAGATGTTGCCAAAATCATCTCAATTCCATATATTTAAGTGATTTTTGACATGCTTTAATTTTTTTTAAGCTGATATAAACAAAAACCTATAAGTTTTCATTTTCTCTCCACCATTGTTGCATCTTTCCCATGAAAGCTAGGTGGGAGACCTAATAATTTTGAAACTTGAAGGGCTTGTTTTTTGGGTTTTCATGTAGTTCCAATTCCATGGTAAGTGTTTGATGGTTCACTCCTTTGTGTGGGGTGATTTTTGGCTCCATGAATAGATTCTTCAACATCAGGAATTCTAAAATTAAAAATATCTCAAGGAATGATATGATTTGTTCAGACCCCCTTCTCCTATTGTTCCTAGTATGTATCCTATTTATTGTTTCTAGGTAAAATAAAATTAGATAAATTTTGAGGTCTAAAATGGGCCTCCTAAAGAATATTATAAAATAATAGTGGAAATAATAAAAAAATATTGGATAACCTCACCAAATTTTGCAGGGATAAAAGAAAAAAATACTTTTTCAAATTATCTCCCCATATTTTTACTCAAATTTCAAGGAGGAGAAATCATTGGATGCATAATTTAATTCATCATCCAAGGAGTACACATGTTGTATAATTTCAATGGGCTCTGCTACATGAGAATTGAGAAATACATGGAAAAAATGTGATTCCAATCACGTTTTTTCATGTATTTCTCATTTTTAGTTTAGGAGGGTCCATCAAAAGTATGAAGCATGGGTACTCCTTGGATTAGGAATCCAATTCTACATCCAATGAGTGCTTCCGCTCAAAATTTGAGTAAACATGTGGGGAGATAACTTGAAAACATGAATTGAAAAAATAGCTTTTTTATTTTTATTTTATCTTTTTACCTTTTTACTCCAAAAATGGTGAATCATCCCCCATGGTTGAAATCATCATATTGAATCCTATTGGTTCTTATAAAGTGATTTTGGTTGTACATTTTTTTTTCAGCCCATTTTTTAACTCAAAATTTCTCTAATGTTTGTAGCTAGCTAAGACTTCTCTAAAAGGAAGTGTCACATATTCCATTTTACAAACACCTCTATTTTTGGTTAGGGAGCATATTACACTAATATCTCTTCAACTATCCACTTCTTCTCTAAAAGAATGGAGGAGAGGGTGGTCAGAGAGAGAAACAATCCATCCTTATCTCTCTAGAGAGACAATCGATAAACAATAGAGAGGTAGTAGGTCTCCATCAATCCTATGTGATAAAATTTAATAATGAGAATTTTGGAAGCCATGAACATGTCAGTTACCATCACCTCCCTCAAGATAGAAAATATTTATAAACCTCTAGATGACCCCTGAGCATCTATGCTATGAATTGACAATTTCTTCACGTACTTTCTAAGATTCTTTCAATATAGTGACCCTTAGTTTCATATACCGTTGGAAATATAGAATAATCCCCCTTCCATCTATTTTGAAAAACCCTGTGCATACCTTTGAAATTTAAGATTCTTATATTCTAGGATATAACTAATCTAGGTGGATCTAGAGAGGCTAAAAAGCTGAAGGTGGCTCAGGATAGGCCCAAAAATCAGAGTCTTCAGATTTCATCAAAACTAGGACTAAAAATTATAGCTCGTCATCCTTATTCCAAAGGTGTAAATAACACTCAAATCTAAGTTCCTACACTCAATATATTCATAGTCAATGTTTTGGTCAACTTGGCCCCACTAGCTAAATTTAGCAGTCCGCTAACTAAATATGGAACCTTTCCAAACTAGAGGTTTGAATAAATTTGGAAAAAGCCATTAAATTTGGAAGTTTTCAACTAGGAAAATATTTGGCACTTGTCGGCTATTGGAAATGGTCAATTTGTCGCCTCATTAATTTTTCCGGTGACCCTTAAAATCTAGTTGGTAGTTTTTTACTCCCATTATTAAAAAATAGGAAAAGTTTTAAATGGGGGGTTAGGGCAGGAATATCTGCCCACCCCCAGACACCATATGTAATATATATTAGAATAAAATACAAGCCAATGACCCTGTTTGACCATCATGAGGAGGTTAGAGTGGATCAAACCCACCCAGGTGGATTGGACAATCCACCCCACTAGTAGCCCCACTTGACACTTTGAACCACATAAAATGCCAAAAGAAACACCAAATAAATGTGGCATTTATGGTAGGTCATGTGGTTTGGCCAAGCGGGCCTTGAAACTATTGATGAATTTTCCAATGTCCTACAGGTCTAAACTTTGATTAAACTGCTTGATAATTTTATATCACCCATTTTGTTCCATTTCCAAACCAATGAAGGTCAAGCAGAATAGGGACCTGGAATTTGGTGCCCATGGAACCATGATGTGGCACATAGACTGAGGGTGGAACCATGACAAGCGATGGAACCTGGAGTGGTGGAACTCTAACACAAGGAATATTGGAGATTCCCTTGGAGCCAATTTTTATGGTGTCAAAATTATGCCTACTTATACTCATTTGAATGAATTTTTCACTAGGATTTTTGATGGCGCAATCCATTTCTTCATCTGAGGAGCATAATTTTTTCCCTTTCCCACAAAAGAATATTTGAGGAATCTTTGAGATTCCCAGGCAGCCTATACTTGACCAACTCCGAAAGGGGTCAAGTTTACAGTCATATCTCATAGTTTTTCGCGAGGAACACAATGGTGCAGGTAGTTACTTCATTTGAGTGGCCAATTTTTGGGTTTTCCCCAGGAAGTGGAGGTATAAGGTGCATTGTTGGAATGTCTTCATTTGATTTTGTTGAGATGACGATTTGATTTTGATATCCATTTATGTCACTTTCTAAGAGGATCCTTGTATGCCACTTTATGTGAGAGATTGCTATTTTGTCATGCTAAAGGAGATATTTTATGAGTGAGAGTTCTTATAGAATAACATTTTGTAGAGATACATGCCAGTCTGGTAAAAGGGGTTCATCCTTGTATTGACAAATATTTCACAATGTACTCATCAAATTATTACAACAACTAATGAAGCAGCCTCCCACTCTTAACACTGGGTCTGGGGACGTAGTCCACACTGAATGAACTTTGTTATCATATTGTGTGTTTATGTGTGCTTCATGATTATTTATTATTGTTTCATGTTGATAGTTTGTTGAATTTATTTAGAATATGCATCGATCATGATATGATAAGAAAATGTAAGAATCAGTACAAGGTCATATATAATGGGGGATTTTGTTTAAAATAACTCATGAAAATCACCTTGATCAAGTGTTATCAGAGTGGTATGACCTTTTTTCCAGGGATTGTGAATTGAACATGCAACAAGAAGGAAAATGGAGGATAAAAAATATCTCTACGAGGCCTTCTACATGATGCCAAGAATGGTGGAATGATAGTGTATGCATATTATGAGGAGAACATGACAAAAGAGTAACAAGAGAAAGAGAAAGCAGAGGATGATGATCCATCTCCGTCCTTGGGTGACTATTTTGCTTCAACTCCTTCTCATCATTCAAATGAAGAGATCAATCAAAGTCTTCAAACAAAAAATTCTAAGCTAAAGAGACTTCTACAAGAATCAAAAGAGGAGAAGAAAAAATTAAATATTCAATTACGATCCACAAAAGAGGCCTTAGAAAATTTGAATTGCAACAAAGGCTTATAAAATCAATCATAAGCGTCTTTAGAATAAAAATTTGAGGTAAATAATTTTGATAGTTCTTTAATTTCATTCTGAAATTTCGTTATTTCAGTTAAATAGCATCTCCACTTTTCAAACTTCTTACAGAAGATTGTGAATTTGCATGGAAATATGGTTGTCAAAAAGAATTTGAAATATTTCAACAAAGAATTACTAAAGCACCAATTTTAAGAGGACCTAATTGGTCTCACCCTTTTCATATTTCTACAGAGGCTTCATATAATACTTTAGGAGCTATATTGGGACAAAAATATTTAACTCCTTATGCTATCTATTATATGAGTAAACATTTGACTCCAGCAGAGTTAAATTATATTGTAACTGAAAAGGAGTTTTTAGTTGTTGCTCATGCCATTAATAAGTTTCATCACTACATATATTTTTATGAGACTATTATTCATACAAATCATTCCACGATTAGATATTTAATGAAAAAAAAGTTACTAATGGAAGAATTACAAGATGGTTGTTATTATTACAATAATTAAACATTACTATTCTTGATATAATAGGAAAAGAAAATGCAATTGTTGATTTCCTTTCCAGAATGCAAAATAATAGTAATGATGTTCCTGTAAAAGATAATTTTCCTGATGAGTATCTTTTTGAAGTATTTACTAAATTACCTTGGTTTGAAGATATTACCATTTATTTAAGTACAGGAAAGTTATCACCACAATTATCATCCAGAGAAAAGGAAAAAGTTATCAAAATAGTGCACCTTATTCTTAGATAGATGGAGAATTATATAAAACTGGACCTGATATGATCATTCATACATGTGTTCCAAAAGATGAAGTACCAGAAATTGTAAAATCTTGTTATGATGAACCATGTGGGGGAAATTTTGCTGACAAAAGAACTTACAAAATCCTTCTTTTGGGATATTATTGGCCATCTATTTTCAAATATGCCAAGGAATATGTCAAAATTGGTGATAGTTGTCAAAGAATCGGAAAACCAATTCCATTATATTAAATGTCTCTACAACCACATGTACTTGTGGAGCCTTTTTAAAAATGGGCTTTAGATTTTGTTGGACCTATAAATATTCCATATAAATGGAAAAGGTACATTCTTGTCGGTACATATTATGTCACAAATAGGTAGAATCTAAACCTCTTTTATTTGCAATCAAATTTTTTGTAGTTATATTTATTTTTGAGGATATCTTTACTCATTTTGGTGTTCCAAGAGAAATTGTAACATATCAAGTTTCCCAATTTACATCCAAGTTGGTGCAAAAGATCATGGAGCAGTATAATATCAATCACCGCAAGTCTACTCCATATCATCCATAAGCTAATGGATAAGTGTAATTTACCAACAAAATTATTGAAGAAATTCTTCCCAATATTGTGCATTTTCAAAGAAAGGATTGGGGCAAAAAAGCTTACAGAAGCATTATGGGTATATCGAACTACATGGAGAAACATAACTGGACATACTCATGAGATTGTCTATGGGAAGCAAGTTTTGTTTCCAATTGAGTTCCATGTGGAGACCTAAAAAACAACTGCTAAACTGGGTATTGAGTTATCAGAAGCTCAAAAGAAAAGACTAGCACAATTCAATGAGGTAGATGAAATCCAACAATAGGTTATGCAAAGAACTAGCATAGCGTCGCAACAAAGATAAAAAAGGCATGACAATTTTTTCAAAGCCAAAAAGTTAAAACAAGGTGATTGGGCTCTTCTTTTTATTTAAAATTAAAATATTTTCAAGGAAAATTTCGAACTCATTGACTTGGTCCTTATGAGATAGATGCTTTTGTTTATAATGGAGCAGTCAAAATCAAGACTATTGATTATGAACAATTTGTCTTCCTTGTTAATGGTCATAGATTACGATTATATAAGAAACCACTAACAAGGGAAGAATTTGTTAAATACTTGCAAGAGAATTCTGAATTTAAGTTGGTCAAGAAAGGAGATTCTTCTCCTCACTCTCCAACTTGATTGTAATTTTTTTCAATAAATATAAATAAATAAAATTATAAAATAAGTATAAACTTGAAAACATACTATGTTGGAATGTTTATACATTAAATTTTAACACAAAACCAATATATCTTGGAAGGTTATATTTTCAAATATCCCCTCTTTCTTATCCCTGTTTCTTTCTATCCTTCGTTTCATTGTAATAAATTTTCAGGTCGCCAACTATATTCGTAATGACAAGTATTTTTGCTAGCCCTAAAAATAAACAACAATAAAGAACTATTGTTTTGATTAGATAAATAAAATTTGAGAAATGACAAGCATAAAAAATAAATCTTATCATTCCACAGCCAATTTTTAATTCTGCAACAAAATTCAAATTCTACAATAAAAATAATATCAGGGGAACAAAGAAATAAAGGGATGTAAGAATGATAAAGTTGTACTTCATATAAGATATTAGGTTTAATTTATGAATTATTGTATTAACAATTTGATAACCTTATACATTTTCTATCACATTCATAACCATTATACTAGATATCATCATCATTACACTACTAGTCACATCAATTCCGATCAAAATTAAACACATAGCACCGGTCCTTTAAATCAGATCTAGGAAATTGTGAAGGAAAAATCCGGACGCAACAAAAAATATTCCATCAATGCCTTACCTTTCCATGATTTAACCTTGTTTCATATCCATTCCTCTCCTTTCCAATTTGCATTTTCTTCATTCCCCCTTTCAAATCTTCCATTATCCATGTCAAAAAAATAGCACTCAAGGTTGAGACTTATTCTCACCATGGGAACGCTTAATCGCTATAAACCAAATGGATTAAAATTTCTTCAGGATTATCCAAGGGTTAAAGACCAATTGCAATAAGTGGGATGGCTCTCGTTTTTTGAGAAATTCAATGGGTATGAAACAAAAGTTACCAAAGCCTTCGCCCAAGCATTTGATGGAGTAGAAGCATAAATTGGAGATATTAATTTTATCCCCACAAAAACTATTGTATCAAAAACAACAAGATTGCCTAGAAACGGGGAAAGCTGGTTCAAAATTAGGAAGATAAAGGAGAACGATTTGCTTCATTTCCTTAAAGAACTAGGTATGGATTTGTCCATTTTCAAAATGGATATTCTAGTTACTGCATTAAAAGCAAAATGGAGAAATATTTTGATAGTTATTCAAAAATTTGTAACATGTGAAGGTAGATTTTGGACAATGTTTTTCTACCATTCCAAGCTCATGATGCATTTTTTTTATGAGAATCAGATTTATTTACGTTCTTTTCTTCTTCAAAGCTTAAATAAAATAGAATTTAGCATACAAAGAGAGTCTAGGTATATTGATAACTCTATTTTCAACCATGGACTCATAGAGATTATTGTAGAAGCGCATCTGGAAAATAGAGGAGATAATTGGGAAAATTTCCTAGTGAGAAACCATTTTGTAGAAGCCGCAGAGGAAGAAACAAACAATAGGGTTAAAAGAAGTCGAAGAAAATCAAACTCTACTCCTAGAAAAGTGAGAATTGAAGAAGAAATTCAAGAGAACAATGAGACCGAAACACTAGTAGATCAACTTGAATATGATAACCCACTATCCCTGTATCTTGAGAAATTTAAACAAAACCTTAGAGGAAATAAAGCTAGCACGAGTAAAAAATTATCTTAGGAAAAGAAGAAAACATAGGATAATATAACAAAAATATAAGGCACTAGAAGCTTAGAAGTGAAATTGAGAAGATCCAAAAGAATTGCAAAACTTCAATCGTATAGTCACCCAAAATGATTGATCTAGAAGAAGAATAATATAATACATGTCCTCATACAATTAGTCTAGAAAGAAAAACTACATAAATTGATCAAATCCAACAAGAGATTTATGATTATGTAGAATATCTAGAGCAAATAGCACAACAAAAGGCAAAAATTTATCGATATGAAAGGGGGGAAACTTCAGCAACAAAACAAGATTCAGAGTAGGAACACATAATTGAAGAAGCTCTAAAAAAATATACATATGAGCTAGAGGTGCTTAAAAAATACCTAGCATAGGAAATAGAAGCAACAAATTTTCAGAACTAGATACTTACAACCCAAAATGATAATATAATTCTACACCTTTGTAATTGGTATAAGAAGAATAAGAAACTTAAAGTTCAAAACAAGTTTTACAAAAACAGAATCAGAGGGTTTCAAGGTAGAATTCTGATGAAGAAACTGAGGACCACTTTTATCATTAAGAAGAAGAAAATAAACACTAGTCTTCATGTTCTTTCTCATGATTCATAGATCATTCGCTAAAGGAGAAAAGAAGAAACATTTTTTAATTTTTGGTGCATGAGGACATGCAAAACCTTTAATGTGGGGGAATTGTGAAGTATGGAATTGTTCCTTTTTTACTATCCTTTTTTCCATCTCATTTCACAATAATCTCAGCATGTTCAAGGTCAAGTTCAAGTCTTAAATGTATTCATTATCCATAGTTATAATCTTTGTTTCCTAATGAAGTATAACAAAAAAACTCTTATATTGAGAAAATCATGAACATTCCACAACGTAATATATGTTTCCGCAACAATATCCATTGTTAGATAGGTTGCTTCACTCTAATAAAAGGATAGGTGATAAATGTCTACCATATGGATAACCACCTACGAGCATAAATTGGTAGGCTACGAGGACTGAGAAATATAGAACTCAAATTCAAAGTCAAACTCTAAAAATGATGTATAGAAATCAAATTAAGGCAGCAAAGGAATATAATAACATCAAGCGAGCGAGATTGAAGACCTGATCAGCTGTTAGATTTTGGATCAAGATAATATCCTATGACTTTCTCTTTCAGTAGAAAGTCATAAAGTGATTGAGTTTCAAATAGAATATATCTTGTAGATATCAATATAGTTCATGTTGTGTCAGCTTAAAAATCTTTAAAATTGTTTTATGAATTTTGTTTAAAGGCTGTAAGAGATGACCTGAGACATATTTTTTTTTGTGATTATTAATTTTATAATTGATTCACTGCGAAGACTAATGATACTATGTTCTAGCTTAATATAAGTTGCTTTTTTTCTGAATGTGTGCGTGAATATCTTGTGATTGATAGTTGACTTGCACTCACGGAAGGCCCCCTATTAAGCTATGAGGTTTTGTTCATAATTTTTTTTTTCATTACTTATTTTTTACACTATATTTTCTTTTAATAATTTGTTTTCATGGTAGTTACAATTGTGATCACTTTCATTTTTTATTGCAAGGTACACATAAACAAAAAAAACACTAAAATTATTTTGATTATTGAATGCACTTTCTTTCAAGAAATTATTGCTTCATAGCTTAATTCAATTTCTTAATTGATTAAGAAATACTCTTTAGAGATTAAATAAACACATAGGTAATCATTCTAAAGTTGTAAAGATTTTAGTTCCATTTTCTGCGAGTATGAATTCCTTTTAGTGCGAATTTTCTTTCAAGAAATTAGTATTGAATTTCCCTACTCCAATTTAGCATAAAAGTTCTTTCTGCAAGATTAATGTAGAATGCTTTTAGTTCTGCAAAATAGAACTAGATTTTTTCTTTCTTGAAATCTAGTTTCTAAGCATTTTCCTTTCATACAATTAGAATAAAGTTTGAATTCAGCAGTTTAGATATAATTTCAATTTCTGCAAGGTAATGAATTTAAATTCCGTAAATTATGATTTAATATAACTTTAGATTGAAATAACATGTGCATACTTATTCTTCAAGTTGTATTTATCCATCTTTAAAATTAGTTTCATTTCTAGAGTCAATCAATCATAAAAGGAATCCTAGCATAAATAGTGCACATATATTTCATAAGTCTATGAATCTCAGTTGACATTAATGAAGTAAATTAAGAATAATTAATTTACCAAACACTCTGCTTGAATCACTAGCTCTACTTCGGGTGTAACAACCTTGGTTAAAAATCCATGTAAAAAATATAAGACCGAGGTCATGGGACATGTATTCCAAGCTGAATGGTGGGAAAAAAATTCCTAGTGTGTGTTCATTTCAGTTGTTATGGCTAAAGGAGATTGGAAAAGGAAATGCAAAAGGATTTGGAAAGGCATGAGACATTTATTGGCATTTTATTTATGAAAATGAAGGAAAATAGGAGAAAAGGGAGGTGAAAGATCATAGGTTTCCTGTGAGGAAGAAAATGAAGGAAAATAATGGAAAATGAAGAAAATAGAGGCCTCATTGATAAAAAAACTTATGGGGGTCAGTTGGTAAGATTTCTCTCACACTTATGGCTCTCATTCTATTATTTATATCTCTCTTTTTCATACTCTTATATACTTAAAGTTTTATTGGAGAACTCTTGGAGGGTGTGGCATACTTGGTGATTTGGAGCAAGAAGGAAAAGGAAGAGTAGGAAAGCACAGGAGGAAATCAGTATCAACATCTACATCGGGTTTTGATTTCATTTACTGAGTTGCATTTATGTTTTCCTCACTAGTTTTGGCATGCATGGTCTATGCATGTGGTTTCTTGGTCATGATTTGTCATTGGCATGGAGGATTTCCTGGATTGACAGTGGATTTTCCTAGTCAATTTCCTAGATAGCCATGGTGTTGCGGGTTCAGTTCCATTTCTTCTTTTCCAGTTGGTTTTCATGTTCCTTTAGATGTGGGTTGATTTATTAGTTCCTGGAAGCCTTGGTTGGAAAAATGCTCTAGAAGCCTGACAAACAACTGTCGGTTGAGCTACTAGTCCTGGAATCCTTGGCTAGAAAAAATCTTTGGAAGCACTAGTTAGGTTGAGTTACTAGCCCTGGAAGCCCTGATTGGACAAACACTCGGGAAGACCTGTAACATCTAGGGTTGAGTTACTAGTCCTATAAGCCCTGGTTGGAATAAACAATCTGGAACCCTGGAACCACTTGGATAGAGACCAATCTGTGATGGTTGTGATGTCTGACCTTGAGGTGCAATCATTGGTTGAGGGTTGAGAAAGTTTGGCCTCTGGAAGCCCTGGTTTGGTCTCGATGGATTTTTTTTATCAAATCCCACATTAATGCTGCGAATATGGCACGGGGGTGACTGGATGAAGAGATATTTGGCTCACTCATGTTTATGGTCAGGTGGAACATGGAAGTCCCATAATTGGTTTCATTTTTATTATGCAAATAAGAGCTCTTTTCCCCTTGTATTGATGGATAAATATGCTTCTTATTCAATGCCTTATATGGATGTTATGTGATTTTCATCTATGTTTCTTATATGTTGGTTATGTATGAGTTTTATTATGGTGGTGAAGTATGGCTCTCATCATGTTTTGATTCGTAAGTAAATGAAAAATGTATCTATGCATAAATGGAATATAATGTAGTGAATGTGATGTAGCAACAATGGTTCTTAGAGATTCTCAGATATGTATGAGACCCCTACGCTCAAATCTGTTGTTTAAAACTGTAGATTTCGTTGATGCCAAGTGTTTGACACAATGTCAGTCCCGGTTGGGGATGTTCATGCCTAGTCCTGAAGTTATTTTTTGGTTTATTAGTATTTTCATCATTTTTTTAATGGATTTCGGAACTTACACAACGTTTTGAGTATTTTTCGAAATTATTGGCTTGAAAAGTGCCTTAAATCTCGCAGACTATGGCACAGGTATGTTGGAAATAGTCCCTAGACATAGGCATGCATGGTTGATCATGCATCCATAGCCTTCCAAACATAGGAATGCAGACTTATACATTTGTTTAGAGCTTAAGTGGGTTAAACAATCAGTGGGACCTAGGGATAGGATACCTAAGTGGTTGGGATGGCTCATAAGAGTGTTTTTGTTGATGTAGAAGGTATGTTTTATATTTTTCCATCAATTACACTTCCTTAAGGTCATGTAGGAGGTTGAATCATATCATAGTAGCCTCTCGTCACATGTTTACCCTGGTTGGCCGGCTACTTGGGTAGATGTGGGAGGAGGGTTTTACATTGGGTGCCTGGGCATCCGCCACATTTATATCCATTTCTGCTTCCCTAATAACATACTCCATTTGGGCCACTGCCTCTTCTATCAAAATAATACCCCATCCATCTTCTGCGTTCTGGTCACCATCCCTTTCTTCTACTATCCCATCCCCTCCAATATTCCCCAAATCACCTCTAATCATTTTGTTTTCTCTAGCTCTGAGTAGACTGTCTCTTATCAAGCTTCCTATCTTATGAATCTGATTATACCGAAATAACAACTCCTCATAATATAATTGTTGAATGTGCGACCCATTTTCAAAGGAGAGTTTGATATTTTCTAATAGTCATTCCCTTGGGTCAAACTTAACCAGAATTTGAGTGACTCTTCTAGTTCTAGTGGTCTAAAAATACATGTCTACTTATAGGTGGTCTTCTAGATTGTTAGTTCCATTTTATGCTTCTGCAGGGGACTATCTTTTAAATAATACAAGAGAATTTGTAATGCTCCATTTTTTCTCGAGCACCCATGAAAGGTCTGTAGTTGTTTTGAAATGAAGCATGAACCACCCCATGACAAGAATTGTTAGCTCTGCATCTCCCACTGTATTATCCACCCACTCCTGCTCTACCCAATTCACAATATCCTTCGCTGAGAATAATTTCCCATTTTCCTTTCTACTAGAATGTGTTCGATTGACTCAATTTCATTTTCAAAGTGGATTTCATTCCCCACAACCATATTATTATGTTCATCTTTATTTCTTTTCCTTTATATTTCTTACATATAGTGCATGCTATACAAGGTTCTTTTCCTTTTAGAACTAAAGAATTTATTATCCCATAATTTGTCCCTTCAAAAGGGGCCGCATTCCCTATTCCCTGGAGAGGGTTTCCGAATTCCACTCAAAGAGTATCTCTTGTCTCTCCCTCCATATTTGCCTCATTATGGTGTTGGCCCCTAGATCCAATCCCCACACATCTGCCCTTAGGTTTTCTGCCCCCATCACCTCTTGAAGGTATTTCCTCGTTTGGAAAAGGAGGATATGGATAATTTCACCTCCCATCCACCTCCTCCATATGGAAAAGCCCCGCATGATCTTTTCCACCATATCTTCTAGGGTTTTATTTTATCCCTCTCGTTCCACCCATACTGTCAGCTTCATCTACCACAACATTCATATCCAACCATTTTCCAAGAGAGACAAGTGATCCCTTCTCATATTTGATCGAGATTTGTGGGTTGATGTCTCCGGTAAGGTATTCTCCATCCACTCCTACTGTCTTACCCTTGTTGATAACCTCCTTCCCACTACCAGTCCAAAATCCAAAACTTTTAACCACATCCTCCAAACCTCTAGCGAAAACCACAACATGACTGAATGTAAGATAAGGAAACAACGAGAGGGAAGTACTTACCAAATCCCCCATGTCGATATTTCACTAGTTTCACTATGAAACTAAAAATAAAAAGCATTTTCCTAATAAATTTCCTTCTTGGGAATGAACCTAATGTTGAGCTGCACCTTTTATGGCATTTGAAACCAAGATTCCCCTCTTTAGATTCAGTGATCCATTAACTTCCCCCATGTGTACAAAGAAGGCTTAGCTGGAGGGGAAACCTTTGTGAGATTCTTCTGATTGGGATCAAAACCCAAGACTACCAATATGTCCAATGGATTTGGGTCCAACTCAACTATTCTAACCAATTTTTCCATTTTCCGCCAAAGTAAAAATCCTAGATTAACCTTGTTTCAATACTTGCTACAAAACCACCCTGTTTACCTCTTTGTCACTTGAAAGCTCCTCGACATCATTCTGAGAGCGCTTTGAACCAGGTTTCATTGTGAAAGTTAGGGAGCCGACATGAGTATCGATACACGACTTTCCTATCAACAAATCAGGCTACCATTCTGACAATATATGACTATCTCTTATCATGTGTTGACCTGTTCGACCAAACCCTAGTTGCAAGGGATACTCCATCGCCATTTCTCTGACCCACATTTTTTCTCAGATGAAATATCCAATTGAATTATTAGTTAGTAAAGTTAAATAAATATCAAATATTAACTTCTTTTCATTTTTATAACTATGTAATTTATGAAATATAAAAATATATAGATACTCATTTATTTATAATTATTTGAATATTTTTTTCTTTCTTTTTATATTAGCTAATATTAATATTAATGATAAATCTACTTAAACTATATATATATATATATATATATATATATATATATCACTACATTAATATGAAATTGATTTTTTTTCTTTTTTAAATAATTTTTAATTTCATTTTTAAATTAGACATTATATATGTCACCATAACATATATTTTAGTATTATTATTTATGATTTTTTTTTTGTAAAATTGGGAGGTCTACATCTTTATCATGTCCAATGTATCACCTCGATCGGGGCAGGTAATTGAACCAGTGACTTCACACTGAGGAGTGTCTTAACAGAGCACCCGATCACCATCTATCCAAGACCCCGTGGACATTATTGAAATTAAAAGTGGATCTTACAATATAAATTTTATTAACAAAATCAACCTTAAAAGAACCAATAGGACTTAAAATAATGATGTCATCCCAATGGTATATACTTTTGGAGGGAAAAGGAGATAACTATTTTTTTAATCGTAGTTTTAACTTATGTCCTTATAGGTTTACACAAATTTTAATTGTTTTTCATGTACTTTCAATTTTCATTATTGTGCATCTACTTAATGTACATAGAGTGGGCACTCATTGGATGTAGAAACTAATTTTGGATCCAACAAGTTCCCACAAATGAAATTTGAGTAAAATTGTAAGGACATAAGTAAAAAATATGATTAAAATATATATAATTTTCTTTCTTTTCCAATAAAAATCCATAACTCTTGTTTTATTATTTTTAATATTATTTTATTATTTCCTTAGTAGACTAATTTGAGAACTCAAACAATATCTAATGTTCATTTAATAGAGATCCACATTCACTAATCATAGATGTTTATTCTTCTCTAATATATTTTGGATTAATATCTTATCACATTATTGTGAGCGAAGAACAAAAAAAATATATATATATATATATATATATATATACAGAGAGAGAGAGAGAGAGAGAGAGAGAGAGAGAGAGAGAGAGAGAGAGAGAGAGAGAGAGAGACTTTAAGAAGGTAATAGATTAATTTATTCTTTAAAACTTTATTTCAATGTTTAAAAAGAAGCGAGAGAAGCATTCTCATATCACTATAGTTTCCTTGAATTAAAATGTTAAGAAGGTTGGTAGTGTGACCAATATTTTGAAATTAGATTGAATGCGAGTATAAATTTGAAAATATAAGATAATTTTTTTTCATATTCAATGCACTCAAGATCACATAAGTTACAAACAATTCCATCCCGTAACATTTGGAGAATTGACCAATGCTAAGTTTCATTATTAAGGTCATGAGAATTAGTTGATATCTTTGAAATACCCATTTTCTTCTTAACACTAGTAAAAACAGAAATACAATATTAGTTTTCACAATTGGGTTTGAACATCTCCTTATGATATCTTAGTTTCCTTTTCTGCTCTATGTCTTATTGCCCCAAAATTTCACCTTAAATTTGGAAGTAATAATATTTTAATATTCTTTATATTTTGAAAGAATCTCCTCATTTATTCCCCAATGGTCTTATCTAAGATTGGGCATCCTTATGCCACCTTTTCTGATCTGAAAATGGGTTGGATAACTTGTTATGCTTTTCAAGAACCTCCCACTCAGATAAACAAATAAAAGATCTAGCACTTGAATTGTGCAGAATTTTATACTTGAAACAGGTGTATGTTTTTTTACTGTTTAAGTGCTTTAAGAACATTTGTTTTTGCTTATATTAAACATGTGAAAAAGGAATGTAAAGAAGCAAATATATATAAACACATAACAACAAATTTAATCTAGGAGTTCACTCGAATACCGTGGGCTACGTCTCTTTGAGCCTTCTCAACTGACTTGGCTCTCTGGGATTAGGATGGAAAATTTATTTTACAAGTTACAAACTCAACTCCAATGGTTATCTGAACTACACCAATGGGTTTATAAAACCATTATATTCCTATCATGGTTGTCATCACTCTTAAGATAGAGCCAGGTTCCCTTAGACTTGACTCCTTCTGTCAGTGCCTTTAAGCTTCCCTGAGCTTCGAAGTGGCACTCACTCCCTTAGAATTATTTTTATGTCCCTGAAACCTGACCTACTGTCTCTAGCACATATCAAAACTCCAAAATATACTGATCATTTTCTCAAAATGAGCACTGGCTCCCCAATCTAGGCCTTCATCCACTGATGGCCCTAGGCTTTCCAAAAACTTACTTGTGGCTATTAGACCTTCAGAAGTCTTCAAATGGCTCTGAAAATCCTTTCATTGGATTCAAAATGTCCAAAATAGTCAAAATTGACAATTCACACTCCAAAATTGGTCGAATCTAGCTCAAGATAGAGCCTAAATTGATTTTCCCCAGTGTCCCCTAAAAATCCTCCACCAAAAACGGTGAATTGCACTTAACTCTAGTTTGAAATGGCCAAAATCCAAAAAATTAGGGGCGCGCCAAACTTATCCACTAGTTTCAAACCGCAAAATTTAATTTCAAACCGTTTTTGGACACATGTCATAGAATACACACGGTTAAATTAAACTTCGCATTGAAGTTTGGAGCGGAACCAGAGTGGAAGGCGTAGTTCCATAACCGTCGGCGTTTCCTCGCATGGTGGATCATCACATGTGACAGGGTTCCAGAGGTGGATACTGCAGGCACTAAATGTTTTGGTTGGCTAAACCCTTGGTTCATGGTGCGACGACCATATGCGGGAGGGGTTGGCCCCTCTCCAACCCCCAAACAAAAAAAAGTTAAACCTTAAATACAAGCCACTACTCAATATAGTTAAGAACCAATTCATAGCCCAACGGTAAGAGCTATGCATGAATGCAGGGAGGTCTCGGATTCAAGCCCTAGCGACCCAACAAAAAATTTCACCACAAAACCTGGGCCACGTGGCTGCCTCCGGGCCTGCCACGTGGCGGCCTCTAATTGGCTGAACCAAAAAAATATACAACCCATTGTCCATTAACATGCTGACACTTGTCAACATCCAGTTGGCCTAGAAGGAATATTACCAAGAATATTTTGAGGAATATTCCCTGAAATATTCTCTTCTTGAATATTCAAAAACCCTGTCAAACTTGGTCAAAGGCCAAAAGTTGTAGTTTACTAGACTTTTCAAATCGCGATAACTTCTTCATACGGTGTCGGTTTTTCGAACCATTTGGGGCACCGAAATCAGGAAGGAGAGATCTATCTGGTTTCTTAGGTTTGGCACACTTTCAAACAATTTGAAATTTGAGCTATCACTTAGGTCCTTGATCCAAATCTGATCACACCTCCCCATTCAGAACCTTTTGGACCCCAAAAGACTGATTATCTGATCTATTCAGTAGACGAGAGTATGAAACCCTCACATTTCAGCTTCCATACACTTTTCCTTGCATGAATTAGTGCCTTTGAACCACAACTCAAAGGTAGCCAACACTTCCCTTCCTTAGATACTCTTGTCCTCCTGTCAAGAATTGTCTTCCTTGAACTCACTCAAAAAAAATTGGCGAGAAATTTATAGAAGGTAGTTGAACATCATGTCCTTTATCATCGATCCAAGGTGGCTCAAACAAGCATAAGTCTCCAACATAAAACAGCATACATAACTGAAATTTTCATATGTACAAATGAATGTATGTCTTACTGTGTCAAGAATTCAAACCACTTATTACCAAGCCACTTCCATGGCGATTTTTGCTACTGAAAATATTCTTCATGTGAAACATCTGTTCTCACATCAATGATGGAATCCTTGGTTCCAATTTCGCCATTATTTTTATCCTCTTGTTACATGTGCTTGGGATGATTAGTTGGATGCAATGTCCAACATTGGGAAACAATATGTCCCTTCTTCTGGCAATGTGTGCAAGTCTTTTGCACCTTCTTGGAAAGTTGCCTTCACTTCAATTATTTCCTATAAGCCTTCATCCTCTTCCAACATTTTGAAACAACATGGTTACATTGACCAAAAAAATAATAGCAACTCTTTCTTCCATTCAAGCATGCAAATTTTCCATGCTTATCAGAAACATAATCAACTTGACTATGGGAATAATTATACCTCAAATGTTGCTTTGCATGTCCATCATTTTTACCTTCTTAAGGAGATGAACTAGTAGAGGTTCCATATTTCTCTTGAAGACTAACATCAGTGTTCTTGTCTTGATAGTTGTGCGAACTCTCATGCTCGCCATAAGTTGCATGTCTATAAACATCTTGTGGCAAAATAGGCTTCAAACAATGGAAATCAACTTGAAAACAAACTTGACATGTTTGTGGTCTAGAACTTGTAACAAAATTTCTTCTTGAAGTTGTCTCACATGCCTTCATGGCTTTGGAGTTTTCTCCATTAGATTGAACATAACCAAGACCAAATTTGTTAGGCCTCTCATCAACCAAAATACGATCAATCATGCCTTGTGCATTTTTTCCTAAACCCTTTCCTTCATAGCCCATTTTAAATATTAACTTGGACCCTATACATCTAGTGTGCTTTTCAAATGAACCTACACGTCTTTTTGAAGAGGAAATTGAAGACAAATTAGAGTGAATTACCTGTACTTCACGCATGTTCTTGGTTAAGGCCTCTTGGGCTTGATGGAGCTGCATATCCATCTCATGCAATATTTGAATAATTTCTTCCTTCTCTTGCTTCATAGCAACCAATTTCTCATGAATTCTAGTGCTTTCTCTTCTGTCTTCATACAAAATCTATACCTTATCCTTCAGGATGTATAAGTCATGCTTCATCTCTTCATCAAAGAATTTTGTGAAGGAGGAAGAATTTGAAACCTCACTTGATAAAGTTTTCATCATTATGTCAATGAAAAAAAGAACTTCAATCAACAATTCCAAAGCTTTCAAAAACAATTGACAAAGCTTTTGAACAAAATGGTTGTAGATTCAAGCTCTTCTTCAAGCAGCCTTTTGCAAACAAAACCTATTGTGCTTCAAGGGTTTCCTTGAGGTCCTTTGGGTAAGTAAGATGCCTTCAGCCCTTCTTCCTTCTTGTTCTCTTCTGGACTTAGCTATCAGTATCTTTCCCTTCACCTTTAGAAAAATCAAACTTGTAAACAACAGTTAATTTACAAACAATAAAATTCTTTGCACTGTTAAACACCTTTCAAGTCAAACAAGCAACCTAGTGCTCTATCAAGAAAAAAATATGCTTTGATACCAACCTGATCTGAAAAATGGGTTGGATAACTTGTTATGATTTTCAAGAACCTCCCACTCAGTTAAACAAATAAAATATCTAGCTTATACTTGACTTGTGCGGAATTTTATACTTGAAACAGGTGTATGTTCTTTTACTATTTAAGTGCTTTAAGAAAAAAAAAATTGTTGATATTAAACATGTGAAACAACCATATAAATTAGAAAATAAACATCAACACATAACAACAAATTTAATCTAGGATTTCACCTGAATATCGTGGGCTACATCTCCCTAAGCCTTGTCAACTGACTTAGCTCTTTGGGAATAGGATGGAAAATTTATTTTACACGTTAAAAACTCAACTCTAATGGTTATCTAAACTGAACCAATGGGCTTATAATAACATTATATCCCTTTCATGGATGTCATCACTCTGAAGATTGAACTAGGTTCCCTTAAACTTGACTCCTTCTGTCAGTGCCCTTAAGCTTCCCTAAGCTTCGAAGTGGCACTAACTCCCTCAGAATTATTTTTTTGTCCCTGAAACCTCACCTACTGTATCCATCACATATCAAACCTCCAAAATAGATTTAGCATTTGCTCAAAATGAGCACTGGCTCCCCAATCTAGGCCTCCATCCATTGATGGCCTTGTATGACCAAAACTTCACTGTGGCTCTTCAACCTTTAGAAGTCTTCAAATGGATTTAAAAATATTTTCATTGGATTCAAAATGTCCAAAATAGTCAAAATATACTATTCACTTGCAGAAATGGGCCTTCGGCTACTCCGATTTCACCTCCAACACCTAGTGGCACTCGTGGCTCTAGGTTCACTAAAAAATTCTCTGAAGCATCTCGACTTTTAAAAGTCCTCAAAAGCTTCTGAAAATCCCTCCATTGGATTCATAAGGCTCAAAATAGTCTAAATAGACTATTGGTTTGCCGAGAATGGATACTGGCTACTCTAGATAGGCCTCATTCTCTTGCTTGCACCTGATGGCCCTGGTGGCCCTTGGAACTTCTTTGAAGTATCTTGGATTTCAAAAGTCATATAAAAGCTCTGAAAAATACACCATTAGTTCCAAAATGTTTGAAACATCCAAAATTGACTTTGGATTACTGAGAAAGGCCTCTCGCTACCCTGGCTAAGCCTCAAACTGCTGCTGACCCTTGTGGCCCCTAGAAATTCTCTAAAGCAAAATCCTACTCAAAAGTCCTCTGATGGCTCTACAACCCTCACCAGTGATTCTGGAATTTCTAATATAGTCTAAATTAACTATTCACACTCCAAAATTAGTCGAATATAGCTGAAGATAGAGCCTAAACTAATTTTTCCCAGTGTCCCCTAAAACCCTCCACCAAAAATGGTGAACTGCACTTAACTCCAGTTTAAAATGGCAAAACCCCCAAATATTAGGGGTGTGCCAAAGTTATATGCCAGTTTAAAACCACAACATTTAATTTTGAACCGTTTTTGGACACATGTCCCGGAATACACACAGTTAAATTAAACTTCGCATTGAAGTTTGGAGCAGAACCAGAGTGGAAGGCGTAGTTCCATAACTGTCAGTTTTTTCCCGCGTGGTGAATCATCACATGTGACAAGGTTTCAGCAGCAGGAGACTATGGGTGCTGACCGTTTTGGTTGGCTAAAACCTTGGTTCATGGCGCGACGACCATATGAGGGAGGGGCTGGCTCTTGGGGCTAGCCCCTCTCCAACCCCCAAACATGAAACGGTTAAACCTTAAATACAAGCCGCTACTCACTATAGTTAAGAACCAATTGATATCCTGATGGTAAGAGCTATGCGTTCATGCGGGGAGGTCTCGTGGTTCAGCCCCAGCGACCCAACAAAATTTTGCACCACAAAACCTGGGCCACGTGGCGGCCTCCGGGCCTGCCACATGGTAGCCTCTAATTGGTCGAACCAAAAACACGTACAACCCATTTTCCATTAACATGCTGACACTTGTCGACATCCGGTTGGCCCAGAAGGAATATTTTGGGGAATATTTTGAGGAATATTTCCTGAAATTTTCTATTTTTGAATATTCAAAAACCCAATCAAACTTGCTCAAAAGCAAAAAATTTTAGTTTAATGGACTTTTCAAATCGCGATAACTTCTTCATACGGTGTCAGTTTTTTGAACCGTTCATGGCGCCAGAATCAGGGAGACGAGATCCATCCGGTCGCTTAGGTTTGGAAGGCTTCCAAACACTTTAAAATTTGATCTATCACTTAGGTCCTTGATCCAAATCTGATCATTTTCTTGAGCCAAAGGTGGGGGTTTTGGCTAGATTTAGAAGAAATTTTAGCAAAATAATTGGCATTCATTTTGTAAAACTTATTCTTTACATACACAAGATACCTAGTCATAGCCATGCTTTCAATGGGGGAAAGGTCTACGTCATTCAGGATGATAGGGTAGAGAGTATTTCCTTCAATCATGAGGTTTTAGGTTATAAATTTCTTTTGGATGTGTTCAATCTTCCTTCACTACTCTTTGGATATATTGTAACACTAAACATCACATCCATATAAAATAATAGGAGTGATGAGAGTATCAAAGTGGAACTTTTTTTAATATAAAGTATACATATTGCCTAAATTACAATGGTTTTAAAGCCCATAATCAGTTTTCCAACCTCTATTTATCATTTTCTCAATGCTATAATTCAAATTCAGCTTATGCTAGATGTTAATTCCAATATATCTAGATGACAAAACTTCATATAAGTAGCTATTTCCATAAATGAAAAAACCACAAGTTATGTTTTTGGATTTAACTATCACGAATTTATTTTTTTCGGTAATAATAGTCATATCCATTCATAATTTAGTTGTTGGATAAGATTGTAATGGATACTTTTAAAAGAAACAATATCACCGACAACATGAGAAGAGTTATGACCATACTAATTATCAAGGGGCTAACATAATTTGCATGTTCCATTCACTCTTTTAGCTTATCAATATATATACTAAAAAGGGTAGGAGTGTTGTGAATCACGATTTTCGTTAAACCAAAACCCATAGGTGTTAGTCAATGATCGCATCGTCATAGATAAGGATCCATTAAAGGTGGTTAGTCCATGTCGTGAAACACATGGGGAGCGTTGATTTATCAAATGTCCAACAATCTACCCCCAACGTGAGTTGAGTGTGTATTGAACTCGTGACCTACGCCCTGATACCACTTGTTGGAAATCACGATTGCCATTAAACCAAAACCCATAGGTGTTAGTCAATGATCACATTGCCAGAGATAAAATCTTTTAATAAAAAATTTATACATTTACTACATGAAATTTTATTAAAAACATCCTAAATCATGTATTAATTTTTTTTGTATATTTTTAATAAAAAAAAATGTGAACTGGTCTTTATTTTTATATTTACAAAGCGAGACATGGTTGGAGCTAGGGTTTCAGTCCATTCAGCTGTTGTCGCCACCGACGCTAAAGATCCTAGTTCACTCTGTTCTGATGAATTCACTGTGAAGATACTAGTAACTTATCAGGACGTAGCCCTTAGTCGACTGATACCCCGACCTAGGTTGAAGGCATCACAAAACTACGCAGCTGCCGCCAGTTCTGAGGATGCAAGTTGCACGGGTTCTAAGGAAATGGAAAAATAGACTGCCATTAATAGTTTCATTGCCAACACATCTACACTTACAGATGCTCCTTATAGCCATAAATGCTCGATTCGATTTCGACTTGGTTTTGCAGAGTCTCACAAGGAAGAAGCAGCGATATTAACCAAACACACAGACCCGGGCATTTCCCATGCTCGAGGGCAATTGTGCTTTCCGGATCTACTTGCTGGGTGCCCAGAGGAGTCTTTATTGGCTGGAAAACCCCTATTTTTTGGTAACTATCCTCATCTTGCAACTTCCCTCACACCCCAGCAAGACCTGGAGGCGCTGGATTACCAAAGATCCAGTTCGATCTCATCTTAGATCTGTTGAAACCTTAGTTAAACTAAGAGGGGGGAATGAATCAATTTAACACATTCATGGACTTTTAAAACTTTCCTTTAAACTTATTTACACCTTCATTTCATGATCAACTTATTACATAATGTAACAGCAAACTTAATATGTGAGCAGCAGGTATTAAGCAGATTAGATAAACCATATCAACACATAAACATCATGCACATAGACAACAGATATAAGTGGAAACCTAAAAATGGAGAAAACCACATCTTATTATTGTTGTGATGCAAAGGCAAGCTCCAACTCCCTCTCACCACTGATTTTCTGTAGGCTCCAACCCATAGGAGGCTACTACCTCAATTCTGCAAGCTACAACTTGCAAGGAAGCTCCAACTCCCATCTATTTTCTACAAGCTACAACCTACAGGAGGCTCCTACCTCAGCCAACTACAACTGACATCTATCAAGCTACAACTTGATATGGAAGCACCAACTTCCTCACTCTTTCATATAAAAAAATCACATGCTGATTTACCTTGATATCAGCTCTGTTATGTTCCTTATTCACTGCTGTCCCCCAGCCTTCATATCTGCCTTATATCATCTCTGAATCTTCACATCTTCTCTATCTACTCCTCCTTCTTCTTACCCTTTCTGCCTCATTTCTCCATTCCCTAACCTCTCTATGCATATCTATGTGATATCATTTATAGAGTTCACCTCATGACTGTTTGCATTCCATAGGGAATTAGAAATGCAGAGCCATGACTCTTTTCCTTCCACATTCTCGTTTCCTTTCCTAGCACATTCAGAAAAATATAACAATATGTATGCATTTCAATATTACAGTGGGGTATTTATTTGCCTACGGAGACTTGCCTTTGCATCACAAACAATATAAAATTAAATAAAACTTTACATTTTCAGTTACAATAAGTATTTCAATTCAACCCTTTCAGTTCTTGGCTCACTGTGTGTTTTTCTTTTCTGCTACTGTAGTGTAACAGTTCTACAAACTCTCCTACTTTCTATGCATGTACAATGCATTTCCCAAATTATGTTCTAAATCTAGCAGCTTTCTTCAACCTTCATGGTTCCAACCATAGCCAAAATCTACTTTGCAGAAACTCTGTCTTCACTTTTCTGCAACCATAAATCTGCAATCATGTATTTCAAATCAGATTTAAAATTATTTTACCTGCAAGATCCCTGAATGATCTTGTTCTTCACTCATTTAGTTATGCAAGTCTTTGTTCACTGCAATTGTGTATCTGCTGCATACATAACTGCTTTACAAGTTTAACCCCAAATAATTTTAAATCTCGGCAACGTCACAATAATAATGTGGAAGCTTATTTCACTTATGGTTCTAAAAACCACCTCTCAATCCAGCTCAAATTCCCAATCTGTAAAATTCAAATTAATGTTGAAGTTTTTCCATCAAAGGTTAAAATTTATGTTATAACTTAATAATGCAATTTCATTTAATTGGAAATGCTCAAATTGGCAAACTCAGTTTTGGAAGCCCACCTTTAATACACCGTGAAAAAGAAATCAACACAGTTTCAACGTAGCAACTCTAATGTGGAAGTAGCTCTTCATCTTATGCGCTATGGTTAAAAAATTCACTTTATGAATTTGAAATTAATATTTCAAACTTTGGTTACAAACCCTTTCATATACCTTTGAAGTGGAAGCGCAATATCCCAGCCACATATTATTTGGCTCATTCACTGTTTAAATGGCCCTTCATTCAATGTTTAGGACCCAATTAAATAACTTAACCATTTCGGCCATACTTTAATTGAAAGCAAAATAATCAACATAGATTAAGGTTTGGGCCCCACCATCTCAGATTTCATTTATATGCAGAAACTCGACTTGTTTCAATAAATATTTAAACCATGGTCTAAACCCACTTCATGAATTCATATGCAGACTTATGTTTTATTGTCCATACTTGGTCTTAACCAAATCTTAGACCAATTCTAAAACTTTGATTTTCACACCATATTTCATATTGAATTTATATTCGACATATAATCAACTCAGACAAGTATATGGTCTTTATTTAAATGTTCACATAACATTTCACCTTGCATCAACCCTTTGAATTTGGTCAATTATATATCAAAGTACTGTGCTCACTTCTTATATATATTTCTAGTTAACATTAATCTTCGACTTTGGGTTTAAAACCTCGGCATATCAACACCATACTTTATTCATATCAATCCCAACTTTGGTTAAAACCAAATGCAAACGTGTATTAAAGTTCTGGGGTCCCACATATATTAAACGTTAAGAGAAATACCATTGCGCATCAATGTTGTTCACGGTTTCACGATTCACCTTTCAACTTTAATAAACCCATTATCAACATGATTGATGTGGCCCACAGTATATACAACCATGACTTGATAAAAGTTAAGACCTTGTGTTATAAAGTTTTAACTTACCATTCCATCGACGCACACCTCTTAATATGCATCCAACGGCTACAAGCTTATCGCGCTCCAACCAACCAATCCGACAGTAATCGCGCAATAAACTTGCTCAGGATTTAATTCTCAAAAATTACGCGATATAAATGGTTTTCAAATACCACTCTTTGCCATGTGTCAATCAAGTAACAATCATTTTTTTTCACAAAACCCACTTACAATTTTTTTTGAAACACGAAGACCACTTGTGGGTTCTAAAACCACTTCTACTGTTCACTTACTCCGGTTCCACTTAACGCCTCAAGGTTCCACTTAACATTAACATACCATCAACATTTCGTTCCATCTCATTCATCCTTTTCGCAGATTTAGTTCTTATCCCATTCATTATGCCATTTATCTACAATATGGTTCAATCCCTTTTATACACAGTTCTTCTTCTCTTCAATCTGTGCCATCATATACCTCAGGATCTCAGCATTTCTTGTTTCGTTTCTATGACTCCATTCTATATGGTTCCTCTGCGTTATTAATTTAACATGCTCTCGCTCCCTGTTTACACAATGCTTAACCACGAACCATCGCTTCTTTTTATCTGAAGACCCGCTTCATTCTCTTTGCTAAGGCTTCCTTAGATATGAACAGAAATTAAAATAATCCCCTCATCATTCGTCTCTCCCCTTCTCAAGGTCTGATACATTTAGATATTGAACGATGTATTGAAAATTCAATTCTACTTCATGTCATCGACCCTTATAGTGGTCGATGACTGCAATCCTTCCCTTTGTTAATTTCTCAAAAGAACGCATAACCCTTCATGCAATTTGACTTAAAACCACAAGATCAATATTAACTGCCTCATTAACCATTATTGGAATTCCAATCATATATAGAGCATCATTTAAAACCCCCAAATTATAGAGCATATCCACACATTCTTATACTATTGGTTATTGAAATTCACAAACCATTCACACAGAGATTAAATCAACCAATATTCATATAATTCCAAGCATATTCTTTCATATACAAAAATGAAACCACTTACAAACTCTTCCTGTCTTCAGCCAGATCTTCAAAATCAATGACCCTTTCAACTGCTCGTAGGCTTACAGGAACAAACTCCTGTTTTGCCCTAACTGAAGCACTCACACACTCTGCCTCTCCAGATCTCTGCCCTTCTGTTTTTTTTTTCCTTTGAATGATAGTCCAAGTGTTGTTCATGTCTTCTCCTTTTCCATCAATGACAATATTTCCAACATTCTCCCCCTTTGGCATTGATGAAAATACTTTACCAATACTCCAATACTTCCTTCATGACTTCCTCCTCCTTTCATTCTGAAAGGTGTTTTTTTTCTTCCTCTGCCTATCTTCTTTTGCTTTCTTTTCCTCCCCCTTTGAAATAAATGGCAACGGGTTGCACATCTCTCAGTGTAGATTCTATCTTTGCATTTCCTCTCTCTGAGTTGTGTTTAGGCCCTTCTTCTTTTGGCTTTATACCTTGCTGCTCCAGACTGGTGTACACGAGTTGTTGAGAGAACAATTTTGAGAATTTTTGAACTTGTATATACACAGTAAGTGGATACCATCCCAAAGCACAGACTCCTTGCACTTGTAAAGAGTGTAGGTGTGACAGAACAACCATATATAATCATACTTATATAATCAGAGATGCATCATTGGACCAAAAACTAAAACACTGAGAATGCTTCAAATATACTTCAGTCTCTAGTATGATCTTCATCAGAAATACATATCTATTGAGGAATATTGTAGATGGAATATGTCTTCTTCTGCAATACACATCTGCAGAACAACATCTATTCAATTAGGATGATGCCATTATATCTTTTATAGCTGTGGTTCACCTTTCCTGCCTGTTGGTGGTGATATGAGATAGGATGTTGACAAGGATATTACACTTAATAGCTGAAAGGTCATTGCTACTGATGTGAACAATGAATCAACCCAGAGCTTACAACTTATTGTGAGATTAGACGATATCTTTTAATCTAAGAGACCAAATGACTTTACTTCTTGTACAATGTACTTTCAAAACAAACCCTTGAGGCTAGATACATTCAATGTATTGGTCAGTCTCACTTATCAACCATGCAATTTTATTTATGACATAAGGGGGTATGCATGTTAGTGATCAATCTCTCTTTAAAGGTGAATTACCAACGAATCCTTTATGCTAAAGTAGGATTTAGATGAATTAATAACAGACTTTTGAGCTTCAAATGGTAATCACAACTATACCTTCATACTTCAAATACTTTAACTATTCTGTCATGATGATTTTTCAACAAAAAAACATCTTCAAGTTGTTTAATTGATATCTCAGCCAACAGAATACACACAATTTTAAGAATGATCTTAAGAAAGAGGCCTTGAAGATATATTTGTACTGACTTGAGGAAGGCATGCCGTTATATCTAGAAATAGATAATGCTCAATATACTACTTCAAGTGTAAACAAAATAATGATCCTTTAGCACTGTTATTGACCTTTTCATGCTTTAGTAATGCAGATAATGCTAGGAATACTACCTTGATGTACTTCTGATCTTGAGGACCTGTACCATACCACTGCTCCATTGATGACACTTGGTATTCTGCTGATAGACAAACTGCTTGATCCAAATACCAATTGATACTAATTTGATAAACTATGCAATAATTTCACTTCAGCTCGCACATGCACCCATAGTTAAGACAACCTTCATGGTTTCTACTATTGAGCTTTCCACTGTTCTCAACAACAATCATCAATATACTGAATCTGATCTTGGCATCATTAACCTTTTTCTTATTCTGTCATTCTAGTTTAAAAGAATGTCACTGCATTTTCCTTTCTAGGACTGCTCCAAGAATCATTGATGCTTTATATACACTTCAACCGTTCTAACATAATGATCTTCGGGAAGACATCTTCAATTTCTATACTAGGAATCTTCATGGGCATATCACTCAGAGATTTATCACACACTTAACTACATTCCTCCAAGGGGAATTTTCATAGATGAATGATGTACAATGATATAATGATGATAGGCACTTCTCTTACTCATCCTTCTTAATGTGATTCATTGTTAATTCTAGCAGTATGATGCACAAAGTGATCATCCTTTATGGGTCTTTCCAGTTCTGTAGCTCGAAACATAATTTTTGTGATTTTAACCATTCATCACTTAATGTGTTGATGTCTTCTTAGCTTACATGTTCATGGCTTATGTTCCCTCTACCATCATGGCTGCTTGCTGCCTTCTCTCCTTCCATCAACCTGTTAGCTATTGTGTGCTTAAGGTATTCTTCTTCCTCTATAGTTCTCTATTAGAGAAATTTTCCTTTCCCTTCCTGACCTTATAGCTATTCTCATTCTAAGGAGCTCTTCTTAGAATACTTTCATGGGGACTATTTATGGACTGCTCTCCCCCTGGGATGTTGCTTCATATCTATCACTGGTTGGATATTTGTGTTGCTTCCTAGAGCATCTCCCCCTGAGACTATGATGGATTCATTATGTTATTGAGGTAATAGGCTCCCCCTTTCTCTTTTCCTTCCATACTTTATTAGGGTTATTCATAATTTCTGCACTTCTTTTTTATTCATATTTTTGTTTGATTTGATTAGATTCCATCATCTGTCTAGAGTTCTTTAATGTATATGGCAGTTTACAGTCTTTTTCTTTGTGACCAAGCTTGAGGCATACATAACATCTTATTTTACCAAGGTACGTTTGAGCTGATGTATAATATTTTATGCTCCCTTTTGAACATAATTTACATTCAACAAGTTTATGTCCAAAATTATTGCATGCATAATAGTAGCCATGGAAATTATTTATGTACCTGGTGAGTGGTTGTCCTTTCCATTTGTTTGCTTGAGGTAGTCTTCTCATTTGCTGCATCTTTTGCTGGTTAAAGTTGATATGCCTTGTCTTACAATGTGCTGCAATATGTCCTAGTTTATGACAAGAGAAACATGTGATATTTTTCATAGGAGGAAAGAACCTCCTTTGAAATCTTCCAAATTTGTTCAACTCATTCTTAGGAGTGTATGAGCCTTTAGCAGCTGATTATTTCATCCTCTCATTCTATGTCCTTTCATGTTACTACTTGTTTCTGTTTGTTTCTTTACAAATCATGTTCTTTTTGGCTTCTACTTCTGTAGGAATCTTTTGAGCTGCTTCATTATCCTTTACAGCTTTTTCAAAAATGATATTCCTGTTATCTTCTACCTTGGACTTACTTGTTTCTCCTTCATAGCCTTTCCCAGTCTTTATGAGAGGAGACCTTTGAGCATTTAGAATTTGGTCCAACTGTCCAGAGCTTTTCCTTTGTGGAATATTCATAATTAGCTCAATTTGGACCTTTTCTAATTTCATCCTTAGGCTTACCACCTCTTCTTCCAATCTTCCACATTCCAAACTTTTCTCTCATTTGTTGCAGCAGAGTGTCTTCTACTTTCCTTGCTTCTTCAAGTTGTGTCTTTAGGCCAACAATTTCTTTCTTATATTCATATTATTTCTTATCACATATTTGCACCAATTTCTTCAGTTCTTTGTTTTCATTGTTCAATCTTCCTATTTCAGTCAAGGCAATGTCAATTTTGGTTTGTTCTTTCACTATAATTTCTTCATGGAACTTACTTCCATTCACACTATCAGGTACCTCATTTGATTGAACATTTTCCTTTTGACATGAATTTTTCTTCTTCTTAATTCTCTTCTCCTTCTTGACAATGAAGCCCCTAGTGTCTACTTCATGCATGAAATGCAATCTATCCCATATTTCTTTTGCAGAGGTTAGATCCATTATTAAATCAAGACCCTTGTTATGAAGACTGTTATATATCACACATTTTTCCTTGGCATTCCACTGTTGTTCTTGCATCGAGGGAGAGTCTGTGTAGTAACCATCACATACAAGCTTCCATACCTCAGGCTCATAAGCCATTAAATCTATTTTAACCTTGTCTCTCCATTCAGGAAAGTTTGTTGTATTTAGCACGAGTACATTTTGATAGTCCATGACTCAACCAGATCTCCTTCAAGCTATTAGGCTTACACCAAAGGAACTTTCTCTGATACCAATTGTTGAGCCCTTAGTTAAACTGAGAGGGGGGGGTGAATCAGTTTAACACATTCATGGAAATTTAAAACTTTCCTTTAAACTTATTTACACCTTCATTTCAGGATCAACTTAGTACATAATTTAACAGAAAACTTAATATGTGAGCAGATTAAGCAGATTAGACAAACCATATCAACACATAAACATCATGCACATAGACAACAGATATAAGTGGAAACCAAAAAAGGGAGAAAACCACATCTTATTATTGTTGTGATGCAAAGGAAAGCTCCAACTCCCTCTCACCACTGATTTTCCGTAGGCTCCAACCCACAGGAGGCTACTACCTCAATTTTGCAAGCTACAACTTGCAAGGAAGCTCCAACTCCCATCTATTTTCTATAGGCTACAACCTACAGGAGGCTCCTACCTCAGCCAGCTACAACTGAAATATATCAAGCTACAACTTGATATGGAAGCACCAACTTCCTCACTCTTTCATATAAAAAAAACAAATGATGATTTACCTTGATATCAACACTGTTCTGTTCCTTCTTCACTGTTGTCCCCCAGCCTTCATATCTGCCTTATATCATCTCCGAATCTTCACGGTTTCTCTATCTGCTCCTCCTTCTTCTTACCCTCTCTGCGTCATTTCTCCATTCTCTAACCTATCTATGCATATCTATGTGATATCATTTATAGAGTTCACCTCATGACTGTTTGCATTCCATAGGGAATTCGAAATGCACAACCATGACTCTTTGCCTTCCACCTTCTCGTTTTCTTACCTAGCACATTCAGAAAAATATAACAATATGTATACATTTCAATATTACAGTGGGGTATTTCTTTGCCTACGGAGACTTTCCTTTACATCACAAACAATATGAAATTAAATAAAACTTTACATTTTCAGTTACAATAAGTGTTTCAATTCAACCCTTTCAGTTCTTGGCTCACTGTGTGTTTGTCTTTTCTGCTACTGTAGTGTAACAGTTCTGCATACTCTCCTACTTTCTATGCATGTACAATGCATTTCCCAAATTATGTTCTAAATCTGGCAGCTTTCTTCAACCTTATGGTTCCAACCATAGCCAAAATCTACTTTGCAGAAACTCTGTCTTCACTTTTCTGCAACCATAAATATGCAATCATGTATTTCAAATCAGATTTAAAATTATTTTACCTGCAAGATCCCTGAATGATCTTGTTCTTCACTCATTTAGTTATGCAAGTCTCTTTTCACTGCAATTGTGTATCTGTTGCATATATAACTGCTTTACAAGTTTAACCCCAAATAATTTTAAATCTGGGCAATGTCACAATAATAATGCAGAAGCTTATTTCACTTATGGTTGTAAAAACCACCTCTCAATCCAGCTCAAATTCCCAATCTGGAAAATTCAAATTAATGCTGAAGTTTTTCCATCAAAGGTTAAAATTTCTGTTATAACTCAATAATGCAGTTTCATTTAATTGGAAATGCTCAAATTGGCAAACTCAGTTTCGGAAGCCCACCTTTAATACACTGTGAAAAAGAAATCAACACAATTTCAACCCAACAACTCTAATGTGGAAGTAGATCTTCATCTTATGCGCTATGGTTAAAAAATCCACTTTATGAATTTGAAATTAATATTTCAAACTTTGGTTACAAACCCTTTCATATACCTTTGAAGTGGAAGCGCAATATCCCAGTCGCATAATATTTGGCTCATTCACCGTTTAAATTGCCCTTCATTCAATGTTTAGGACCCAATTAAATAACTTAACCATTGCGGCCATACTTTAATTGAAAGCCAAATAATCAACATAGATTAAGGTTTGGGCCCCACCATCTCAGATTTCATCTATATGCAGAAACTCGAATTGTTTCAATAAATGTTTAAATCATGGTCTAAACCCACTTCATGAATTCATATGCAGACTTCTCTTTTATTGTCCATACTTGGTCTTAACCAAATCTTAGACCAATTCTAAAACTTTGATTTTCACACCATATTGCATATCGAATTTATATTCGACATATAATCAACTTAGACAAGTATATGGTCTTTATTTAAATGTTCACGGAACATTTCACCTTACATCAACCCTTCGACTTTGGTCAATTATATATCAAAGTACTGCGCTCACTTCTTATATATATGTCTAGTTAATATTAATCTTCGACTTTGGGTTTAAAACCTCGGCATATCAACACCATACTTTATTCATATCAATCCCAACTTCGGTTAAAACCAAAGGCCGACGTGTATTAAAGTTCTTGGGTCCCACATATATTAAACGTTAAGAGAAATACCATTGCGCATCAATGTTGGTCACAGTTTCACAATTCACCTTTCAACTTTAATAAACCCATTATCAACATGATTGATATGGCCCACAGTATATACAACCACGACTTGATAAAAGTTAAGACTTTGTGTTATAAAGTTTTAACTTACCATTTCATTGACGCACACCTCTCAATATGCATCCAACGGCTACGAGCTTATCGCGCTCCAACCAACCAATCTGACGTTAATCACGCAATAAACTTTCTCGGGATTTAATTCTAAAAAATTACACGATATAAATGGTTTTCAAATACCATTCTTCGCCACACGTCAATCAAGTAACGATGTCATGTTTTTTTCACAAAACCCACTTACCATTTTTTTTTAAATGCGAAGACCACTTATGGGTTCTAAAACTGCTTCTACTGTTCACTTGCTCCGGTTTCACTTAACGCCTCAAGGTTTCGCTTTCCATTAACATACCATCAACATTTCATTCCATCTCATTCATCATTTTCACAGATTTGGTTCTTATCCCATTCACTGCGCCATTTATCTATGATCTAGTCCAATCCCTTTTATAGACAGTTCCGCTTCTCTTCAAACTATGCCATCATATACCTCAGGATCTCAGCATTTCTCATTTCATTGCTATGACTCCATTCTATATGGTTCCTCTGCGTTATTAATTTAAGATGCTCTCGCTCCTTGTTTACACAATGCTTAACCACGAACCATTGCTTCCTTTTATCTGAAGACCCACTTCATTCTCTTTGCTAAGGCTTCCTTAGATACGAACATAAATTAAACAAAGCCCCTCATCATTCGTCTCTGCCCTTCTCAAGGTCTGATACATTTAGTTATTGAATGCTATATTGAAAACTCAATTCTACTTCATGTCATCGACCCTTATAGTGGTCGATGACTGCAATCCTTCCCTTTGTTAATTTCTCAAAGGAACGCACAACCCTTCATGCAATTTGACTTAAAACCACAAGATCAATATTAACTGCCTCATTAACCAATATCGGAATTCCAATCATATATAGAGCATCATTTAAAACCCCCAAATTATAGAGTATATCAACACATTCTTATACCATTTCTTATTGAAATTCACAAACCATTCACACAGAGATTAAATCAACCAATATTCATATAATTCCGAGTAGATTATTTCATATACAAAAATGAAACCACTTACAAACTCTTCCTGTCTTTGGCCAGATCTTCAAAATCAATAACCCTTTCAACTGCCCGTAGGCTTACAGGAACAAAATCCTTTTTTTCCCTAACTAAAGCACTCACACACTCTGCCTCTCCAGATCTCTGCCCTTCTGCTTCTTTGTTCCTTTGAATGATAGTCCAGGTGTTGCTCATGTCTTCTCCTTTGCCATCAATGACAATATTTCCAACAAGATCTGCACTGGTAATCAAGGGTACACACATCTCTCTACCCCTTTTAGCGCCATGCATGAATTGAAGGCGAAACCTCCTCAGCAACAACCCCCAAGCAAACTTGCAATCTGGTATAGTTTTCCCGCCTTTCAAATCCTGAACTCTCTTCTCTCGAGCAGATCCACGCTGCTTTGGGTCAACCCATTGGATAGAGTTTAGAATCTCATGCATACCCTAGAGCACAAGCTGGGAATACCCACAGATCTTCAACGAATTCTTTATGGAGGTAAACAACTTGATGCCTCTTTCTCCCTTTCATTTTAAAACATTAAAAGAGATGCTACCTTGGTTTTATCCCTGTGTTTGAGAGGAGGATCCGCAGGAAATTCCTCCTCTGCTCCAGCTTTCTCCTACAGGGATGTTGTCCATGCACAACCTAAGAAAACTGCCCAAACCCCTAAGGCCCCCAAACCTTTTCTGGTTGACAAATTAGAGGATGTTCCCTCCATAGAGATCTCCTATCCAAATCTGGCAAAACAAATCCAAAAATTTGCAGAAATTGCTATTATATGCAGATTCAATGGACTTTGGGCTCGCACAAAGGAACTCTACGAGTGGATATTTACCAACTGGACCCACCATTGCAAGGTCAACTTCCTCTCAAAAGGTTTCTTCATAGTACTGTTTGACCATAACAAGGATTATCAACAGGCCTTAACAGAAGGCCCATGGTTTTGGGGAGCAGCAGGGCTATTCATCACCCCTTGGTTCCCAAATTTCGACCCAGCTACAACAGTGATCACCAGGACTCCAGTCTGGGTCAGGCTTCCCAACTTACCGCCCCACCTATGGCATCTTTCAGTTTATCGGGGAATAGGAAACACCTTGGGCTGCTTCTTGACTGCAGATTGCTCTCAGGAGTGCCAAGGATCTCACACATATGCCAGAGTATGTGTGGAAATAGACATAAGAAAAGGCTTGCTCGACTAAATTAATCTCAAGATAGGCGACTTTGTATGGACTAAAATCCTGGATTATGAGAACAATGCCTTCTGCTGCTGCTATTGTCACCAAACAAGGCATCTTCAGAACTCCTGCCCCACTTTTCTTGCAAAAAATGAGGAAAACACCTCAAAATCCAAATCCAAAAGTTGGAAACCTTGCAGTTCGACACCCGTGGATGACTCCAAATCTTCGAGTTCAGAGGATGAAGAGTCAAATGCTGAAATGGAACACGCTCCACAGAAGAATGACTTGTCCACCATCATTCTTGGGCATCCTCCAGACACGACAATCGCTCAGAAACGCACTAATGAGTCCTCCTCTTCCGATATAGATAAGGAGACTCCACACTCAGTCAACACCAGTTTACAAATGGTTCTTGCCCATCCTAACCAAGTTGGATGGGTAAAAGTCAGCAAAAAGAAAGGAAAAAACCTGCGTATGGAGGCTTTAGCTCTTTCTGGGTAGAATCCAGCTTTTTTGTCTAAACTCTCTAATCTTACTTCTTAGCTCTTGTGCTTGTAACTTTTACTCTTTTCAGAACCGAAGATGATATTTCATCATTTCCGATAGACCCGGTCCTTGCTTCTCTGAATTGTAGTCTCAACTTATACCATATTTTAGCTTAATAAAATTAGCCTTATTCAAAGAAAGAAAATTTAAGAAAATAAATAAATAAATAAATTTGTGAACTTAATAAACATTTACCAAAAATATGTAAATATTATGTAAAAATATATATATGTTTTACAAGGTAAATTGTATTATGGAAATATAAATCTCATTTTTACCTTATATTATTTTAAAAATAAAATTATAAATTTATTATTAAGTATTTATTTTAGAAAATGGTTTTCCCGTATATTATTTATTTATTAATTTTTTAATAAATATTAAAAATTTTATTATTAAATTAAAATATTTTAACAATGATTATAATATAATATTAAAATAATTTGTAATAATTTAATTTATAAGTATTTTTTTTTTTTTCATAGATTTTAGTAACTTTTTAAGATATAAACTAAAGAGAAAAAATCAATTGAATGGTTTTAATTCTAACCAAGACATTTAATAACTCAATAAAATGAGACATTCCAAATCTCCAATAGTAAAGTAAAGGTGCATATGCCATTTTTATACCCAAGGATATTGGTCCCAACTTATTCCAAAAAACCTTTTTTAAATGCTTCTTTCTGAATAGAAGGGACTAGCCTTTTTTTTAAGCAAAGGCCTTTATTTAAAAAAAATAAATTTAAATAAAATAATAGCGCTAACCAAACTCTCGTACATTTTAAAGTTAACTAAAGTTCGATGGGACACGGACACCATTTTGTATGATATAAATTTTATAAAAGATACTTTGGAAAACTTCAACTCTTTTTCCATTAAGTTGCTGTTGGATTGATATCGAGTTTTGATTGAAATGTTATTATGAGGATTGTGTTAGTATCCATTTAATTTGACTTTACCAAATAAATTTGTAAATATATAATTTTATAATAAATTTTGATTAATTTTGATTATCAATCAAATCAAATAATATATATTTAATAAATTACTTGATTTTTTTTATATTTTTGAATTATAAATATAAATTTAATAAATTATTTGTTTTTTTATATTTTTGAATTATAAATTTTGTTTTAAAAATAAGTTATAAACCTGTAGTAAAATTAAGCCATAAATGTATAAGTAAAACAATTTCTATCATTTCTTTTCGGTATATTTATACATTATCACTTTATATATATAGATTCTCATTTTATATATATATATATATATATATATATATATATATATATATATATATATATATATATAAATTTTTCAGGATTAGAAAAAGAAAAAGTTATAGTATAAAATATTAGTTGTTGTTGTTGTTGTTGTTGTGTTGCATTTGACCTTTAGTGTATTTTAGGTTGTTTTATTTCTCTACACGCTCATTAAGGTTTAAAAGTTCTTGATTTTATTTGTTCACTAAGCTAATTGATGAAGTGGAGTCCAATTTTTTTGGTTCATATATGGATATTTCTTCCATTTTGGCTCTTAAGTATTCCATTCCATTTTCAATTTTTCTCATTTGGGTTTATAATTTGTTTTTATCTGAGTCTATGATTTGTTACATGGAAACTGTAAGTAAAGAGGCAAGTTGATTATCACGGATCTGTAGCATTAGGATGATTGCGTTCAAACTTTCATCACCCCCTTGAATCACTTTAATTTTTCAATAGTGCCTAAGAATTATTTGAAATCATCCTTCCTCCACACTTACACTCACTGTAGGAATTTCAAATCTAAAGCACCCATTAAATTTGATGTTTCACAAATCTAATGCCCATTTCAATCATTTTAACCAGAATGTTGACATGTGAGTGAAAAATTGGTTGTATTTGAAGGAAAATCACCCTATGACGAGTAATTTTCCCATCAAATTCCATCATGCTTACAGTGAATAACCATCACAATTCGAGGGCACTAAAGAGTTCGCCGATGACTTGACACAAAGGAAGAGAAATGGAAGGGTCATCATTTATGGGAAATTGATTAAGGTGCATCACTAAAAATCGATCCATTAAACATGAGGTGAAGGGAAACCAAGACGATAACGTTCGTGAGGTCTACATTGAGATGAAGAATTCCTATAGTACCAACTTCAAACATTAGCATGCAACACATCTTCAGAGTCCACTTGTGTGGAGATGTACCAATTCTAGGGAATACAATTATTTCACGAAGTTTCCTCCTATCATTTTGAGCCTGACCGACACTGTTCTCGTGCATGTGCCATAGCTCATCTATTTTCTTTGCTTCCTCTCTCTGGCTATGTTCCATCCAGGGGGAACGAGGAGGTCGGATGTTAAACATTGAGCACCCAACCACTATTCCATAATCAATATCCAACCATTTTCCTTCTACATTCCGTTGAGCTTGCTCACTCTTCCATTTGGTGACAAACTTCCATCAATCAGTTATGACAAATAGCAAGGTCATAAATATGCTTTTTAAGGAATAGTGCATTTTTGTTTATTATCATTGATCATTAATTCTCTTTTTCCTAGCTTGGTTTCTTGGTTCGCTAGTTGGTCTACCTCCTCATTGTTTAGCCTTATGGTGGACTTCATATTTGGAAATTTTATGAAGCAACCCTCTTATTCAAATCACTAGAGCCTTCAATATCAAATTATATGGGGTAAGGTCTTCTTTTGTAGATAAGATATGAGAAGGGAGGAATCCCTACAACTATTAACTTGGAGACTTTTTGAGATAGTGTTTGGAAGTTTCTTTTAGAGAAATTTTGAGATAGTGCTCGGAGGATTCTTTCATATATAGTGTAAAATTATGTTAAGTTATTTGAGATTGTTCCAATCCTTAAAAATACATTATTATTATCTTTTTTTTTAGAGTAATAAATCACCCTCACTCCTACCACCCCTAAAAAAAATTAAACCATTTCTCTATTTTTACATGTCCACTCAAAACCATCATATCATCCCAATTTTATGAAATGTCTCCCCAAAAAGTCAAATTTACAAAATGAAATCTTAATATCAACTTTAATTTTTCATTATATAAATTCATATTACATTAACATTTATAACTTAATAACTTATTAATTGATAATTAGCATTAACTTCATGTAACAATGATCCGTTCATGATGTAAATTCATACTTCATTAATAACATGATACGTCACATTAACATTGTATAACGAATGAAAAGATAACAGCGAGTGAACCTAAACCAAGGATGTTATAAATTTTTTGAAATTATCCTCTATGACTGAACATGTACGAGTTTTTCTTTTCTTTCAAAAAATTCTATGCGTGTCAATACCTTTTCTTTTATTTGAAGATTGTATCTGACAGCTGCCCACCCAAATATTTTCCAGATTCCTAAACGTGGCAGCAAATGAATGCTTATCACATCAATCTTAAAAAAATTGAAGGAAACGTTTAGCAATATGAATGATATTGCTTATTATTTTTCCCTTGTCTGTATCTTCTAGACGGTAGCTTTTTCCTCTGGATGGTCTGTGCTTTTGGTATATGAATAACTTCTGTCATATGAATAACTTTTTCCTCTGGAGGGTCTCTGATTTTGGTATATGATTAAACTATGTATACTTCTCACATGTGCTGAATCTCGTAGAAATAGTATTGGCACAAGTTTTATTGTAACTGGCGAATATTTGCCATTCGCAGATTCATTTGTTCGGAAAGCCTTATTTCTAAGTCTATACGTCCATTAATACATCTCATTAGGACAGTCTTGGGAGAAGGAATCTGACATTTGCGTTAACTGTTAACCGTGTACATAATTTTTTCCGACGATCTGACCAAAACACATACATGAGGTTGATATCTGCATTGTGTCCATCACATAATCATCCATAAAACACATAACCGCAAATTTGAAATTCTGCGTTGTGTCCATCACATAATCATCCATAAAACACATAACTGCAAATTTGAAATTTAAAATTCAGTTCGCGCCCAATGTTGATGGCTCCCACCCTGTTGTTGTTACATTGATTCCCGCACTTATCACAGGCTGTAAATATAAACGTACATCATCTGTTCTCACGCTCCACAATATACATTTCATAACTGTCGACGTTCAAATTTTTCGAATAATATTTTATTATATTATATAATAAAATAACATGGCTTATATAATAATGGGATGTGTGATAGGCACAATATTATTGGGAAGAGCTAAAAGATTAAAAAGATTGAGTTTTTTATTTTATTTTTTTATTATAGTATTATGTGGTTGTTATTTTATTCATTTATTTATGTTTTATTGAAATGTATATGTTGAAATTCCATACATGTAAAGTGGGTTATAATTTTAATTTTGAATGAAATGTTTTATAAATAAATTATAATATTTATTTTATTTATTTGTTAAAGATTATATATGTGTATATTTTATAAATAAAAATTATTTATATGTTTATTAGAAGTGTATTTTATTGTATTTTATAATTTATAATTTAGAAGTTTATATATATATTTTTGAAAATTCATTGTTATTTAATTATAATTGTTAATTGTTATTTATTTAATGAAAATATAAATCTTAAGTTTTAATTAAAAACAATATTTTTGATTTATTTTTATGAACATAATTTAAATAACATACAATAAATATAAAATATACAAAGTTCATGATAAATAAATTATTGTTGTATATGAAAGATTTTAAAATACATTTCTTTATTTATTTGTTTTGGATAATTGTACAAAATTGTCCTATAACTATTTGATTTTTGTAGGGAGTTTCGTTTACTTTTGGCATCATTTTTTGGTTCATGAATAGGTTGTAAGAGCTAATGAATTCTTCTATGGAATATAGAGGTTGATTCATAGACCTTTTGGCATCACTTATAATATATAGGAATTAAGACTCTTTATACAGTCTCCTCTCTGGACCTCCAATAACAATATGGTTGCATAGGATAAATCCATGTGCAAGGTTATGCCTAATTTTCTGGCCCAAGATCTAGAAGGTAACATTGTATAAACCACTGGAATGTTAGCCACAACAATGTCCATGACCATGCTCTTCGTGGGGATTTGGGTGAGAGACATTGTAGAAAATCCACGTAGAATGAACTGATCTTGTAATATGATAAAAAAAATACTTGAAACTATTCTACAAATTGCGGAAATTAATTGCGATCGCAAAATCACATGAACAAGAAAGAGAGAATTTCAATCATACGGCACAAAGATTTATCTAGGGAAAGCCTCAGTTAAAAACCCTGCTCTTTCTCCTCTAAGTCACTGAAGAGATCTCTATTACTCGTCATATGGAACGGGACACCGATGTCAAGATACAACATGCTTTCCATTACTGTGCTTTCCATGCATGCAATGCGAGTAAAATTAAGCTTAAATTGTGAAGCTAGAGCTTCACATGTTGTTGCAACTATAGGTTCCTTCTTGCTTGCCTTCTTCTGTGGACATTTCATGGCATAGTGCTCGAACTCGTGACAGTGAAAAGACTCGATGTTGAACAAGTATTTCTTCTTTCCCTCTTCACCTTGGGATTTATTTCCCTTGGCTTTCTTTCCTTTGTTGATTAAAAAAAAGTATTCTTCCGTTTCTTTGGAAGAGGTATCGTCTTTAGTGTTTCGCCTTATCTCCTCTTGCACCAAGTTGAACCATATTCACTCCCACTGCAATAACTTCTCTCTCCCATTTACTGAATCCTAGTAGTTATGCCAGCGCTTGGGAAGACCTAGAAGTGCTAGGCTCATGAGATCATCCTCAACAACAGTAACACCAACACTTCCAAGCTCATCCTGACATTGGGTGAAATTGGTCAAGTACTTTGGTATTGTGTTGCCCTCCTCCATCTTGATATTTCTAAGTTTTTCCTTCAGCGCCAACTTCCTATGGTCATTGTTTTTATGAAAAAAATCGGTTAAGGCCTTCCACGTAGCATATAGAGTTGACTTTCCATGGAGGTTCGAGACAATATGATCTCGAAATCCTTCTAATGGAATCCTTCTTGCCTTCGCTACGTTCTTTTTCCATGCTGCCAAATCTTAAGCATATGCTGTTGTGGGCCCCCAAAATTTAGGGAACACTCTACATGCCTCCCATTAGACTCTCAACTCAAATTAACTGAACTAACTAAGTCTTCCTGACTTAGTTAACTCGTATAAGTTGTCATGTGATGTGGAATTAGAATTTACTTCTAATTTAATTAAGGGAAATTTAAATTAAAATACTTCTTGGTGTGATTTTCAGGATTTCTTGTTGCCATTTTCAACAGATATCACTAAGTGTTTGATGAGACCTAGGCACCTGACACTTCTAGAATAAAATGAATAAAGGTCATGGTAAGGTTTGGTGATGTTTAAGCCAATTCCAGCATGACTGATTTAGGCATGAGGTTGCGAGACATTCCTAATTCTAACATAAAATTGTGAATAATTTTATCATAGCATTGAGGGTGATGTAGAAAGGAGGGATATCCTGATGTTGTTCCTCTACATGTGGGCCACATACCATGGTAGGGTGATCTTACTGAATGTTTAAGGTATCGTTGTGAAAGGATAATTCAATGTGGTTCATGAACTTCTGTATGTGAGACTAATAGGTTGGATTTTGAGCTAGTTCTCACAAAGGGACTGAGACCCTTATCTTGCTCAAGTCTTGCTCTAGATTGAACAATGAGACTGTGGTTTTCTCACTTTCTCTAGCTAGTTCAAGTCGTGATTTAGGCGGCAAGGTCTCTTGTGATTTCCTTACTACTAGTTTGGGTAGGGATTGGAATTATGATTGGGCTTACTTCTCCAATGTGAAGGTCCTTGTCAGTCTTTCAAAAAATCGAGAGGATTTTTGTTGGCACGAGGGAAATATTTTGAGTCATGTGATGTTTGAGGTAGTTGAGGGCTTGGACTGAGTTTTTACAAGTTGTTACATGCATGGACCACGTTATTACAAGTTGTGGACTAACATGCTATAGTTGGTTATAAGTTGTTGAGTTGGTTATTACCTTCATACTTTTTTGAGATGACACTTGGGATTTCTAATTCAAGAGATGTTGACTATACTTTGTAGCTATACTTTGGTTGGCTACACCTCATTGCCCCTGGTGGTGTTGTGGAGCTGAGTATGCAAGAGATGTTGTAAAACTCTGCCATGTGATCTTTTTGACTAGGTAGAAATAAAATAAATAAATAAATAAAAATAGCTTTATGTTAAAACAAAACTTATAGTTATTATTTATTTTATTCAATTTTTTTTGGGTAGTTAATGTAAACTAGAAATATAAATAAAAATAAAAATAACCATATATTTAAATAAAAATTCTAATTTATTATTATTTTTAATTAATTTTCTTTCATTAGTTAAGGTGAAGTGGACTTGGTCAATTGACTAGTGGTTTTAAAGTGGTCTTGGTCAAGTTACTGGTGGTTTTCTTTAGCTCCAAGTTTATGAGAACACATGGTATTTCCAATGGTATTCATGTGGAATATAACATATTTAAAAGAGGAATTAAACTAGTCTAGATGCATCTTAAGTCCGAATCTACCAAATCTCCAGAGGGATCAAATATGTTGAGATGAAAATATCTTAAGATGCAAAGAGATTTGATCCGTCTCATCACTTGGTAGAGAAACATTGAGGAACATGTAGGAACATTGAAGGAAGAGGTCAGTTTCTAGAGGAACATTGAGGGGATAAAATGTTGCTTATTTTCCCATGATGTATGGGAGGTTGAAAACAACATCATCAACCTCCATCGGGGTCACTCTCACTCTCATTCACACTGAATATCTATTTGCATGGGTACATGCAACACTTTTGACTGGGGGAAGATGATAGGTGCACAAATTGGCATCCTTTCAGCACTGATTCACCACATTTTTTATACTTATTTCCCATCTCCATGCTAGCTTATAACCCGTTTTCGTCACAACGATGCATTTTTTTTCCAACATACAATATTTTTGTAGGTATATCACTTTTAATGTTTATTATTATGTATTAAGGAAAGAATATGCCTTTTATGCTAACCAATGAGAACTCATGAGAAATAATTTAGAAAAACTCCTACAGGTACCCTTGGAGGCAATGGAAAAATATTTGGAGAAATTTAATTGTTGCAACACCTTAGTGTTGCTACAACACCTTTATGTTTACACCAACTCTCGTTGTTGTAACAACACACATTCAGTTGCTACAACACCTCTAACACATTGTTGCTAGAACACCTCTAGCATAATGTTACTACAACACAATTATGAGCATCGATGTCATACCACATTGGAGTATTAATGCTACAACACAATTGAATACCAATTTTGTAAAAACTCTGGGAGTATCAATGGTAAAAAAAAACTGAGAACTAATGTTTCAACACCTTAACACATTGACCATTGAAGAAACTACTACAATTTTGTGGACAATTCTAGCAACACAATGAAATCAACTACTATATGCATAATTGCCACTACTAGATACTCAATGAAGGGATCAACCACTTAATTACGCAATGGAGAAAATGAAAAGGGTGGGTGGTCATCTAACATGGAGAGCTTCACTATAACTAATTTGACCCAACCTCCTTTCCTATCGTAGTGGTTTAGTGAACCAACAGATGCCCAAGTTTTCCATATTTTGACTATGTTGTTGTAATGAAGGGAGAACACCTTTAAAATCATATATTCTCATGTTTGTCTCTTGATGTCATGATCAAATTGAGAGATTAAAGCATTGTATAATACCTTCCTTTACTCAAGCCAAGGGGAATGCATAAGTGAATGAAGAGAAGGCAGATGTAATTCTAAATGCTATTAATTAATAAGCTTCCTAGTTCTTTCTCCACTTCCATTTTGTGCATGCAATCAACTCCGCCACCTCAGGATAAATATTTCATTAAGTTCACCATGCTACAAGATGGTTTTTCAAATAAAATTGCAGGAGGGGAGCTAAAACTATGTCTTTTAGGCCCTCAAGAGCTCGATTGAACACTTAAAAAGCTCAATCGAGTGCTTAGGGTAAATTTTGAAATAACTCAAATGAGGGTTTAACAAACCCTTGATTTAGGTTTCGACATAGTTAATCAAAGGCTTGATTGATCCCTTCCAACCATAAACACCCTGTTGTGTTTTTGGCGATTTAAAAAAAATAGCTTAATCAAGCATGTAGCTCGATCGAGGGTTTATTTTTTAAGCCCTAAAATAGCTTAATCAAGGGCTAAAATATTGCTCGATTGAGATATATTTTCCCCCCTCCCAACCCATGTGCTTGCAAAAAAGTGTAAATGAGCTTCATGCATTCACCGTGATTTACTATATTTTTTAATGTTATGTGTTGATTGAATCAAACAATGATTCATTCTCTTTCCAATTTTATGGTATTAGTCTTAATTTAGCTTGTGAGTTAGGATTTCTTTATCACAATTTGCTAGTATCTCATCCATTTATGAGCATTTGTATTGCAAATTTTAGGAATGAGCAGTTAACTTGATCAAGACATCCATTTAATTTATTGTTTGTGTGTTCACTTTCCAAGAAGAGTGTTTTAATTTCATTCCTATGTGTTTTCTTTTCAGCATAGTGATTCACTTTCTTGTCTATGTGATTACCTATCTAACAAAGAATGATATACATTTTTGCATGAGTGTCGTAGTAGTCTTTGAATTCCTACTAGTGTGAAGTGTGAAATTTCAATTCCTACAAGTGTGAATGGGGATATTTCATTTCATGCAAGTGTGAACCTTTCATTTTCTGCTAGTGTGAAGTGTGACATTTTAATTCCCACAAGGTTGCATGTAGGTAATTGGTCTATCCATGTGCCAACATCGTCAGCTGGATACTGTCACATACAGATAACAAGACCATGACTCTTACCTGTGCCAGTGGATACAGGCTTGCCTCTTTTATGGCACACGATTACCACCTACCAGTACTTGATAATATTATGATGTTGAATCTATGGTCAAAGAAATACCGAGACCTTCCCATAAGGCTGGGAATTCTTACTTAATCAGGTTGTGAACGAAGGAAAATTGTTCAACTGGTTAGACTTGTTAGCTCAAGAATTGAGAATTCATGTAACGAATGCTAAGAACCCTCCCAAGGGTGAACATGCCAGATTGTGATAAGGTGATTATGACAGAGACTGGGAGAAATACAGTAACCATTGTTGCATCCAAATTGGCCTTTGAAGGTGTTTCCAAGTCAAACACTAAGTATCTCATGGCCGAGAATAGAAAAATGGTGAATAAATTATAGGCTGCAAGGAAAAAAGTTGAACAACTCCAAGAAGAGTTCTAGAAAGAAATTTTCACATAGGCATGTCTCGAAGAACTTAAGGCATCCATACTCGGAGAAGTATCGACATGTAGAGCCTTTATGAGGAGCTTGTCACCATGCATAAATTGGTTTTCTCCTTGCATGACATGTAACAAAAGTAAAATTATATTTCTAAAGACCTCAAGGGTTTTCACGCAACTAATGTCGTCATGCATGAGTGGTCAATGCAATACAAAGGGGCACCGTCCGAATTGGGAATTAAACAAGACAACAGGAAGGGCTGGAGAAATCACAGGTTCAGATGATCATCTAGAGTAAAAAACAACTCACCTCGTTCGTTTTCAACATTCAAGCCTCGTATGCATGATTATACAATACCGTGGATTGCATGGCGAAATCACACAAGATCCCTTTAGTTGGCTCACTCACTGAGGCTAAATGTGAAAACCAAGTCAGGAAGGAGGTAGAAGAATACTTGGGCCAACTCATACATATTGCCACCAAGGAATATCTGGAGGTGAACAAGAACAAAATGCCACCCACCTATTCCATTTGGACCCGCACCATCAATTCTTGCAACTTTTCACATTCAGCACAACTTACTATTTTTAGCAGGTTTTCGAGTCCTGCACTATCGGAGCCATTTTGGGGCCTTAATGATCCAGGTGGATATTGGTGGCCACCCACCTATTCCATTTGAACCCCCACCATTAGTTCTTTTAGTTTTTAAGTTGCACCACAACTTACGACTTTTAGCAGTTTTTCGGGTCCTGAACATCTGGAGCCATTTGGAGACCCTAAATGACGTCTTTTGGGAAAATCGGGAGCAACATTGGTCCATGGATTGATGTTTCTCACACTAAAATTTGTAGTCCTCAGATAGATATTTCTAACGGGCTATTGAGCACGTCAAACGAAGATCGGATGTCAAAGTTACGTCCTCGGGAAGTTGAAACACCAATTTACCCAAACGGGACCCACAATTTTGACACTTCATCTCCTAGCGTTAGGTTTTTGGACGTTTTAGGTTTTCCATTGTTTCTCAATAATAAATAGGCCATCGAGCCTCATTGTAACACAGTTCAAAGGTTTGTAGCCACCACATCTCTTCTCAGAGATACATTACCAGCACCCTAGATTTTTTTTATTTCCATTATGTCTGTAAGCATATTTCAGTGATTTGATTTAAATAAAAAGAAGTATTGTTTCCGCTGCATCTCTATGTTTATTTCTATTTCTGTATTTTATTGTGTTCTTGCATAAATCCAGATCAGTGGTATTAGAGTGGTCTGCTCTGTTAGGGTCTCGTGATTTAGCAGATTGGTAGACCAAATGCACAGGGTAACATCACACCAGTCTTTGGAGTCCTACGATCTAGCCTTCCTGGACTCAGAGAGGGCTCTCTCTATTATGCATGAAGGATGTGAACTTGTTTGCTTTAGATGGTTGATTTTAGGCTAGTTGTTAAGTGTAGGGTTTTTTTGTTTGTTTGGTTGAGGTAAGATGATCGAGTAGGATAGGTGGAATGAGAGGTTGTCAAACATTGGGCTATGGAGTCTATGAAGTCATTGATATTTCAATAGTGAATCGGGGTACGTCACAGGGAAAATCTAGTGTAGTCAATGGATCTTTAAAGTTTATGTGTGAGGTGAAATGGACATTAAGTTTGGGGAAACAACGTAGGGCAAAGGGTAGTTAAGAATCCTTTGTCAAATACCTATGAACAAGAAGGTTTTAAATACTGGTAAGAAAAAGATACTAATAATGAGATAGGGTACACCATTTACTCAGTGACAATACTTTAAACAAATAAACATTCAAGATGAACAATCCAGTGGAACAAAGGAAGCAAGAAAACTCATCTAACTTCAATGATTCTACTTTCAAGATTTGAAAACATATAAGAAGACAAATAGTTTAAATAAATGAAGAGGGAACTCCTAGACATCATCTATCAAACTATAAAAAATTTTGAGGCAAAATGATAAGCATGTAGAAAGGGCAAGATCGAAACAAGACCTATTTGGCTTAACCTAACAATCAATACATCAAAGAGATATTTCAAGGCAGATTTTAGATAGCATCAAACAAGAAGGGCTTACCATGAATCATATTTTTAAACTAGGATATTAATCCAATCATGAAATAGACAAGCTTAGGTAGGCCTAAGGAGCAACTAAGAATTCCTTAAGCTAACCCAGCAGAGGAAAACATAAATACAATAGCAAATAGGAGGATTGAGGTGCCTCAAACAAAATTTATCAACCTACACTTTTCTGAGCTATTGCAATATAGAAGGATGGACAGAATGATAAACAAGAAAACATGAACAAATCTAGAGATACATCACCATTAACTAAACTCATAGATCTTACAAGCAAGCCTTCATCATCATCAATCAAGGCAAATCATCCACAAGCTCCACAACACCAAATTGCTCTTCAACCTCAAAGAGCCATGTATTTCTCTTAAAACTCATCAAATGCCCATAATTAAAATGAATCCTCATGCTCTATATAACAAGCAAGGAGGAGGAAAACCTAAAAGAGCATCTAGAAGTCTATTGGCTAATCAGAAGTATCTCTATTGTCCTTGAGACCTTGCAAGGCCCAAGGCACAAAATATTTAAAATAAAAATCCTTTTGGCCATTTGTAACAAAGAAATTGACATTTAAGCTCTGACAAGCCTCCTAAAACTTGCCAAATGCACATTTTTACTTTTCAACCACAGGAGTGTAGCACTGTGTTTTGAAATGAAATTTTATGCCAGGAGCGCAACACAGGAATAGGAAAAATGGGTCTTCTTACAGCAGTGTTTTGAAGGCCTTCCCTATGTCGGAAAAGGCTCCGTGATGGCTCGTTGGAAATCCCTTGAAGTATAATTTCTAGATCTACCCTTGTTTCTCCAATCATAAATTTGAAACCTGTCCAAAAAGTGAAAATTCCAGGATTGGTAGGAGCGCAACACATGTCCTGAAAAGTAGGCAGAATGATGAAAAGTGAGTGTTTTTGACCCTTTTGGGGGAAAAAAACAACTCCAATTGAGCTGAAAAATTTTGAGAATGTTATATGACTGATGATGAACCGAAAAATGCAAGCATTTCGTCCTGAAGATGCCCTGAAAAAGAGTGTAGCACCAGGTGTGCTGCGCTCCTAGCCTTAAAATTTGCAAAAAACAAAATTTTGTCAAAAATCTCCCAAATTTGGTGGAAGTATGCCTCATGGGTATTGGGAGACCTATAGAGAAGCTTGAGCCAAAACACTAAGGTTAGCTTGGCTCTTTTCCCTTTTTAGTGCTTGGATCTCAATTTGGGCACTTTTGAGTTTTTCCCTTTCAAATTGGTTTCTTTTGGCATAATGCTTGGTAATTATTCTTTGTAAATCCAAGTCTTTATTTGCCTTCTATAGCTTGCCCTCAAGGTGTATGTTAGCCTTCTCAAGCCATGAATCCCTATCATGTTCAATTTCCATTGCAAGGAGTTCTTGGAGAGAAAGTTGTTCTGCTTGGGTTGATTCTTCTTCTCTCTGCTTTGCCAATGCTTTCCTTAGACTCATAGTTCTAGGTCTCCTTCTAGTTTGACCTTCCTCATCACTACTCTCCTCATAAGTGCCCATGAACTCTTCCAACTTCACTTGTGCCCTTTGAGCCTCTTTCTGGTAACTGAGTGTTCTTGTTTCATGGATGGCCTGTTGGGCACTCATTTTCTTGTTTTGCATCTGATAGAAGTGAATGACATAGTTTGCTCTTTCTAATTCAACTTCCAAGTCCTTGATTTTTGCATTCCTGTCTTGGAGGAGGGAGTTTGAAATTCGCGTTTCATTCTCATCATCACTATTTATGTGAATAAGTTCAAATTATCTTTCTTTTTCATGATCTTCCTCTTCTTCTTCCACTTTTTGCTTACCTTTGTCCATTGTTTGAGCTGAAGTAGATGGCAAGGTCCCTTCCCTCTTGGAGGTAGCAAACACATGCCTTGATCCTCTTTGATAAGTGAGAGTACAAGTTTTAACATGTTTTGTTTCATCTTTGGTGATCTCAAGACTGATTTCTTGAGAGGCACTTTCATTTTTTCCCATGCTAGTATCACTGCCTTGATCTTCATTGTTGTCATCTTCCTCCATGTCTTCTGCATTGTCACCCTCCATGTTTGCAACATTCTCATTTACATTGTCATTTTCTTTGTTGTCATGGTTAGAGGTGTCCTCATTACTGCTTGGTGCATTTTCATCCTCTTGGCTTCCTTTTGCGTTCATGGGATCACTGCTGTCACTTTTGTTAGGGCTATCAGTCATTATGCTTTCTTCATTATGAATTTCATTAGCCCCTTCACTTTTTGGCCCAATTTCTTCATTATTTGGCCCATTGTATTTACTTTCAAACTCTGCCTTTGTCTCTGCATCTTCATTGTTTTCATAATTGGAATCCTCATAATCATTGCTTTCATCTGCCTTTTCTTCACTACTATCTTTGTCTTCATAATCTGCCTTTGTTTTTTCATCATCTTCAATATTTGTATCATTTCTTGCATTTTCTGTGGGGTCACTGTCAGAGGCATATTCATTAGTTTCTCCTTCATTTTGACTGTCATTTTCTTCTTCATGACTGTCAGTTGTATTGGTTTGTTCTTCATCTGTTTCTCCCTCAACATTGAGCTCACTGTATTCACCGTTTTACCCACTGTAATTTCCTTCAAACTCTGTCTCTTCTTTACTTCTATTTTCATCTTTGTCACTACTCCTTTTATCACTGCTATTGGGCTCACTGTTTTCTTCTCTACCTTCACTATTTTTCTCATCAAAATTTACCTTTTTCCCTAGACTGTCATTGGTTTCTTCTTCATCATCAGGCTCACTATATTTGTTACTACTCTCTTCCTTATCGCTGTCTTATTTTTCTTGACTGTGATTTTCTTCTTTGTCACTGCTTTCTTCCTCCTCAACACTTTATTATTTGTATTTTTCCTCATCATAATCACTTTCCCCACTTTCATTTTCTTCTTTTTCATTACTTGTTTCTTCCTCTTGACTGTCATTTTCTTCTTGACTGCCATGTTCCTCTTTGTCACTACTTTATTCCTCTTTGTCATTGCTTTCTTCATGTTCTGATTTTTCAGGAGAATGTGAAAGATGGAGGTTTGTTTGGGGAGAGGATTCATGTGAAGAGAGTGAATTATGGTTAGAGGAGGGTGATGGAGTGGAGGAAGGTGGATGGGATGATGAGGGTAAACTTTGCAGAGGAAGAGGCTGTGGATTTGTGAAAACACCATGGGTGAGGAAAACTTCCCATGGGATGCCTTTTTGCTCTAATTGGTTTAAGACAATCATTTTGATGAGGGAATGGTGGAAAAGACTTCACATTTACCGTGAAGGATGTCTCCTTTGCACAATGGATGACATTTTATCAATACTTTTATAAAGGTAGTAGGGAAAATCTAGCATCTTGGCCCTAGTGAAATGCATAAGTATTCTTATGTGGTAGGAATAGATTCTGGAAAACCTACCATCAAAGGTGAAGTATTTCATAATGATTTTCATTAAAGGAGCATATCTATCCAACAATTGAGAAAAGGGAAAAATAGTCTTGCAATTAGCTTGGCAACATGGTTTTAAGAAGGGCTGATAATGGCTTAGGTCCAGATACACCCGTTTGAACCATTTTTCCTCTATGCAAGGTATTCTAGTGGCCATAGAGATTGCATTGGTGGTTAGCTCAAAATTCACTCTAGCTAGATGTACTTGGTGGTCATGTAGGTTAAGGAAATTTTTTTTGGTCAACTGAGGGTGACTTTGAACTCTTTGTACTTTCTCACAGAACTCATAGCATCCTACCTCTTGGAAATATGAAACTATAGTAGGAGAGGTTGTCAATTCTTTAGTGTTTACAGGCTCAAACCTATTTGCTTTCCCACCCTTCCTTTGTTGTTCTCTAGGCCTTTGGCCTCTCTCGCCATTGTCAACACTGCCTTCTCTAGGGATTTTCTCCTTTACTCTTGCCTTTGAAAACAAAACCCTGATCTGCTTGGGAGATGATGTGAAGAGGGCAAATGAGAGGTTAATGAGGAACGCAATGATCCGGAAATTCGGAGGGGAAAAGAGGAGTGAAGGAGGACACCTTTGGTCTTGATGTGTTTTCATTGTGTAGATGTATGGGAGCTTCTCAATAAAAAATGCTTGCAAACATGGGGACCTGAATTTTCTTCCTCTAAGGTTTTTTCAAATTCCCTTTAAGTTTACCCATCATATTTCTCTACATTTAATCTTTAGATAGTATGAAAAGGTAGGGAAAAACTAAATGCCTTAAAAACATTCTTGACAGCTAAAGCAACATGCACAAAAATGCAGCATGGGGCAGTTAGGCACCTTCTGCATGACCTTTCGGGTTTTCCTGGGTAGCCTTGAATGCACAAGAGCACAGCGTTCGGGCGGCCTCTGTAGGAGGTGTCGTGTCCTCCTGGCAGCCCTGAACGCACAAGAGCGCAGTGTTCGGGAAACCTCTGCACAAGGTGTTGTGTCCTCCTGGCAACCCTGAATGCACAGGAGCGCAACGCTGGGCGCCTCTGCACGAGTTGTTGGAAAATGGCCCTGTGTGCAGTGCTATGCTATAGCCATTTAGTGCCTCTTTGAAAAATACACAGGTAGCGCGCACAGATGCATAGCGCAATATTTTTGCCCGAAAATCTGCCAGAGAACCCCAAAAGCCTGAAAACCTTCAACTCCTTTTGCAAATAACCAAATGGTGCTTGAGAGATGCTGCTTGTGTTGCTTTTATACCTTTGAAAAATTAAAAATAAAAACCCACCATGACTAAGGTTTCTTTTTTATCCTTTATCTATCTTGCTCATATTTATTTTTCTCTTATGCAGGAGGTGATTTTAAGCAAAAAAATGACCTTTGTTGGATGTTTCGAAACACACCCTTTTTTCTTTTGGCCACTTTTGACTTGCTGGGAGGTGCCATAAAATAGGGTTTTGGTCTTCTCAAAATTTTTGGGAGTTTTGATATCTTACCTACCGAACAGTGGAAGTTATGCCCCAATTGATTTATTATTTGGCCTTTAACCTCCTACTCTCCTTTTTATGATCATTTTGTAGACCTGTGACTGTGCTTGAGGAGTTTAAGCAGCCTTCACACTGATACTTTCTATAATTTTTCCCTTTGTTGTAGGGGAGGCCTCCTTTACCTTATTTTAACCATGGAGGTCTCCTTTCATACATCCTTTGAAGATCTTCTGTCATACTGATGGAGTATAATGACCTTTATTTCACTTTTTGCCAACCTTCCCATACTTCTAGTTTTTTAGGGATTTTTCTCCTTTTCTCTTTTATCCTTTCTAGAAACTTTGGTTTCATGCTTGGTGGTGTTGATGTATCTCTATCCTTTGATCTTTTGCATGGACATATTGCTGGGCAACCCACCTATTGTACCAATTAGTTTCAAAACCACTGATATTATTTGTTTACTTAGGCATGCTATTTCTCTTCTGCTGTGACTGTCCTTGATGAGTTTTGATTCTCATATTGCCTTTCTTCTACTAATAACCATTATAAAGCATTCTCGTAGAAATGCTTTAAAATAGGTAAACTGTCCTTTTGCAGACTTTATGCTTTGATCTAGGAGGTCCTTCCTTGAAGGATTTTTTATACCTTTTGGTCAATCATGAGCTCATCTTCTTTTTCATTTTATTTCACCTTTGGGCACATGTAAAATAGTGAGTTTTTAGAAAGCGAGAGAAATGCATAACCTAGGAGACCTTATATGACCTATTGGCATGTCTTTTGGAATAGGTTTTTGACTGAAAAACTTGAATCAGGGTTTGGAGGTGAAAACAAGGTTTTGACAAACCTTTATGCATTGCAATCCTAGAAACTGAAATCTTTGATTGATTTATCTAAAGATCCTAGAAAGGGAGTTTAAAATCACCACTGCTTGAGACACTTGGTGAATAGGGGAAAAGGTTTAGGCTATTTGGCAAACCAGGGTGTAAAAAGTAGAAGGTTTAGGCATTGAGAAACAGAGTGGGAAAGTCAAAGGTGGAAAAAATAGTGAGAATGAGGGACATATGTCCATGATTTGGTCTTCTGGGAGTGAGAGATTGGCCATGCCTTGGTAGAATAGTAGAACAGTAAAAATTTATCCTAAGGGTAATGAAGGTAGTGATATTTCTAGAACTCACGAGATTCTTGAATTTTGTTTCTAGAAATCTAAGATAATCATTTAGTCATCTGAACAGGTAAAAATTGCTGATGACTAACAGTGGCTCCACTTGGGGAGGACAATTCCTTTTCAGGAGGTGTCAAGAAATGCATATCTCTTGGTTTATGAAGACCAGTGCCTCATCCATTGGGCAGATTTTTCTTCTTTTCTTTTGTTGCTGCTTCCTTGAAGGAGTGATTTTGATAATTTGAAAGCATGATTAGCTCAACTTCATCTTTACCTACCCAACCTACTTTCCTAACATTTTCTCTTCCTTGGGTGCACTTGAACTGGAAAACCCATTGAAATCTTTCTTTTGAAAGAAAAAACAAACTATGTACTTCTACACTTATTTGTTCTAAGAGTTTAGATTATGCTAGTGAAGTCTCCTTATTCTCTACCTAGACTATTTTACTGTCAAGATTAAGCAGTATGACAAACTTCATTCTCTAAGCTACTAACAAGAAATTTAAACATGATTTGAACCAGGATTAGACAATCTGATTCATCATGAGTTGTGGCATCAAGACAAATTTCACACAAACATTATTTTCATAAGCAAAAAAAACTAGAAGGTGTTAAGGGCTAGGTTTCATCATTAGTTAATCATCCTTATCCTTCTCTTTGGTTCAGATTTAAGCATGTGGAACCAATATATTTCATTCCTAATCTATTCTCTTTTGACAAGTCAAGCTTAAATGATATGACCAACATTCTTTCATTAACTTATCAACAATAAATTTAAAACATGTTCAACCATGATTAGGCTAGATGACTGAACAAGACATTCATTTCGCACCAGTAGTGGAATTTAGACTTGCACACTTTCAGTACTACTATTTTTTGGGTATAGGGTTGTACCTTCTTTTTAAATCTGCCCTCTTTTTCTATTTTTTCTATGTTTTTGTGTTTTTTTTTCTCTTTATGGCCTTTTCATTAAACAATGGTATGTACAATGAGTCAAGGTATAAAAACTAGAAATCTTGACAAAAGTAGTGTTTTAGTGTCCTACCATTGACAAGACCTCCAAATGCTTTAGCTCCATCTAGATATTGTAAAAGGAAGGCATTGCTACCTCTAGCTAAGCTGATAATGAAAGGCCCTTTCCACAAGTTTTCAAACTTACCATGTTTACCTTAGTCTTCTCTCCTTGAGTCTCATTTCAACACTTTATCTCCAATCTGGAAATCATTGTCCTTGGTCCTTCTGTCCAATATTTTCTTCATGTTTTCTTGTACTACTTGTTTCCTTTTCTAAACCTCCTCTCTTGTCTACTGTAAATGGATAGTTTGGTTCAACCTTCTTTGCATGCCATTCTCTACTGATTGCACTTCTTGTAATAGTTTCATCACTGGGACTCCCAAAGATGTTGGGAAAATGTCATCCATGCCATACACTAGTTGATAGGGAGACATACCGATTGATTTCTTGGTGGTTAGTCTATCAGCCCATAGTGCATGTACTAGTTTGTCGTGCCATGCTTTTTGATTCTATTCCAGAAGCTTCTTAATGATATTGACCAAGATTTTATTAGAGGACTTAGCTATCCCATTACCTTGAGGGTAATAAGTTGTGGAATGTCCTAATGTGATGTGATATTTATAACAAAAGTCAACCATTCTTTTGGATGTAAAGGTGACAACATTGTCTGTGACGATCTTTCTGGGGCAACCAAATCTAGACCGGATATTGGTCTCAAGAAATTTGATAATGACTGAATCAGTGGCATTCCTAGAGGGGATGGCTTCTATCCACTTGGTGAAGTAATCAGTGGCAGTGAGGATCCACTTGTGTTGGGAAAATGAATTAGGGTGGATCTCTCCAATGAATTCTAAACCCCATTGTCGAAAAGGAGCTTCAACAATGATGCTATGCAAAGGTAAAGGTAAGAGTTTTCTCTTGCCATAAAAAATTTGGCACTTATGGCAAGTTATGACCTATTTGTGGGTGTCACAGAAAAGGGTGGGCCAATAGTAGCCAGCTAAGAATTTTTTTAGCTGTGGTTTTCCAGTAAACATGGCCCCCACATTCTCCTTCATGCAGTTCATGCATGATTTTTCCTGCGTCATCCTCAAGAAAACACTTAAGAAATATACCAATAGGATTTTTCCAATATAAAACTCCATCTAAAATGCAGAAATTCAAAGATTTTTGTTTCAGGAATCTTGCTTTTGTCTTTGATAAGGTAGGAGGAGCATTAAGATAAAACATCACATAAAGGATAACAACATACCAAGATGAATTAAAAAATGCTTCTTCAACATGAGGAGCTATGCATTCTTCTTGTTCTTCTAAAGCATCAAAAAAATTCATATCTAATGCTTGGAGATTTGTTTCAACCATAAGTTTCGCAAGCCCTTGTCCTTTAACCAATTTAGTGGGTCTGATTTCCAAGTCATAATCTAAAATAATAGCAATCCACTTTCCTCTTTTACCATCTAGGTCCTGATTTAAAATGTCTTTGACAGTTGTGTGAGGAACAAAATCTATGACATGAGAATGTAAGATATAAACTCTAAAATATTTCAATGCTTTAATCAATGCAACGGCCTACTTCTCCATGATGTTGTACTTTAGGGGAGCATCACTAAGGGCTTTGCTAAAGAAGTCTATGGGTTGTTCTTTCCCTGTCATGTTCTTTTGTAACAAAACAACAGTGACGGTATGTTCAGAGGCAAATGAGAAAATATAGAAGTCTTTGGTGAAATCAAGACTTATTAGGATTGGTGTTTGGGTGAGCGCTTGCTTAGCCAGTTCAAAAGATTGTTTGGCTTCTAAAGTCCACTTAACTCCTATTTCATTTTTAAACATGTTTGTAATATTTCTCAAAATTTCAGCAAGGTTGGGGATGAATCTCCTCAAGAAGTTGATTTCCTGAATGAAAGATTTCAATTCCTTAATGTTTCTTGGATGTTTGATTTGAAATATGCCTTCAATCCTTTTGGGGTCTATTTTGATTCCCTCCTCAGAGATGATGTGGCCTAGGAGTTTTCCTTCTTAGAGACCAAATAATGTTTTCTTAGGATTCAAAGATAGGCCATATTTCTTACATTTTTCAAAAAAAATTCTCAAGTTGAGTAAGTGCTCTTCATCAGTCTTACAGTAAACAGTGATGTCATCAAGGTAAATGACTATGAAGTAGCTTATGTCTTTTGAAAAAGATATATCCATGGCCCTTTGGAAAGTGGCCCCCACATTCATCAACCCAAATGGCATTTTAACATACATGAATGTACCCCAAGGTGTGGTGAAAGTAGTTTTGTGCTGATCACTTAGGAATACTAGAACTTGGTTGTAACCGGAAAAACCATCGAGCATTGAGATTCTCTTAGAGCCAACTACCTTTTGAAGTATGTGGTCCATTTTAGGCAAGTGATTGTTATCTTTCAAAGAGGACCTGTTCAGATTTCTAAAGTCAATGCAAAGTCTAATCTCCCTGGTCTTCTTCCTAACTGACACAAGGTTGGAAAACCCACTCTGAGTATCTAAGGGGAACTATGATCCCGACATCATACATCTTTTTAATTTCTAGTTCAACTAAAGGTAGTAAAAAAAGGTTTATTCTCCTTAACTTTTTCTTGAAAGGTTTCTGATTTTCCTTGAGAGGGATCTTGTGTTGAATAATGCTGGTTTTATATGATTTTAATTCTTGATACCCCCATGCAAACACATCTTTAAACTCCTTAAAAAGCTCAATATATTTCTGTTTTATGTGAGGAGAAAGGATCTTGGAGAGTTTAATCATTTCAGGTTCCTTTATGCTTCCTATGTTTCATTCCTCAACATTAGTCTCGGTAGACTCTATATTTGGTTTTTTAGCCACATCATTAAAGTCGAACAACTCTTCTAATTGTGCAAGCCCTCTTGGTAATGTGTCATTTTTGCATTGTAAGACTTCCAAGTCCCTTTGTTCCAGGTCTTCAAACATTTTAGCCTCATAAGGATGTGTAAGCAGATTTATATCAGCAAAAGAAGACAGTTCCGTTTCATGATCTTTTTCTTTAGCTAAAACATCTTTCTCAAGCTCTAAGCTAGGTAATGTAAATTCATTTCTAGATTGCAGAAAATCATTGATTTGTTTATCACCCTCAAACACTTGCCAGTGGTTAATGTTGTTAGGCACTGTAGGAATATTTTTTACTTTGACAGTGTATTGTTCGCTAGCATGTGGTTTTTGACAATTTCTGGCAGCAAAGGCAAGTTCATTAGCAAGATTTTTTTGGGCTCTAGGAATGTAAATGAGCTCATATTTCTCAAAAATTTTGAGGATGTCTATGGCTGCATTTCTTTACTCTCTTAATCTTGGATTCTTTGCTGAGTACTCACATTTGATTTGTTTAATGATAAGTTTGGAATCTCCCTGGACAAATATTTTCTTAGCTCTTAAGTCTTCAAGCAAGTGCAAACCAAGGAGAAGAGCCTCATATTCTGCGATGTTATTAGTGCACTAAAATTCTAGTTTTTATGAATGGATCTCATTAGTGTTATGTATCCAGACACCAGCTCCTGAACCATATTTACCACAAGAGCCATCAAAGCTCATGTTCCAAAGTCTTTCTAGTTCATGCTTTCCACTTTGCTATTGTTCAGGGCTTTTAGAGTTCAAGTAGTCATGTTCCTCATTTGAGGGCGAGTGTGGGTGTTCTGGAAGGTCTAGTTCTTTCTTATTTTATTTCACTTGTTCACCAATGTCATTTACATTATAGAATATGAAAGAGTCCAAATCTGAATGGATGGAATAAACATGGGTGTTGTTTGGCCTATCTAGGCTACTCACCATATACTTCATGTGGGATTCTCAGTACAATATCCTAGTTTGATTGCAGGGATGGTGGCATATGACATGTCCATTTGGAGGTTTCCTTGAAGCTTGGCTCTCCATGACCTAGACAAAAGCATGCCATATTTGGGGGGAATATATGCCACTACTATGTCCATAACTAGGTTTCTAGTCGGTACTTGTGCCAGATTTACACAAAGGTCCTTGATTAGGCCGAAACACTTGAATCTACTTGAATCAAAAGAGTATAAGTCTATGTAAGGTTTAGTTATTTGTAGGCCTAAAGTCTCCATCACAACCTTTGGCATAAGATTGTGAGAGGCACCAGAGTCTAGCATGGCATTACGTAAGATTTTTTCGTGTATGTTTAGGCTGATATAGAAAGGGGCAATGGCTCCTTCTTGATATTTTCCTTATATTTTGGGTCCAAAAAATAACTCAGGTGTGTCATCAGCTAAGTGTAAAGTATCGGTATGATTCCCTATGTTTAGAACTTTCATAACTTGAGATTTATACGTGCCTTGAGTAATCAGTTCAATGAGAGGCATGGTTATCTTAATTATCTCTCCTTCAAAGCTGAAAGGGATTTGTGTTTTAGACATATTTACATTAGTTTTATCAGCCATAAATTTTTCTACATTTTTAATTTGTTGATTTTGATTTGGGGTTTAGACAATAATTTTTTTCAGGGCCATTAGTAGAGGTACTAGGGTAGATTATGTCACCACTTGGTTGGCTAGTTTTGTCTTTGTTAGGATTAGTTTTCCTAGCCATGGTGTTGGTATTGTCTGTTGTTCTTTTAAGAATGCTTTCGAGGGTTTTCCTAATAGCAGTGTCTAAGTTGTTTTTCTTGGATTTGTCTTGGTTTTTCTTACTCCTAATATATTATTGCCTATGGACTTCCATTATGGCATTTTCCAATCCCAATTCATAGTCTTCAGAGTCTTCATAGCTTGTTTCATTCAGATCTGAGGAGAAGAAACCTTGTTCTTCTTTTGTGAGAAAAACATCACCCTCGTTATTGGAGCCTATTAAGTTTAATTGATTTTCATCCGGCTATTCAATATATCGTTCCCCTTCATCTACATAGTTATATTGGAAGGGTGGCCTGATTTTTTGATCATTTTCCCTTTGTCTGATTTGGGGTGGGTCTCTTCTGAAGTTCTGAATTTGGTTTCTATTTTGGGGATTTGGTTGGTTCTCCCTAGGAGGTGCTCTTTCATTTATGCTTATTCTCTCCATCATTCTCTCCATGGTTCTAAGTAGGTTGTCAATATTGGAATTAGATGAGGAGGCTGAGGGCATAGTTTCATCTTTCTAGGTTACCCTCTTTTCTGATCTCAGCCTAGCTCCCTTCTCATTTAAGTTGACCTCTACACTTATAGCTCCCTTTTTCATGTATTCTAAAGTTAGGGGCTCTCTTTATCTTAGCTGATAGGCCATGTCCAGGTCAAAACCTTCCAGAAATTTAGCTAAGGATAGGCCTAGTGGGGGTTTCATATGAGGTGGGAGGGAATTGCACACACTGTTAAACCTGGTGCAATAATATTGGACACTCTCCCTGGCATTCCTCTTAAGATTGTTATATTCAGAGAGGATTTGGAGAGGGTTTTTCTTGATCTCCCATTTGTTTATGAAATTTTGGTAAAGGGAAGGGAGATTATGTATGTTGTTGGGAGTCAAGTTCTTAATCCATTTTTTAGCTTATCCTCCTAGGCTTTGGGCAAACATCCTCTTCTTCATGGTTTCCTCTTCTAATTCCATGTAGTCAAAAGCATCATTTATTCTATCTACATGATGTTGGGCGGTGGTAGATTCAAACTCGGTAAAGTGAGGGATTCTGGACTGGTAATCATTTGGAAAATGTACCAAAGGTTGTGGTAAAACTAGGGGATCATACCAAGCTGCCATGATAGGAGCTAATGGTGGATTTACAAGCGGAGGGTTTGTGAGGGGAGGTGTAGGATGAAGCGGGGTGGTTTTCACAGCAGTGGTATGGATGAGTGTGGCAGAAGTGCTTGGACCAACAGATTGATTATGAGCAGATTTGGTATGGAAAGAGTTGAAGTGGTGGAGAAGCTAAAAATCAGGTGGGGTGGAAGGAGAGGCTTCTCTACTAGAACTCTACTGCAAATATATGGGCTCAAGATCAATATGATCAACCCTACTATGGGACTTGGTTCTGAAAAGGTTTCTCGTATGGTGAAAGTCAAACTGGGGATCTTGCAAGGCTGTGAGCTATTCAGGTACAAAGCTTGCTTTGTGAATGGTCCTAACAGTAGTTAATTTTCTAGTTTCAGGAGTTTGCCACAAAATCCTTTCTGGGTCATCAAATATAGTAGGAGGGTTTGGGCTTGGATGGGATCTAGTACTGATTCTTAACAAAACCAGATTTCAAACTCGAAATTTAGAGAGGCTGAAATTTTATGACTGCTTGCGGAAAGTTGACCTCTCTAGGTGTTGTTGAACTCATAGAGTGTGTGACTAGGCTTCTAGAATTTTCAGGGCTGATTTCACACAATCCTACAGGAGTCTATGGACACTAGTAAAGTTAGAAGGCCTACTAGAGGCTAGTGGAGTCACCAGGTGGAAATTTTTAGTTGTTTTGAAGATATGTGTATATGGTCCACCACCAATACTGAAAAAATCCATTCTGAGAATGTTTTTGGGTTTTTTGAGTTCTTATATGTAGCCCTAAGTTTTTTAAGAGTGTCCTACAACTGAGTCATCATTTTGCTAGGATGGTGTGACAACCAGATTATACTCTTTGGCTATCAACTTGAGTTCTCTATGATTTGATAAGGTTTTTTGAAGTCCAAAGGGATGCTTAGATTGTCACTGACATCAGAGGTTGCATCATGATCACCATTTGTGTTAGTGAAAACGATGAGGTGGTGATAAATCAATAGATACTCTTTAACAAGGGATTCTGGAGTCCTAAGGGGTACTTAGATTGTCACTAACTTAGAAGGTCCCACCGTGATCACCATTATGTTAGGGTCTCGTGATTTAGAAGATTGGTAGACCAAATGCACAGGGTAACATCAGACTAGTCTTTGGAGTCCTAGGACCTAGCCTTCCTAGACTCAGAGAGGGCTCTCTCTATTATGCACGAAGGATGTGGAATTGTTCGCTTTAGATGGTTGATTTTAGGCTAGTTGTTAAGTGTAGGGTTTGTTTGTTTGTTTGGTTGAGGTAATATGATCGAGTAGGATAGGTGGAATGAGAGGTTGTGAAACATTGGGCTATGGAGTCTATTAAGTCATTGATATTTAAATAGTGAATCGGGTTACATCACTGGGAAATTCTAGTGTAGTCAATGGATCTTTAAGGTTTATGTGTGAGGTGAAATGGACATTAAGTTTGGCGAAACAAGGTAGGGCGAAGGGCAGTTAAGAATCCTTTGTCAAATACCTATGAACAAGAAGGTTTTAAATACTGATAATCAAATGATACTAATAATGAGATAGGGCACACCATTTACTTAGTGACAATACTTTAAACAAATAAACATTCAAGATGAACAATCCAATGGAACAAAGGAAGCAAGAAAACTCATCTAACTTCAATGATTCTACTTTCAAGATTTGAAAACATATAAGAAGACAAAAAGCTTTAATAAATGAAGAGGGAACTCCTAGACATCATCTATCAAACTATAAATAATTTTGAGGCAAACTGATAAGCATGTACAAAGGGAAAGATCGAAACAAGACTTATTTGGCTTAACCTAACAATCAATACATCAAAGAGAGATTTCAAGACAGAGTTTAGATAGCATCAAACAAGCAGGGATTACCATGAATCATATTTGTAAAATAGAATATTAATCCAATAATGAAATAGACAAGCTTATGTGGGCCTAAGGAGCAACTAAGAATTCCTTAAAATAACCTAGTAGAGGAAAACATAAAGACAATAACAAACAGGAGGACTGAGGTGCCTCAAACAACATTTCTCAACCTATAATTTTCTGAGCTATTGCAATATAGAATGATGGACAAAATTATAAACAAGGAAACATGAAAAAATCTAGAGATACATCACCATTAACCAAACTCAGGGATCCTGCAAGAAAGCCTTCATCATCATCAGTCAAGGCAAATCATCCACAAGATCCACAACACCAAATTTCTCTTCAACCTTAAAGAACCATGTATTGCTCTTAAAACTAATCAAATGCCCACAATTACAATGAATCCTAATGCTATATATAACAATAAAGGAGGAGGAAAACCTAAAAGAACATCTAGAAGTCTATTGGCTAATTAGAAATATCTCTATTGTCCTTGAGGCCTTGCAAGGCCCAAGGCATAAAATATCTAAAATAAATAACTTTTCGGCCATTTGTATCAAAGAAATTGAACTTTAGGCTCTGACAAGCCTCCTAAAACTTGCCAAACAAATATTTTGACTTTTCAACCATAGGAGCGCGGCACTGTGTTTTGAAATGAAATTTTATGCTAGGAGCGCAACACAGGAATAGGAAAAATGGGTCTTCTTACAAGAGTGTTTTGAAGGCATTCCCGATTTCAGAAAAGGCTTTGTGATGGCTCGTTGGAAAGACCTTGAAGTCTGCTTTAAAGATATAACCTTTTTTCTCCAATTGGACATTTAAAACCTATCCAAAAAGTGAAACTTCCAAGATTGGTAGGAGCGCAGCACATGTCCTGAAAAGTAGGCAGAATGATGAAAAAGTGAGTGTTTTTGACCCTTTTTGGGGACCAAAAAAACTCCAATTGAGCTGAAATGTTTTGGGAATGTTATATGAGTGATGAGGAACCTAAAAGTGCAAGCCTTGCCTCATGAATATGTCTTGAAAAAGGGTGTAGCAGCAGGTGTGCTGCGCTCCTAAAATTTGCAAAAAAACAAAATCTTGTCAAAAATCTCCCAAATTTGGTGGAAGTATGCCTCATGGGTCTTGGGAGACCTGTAGAGAAGCTTGAGCCAAAACACTAAGGTTAGATTGGCTCTTTTCAATTTTTAGTGCTTGGATCTCAATTTGGGCCCTTTTGAGTTTTTCCCTTGCAAATTGGTTTCTTTTGGCATAATGCTTAGTCATTCTTCTTTGTAAATCCAAGTCTTTATTTGCCTTCTCTAGCTTTCCCTCAAGGTGTATGTTATCCCTCTCAATCCATGATTCCATATCATGTTCAATTTCCATTGCAAGGAGTTCTTGGAGAGAAAGTTGTTCTGCTTGGGCTGATTATTCTTCTATATGCTTTGCCAATGCTTTCCTTAGACCCATAGTTCCAGGTCTCCTTCTAGTTTGACCTTCCTCATCACTACTCTCCTCATAAGTGCCCATGAACTCTTCCAACTTCACTTGTGCCCTTTGAGCGCCCTCTTTCTGGTACTTGAGTGTTCTTGTTTCATGGATGGCCTATTGGGCACTCATTTGCTTGTTTTGCATCTGATAGAAGTGAAAGCCATCTTTTACTATTTCTAATTCAGCTTCCAAGTCCTTGATTTGTGCATTCCTGTCTTGGAGGAGGGAGTTTGAAATGATTGTTTCATTCTCATCATCACTATTTATGTGAATAAGTTTAAATTCTCTTTCTTTTTCATGATCTTCCTCTTCTTCTTCCACTTTTTTCTTACCTTTGTTCAGTGGTTGAGCTGAAGTAGATGGCAAGGTCCCTTGCCTCTTGGAGCAGCAAACACTTGCCTTGATCCTATTTGATAATTGATAGTACACGTTTTAACATGTTTCATTTCATCTTTGGTGATCTCAAGACTGCTTTCTTGAGAGGCACTTTCATTTTTTCCCATGCTAGTATCACTACCTTGATCTTCATTGTTGTCATCTTCCTCCATGTCTTCTGCATTGTCACCCTCCATGTTTGCAACATTATCATTTACATTTTAATTTTCTTTGTTGTCATGGTTAGAGGTGTCCTCATTACTGCTTGGTGCATTTTCATCCTCTTGGCTTCCCTTTGAGTTCATGGGATCATTGCTGTCACTTTTGTTAGGTCTATCAGTCATTAGGCTTTCTTCATTATGACTGTCATTAGCCCCTTCACTGTTTGGACCAATGTCTTCATTATTTGGCCCACTGTCTTTACTTTCAAACTTTTCCTTTGTCTCTGCATCTTCATTATTTTCATAACTGGACTCCTCATAATCATTGCTTTCATCTGCCTTTTATTCACTACTATTTTGTCTTCATAATTTGCCTCTATTTTTTCATCATATTCAATCTCTGTATCATTGCTTGCATTTTCTGTAGGGTCACTGTCAGAGGCATCTTCATTAGTTTCTCCTTCATTTTGACTGTCATTTTCTTCTTCATGACTGTCACTTATCTTGGTTTTTTCTTCATCTATTTCTCCCTCAACATTAGGCTCACTGTATTCACTTTTTTTCCCACTGTAATTTCCTTCAAACTCTATCTCTTCTTGATTACCATTTTCATCTTGTCACTTCTCCTTTTATCACTACTATTGGGCTCACTATTTTTTTTCTTTACCTTCACTATTTTTCTCATCAAAATCTGACTCTGTCCCTAGACTGTCATTGGTTTCTTCTTCATCATTAGGTTCACCGTATTTGTTACTACTCTCTTCCTTATCACTGTCTTCTTTGTCTTGACTATGATTTTATTCTTTGTCACCGCTTTCTTCCTCCTCAACACTTTCTTATTTTTCTTTTTCCTCATCATAATCACTTTCTCCACTTTCATTTTCTTCTTTCTCATTACTTGTTTCTTCCTCTTGACTGTCATTTTCTTCTTGACCGCCATGTTCGTCTTTCTCACTTCTTTCTTCCTCTTTGTCACTCCTTTCTTCATGTTCTGAGTTTTTAGGAGAAGGTGAAAGAGGGAGGTTTGTTTGGGGAGAGGATTCATGTGAAGAGGATGAATTATGGTCAGAGGAGGGTGATGGAGGAGTGGAGGAAGGTGGATGGGATGATGAGGGTAAACTTTGCAGAGGAAGAGGTTGTGGAATTGTGAAAACACCACAGGTAATGAAAACTTCCCATGGGATGCCTTCTTGCTCTAATTGGTGTAAGACAATCATTTGGATGAGGTAATGGTGGAAAAGACTTTGCATTTGCTATGAAGGATGTCTCCTTTGCACAATGGATGACATTTTATCAATAATTTTATAAATGTAGTAGGGAAAATATAGCAGCTTGGCCCTAGTGAAATGCATAAGTAGTCTTATGTGGTAGGAATAGATTCTGGAAAACCTACCCTCACAGGTGAAGTATTTCATAATGATTTTCATTAAAGGAGCATATCTATCCAAAAAATGAGAAAAGGGGAAAATAGTCTTGCAATTAGCTTGGAAACTTGGTTTTAATTAAGAAGGGATGATAATGGCTTAGGTCCAAATACACTTGTTTGAACCATTTTTCTCCCATGCAAGGTATTCCAGTGGCCATAGAGATTGCATTGGTGTTCAACTCAAAATTCACTCTAGCTAGATGTACTTGGTGGTCATGGAGGTTAAGGACAAAATTTTTGGTCAACTAAGGGTGACTTTGGACTCTCTGTACTTTCTCACATAACTCATAGCATCCTACCTCTTGGAAATATGAAACTATAGTAGGAGAGGCTGCCAATTCTTTAGTGTTTACAGGCTCAAACCTATTTGCTTTCCCACCCTTCCTTTGTTGTTCTTTAGGCCTTTGGCCTCTCTCGCCACTGTCAACACTGCCTTCTCTATGATTTTTGTCCTTTACTCTTGCCTTTGAAAACAAAACCCTGATCTACTTCGGAGATGATTTGGAGAGGGAAAATGAGAGGTTAATGAGGAAGGAAATGATCTGCAAATTTGCAGGGGAAAATAACAGTGAAGGAGGACACCTTTGGTCTTGATGTGTTTTCAGTGTGTAGATGGATGGGAGCCTTTCAATCATAAATGCTTGCAAACATGGGGACCTGAATTTCCTTCCTCTAAGGTTTTTTCAAATTCCCTTTAAGTTTACCCTTCATATTTCTCTACATTTTATATTCAGATAGTATGAAAAGGTAGGGAAAAAATAAATAACTTAAAAACATTCTTCACAGCTAAAGCAACATGCACATAAATGCAACACGAGCAGTCGAGCGCCTTCTGCACGACTTGTCGGGTCTTCCTGGGCAGCCCTAAATGGACAAGAGCACAGTGTTCGGGTGGCCTCTACACGAGGTGTTATGTCCTCCTAGAAACCCTGAACGCACAGGATCGTATCATTTGGGCAGCCTCTACACGAGGTGTCGTGTCCTCCTGGCAGCCCTAAACACACAGGAGTGTAGCATCAGGCGCCTATGCACGAGTTGTCTGGAGATGGCCCTATGCACAACGCTGTGCTACAGGCACATAGTACCTCTTTGGAAAATACACAGGGAGTGGGCACAGGCGCCTAACCCACCTTTAGAGGAGTGCAGCACAAGATGTTTGCCCAAAAATATGCCAGAGAACCTCGAAAACCTGAAAACCTTCAACTCCTTTTGAAAATAACCAAATGGTGTTTGAGAGATGCTGCTTGTGTTGCTTTTATACCTTTGAAAAATTAAAAATAAAAACCCACCATGACTAAGGTTTCTTTTTGATCCTTTATCTATCTTGCTGATATTTCTTTTTCTCTTGTGCAGGAGGTGATTTTAAGCAAAAAAGTGTACTTTGTTGGATGTTTCCAAACACACCCTTTTTCCTTTGGCCACTTCTGACTTGCTGGGAGGTGCCATAAAATAGGGTTTTGGTTTTCTCAAAATTTTTGGGAGTTTTGATACCTTACCTATCAAACAGTGGAAGTTATGCCCCAATTGATTTATTATTTGGCCTTTAACCTCCTGCTCTCCTTTTTATGATAATTTTGTAGACCTGTGACTATGCTTGAGGAGTTTAAGCAGCCTCCACACTGATACTTCCTATAATTTGTCCCTTTAATGTAGGGAAGACCTCCTTTACCTTATTTTAACCATGGAGGTCTCATTTCAGACATCCTTTGAAGATCCTCTATCATACTGATGGAGTATAATGACCTTTATTTCACTTTTTGCGTACCTTCCCACTCTTCTAGGTTTTTAGGGCATTTTCTCCTTTTCTCATTTATCCTTTCTAGAAACTTTGGTTTCATGCTTGGTGGTGTTGATGTATCTCTGTCCTTTGATCTTTTGCATGGACATCTTGCTGGGCAACACCTGTTGTGCCAATTAGTTTCAAAACCACTGATATTCTTGGTTTACTTAGGCATGTTGTTTCTCTTCTGCTGTGACTATCCTTGAGGAGTTTGGATTCTCATCTCGCCTTTCTTATGCTGATAACCATTATAAAGAATTCCTACAAAAATGCTTTAAAATATGAAAACTGTCCGTTTGCAGACTTGATGCTTTGATCTAGGAGGTCCTTCCTTGAAGAATTTTTGATACTCTTTGGTCAATAATGAGCTCGTATTCTTTTTCATTTGATTTCACCTTTGGGCACATGTAAAATAGTGATTTTTTAGAAAGCCAGAGAAATGCATAACCTAGGAGACCTTATATGACCTATTGGGATGTCTTTTACTGAAAAACTTGAATCAAAGTTTGGAGGTGAAAACAGGGTTTTGAAAAACCTTTATGCATTGAAATCCTAGAAGCTGAAATCATTGATTGATTTATCTAAAGAGCCTAGAAAGGGAGTTTAAAATCATCACTGCTTGAGGTACTTGGTGAATAGGGGAAAAATTTTAGGCTATTTTGCAAACCAAGGTGTAAAAAGTAGAAGGTTTAGGCAATCAAAAATAGAGTGGTAAAGTCAGAGGTGGAAAACATAGTGAGAATGAGGGACATAAGTCCATGATTTGGTCTTCTGGGAGTGAGAGATTGGCCATGCAATATCAGCCTTGCAAACTCGGACGAACTCCCATGGTGAAAGAAAATAAAGATGAGGGAGCAGGAGATCCTATCAAAATTGCTCGAGGAGGCCCTCGAGAAATAAATGAACACGATAATCGATAGCTTTGCTCAGATCCTTCAACGATTTCCTACCTACGATGCATATGCATCCAAAAACTACTTTGGAGGCATCATTCCCTTCAAGGTACAGGTAAACTTTGACATTCCTGTATTTGAAGGCTAGATAGATGCATCTGCCATAGATATATGGTTGAATTTTCTGGAAGGGTATTTCTCGGTCCATGATTTCTCCAACCGAGAAAATATTATTTTTGCACTCCTCAAAGCCGCCCCCCATGTCAAATACTGGTGGGAAACCTACTGTGAGCAAGAGGACGAAGGGGAACTCTCTTTGTTCTTGGCCACACCCAGTTGGAATTTTTTCCGATACAGGATCTAGGAACAACATTACCCCGTGGGGATCTATGAGTAAAAATACACCCAATGGACCACGTTGCGGCAGCAAAGGGATAGAGATGTACACGAACTGATGAATTTATTCCATACCCTACGCACAAAGTTGGGTATTAAAGATTGAGAGAGACATTTGGTGCTCAAGTACTGTAGTTGTCTTCACAAACACGTTCAGGAGGAAATGGAGTTCTTGGACATTACATCGCTTGGCATGAAATATCGCTATGCTGCCAAGATCGAGTAGAAATTTAAGTAGAAGAAGTGAGACTTTGGATCTGTGAATTCGAAGTGAGGAAAGGTGCCCCCAAACCGAAGAAAAAGGGGAAAGGCCAAAGCGGTGCAACTCATAACAACACCACAAATCAAAAGAAGGACATGGGGAAGTGGTGTGAATTTCATAACAGCCCCACTCATATAAAAAATGAGTGTTGGGCCAAACAGTCATTGGTGGCCGAACTAAAGGCACCAAAATTAGATGTATTTTCTGATCCTGAGTCAGAACTAGACAAAGGCAATGACAAAGGGAAGCAGATCATTGATGCGGATCCCAGTGTGACTGTTTCCACCATCAAGATCTAGAGGGAGGATCTCGATGATCCAAAGGAGGGGGAGTGCCTCTTCCATTCATAGATGTGGGTGAAGGGTTCTCCACTGCAATTCCTTGTCAATAACGGAAGCAAAAAGAACCTCATTTCAGCAGAGGTCGTAAAGCGGCTCGATCTTCCAACCATAGCATACCCATAGCCATATACCATCGGGTGACTTCATGTAGGGAGAGATATTTGCATCTGCTAGTAGTGCCGCCTTCCGTACAGTATCAAGCCATTCACGGATGAGGTATTGTGCGATGTTGCTCCTCTTGATGTAGCTGATGCATTATTAGACCAACCATACTTGTGGAGGCGACATGCTGTGTATGAGTCTAGGCCTCATGCTATTGTTATTACTTTGGGAAATAACTTTTACAAGATACCAGAGGTAGTACCGCCTCCTGTCATCTCTTTTACTATTGCAAAACAATGCAGTAAGATTGTTTCCCAAACTAGGAAATTTATTTTCCTTACAACTCGCTCATAGGGAAAGAAAAATATTATGTCCAAAACTTCGAAATAGGGCTCCCTTGCACGTCTGTAGTAGATGGACAAAGTCATGGAGGAATATGAGGACATTTTCTCCTCACTCACAGAGGTTACTCTACACTATCAGGATAAACAATCCATTGATCTGACCCCCGACACACCACTGCCTAATATTTCCATACCTCCTTCAACTACATATACATAATCCACACATGTATTTTATAAGGCTGATAAAGAAACCAAATTTACTAAACGCATCCAACGTGTTCGCCTGCAGGTCCATGACATCTTCGACAAATATAATACCCAGCTCAACAGCATTTTCCTCATTTCATGGGGGATCTCAATGCAATGGGTACCATTTCTTCCTAAGGAGGGATGAATGATCCATGTAGATATCGGTGGCCACCCACCTATTCCATTTGATCCCGCACCATCAATTCTTGCAACTTTTCACATTCAGCACAACTTAATGTTTTTAGCAGGTTTTCGGGTCCTTCACTCCCAGAGCCATTTTGGGGCCTTAATGATCCAGGTGGATATTGGTGGCCACCCAAATATTCCATTTGAACCTCCACCATTAGTTCTTTCAGTTTTTAAGTTGCAGTACAACTTACTATTTTTAGTAGTTTTTTTGGGTCCTGAACTTTCGCAGCCGTTTTGAGGCCCTAAATGACGTTTTTTGGGAAAACAGGGATCAACATGTTTGGTTCTATGGACCAATATTTTTCACATTGAAAGCTTTAGTCCTCGTATAGATCTTTCTAATGAGCTATTGAGTGCATCAAATGAAGATCAGATACCAAATTTACATCCCCGGGAAGTTGAAACACCAATTTACCCAAACGGGACCTACATTTTTGGTGCTTCATCTCCTAGGGTTAGGTTTTTGGACGTTTCAGGTTATCCATTGTTTCTCAATAATAAATAGGCTCTCGAGCTTCATTGTAACACAGTTAAGAGGTCTGTAGCCGCCACATCTCTTCTTAGAGATACGCTACCAACACCCTAGCTATTTTTATTTGCATTATGTCTGTAAGCATATTTTAGTCATTTTATTTAAATAAAATGTAGTATTGTTTCCACTACATCTCTATGTTTATGTCTATTTTTTGTATTTTATTGTGTTCCTACATAAATTCAGATCAATATGCTTCCAACTGCAGGTGGCACTGGCCTCCATGAAACTTCCTTGTGGCTTATTTGGCTCTATAATTCTCCAAATGGCTCTGAAAATCCCACCATTGGATTCAAAATGTCGAAAATAGTCAGAAATGACTATTCGTTTTGGCATATGGCTGCTCTGGCTATGCCTCCAACACCTAGTGGCACCATGTGGCTTTAGGCTCACTGAAAATGTCCCTGTACCATCTCGACCTTTAGAAATCTTCAAATGCTTATGGAAACCTCATCGTTGAATTCAAAAGGTTCAAGATAGTTAGAAATGACTATTGGTTTCCTAAGAATGGCCTCTGGGTGCCCTGGCTAGGCCTCATTCTCTTGGTGGCTCTTGGTGGCCCTAGTGGCCCTTGGAACTTATTTGAAGCAAAATCACGCTCAGAAGTCCTCAGCTGGCTCTGCAAAACTTACCAATGGCTCTAGAATTTCCAATATAGTCAAAATTGACTATTTATTTTCGAAATTTGGCTGAGTGATGCTCAAGATAGAGAACATTTAATTCTCCCCCAATTTCCTCCACCAAAATTGGGAACTCTGCCAGTTAAGTTCACTAAAAGTGGAAGTTTGCCTAAATTAGGGGTGCCTCCAAATATGCCGCCAAGTTAATCTCAACTTAACTTCTTGTTTAATTAATGTTAAGTGCACTCAAGGCACAATTAGTTTGGCGTTGGAGTAAAGTCATGTGGTCATGGTCGCATGGGAGGAGGGCTAGCCCCTCCGTACTCTGCCAGTCCCAGTGCTAAAAGTTTAAATATAAAATATCAGCATTGAATTTCAAATTCGCCCTTCATGGTGTAGTGGTGAAGTCATTGGTATTGCCGAGGGAGGTCAATGTTTCAAAAATTTCCGCCTTTCACCCCAAATTTGCTTTGAACGGACTTCACTTGGCACATTTACATTTAATCTAATCCGCCATCTACATTTAATCTAATCCACCATTAAACCAAGTTTCATCTAATCTGCCATTAAACTAACGAAACTTGGTTGAAAGGTATCGCTTAACATATTCCGCAATGTTCCCATGCACAAGCCACCATTAAAGCAACGAAACAAGATTTAATCCACTAACCTTTGCGTTCAACCTTAAAATTAATACAAATTGTGTAAAATGTTTTATGGGTTTAATATAATGTGGAATTTTAATTAATATAATAAAGTTTTAATTAATTTTTAATATATACAAATAAATTAATATAATATATGATTTTCTTAAAATCATATAAAATATTAAAAATATATTTATATATATTGTATTAATTTAGAAAAAAAAATTAATATATTAAAAATATTTTCCCACTTATAAGATCAAATTTGCGAATTTTGTAGTTTATCTTGGCATTCAAAGTGCAATAACTTCTTCATATGGTGTTGGTTTTTCGAACCGTTTACGATGTCAGAATCCGGAAGAAAAGATCTATCCGGTCACTCATGTTTGACACACTTTTGAACACTTTGAAATTTTAGCAATCCTTAGGCCTTGATCCAAATCTGATCACGCACCATTTAAAGACTGCACTTCCAAGATTAATTGAACCACTTCATGTGAGGTTCCTTTCAATTTGGTTGAAAATTCCATGTTTATAATCTTTGTGTGAACCAGATCATTGACAAAGGGTGCGAGGTCGCTGGGTTGGTCGCTAGATCAGCTCGAAACCACTCTGAATTTTTCAAGATTATGTTGGATTGTGCTGTGCTGAGTGAAGAGCTTTTAATTTGTCATTTATTGTGTGAGAATTGTGTGTAATATTAGACCACAATATTTATTTTTTGACAGTCTCTTTCGTTTTTAAAGTGAATGTCATTTTACTTGATGTGTTGAATAGGATATTGGAAAACATTTTCTTGTAAGTTAAAAATGTTCCTTTACAATGAATGCTAGATCAAATTGTGTGTCATCTCTGTCGATTTCATGCGTACACAGGGTATGTATCTCTAGGTGTTTTGTATTCACGGCGTCAACTCATGCTCTGAGACCCTACCTCTATAGGCCTTTATTGGGCAATTATAATCTTGTAAATGGTTTAGATTCAAGAGAATATTGTGGGTTCATGCTCCATAATAAGAGATTGATTTCACCTTAAAAATTCGAATGACTGTGATTTAAAGTAGAGGTGTATGGATATGGCGAGATTATAGCCTATTGAGATATTTCTTGTATCAATCAAATTTTAAGTAACTTTGTTTATAGAGGTTTGTATTCATCAGGTGCAGAGGCCACACACACACACAGACACAAACAGACATAGACATAGACACAGACACACACACACAAATATATATATATATATATATAGTTTTTGTTATTGGCCATTTGAAATTGTGATTCCTACATGGTGGAGAGCATGTGTTGATAAAGGGAAACTACATCATGTTTGAGATCGATAATGTTTCTTCCACATTGTAGTTTCCATCAAAATTTTGGTCATTTTCCAATGAGATATTTAATTTTTTTACAGAGGGACAAAGAAGGCAAAATAATCTATATTAGATCAATTTCTTTCATAGATTTGTTTACACAGTAAGTATATATTCAAAGGTTAGATGAAGCTTTCAAGTTTTAATTTCTCAAAAATGATTTCGTTACACAGAAACAAATGAGGAAAAATTAGTGTAGGCTTGTTTTAATTTTCTTTGCACAAAGAATTGTTTGAATTGATCTTGAGTTTAAATTTCTTTCATCATTTATAATCTTCCATTTTCTTATGATCCTTATCATCACCCATTCCCTAACCCTGATCCTAACTCTAGTCCACACTCTAATTCAAACCCTAGATCTAACCATAGTCAAAACTGTAATTTAAACCTAGACCTAACCCTAGTTAAAATCTTAACTCAAACCCTATACCTAATGCTAATCCAAACCATAAACTGAGCCCTCATTTAGACCCTAGACCTAACCCTAGTCCAAGCCCCAATCCAAATCCTAAGCCACATCCAAAACATAGTCTAAGCCCTAACCCAAAACATAGCCCAAACTCTAACCCAAACCATATCCTAAACCCTAATCCAAACGAGCATGATACATAGAAATTTAAAACACCTATTCTTTCCATCGACTCTCCGATTGAGTATAATTATATACCTTCAAGGTTAAGGGAAGAGGTGACTTTGGAAACACCTCCTATCACTATAGAACATTCACCTCGGGAAGAAACCTTGATTCATATACCATTGCAGGAGCAATCTCCAATTGGGACATGTTCTAAAATTGTTGTTGAAACTGAAAACCCTAGAATCTCCCTCAACCATTCTTCTTAATGCAAAAAGAAAATATTTGAGCCCGAATTTGAGGGATTTTTATTTTGTTTTTCACTAGATTCATTATTCCTCCAAGAGACTATTCATCAAGCCATGGATGATTAGTATGAGTTGGAAAATTATAAATATCTCTACCCCATTGAATCTTGGTTTCAAGTAGTCATCAACACACCTTATTCCCTCATCATTCCACAAATCTTGGTACCTTATCAATTAAAGCAATTGGTTTCTCATACTATTGAAGTTCATTCTTTAAAACTGAGTGTGAGTATATTTACCATTTTTTTACACACATGGCTACATTGGAAGTTGCCTACACTTGAAGGAGATATTCCTCTTTTTAAATTAGGGTAGGGTAATATAATAGAAATGAATAAAAATGGCATATGAAATAAAATTGTACATCAGCACTCTTGAAGCTGCAATTCTTAAGGTACGACTATTGAATTTTCTATTATTATGCAATATCGTGGTAAGACTTGTGAGAAGCAATTCACTCTTAATGCCTCATTTTTTAAAGTGAATTAGATTATTGACAAATATTATTCATTGGGTTGGTGATGGGTATTGATTAGTTATATTTAATACTTTACAACCTACTTCAAGCCTATTCATTATAAAAAACTATCATCCAAGAAAAAATTTCATGTTCCTCTTCGAAGGTATCGATTACAAGCATCGTATGGTGGACCACTCCTGTAAAACCCTAACGAGTTCTCATGAGAACCCTAGCCTGATCAACTCAAGGAATCCTTCAGTGATTATCTGAGGTTTTTTCTTTAAAATAAATCTTTAGGTAGAAGGACCAACCAGTAAATATTAGTAATTACGAACTTTTCACGCCATCCTGTTCCCTTAAGGAGCAAAATTTCATCCCAAACTATTAAGTGACCTATCTGAGGTTAATCACAATCATATTTTTTAACATAAAATTATTAATTGAGGGATAGGAGGTCTCATTACGAGTTTGCCTACCATAGTCATGTGTCCTAATGAGAATGACATTACCACTAATGGTTACCAAGCCAGGGCAATGGATTTCAGTTGAAAAGATAAAAGACAAAAGGTCTCATCACGAGCTCACTTGTTCATTCTTGTTACATCTTGTGAATGGCATTGTTGTTTGGTTGTTACCAAGCTAGAGAAGTGAACTTCAAATAATTCCTAAATAAAAGTAAATTGTTTTAAATGAATCTAAATATATATCTAATAGATGGGACACAAGAATTTTGTGGGGTTAAAGAGCATCCCTGTCTAGGCTATAGATGCTTGCTAGTAGCAGGCCTATTATTGTGGTATTAAATTTAATGTTAAACTATGATTTAATTGGTTGTTTTTTTTTTTCCTTGAATTTATTATCATATCTCTTTGAGAATGGCTTTAAGATCCTTTTGGTGGAGTTCTATATTTTAAAATAATATGGTTTCTATGGATCTGGGACCCTTAACGCTGGTGATTCACTTTGCCTGAAAAAGAGGAGATTCAACTATATGCTTGGGTAACAGTAATATGGTCACCATGGGAAGATATTATTCTCTCTATTCTTAACACCATGGATTTGAAATCACATCGCTTATATTTACAATGAGGATAGTAAAGTGAAACTTATGATCAAGTTTTCCCTTGAGATATTTGCTGAAATTTTAATAGATCATTATTTTATTCATTAATAACACTACCCTTTCAATTTATTACTAATATGTCAGGCCTTGTGTTATAATTTATTGAAATTAGTCTTAATAAATAAAGGGTCCAACGTACACTTTTTTTTTAGAACAAGCTCTATCTAGCAAAGGAAATGCCGATCACACAAAGTTGCAAGAACATTATTACAAGTGTAAGGGTCATGCATATATGTTTTAATCTTGGTTTTTTGCAAGGGAGTGACAATACAAAACTTTCTTCTCATGTACGATGAAAGACATGGGGGAATGTTGGGCCTATGTTTTTTCTTGCTTTATATCACCTTTTACTCTAAATCCCTCATGCTTTTACTCAGTTTGAATGGTTATTGTCGCAGTTTTTTGTATTCAAGTAAGTATTTACTATTTTCCATTATCCCCTTATTTTAACTATATTTAAACATTAAAAGCATCATTAATAATAGTTTGTGTGTTTGCAGGTTTAAACATAGTTGTTTACCTATTTATGAATATGCCAACATGCCTTGATCCTGCACTCACCTCTTTATATTGTGCATTAGATTCATGCACCAGTTTACTATGGACTTCCTGCACTCTAAAGGGTTCCTACACCACGCACAAGTTCCCGAACTCATATTTCCGCACTAGAGTCAAAGAATGTGTAGATTACTCTAATGATTCAAATTCGTAGGAAATTACTTAGCTGGAGGTTTAATAGAAGTTCAAGGATATTCTGGGAAGCATTTTTTGGTCAACATTGCACATTTTCACTACCAGTAGAAAACCGAGAAAAGAGGAGCCATTTACCAAAACAGTCCCTAATGTACCAGATTCAACTCCTCTATTCGACATTCAGTTGCACCAGAACTAGATGTGACTTTTATCCATGGAAAAATGTTGCGATTTGTAATTTTTTCCTTCCATGTTCAATTATCATGTTAATATCTCGATTTATAATGTAAATATCTATATCAATTGAAATATGGCTTGGAGCCAAGGGGTAGGAGGAGACGGTTCCAATGTAGTATTATGCGAGTATAGTCAAGCTATGGATCACACCCTCTATTTGTTGGATTATGATTCTTTCCTATACCATGTAAAGACTGCACTTTCAATATTAATTGAACCACTTAAAGTCAGGTTCCTTTCAATTTGGTTGAACATTTCATGTTTATAATCTATCTGTGAAGAAAATCGTTGATAGAGGGTCCGTGTTGGATGGGTTGGTTTCCATACCAGCTCGACACCACTTTGAACTGTTAAAGATTAGGTTTGATCATGATGTGCTTAGTGAAGAGTGTTTAATTTTTCATTTACCCTGTGAGAAGTGTGTGTAAGAATATTTATTTTTTGACAGAATCTTTCCTTTTTAAAGTCAATGTCATTTTAATTACTGTGTTGAATACAATATTGGAAAAATGATTCTTGTAAGTTAAAAATATTTATTTACAATGAATGCTATATTAAATTGTGTGTCATCTCTGTCGATTTCATGCATACACATGGTATGTCTCTCCAGGTGTTTTTTATTCACAGTGTCGGCTCTTGCTTTGAGACCCCGTCTCTACAGGCTTTGATTGCGCAATTCTAATCTTTAAAATTTCTTTAGATCTGATGGAATCATGTGGGTTCATGTTGTAGTATACTAGATAGATTTCATTTTAAAAATTCGAATGATTATGATTTAAAGTAGAGGTGTACGGATATGGCGATATTGTAGCACATTGAGATATTTCTTGTATCGATCAAATTTTAAGTAAATTTGTTTACAGAGGCTGTGTAGTCATCAAAAGAAGAAACCACATATATATATTTATGTTATTGTCCATTTGAAACCATGATTCCTACATGTTGGAGAGCCTTAGTTGATAAAGGGAAACTACAATATGTTTGAGATCGATAAAGTTTGTTCCACATTGTAGTTGCCATCATAATTTTGGTCATTTTCCAAAGCAAGATTTTTTTCTTTTTATAGAGGGACAAAGAAGGCAAGAGAATTTATATTAGATAAATTTATTTCATAGATTTATTTACACAGTAAATATATTTGCCAAGGTTGGATCATGCTTTTAGGTTTTAATTTCTTAAAAGGGGTTTTGTTACACAGAGACATATGAGGCAAAATTAGTACAATCTTGTTTTAATTTTATTTTCACAAATAATTTTTTGAATTGATCTTGGGTTTGAATTTCTTCCCTCATTTATAGTCTTACATTTTCTTATGATCCTCTGTTTGAATTGATAGGCATCACCTGAAATCTAGTTAAAAGATAATTAGAATTTACCTTTTTCCAAGTCAAGGTTTCTTTTGGAAATTGTTAAGAATTTAGTTTTGGCTTTCATTTTCCAAATGTTTGTTTGAAGTTTGTTTTCAAATGTCAGGGTTGGTGTTAATGATTTCTAAAAGTTTCCTTTGAAGTGCAAGATTCAATTTATTTTCTTGAGAATGGTGCACAAGTTAGATTACAATTTGATTTGTAGGTTGTTGGGTTCTCTCTCTGGGATTTCCTGTGTTGCACCTCAAAGTTCACAAACTCCTGGATCGACAATTAAATTTCCATCCATTAATCAAACATATACAACATGAAAGGGTGATTCTTCGTCCATCTCAGAGACTTTCAGTTTGGATTCTTTGAGCTATGGTGGCGTAAATTTGGTTTTAAGATTCCTGGTGGAAAATTTATTAATGGATTATTGATAAGTTCATTTAGATGTTTTTCGTGTTCAAAGGCTTTGCTTTATTTTTCTATTGTTTTGGCATTCATTAAGGCTGGAATTCCCATTTTTGTGCTTATTTTTTCTTTGTGGCATAACTCCTCGTTCTCAGGCTTCTGTTGTTACCAAGTGAGTTATCTATTGCATTTTTTTTTTACTTCACCATATGCGAGCTGTAAAATTTTTGTGCAGAACCCGAATGACGTTTGATTATGTGCCAAGATGCAGGATTCTCGACTTCCTTGATGACCATCTGATAGGTAAATTTATGAACATTAATTTATGGTTTAATCTTCATGGTGCATAATTTGACTTCTAATGGTTCATTGTTTCACATAATTTGCATACATTAGACATTAGAATTCAGAGAACAACATTTGTTTGGGTAAGCAAATTGTTGGAATCTACCAACTAGAACCTGGTGAGTTTTTGAGATATCCTTGCGGGAAAACTCTAGCTTAATGTGTGTTATTATTTATTAACAAAATTGATGGAGTTTGTGGGTAAATATTGATCCGAAAACAACATAATTGACTATTTGCGCAATTTAACCAAATATTAAATAAGGTTGTTTTTAAGTCTGAAAATGAGGAAAATGGATTCTTTAAATGCCTTAAACATAAAATTGAAGTCTTTAAATTAACCATGAAAAATAGAAATAAAATAAGAAACAAAGAAAATTGATGACAGATTTCGTCCCTCGTGGACTACATCTCTAGGTCTGCTTCCAAGTGGGCGTCTATTGTATTAAAAACGCTCATAAGTCTGTTTACATAAAATTTCACCATTTTGGACTAGGCATGTAGGCATCAATTACTACTGTCCGAAGATAGGCCCCAGCCTCAGCTCTCCAATGCAACTGACAATTCTAAAAAAGGCCCAATATTGGCCAAGTTATGCCTAAAACGACATTCTGCAGGCACTGTTAAAACCCAATTTAGAGCTTCAAAATCTAACTCTCTTGGCAAGCGCACGTTGGAAATACAGTAATTTGTTTAAAAAATTTGGAGTTCTGTGCTGTGTAATATATATATGGTTGAAACCATATCTTAACATATTAATATGGCACATCGAAATTGTATACATGGCGTATAGTTATAATTTATGGTTCAATAGTGATAACTATGGTCTTGACATAGATACATAAATACCAACCCCCATGGCACATACGTTATAATTTTTTTTTTTAAACATATCATTAATTTCGGCGATGGTATGATATCACAACTCGTGGTATGGTGAGAGCTTTGGAATATATATATATATATATATATATATATAGCTCGCCATTTACGTTTGAATACACGTCAATATTGGAATGGAGACTCCACTACAACTTTAGAGCATTAATAATATACACCATGGGTTTGGCGGGGCCACTGGATGTGGCAGACTCTGCCAACCCTTCCCCTAATTTGCAAACAACTCAACATTAAATATAATATGTGCGCTAATGTAGATTAAAGCAATGGCGTGGTCCAATGGTAATGTTTCACATTGATGTTTCAAAGGTCATGGGTTCAATCCCGAACCATGCTAGTTGAACTATGCTATTGAATTGACCTGTGCATTGAATTTGACCTGCCACATGTCATGTTGAGACACTGTCACTTGGCCTGTAAAGGCCCAATTTTTTTCCTATTGGAGTAAAAATTCAAAGTGAATTTTCTCCCTTATACGGAGGCCATTTTTCAAAAAGAATATACCACCGAAATCAGTGCGATGAGCTCTTCAACATGGTGCTAGTTTCATAAGCATATGAGACTATAAAATTTTGAGCATTTCAAGGATCCTCCTAGATCATTCCTTTCTACTAGAAGATTTTGGACCACCAAAAGTTTGGTTTTAAGTAGACTTGAGGTGAGGGTACAACTCCCTCACCCTTTCGATCTCCATCCACCTTTATTTTCATGGATTAATGCCTTTGAGTTTTACTCAAATATAATCAACATCTCCACACCTGAAAGTGTGAACCTTCCTGTCTAATACGATATATTCCTGTAACTCAGTCATACATTTAGGTGAAAAGCCATCTAGAGTTGGAATCTGAACATTTACCTTTGGATCCATGATCACAAGAGGTTCATACAACTTAAAATTTTCAACATTTACAACTGAATATATGTGCATGTATGGAGGAAAATTCCACCAGAATTAATTATGCCCAATATTTTCAACAATTTGAAAAGTACCATACTTGATAGGTTTCAACTTCTTACCTTCAACCTTAATCATTTCTTTGCTGATGTAAAGCCATACTTGATCACCAACCTAAAAGTGATGATCCACCCGATGCTTGTCATGGTGCATTTTGTACTTGGCTTGAATTTTCTCCAATTGATCCTACACTACTTCATGAATGTTTTGGATTCTTTGAATGAAATTGATTTCTTTGTCTTCATCTCTATGTCCATCCTCCATATCTTCTTCACCAAACATGAAGTCCATTTATGATTTTGGAAGGTACCCAAAAAATTTCTCAGAAGGATGTCTCCGAGTAGAATAACATAAGGCCTAGTTGTAAGCATGCTAGACATAGTATGAGGATTCATCCCGCAACTTAGGATGTTTGCTAAAATAGCCTCTGAGAAGATGTACCACTCTTATATTCACCACCTTCATTTTCCCGTCGGTTTGTGGATGAAAATATGTGCTATTTTTCAACTTAGTGTCCATGAGTCCCCACAAATTGGACCAAAAATCCTCCATGAAATGTGAGTCTCGATCTGAAATGATAAAAGTAGTTAACCCAAAATGAACCCATACATTTTTAAAGAAAAACTGTGCAGTCTATTCAATAGTTACTTGTTTTTTATATGGAACAAGAATAACATTTTTCTAAATCGATTAACCTCAACATACAAATAATCATGCACTTTTCTTGACATTGGAAGTCCTCCTACAAAATCCATAGATGAATTTTCCCATGGCCGAGAAGGAACTGGTAGTGGAATATACAAGCCTAACTTTGTATTGTTGGTTTTGCTTGTTGAACTCATGAAACAACCTTTTATGTACTTAGTAACTATTTCATTCATTCGATGCCAATAGAAATACCTTTGTAGCCGTGCCACTGTCTTACCTACACCAAAATTCCCTAAAACATGAGAGGAATGTGCTTCCCTGGTGACAGACACTCTTTCTCCCCGTGGTATGCACAAATTTCAAAGATGGTACAATAACTTGTCATGAAAATGACAATTCACTTCTTCCACCTGAGCACCATGAGTTAGTGATTCATAAACATATTTGAAATCAAAATCTTTAGCATATTCTTAAATGTAACTTTCATGTGCTAAAGAACTATTTTGTAGAATAACTGAAGCATTCAAAGAAGGTATAGATAACATATCAACTACTTTATTGATGAGACCTTTCTTATATTTGATTACTAAGTGGAATTTCTGCAAACTACCCATCCATCTATAATGTCGAGATTGATGCAACTTAATTTGAGATTAAAGGTACTGAAGTGGTTGATGATCTGTACGAATCACTATTTCTTTTCCCATTAAATCTTGTTTCCATTTTTTACACTTTCCACTAATGCATACAATTCTTTATCATATGTTGGATAGTTGGAAATTGATTTAGAAAATGTTTCTGAATGAAAAAAAATAGGATTTCCTTTCTGCAATAACACTGAACCCATTGCATACCCACTAGCATCGATTTATATTTCAAATGGTTGTTGAAGGTCTGGTAAAGCTAAGATTGGAGCTGTAACAATTTTCTACTTTAAAGTGTCAAATGATTTTTGTTGTTGTCCTCCCCACTAAAAGGAGACTTTAGAACTTGTTAAAGAGTGAAGTGGTGATGCAATAAAAGAGAAATGAGAGATAAAATTCCTCTAATACTGAACTGCACACAAGAAACTTCTAACTTCTATTTGATCAATTTTTAGTTGACCACCTCCAAATATGTAACCAAGATAAACTAAGGAAGCTTTTCCAAATTCAATCTTATAAAGATTGAGATACAATTTTCCTATTTGAAACACATAAAAAACTTGTCTAACGTGCTTTAAGTGTTCTTCCAAACTTGAACTTAAAATAAGAATATCATGCAGATAGACTATGCCAAACTTCTCAATAAAAGGACGAAAGACATCATTAATCACTCTCATAAAAGTTGTTGGAGCATTGCATGATCCAAATGGCATAACCAACTCTTCAAAAATCCCTTATCTAGTCTTAAATGAAGTTTTCCATATATCATTATCCTCAATATGAATATGATGATAATGACTTCTTAAATCCAGTTTTGTAAAGTTAATAGCATTCTTTAATTGATCAAGAAAATCATCGATTCTAGGAAGAGGATGTTTGTTCTTAATGGTGATTTTATTTAAGGCTATAAAATCAACACACATTCTCCAAGTTCCATCTTATTTGGGACTAATATGACCGGTGATCCACATGGAGAAGAACTTGGTCGCATAAAGCATTTATCAAACAATTCTTGAATTTGTTTCTTAATCTCTTCATTTTATATTACTGACATATGATACATGCAAATGTTCGAAAGAGGAGCATCAAAGTGTAATTGAATCTCATGTTGTATTTATCATTTTGGAGGTAAACCTTTTGGTTCATTAAACAAATCGTTATAAGGATCTACTATTTCAACCAATTTGTCCTCAAATTGAGAATCTCAGCCTTCAAAAGAATCATACTTATCTTTAGGTTGTTCTTTAACAATTATTAGAACATACTTTTTACTTCTGTGTGCCCTGACAATATAGTCAAATCCAAGTTTTTATTAATTCTGTGTGCCTTGACAATATAGTCAATTCCATCGTTAAGAAGAAGATACTTATTCTCCTTCCTATGAAATATGGCATCTCGATCATAAATATATGGACTACCCAACAAAACTCCACATATATCCAAAGGAATCACATCTAAATCAACTTCATCAACAAAATTAGTTGTAATTTCAAGCCTTAATTGACACTGCTTTGTGACATGCATATGAGTATTTTATTTCAACCATCCTAAAGGGTATGGTTTTATATGACTTTTAGTTTCCAATACCAATTTCCTTACTAGTTCCTTAGATATTAAGTTTTCTTGTGATCCACTATCGAATAATTTGTCTATCTTAGTGTGCTTGGATATAATCCTTATGTTAAACAATTCGACTCTATTCTTTTCCTCAACCACATTATTAGATTTTGAAAAAGATGCATAACAAGTAGAACTAGAATTATCTTTAGAAGTATTACCTGTCATACCCATAGCGGTTATCTTCTTTTCGTCACCGAAGTCAGATCCCAAATATTGTTGGAATTCAACATTAGCTTTCATCTCACCCTTCTTCTTAAGGAAATTATTTGGTTTAAGTTCAGGATGAAACTTCCAAAAGTTGGAGTCATCATGTCCAACCCTCTCACAATGAGTATAGGTAGGACTTTCTCCTTCATTCTTGGTTGTTGCCGATTTCTTCTCCTTTGATTTGCTCTTCCCTTTTCCTTCTTTGGAATCCTTATTCTCTAAATGATTGAATATTTTCTTTGAAAAGTTATACTCAAACCGTCTGCCACCTGATTCAATATGAATGGATTGTACACATAATTCATCAAAGCTAGTTGGATTAAACATAAGCAATGTATGTCCCAAATAAGAATGAAAACTTCCAATATACTTTAATAAATTTTATCGTGTGTCTAATAGAATACCATGTGCTAATGCCTATTTCCTGAATTCCTGTGTAAACTATTACACATTCTGTCCTTTAGCTTTCCTTAAATGCTACCAATTTATTACAACTTGTTGCATATATCCTAAAGGATAAAAATGTTTTCTAAGAGATTTAACAAACTTATACCATGAAAAGATAATTCTATCTTTATGATTCAAATCTGATTGAGTTCTAATTTCCCACCAAATCAAAGCTATTCCCCCCATTCTACGTGTAGCTAACTGAATTTTTGCAGATTCATCAACAACATTTTGAATCCCACAATACACCTCAAGTTGCTTTATCCAGTTATCTAAATTTTCAGGATTAATTTCACCATCATATATGGGAAACTAAAACTTAACATCAAGCTTTAACAAAGGAGATTACTTTGGTTTCTTTTGTGAGTCTGAATCTGAACTTGAATGACAAGATAATATACAAGAAGAAGAAGACGGTGATGGAGGAGAAGGAGGTTCATTATGATCATCTTTTTACTTGCCCTTTTTCTTCTTCTTTCCTTTCAAAGAATAATATACATCTCTAGCCTTCTTGTCTTCATAAATTTATGCAATCATTTATTGCAGATTAAGGAACATTTTCTGAAATTTCTCCTTGTTCTTGGACAGAGGGGCTTCTCCTTCATTTGAATCTCCCATATTTAGAGACACTTTCCTCTTCCAACCTCGATCTAGTCAAGATTCTTATTGGAAAATATCCCGCTTATACATTATCAAGCTCTCTTTGTTACCAAAATATCATCCAAAAAGAACATAATTGACTATTTGCACAATTTCAAAAAATATTAACTAAGATTGTTTTTAAGTGCAAAAATGAGGAAAATTGATTCTTTAAGTGCCATAAACATAAAATTGAAATCTTTAAAGTAAGCATGAACAAAAAAAATAAAAGAAGGAAACACAAAAAATTAATAACAGAGTTTGTCCCTCCTGGACTAGATCTTCGGGTCCACTTCCAAGTGGGCGTCCATTGTATTAAAATTTGTCATAAGTCTCTATAAATAAAATTTTTCCTTTCTTGACTGTGCACGCAAGCAACAATGGCTACTTTTAAAATATAGGCCTTGGACTCAACTCTCCAATGCAACTAAACGTTCTAAAAAAGGTTTAATATTGGCCAAGTTATGCCTAAAAAGACATTCTCCAAGCATTGTTAAAACCTAGTTCAGAGCTTCAAAATATATCTCTCTTGGTAAAGGCGCATTGGAAATAAATTTTATAGGCTCATGGGAAGGTCCCGCGGTCAAACCCGCGGACCTCCCAGATTTGAATGGAAAACATAGAATTTTTTTTTTAAAACTTTGGAGTTCAACGCTGTGTAATATATATATATATGGTTGAAACCATATCTTAACATATTAATATAGCACATGAAAATTGTATACATGGCATATGGTTATAAGTTATGGTTCAAAGGTGATAACTACGGTCTCGACACATATACATATATACCAACCCTAATGGCACATATGTTATAAATAATGTTTAAATATAACATTAATTCTGGTGGTGGTATGATATCACGACCCGTGGTATGGTGAGAACTTTGGAATATATATATCCTGCCATTTCTATTTTTCTTCATGCCGATTTTGGAATGGAGACTCCGCTACAACTTTAGAGCGTTGATAATATACACCGTGGGTTTGGCGGGGCCGCCGGATGTGGTAGAATCCATCAACCCTTCACCAACTATGAAAACAACTCAACATTAAATATAATGTGTGCACAAGTGTATATTATAGAAATGTTGGGTCCAATGGTAATGTTTTTCATTGATGTTTTAGAGGTCATGGGTTCGAGCCTGACCCATTCTAGTTGACCTCCATTGTTAACTTGACCTATGCGTTGAATTTTACCTACCACGTGTCACGTGTCATGCTGAGATACTGTCACTTGGCCTACAAAGGCCCAATTTTTTTCATGTTGGAGTAAAAATTTAGAGTTCATTTTCTCCCTTATACAGAGGCCATTTTTCAAACCATATATACCACCAAAATAAACATGATGAGCTCCTCAACTTGGCACTGGTTTCATGAGCATATAAGATTGTAAAATTTTGAGCATTTCAAGGATCCTCTTGGATCAGATATAAAAATAAAACCAAAGCATCAGTATTAAATACCTTGAGAAATCAAATTTTGATGATTTGAATGCAATGGTGTAGGAATAACTAAGCTAGAAGTTTGCCCATATTTGCATTTGCGCAAGTGCTCTGAGTAAGGTGTCGACCACGATTGCATATGTTCTACTTTTAAATAGTATGCTAACCATGATTCAATGTTTTTATGTAGTGGTTATGATGATGTTTTCTAGGAATTTAACACTATGAAAGTTGTGAAGTCAGAAATATACACATCTTTAAATTGTCAAAAGACTCGTAAGCAAGGTGCTGGCTTCGAATCCATATCATGATGTTTTAGATAGTCGGGGAGGGTGGGTCAAAGTTATATTAGCATGAACATATAAGTGTGGATGAAAATAACTTGTAGCTAAGGTGCAACGCATAGACACAAGGATGTGTTAATTATTAACTTTCCAAAATTTGCGATGTAAGAATTTTTCACATGTTTTCCTCTCTAGAAGACTCTTGAGCAAGGTCTCAACCATGATTCCATATCGTGGTATTTTAAATAGTCGGGGATTCATATTTATATTTTTATAAATATCTAGCTAGAGAAGAAATTAACGATGGCCTCAGTCGGGCCCGACGTATAAACACGACATTTTAAATTTCTAAAATTGGCGATGTTGGAAGTTAACCTTCCTTAAGTAATAAATATACGAATAAATAAATAAATAAGACATGCTATATCATTAAATTTGCATTTAAGAGTTTCATCCTGTATATGCAAGTTTTCTCATGGCTTTTACGTTCACTCCACTGTCATAGGACACACTACTACTACTAATTTGTTTTTCAAAACACTAAATTTGTTGGAATAAAATTTATAGTCTAAATGAAAAAAAATTACAATATAACATAATTCCCAACTATAAAAAAAAAAGAAAAAAAAAAGAAAAAAAAGAAAAAGAATTGAAGCCAAAATTTAAGCTTCAACTATATTGGACAACTTTTGAGAGAAATGCTACAATTATTGTAAGTTTTCAACGGTGGGATTTTCTAATGTATGTTCTTCCTCAATTTTAGAAATAAAAGAACATGCTTGAGCCATGGTTGTAAGTGTGCATTTAAAAAAATCAAATTAATAATAAGCGCATCCCTCTCCATGTCAGTTTTTTGGGTTTCTTTGGAGTTAAGATGAAAGGAGTTGTCAAGGTCAGGCCCGACTTCCTAGTCAGGCAATAGACGTGTCTGTGGATAAGAATCATAAGGAAAAGGACAACCTCTGACCCATCTTGGAAAAGGCTGACCCTCAATCGATAACATTTTATTTTTATTTTTTGAAGGCTTCAGTCACAGGTTGGATCCAAAAATATTTTGTAAAAAAAATTATAAGCTCCAGACTACCCGAGCTTCCGACCACCTGACTACCAAGTTGGGGTGACTACAATTTTTTTTCATAAATAATGTGCTTGATATCCTAACTGCAACATTTCCCAACTGTCAAAATACCGATTATGGTATAGTGAGGGTCTTAATAGAATAAATGAATCATAAAATAACAAATAAAACGCCTGATTTTCCGACCTCTAGACTGTACAATCAACCCAATAAAAAAATAATCTTGAAATTTTCGCGAGATCAATTTTTTTTTAATTTTTTTATTGATAAAAATATAAATTATTTTAAATTAAATTTATTAAATAATATGTTATATGAAAAAAAAAATAATAAATTATAAACATGCCATCTATACACATATATTTCTTTCGTGGGCTCTCCTAGAAGCAAGTTCGAGGTCGGGATGACTATGAGGTTGGAGGTCGGTCTTTCCTTTTTAATGGTACTATGACACTTATCGACCAATTCAGCCCCTTGTAAACACACACAACAATACACACATATTTATTTTTTTTCCCCTATTGAAATCATCTCAGAAGGTGCCCCCCACTATGAATCTGAAGGTCGACATTGTCATTTGAATGGTCTCTCTAGACACTCTCGACTACTGAGACTCCCCGACCAATTTGTCTCTAGCTACAATACTTCACTCGACCTGTTGCGAGCCCAAAAAATTCAACGGAGGTTACAATATATATTTCATTTAAATATTATTTTAATCAAAAGTATTCACATATACATTAATGTTGATACTAGGTCAGATTAAGTTACTCTTTCATTTGACGAGGAAATGAGCAACGATGGTCAAATTATGTTTCTTAGTGGTTTTTATCGTTTCTGTTGAGATTTAAGAGTAACGATGCCATTTATTACGTGCAAATTGTAACTTATTTCCTTGTACATGTTTTATTTCTCTTCTCATACATATTTGGCTTGTAATGTATCTTTTTATTCAATACAAATTGAAAATATAATTTTTACTTTTTGTTTCCTAGAATCCAGGTTCATGTTATTATTATTATTATTTATAAAAGACTTAAATGAGGTCTATGACAAAGGTTTATCGTCAATTGATATAATATAAATATAAATTTAAATATCTAGTAAAATTGATTATTTTTATACATTCATTCCATGACATTTAGCAAAAAAAAGTGTTACTGTAAATGTAATTTTTTTATAAATATAAATAAGCAAGAAAATAATTTTTATAATAATATATATTATTTATTGTTTAAAAATTTCTATCATTATTATTTGAAAAAGGAAATAAAAATAGTCATATTGACATTATTTTTTTCTTTAAAGGAGGAATAAGAGGTTCATATATTTAAAACATTTTATCTTATAAGAATAATTTATTCAATTTTTTTTTAATTGATAAAAAAATAAAATATTTTAATTATATTTATTAAATAATATGTTATATGAAAAAACCAACCAATAAATTATAAAAAGGGAAACTATACATATATTTCTTATGTGGGACCTCCTATAACTAAGTCGAAGGTCAGGCTCACTATGAGGTCGAAGGTCGACCTTATCTTGTGAATTGTAGTATGACATTCCCCGACCAATTTCGCTCTTTATAAAAGTTCCCAACTATACACACATACTTCTTTTTTGGTCCCTATTGAAAGCAAGTCATAGGTGGATCCTCACTATGAGGTCGAGAGACAAAATACCAGATATGGCAGAAAGGCCTGAGAGCCTCCTTGCACTCTCACATTCAAGCAATGAGTCTTCTCCACATCATCGCATCTCTCCATCCACATAGCAGCCAGAAAATAAATTGGACATACATATTAAAAAAATGAACAAACAAAAATTCATCAAATTGTTTATTTCCCTCAGCCCAGGAGGGGCCAAGGACCATGCCTATGCCCAGTACAAGTGAGCGTGCCCTTCAAGCAACAAATCAAGTGAGAAAATTCAATCAAACAAGTTCAAGTCAAGTGAGAAAGTTCAAAGCAAGAAAACAACAATAAAAAATGTTAAAATCTACAGCAAGCGAGTGTGAGTTCAAGCGAGCGAGTTCGCATGACGAAATATGGTTAATTTTTACAAGTTGTTAATAAACTGATCCTATCAACAATTAAAGACATGGTGCAAATAAAAAAATCAACTCTTGCTGATATTTCAATGAATATACAATATGAATATGAAACAATTGATTTCCTTCAATTGGAGTTGCAACTACAAAAAGATGAGTTGCAACAAAAGAGTGATGCTTCCAAGTCTTTGAACCATACATATGAAGATTATTCCAAGCCTCTCATCTAAGCAACTTCAAGTGTAGAATTCGTCCATGATCGAGTTCAACTTTCGTCTTCCAAGCCAATTGTCAAGCCGTGGAAGAAATCCAAAGTAAAAAAAATTAACGAGGATTAGGATATGACAAAGATGACAACAAATTGCATATCCCAGATTATTCAAAGCCAATCAAGTTCATCAGTGTAGGATTTCTTGATAAAATAACATCTACAAGCCATGATAAAGTTCAAGAGAAAATGAAATGCACACATTTTCAAAGAACATGTCATATGGAAGATTATTGTTTTGATATCCATCCTTGTCACCATTGTGGCAAGAAGAATCGTTCATAAGAGAAATACTGCAACCGAAACCAACCAGCCAGATTGAAGATAAATTATGCATGGATTAATCCTTGGGAATGCTTGTCAACAGTCAAAATTTTGTATAAGTTTTACAACCGAATTCAATCACATCTATTGCAGCCAACAATCAAATTAATATGATACTCTCATGCAGTTGAATATGGGAGTACACCATTGAAACAATCCTACACCTGAATTGGGGGAGTTCAGAAATATTTTGCAGATGATTGTCTCTCCTTTCAACCCATAAAGTGGGGGAAATGACAATGAAATTGAAGGTGGTTTTCAGAGTGAAAATCTCGACAACATCAACAAAAGTGAAAGTCTCGACAACATCAACAAAATCATCTAGTGGTCATCTTCATTAGCCAGTGGGCATCAACAAATTCGCCAGTGGGTGGTCAACACCAAAAGAAACAATGGGAATTTTTCGACATCAGTAGTGAGTAGTTTCCGAGAACATCAAAAAAAGAAACAATGAGTTGTTTTTGACATCATCAGCTAGTGGGTGATCATAAAGTAGCCAGTGGGAAGTTTCAACATCAGCGTATTCGCAGTGGGCATTTTCAATATTTTGTTAGTGGACAAGCCAATTCGCCAGTGGGTGTCATCAACATTTTGTTAGTGGACTAAGGATGCTGATTCCAAGCAAAGGACATAAGGATACTTTTATAGCTTGGCACATTATGTATTTTTCAAGAAAAAATACGAGATGAATCAAACTTGTACTTCACTCATTTTCTCTTCATATTGAAGATTTTTCAGCATCTAGCTTTAGCAGTTTTTCAGGCAGTGTTTTTTTAGGATCACCAATTTCAGCATGAGAAATTCAAAGATGGTTTCTAGTAGTTATTTTGGACTTATCATGGAGGGGGGGAATGTTAGGCTTACTCTTATAGCAGTAAAACAAATCTAAGTCCAAAATAATTAAATTAATTATCATCATGAAAGTTATGATTTATTCCTACCTTTCTAGATTGGTTTTGTTCCTCATAGTTAGGGGTCAATTTAGGCCTAGTTGGTTGACATATTCTCTCCAACTAGTTAGGCTCCTAAGTTGGTGTATGGTTGAGATATTTTCTCAACCAAATTGTCCAAGATAGACACATTCTCCTCCTGTATTGATATGTATCATAAACATTATTTTAATAATGACAATATGAGAGTGCAAGGAGGCTCTCAGGCCTTTTCCACCATGTCTGGTATTTTTCTTTTGGTATTTTTTTATGTGTGTTAATATGTATAGTTTCGATCCACCATTCCCGAAGAAATTAATATAGTTTATGAATAAATGATCCATCGACATAATTATCATGATTGGATAGAATCATTGATAAAGGATGAACCTAAGATATCTATTTCTATTGTGAATGGAATTTCTTTAATATTCAACAATATATCATTAGTTGATATGTTGTGAATTAAAAGTTAAATATTCAGTAAAATTAGTTGTTATTATACATTCATTGCGTGACATTTAGTGAAAACAAATTGTTAATTTATATTTATTTATTTATCAATATAAATAGGAAAACAAATAGTTTTTATGTTTCAGTAATTTTTTTTCCTTCGTACATCAATTTTGTTTTAAATTTGAAAATTATATATTTAAATTACAATTTTAAACAATGCATTTTAAAATATTAAATTTATTTAGATACTTAAAAATAATATATATATATATATATATATATATATATATATATATATATATATATATATAATCTTGTCAAAAAATATAAAACCAAATTAATTAAAAATGTATATAAAATAATTAGACTCTTTTAACTCTTTTATCAATTTATATTTAAAATACATATTTGCAATATATTTTAATTTTCATTTATAATACATTTTATATGGAAAATTTTCTTACTTTGTTCGTTGACCATGTTCTTTTTTTATTGATTTTACTTAAAATTGTAGATGATTGCAAAATTTGTTAAAGTTTTAATGAGTTTTTCAGTTATTTTGACTAAACTTTATAAGGGTAAAAGGAATCTAGTTTAAAGTGATTTAAATGCGAATTTAAATATTATTTCAGCTTGAATTTAATTTAATTTATAAATTTTGTAAATTAACTATTTTGAATATTAAATAATTAATTAAATTTAAAAGTAAATATATTTGTAGTAATTTCCATATATATATATATATATATATATATATATATATATATATATATATATATATATATATATATATATATATATTTATTTTATTATAGGATAACTATAACTAAAATTTCAATAATGCTTTATTCTTTCAATTGTTTACATAATACTAAAATGCTTTAATATCAATATTTATTGTATTTATATATAAATAAATAGAATATTATATTATTAAATGAAGTCATTTTATATTTTCTTATTTTAAATTCTATGGATGTTAAAATTGCTTATTCAGCTAGTATTTTTTAACCTCATTGTAATGTTGTCTCATTTATATTGAATTTAAGAAAAAAAATGCAAGTAAACATGAAAATTACAATAATGTTATAGTTAAACAGTATATTGTCTTGTATTACATTATAGTAGTTTAAAGATATATATATATATATATATTTATTGTCTTATTAATATTTTTTTTACTTTATTAATATTTTTATTATTTAGTGTATAGTTAGAAACATTATAGTGTTTTTATTATTGGTTTTTGTAAATCGTGATGCATTGCTTGATATTTAACGAATAAAGATTACCTAAAAAAATGTATATCATTTAAGAAATAAAAATATAGAATGATGGATACAAATCTCTAGTATAAATGATTCTATCTAGGTATTTTATGTGAATAGATCATCCACTAGTTTGTTGCCTTCATAGTATTTATAATGAACCTTTGAAATATATATTTTTAGGATTCGATAATGTAATTGTTATATTAGCTAATAAATAATTGGTTGTTCAGGTGCTTTTTATTTTATAGATATAGGATCCTATCGATTAAGATGTTGTATATATATATGTGTGTGTGTGTGTGTACATTTCAATTTGCTCTAAATTTTAAAGTGCTAAATACTTTATTCTTTATTCTTATGCATTAGTTTGGGGTTAAATTACACGTTATTTATCTCTAAAGTGGCAAGCTAAACTTTTTTAAATTTTTTGAATTTTGGAATAATATTAATGTTTTTATGTAGCAATTATTTGCAATCTTTTTAAAAAACAAGTGAAAATAAATAAAAGACAAATGGGAGTAGAAGGAATTAAAGAACCTTACAACCTTTATTATTTGCAATTGTGGTAGTTAATAACATTTAATTTCTAAACACTTAAAGACCACTATAAGTATTTTCAATTACTTTTAGATACTTAGATTTGACATGTTGGTAAATTGATGTTTGGTATAATTTGAAGTACAATGTATAATTTGTTTACAATTAAAAATATTCGATTAAAAAATTAGTTTTTAGAACACTTTTTCCTGGTATTATTTATTGTAGTTTATACTAAAAAGCCTTTAATGAGTGATATTATTTAGATTTTTAATTCATTATTTGGCTTGATGATATATTGGGTTCAGGTGGTGTCTGCTATTTTGGGTGGAATCTGATAAAAAATAGTGTTATGCAATTTTGATTGATTTCAAGTCATGGAATGTGTAGTTGTAAAGTAATATAAAGCATTGAAGAATATTTGCAATCAATCTAAGACACACCTACATATTCATGTTGCATTTGTGATTGATTTTACTTTAGAAAGGACATGCAATCTATTTATTGATCTAGGTGGCTCCATAAATGCTTAGAAAAGTGGCCTCGGAAAAACTAAAAAAATCAAAGTCACTAGATTGAGGTTGGAATAAAGTCAGATCGAATATCTGTTGCAAGATTTCCAACGATGTGAAGAACCCCTCAATACGATTTCGTATGTGAAAGTTATGGCCATTCAAAAAATTTTCAAACTAGGTTCAGTGGAAGCCACTAGCGAGGCAACAATTTGGCATGTATCATCACAAAGATTTCGGCCACCGGAATGAGTGAACTTGTCGCCTCTTTGATTTGACCTGTGACCCCAAATTTGGCCGAAGAGTTTTTTAACTAATATGTTTCATATATATGAAAAATATATTAAAAAAATAGGTGGCATGACACCAATTCCACCACCCAACAAACATATATTATATTATAAAACCCAAAATAGGTTGAGGCCATGGGTTTCTTGGACCCTGCCTGACCACCGTAACAATGGTTATATATATATATATTTTATTTATTTATTTGGAGGTCGGTAGGATTTGAACTTGCCTAGCCCGCTGGGCCGGGCCACCAAAATGGGTGGCCGCAAATCAAACACAAAATGATGCAACAATTATAAAATTTTTTTTGCCATAACGAGGGTCCCGCGGGTTGGACCGTGGGACCCCCCCAACCAAAATTATTATTTTAATGTCGCCAACCAACAGGTTGTTTGGAAAAATGTTGGAAGGTATGTCGCCCATACACTACTTAAACCTTCTCAAATCGACTAACAAAAGAGGGGAAGTGGAGAGCAGAGATACTACCCATGGAACCACATGTAGAACCAGTATTTTTAAAACCTTGACGTCAAGTTCCAAGGGTGGAACAATGAAGTAGGGGAATATTTTAAATGGCAAGAATATTCTTTGGGGGTCCAAAACCATGAGTGTCAGAAAGTGGTCAAATTTATAGTCATGTTTCACGATGTTTTGCCAGGAATTCAACCGTGCAACCCGTTTCTCCAACAGAGGTCTACATTTTCAGGTTATCCCCATTAGTGGAGGTATAAGGTGTTATTTTTAAATTTATTGTAATTTATTTATGCTTCCATTTAATGAAAAGGCCTCCCCACTTTTAGTAGGGCCCAAAGATGTAACCCACATTGTGTGAACTCGATTATAAAATTGTCTTATGTCATTGATCTCCTGGTTGCTTTTGAATTCCTCTTCTTTCATGTGTTTATGTTACTTTTTTACATATAAGTTTAAATGAAATTATTTATTCATCCTTGAAGTAAATATTCCCTACTCATTATTACCCTATTATAATAAAATAAATTTCAGATGAACCCCCTTCTAAATATTCTTATTAAATTAATTAAAATGTATATATATATATATATATATATATATATATATATATATATATATATATATTAACTAACTAATAACGACTAGTTTTTAACGAAGATTTTTCATCGGCTATCACTGGGCAATGATGAATCCATGCTCTTTATTCATTGAAATAGGTTATTTTCTTCAGCTTGTCCTGAGGATGAACCACATTAGTTGGTTTGAAATTTCGACCAAATCATTATGATGTGATTAATCTGAAAGACATTTATCTAAACTATGGATCACAAAAGTATTATATCTAACAGATATGGATCAAGTTTGGTATCAAAACATGTATTTTTGATGTGATTTACATGAGTGAATGCCAACTAGGAACGAGCTCCAAAGAGGAGAATGGAAAATAAAATATTTTGATCCCAAAGAAAGGCATGCAACATGAAGACGAAACATGGAAGATGAGGTTGCACGAGCAAAGGAAGATAAAAATTATCACAATATCTTCTTCACCATGGTAGAGAAATTTGACAAGTTGTTTATAGAATACAAGAAGACAATCAAGAATTAAAAGAAAGAGATTGATGATCATGCCCTGATACACCATGTAGGTGGAGGAGAAGATCCTCCTCCCTCTTGATCCACCAGTGACAATTCTTCTTCTTCCTCTTCTCATCATTCTAACAAGCATCATAGAAATTCATCTAAGAAGGCATTTTTAAATCTAGACGTAAAGTTCGATTTGCCCACATATAATGGAGAATGTAGTGCAGATAAACTAAAATATTGGATTAGACATATCAATGTCTATTGTCGAATTCAACAGATCGAGGAAGATGAGACCAAGATATAATTAGCATCTCTTCAGCTGAGTGGCACCACTCTCGTTTGATGCGAGAGAAAGCTGTAGAAAGGTAGAAAAAACTTGGGTAATCTCCTTTATTCTTGGTCCAATTTATTTCTGCATTAAAAGATTAGCTCTATCCTTTGGGCTATCAGAAAAAGGCTTTAATTGAATGGAAATATTTGAGACAAGGAAAGGGTCAAAATGTACAAATATTCACAGAAGAGTTTAGGAAACAAGCTTTGAATCTAGGCATTTCACTTGATTCACCCAAAACTCTAAAAAAGTATATTGGTGCTTTACATAGTTGAATTAGGCATTAATTATTATTGTTTGAGCCTACTACTATTGATGTGGTGAGTGTGAAGGCCATTCAACCTGAAATCAGGGGAAAGAATGACGAATACGATCAATGCAAAAAATCATCTTTCAAACCTCATAATGACAATTTCAAGGGAAAAATAAAGGGGAAGGACAAGAAGGATGACAAAACCGAGAAATAATTAGCAAAGATATGTTGCAAACATTTCAATCAGGAGGTCCATGATGATGAAAACTATTGGAAGTTGCATCTAAAGTTGAAGCCAATGAGATTTGGTGGAAAAGAAAAGCAAAAGATGGTGCAACCATGCATCAGGACGTTGGATCTGATTCTGGAGATGAAACACATTTCACAATAGTGGTCATAAAAGGTAATATTTCTCTTAATGCTAATGAAAATTATGAATTGCATGCAAGTACAAGTACTTCAAATGAGTCTCTTGTTATTTAATGAAAGAGGAATGAATTGTTCAACATTAGAGTTGCGATGAAACATACTAAAGTGGAAATATTGTTTGATCCGGGCTCAAAAGTAAAGTTCATTTCATAATCCTTGGTTAAGAAATTAGGATTGGAGACCAAGCTTGATCTGAAACCCTACCCTCTTGGTTCGGTGTGTGATAAAGCCAAATTACATGTAACCAAAAAGTGTAGGGATAGATTTGTGATTGCATCCTAACTAGTAGATGAGGTTGATCTTGATGTTGTACCCCTAGATATTTGTGGCATTGTATTGGGGATTCCATATTTGTATGACATGAAACCAATTTTGTTTCTCCATGAAAAAAAGTACCATCTCACCAAAGATTAGGTGGAATACATTGTTAGGGCTCATCGTTCCAATATCAATGCTAGTCTTGTAAATGCAGGTTAGATGAAGAGATTGTTCAATTCAACCAAAGGGTACATGCTCATGGCTGTGAGAGAAAAATATGAAGAGGAATTTGAAGCTTTCCAAGGTTGCGACCCCACTCATAAAAAAGAATTGTATGAAATTATTTCTAACTATAATGAGTTTTTTTAGGAACTAAGTGGGTTACCTTGAAAGAGTGAAATCCAACATGAGATCCACTTGTAGCAATATTATCCTTTACCAAATATTGGTATGTACATGTTTTCAACCATTGAGATGGAGGAGATAAAGAACCAGGTGTAGGAATTGCTTAACCAAGGGGTCTTAAGGCCAAGTTATTCTCCATGCGGTTCACCTATTGTGTTGGTACAAAATAAGGATGTCACATGGAGGATGTGCATGGACTACATAAGCTAAAAAAAATAATGGTGAATAATCGATACCCTATCCATCACATTGATGATTTATTGGATCAATTGAAAAATCATGTCTATTTCACAAAAGTTATGCACTGGCTACCATTAGGTCAGGATTGCTAAACATGTTGTATGAAAGAATGCATTCAAGATAAAATAGGGGTTGTTTGAAAGGTTGGTGATTCCATTTAAACTATGCAATGCTCCAACCACATTCATGAGGGTGATGAATGATATTTTCAGGAATTTTCCTGATGATTTTGTAGTTGTGTATCTTGATTAAATTCTTGTTTTCAGTAGGACATGGAAAGATCAAGTGAGTCATTTTAAAAAGGTGCCTGACGTTTTGCAAAAGGAAAAACTGTATGTCAAAATGTCTAAGTTTGAATTTGGTAAAACCGTTTTTGTTTACTTAGGTCAAATTTTTGGAGATGGACAGTTAAAAATAGGTCCTTCTAAAGTTGATGTGATTGTAAAGTGGCCTAAATGCACCAATGTTACAAAAGTTCATAGATTTTTGGGTGAATTACAATACTGTTGAAGGTTCATTGCTAAATTCTCCACCATTTCATCCCCCTTGCATGCTTTGTCAAGTGTGAATAAAACCTTTCAGTGGGGAGGAAAGAAGAAAAATTCCTTTGATACATTGAAATAAAATATCAGTACTACACCATTTTTGGCCTTCCATGACGTCCAAAAACCTTTTGAGATTGTTATAGATGCTAGTGGGTACACCATGGGTGCAGTAATTATGTAACAAAGAAAACCTGTATGTTACCATTCGAATAAATTCTCCCAATATGTTGTGATTTATCCCACATATGACAAGGAGATGTATGCCTTAGTTCAAAGCATGAAAAATTGGAAGAACGATTTGATTGGCGAGGAGACCATCATCCACACAGGTCACCAATGCTTGCAATACCTCGAGTAAAAAACCAAGCTTTAACAAGCTCATCAATTCTAATGGATGTTATTCCTCTAGCAATTTCACTTGGTAATTAAACACAAGAAGGGCACCAACAATAAAGTGGAAGATATTCTCTCTCGCCCTCCTATTTCTACATCTATATTTTTCCGAAATTCTTCTTTGTCTTTTGAAATTTATGCTAAAAAATATGTTGATGATGAATATTTTAAGGATATTTATGCAAATCTGGCTCATGGATCACAGGTGGACAATTACCATTTGCAGGGAAAATTTTTGTATCATCTTGGAAAACTTTATATTCACCCCAATGAAATAACACATGTAATCATAGAGGCAGATACCTTTCTTCTTTCGGTCATTTTGGTGTAGGAAAAACTGTGTAATTTACAAAGGTTTTTTTTTTGGCCTCACATGAAAAATATTGCGACCTGATATGTAAAGGAATGTGTGTTGTATTTAGTTTGCAAGCCCTCTAACATAAAATGGGGGCTCTAAACACCACTCCCTATTCTTAGTCACCCATGGGAAAGTGTGACAATGGATTTTAAGGCGGTTTTCCTTTGCCTAGGAGAGGTCATTACTATTTATATGTGGTTGTGGATCAATTTAGAAAATTTTGTGTCTTAATGCATTGTAAAAAGCAGATCACTACAAAGAATAATTCTCTTCTCTTCTTCCAATTTGTATCGGCCCACTTTGCTTTTTCCACATCCATTGTGTCCTTGGAAAGTTTTGGATGATTTTATGGAGAATGATGGAAACCAAGCTGAAGAGGAGCTCGAAATTTCATCCACAAACCGAAGGAAAAAACAAAGTTTGTAAACCACACAATTATAAATTTACTCTTTGGATATTGTGGTAAGCATCCCAAGCTGTGAGGTGAGAAACTTACCTATTTAAAAAATGCATACAAACAGGAAGTGCATTCATCCACTCAAATTTCATCCTTCAAGACATGCTTTGGATATTTTCCAAATGATCCATTAGACATGTAATTTTAAAGAGATGAAGATTCCAGTGGGAAATATGACAAGGACAAGGAATGGGATTTCATTCAGCGAATTCAGATGATTCACAAGGCAGTGGAGGAGCGGTTGGAGGAAATTCAATATTGGTACAAAGCTCGACATGACAAGCTCTGGGTTGATCACCCATTCTAGGTTGGAGAAAGGGTGTGGCTCCACATTAGCAAATATAGGATGAAAGAGCAAGGAAATAAGTTGAGACCAATCTGACGTGGCCCATTCACCATATTAGAAAATATTGGAGAAAATGTTTTTCATCTTAATTTGCCAGCATACATGAAAATGTAATCAGTGGTGAACATTGAGAGTTGGAAATACTCAGAGGGGGGGTGGGGGTGGGGGTGAATCAATATTACTTATAAATTAGCACTTTTTAAATATTTTTAGAGCATTAGTTAATCTTCAATTATTCTTGATGTTTATCCAGTAATAACAGTAAACAATAGAACACAATAGGCATACCAATTTTACGTGGAAAACACCCTCTGGGTCAAAAACCATTGAATGCTTTTCTAATAAATTATTTAATCTTCTTCCACAACTAAAATGAAAGGTACATATTCCTAGAATTCTAGAAAATAATTCTTCTCCAAATCCCACTGGAAGGATTCCCCAATGCACTAGTTTCTTCAATAGTCAACTGAATGGATGCCCCGACATCCTAGACCAACCTACCACCCTAAAGTGTTCACAGGCTCCAACCTATAGGTGACTTCATGCACCAACCTAGGACCTCCCTTTCACCCTATAATGATCAGAAATAATACAAGAGTGTGGAATCCAATATAAGGGACAATGATCCACGATAGAATATGATTCACAATTATTTTCTTGAACTAAACCAATCACCCAATCACACTATGACCTACAACCCAACCATAACATTATCCAAAAATGACACTTATACCTCCCAACATTGCCTCTCCAACTCTAGGCAGATTGACTCTTTTACAACAATGACTCTTTTACAATTTTATAATGATTATTTTTACAATACTGACTTTTGACACGACCTGATACTTGACTTGATACTACTTCTTTGAACACTAGCAGCTGCTGAGGTATTGTTGTGCTTGCTTCAAGTAATGGTATTTTGGCATTGCATTGTACTTCTAGTATTTTTCTTATTTTTCCTATTGTGTCCTCCTTCCTGCAGATGCAAGACCTAAACCAATATACAAACAAAATACTTACACTGTCCGGCAAACCATATGTGAGAGAAATATTCAAAATTCAAATATAAATACGTTCAACATTTATGAACAAAACCCAATCAAGCATACATACAAAACACTTACAATATCCTGAAAAAACACATGTGAGAGATGATATTCAAATTAAAATTCAAACAATAATCATACATACCTTGTTGTAGTAGCCTTACCCTTGACTGTTGATGTGTCATCCTTATTGCAGTGATCCTTGAATGCATATTTTTTCTTTCCTTCTAGAAGCTCTATATTGAATTTGTTATATCTATGTAATTTCAGATCTCCAAGACCTGAAATTTCATCTTATGGTAGCCCTCTGAGTCATGTTTCCAAACCCATAGGTCTAATCAACATTGGATGGTTCAAGAAATAGTTATTCCCAATTTCCTATGATGACCTGATTATAAACTGGTTTAGTAGAGTGAACTTGTACGAAGTGCCACGTGTCACTGTTTCAATATTTTCTCCTGAAAACGATACACAAAAAACTAAAATCCATCTTGTTTATGTCGGTTTTTATGAAATTTTAATCTAATGCTCAGAGAGAAATTTATGACTCTTTTCCCTAGGTCCCCCATTTGACATGAAATTCGGGAGCCTGCAAAAACCCTAACTTACTCAGATGATATCTCCAAACATATAGAGAACCAATATCTAAAATTCGGACATGAGCTTCATCAAGATTTTAGAAAAATGGGTTTTTAGTTTCAACATTGGAAGCGTCACAGAAAAAAATTATAGTGAAAATGCCATATATCAACGGAAAAATCTCGAAAAGTAGAAACCATCCAAAATATGCTTGACTTGGAATAGAGTAATTTGTAAAATAAAAATTCGTATGCAATATCGAGGTAGCCCCTCGTGATTTTTGGGTTGACATAAATGACAACCACTGATCAACATTGAGAACTTGAAGCTTTATGAGCCTCCTTTCATCATAGACACCGAAGAGGTTGGACATGTTCCTACAGTGGAAGACCTTTCACCTGAATACTTATAAAATCTACCTAAGGATATCATTCTTGATAAGAAGAGTAGGACTTCATGGCTCAGAGACATGGAGTACCTTCGTATTAGTTTCAAGGGAGTGCATCTATGTAAGGACCATTGGAATGAAAAACAGAAAGTGAGGGAACAATACCATCAATTTCCAATTGATTGATAAATCTTTTGGCATCCCAAAAGCTCATTCGTGGGGAAGAATGATCTAGGTGGCTCGGGAAATAATCAGAATTCAGAAGTGGCTTGGGAAAATCTCAAAAATAAAAGTCGTTATATTGAAGTGGAACTAGTGTCAGATCGAAGATCTTGTTGCAATATTTCCAATGGTGTGAACTCCACCTCAATCTAAGTTCATATGTGAAAATTATGGGCAGTCAATTTTTTTTTCAAAATACACTGAGTGGTAACCACTAATGACACAAAAATTTGGCACTTATCGACGCACAAATTCTGACCACATGAACGAGTGAATTTGTCGCCTCTTTATTTTGACTAGTGACCCCAAATTTGGATGACATTTTTTTTAACTAATGAAAAAACATTAAAACAATTAGGTGGTGGGCCACTGAACCTGCCACCCAACAAACATATATATTATATATTATAAAACCTAAAATGGGTCAAGGCCGCGGGTGACTCAGATCCCACCCAACCACTGTAACAACAATTGTGTGTGTATATATATATATATATATATATATATATATATATATATGGGGAGGAAGGAGGGATATGAACCCACCCAACCCACAAAATGGGCAGCCTCAAATAAAAAACCAAACGAAGTGCCAATTATAACAACAGTTCTGCCATAATGAGGGTCTCATGGGTTTTACCCCAGGAGCTCCCCCAACCAAAACTCTTATTTTAATGCTTCGAATCAATAGGTTGTTTGGCCATATGTTGGAAGGTCTACCACCCACACACTACTTAAACCTTCTCAAAACCCCAACGATGGAGGGGACATAGAGAGCGGAGTTTCAACCTGCAGAACCATACGCAGAGCTAGAATTTTTGGGACCTTGATGCAGGGTATATTTTTTAAGATGAGAATATTCCTTGGGGTTCCATAATTTCCAAATTGACAGTGTCTGAAAAGTGGTCAATTTTATATTCATTTTCATGAATTTTCACGATGAATTCAACTGTACATCCCGTTTCTTGAGAAAAGGTCTAAATTTTTAGGAAATCCCCAGAGATGTATCCCACATTGGGTGAACTCCATTATCAAATTTTCTTATGTCGTTGATCTTATGGTTTCTTTTGATTTCCTCTTCTTTCATGTGTTTATGTTACTTGGTTACATACTCTTTTAAATTCAATTTTGTATGCATACTTGAAGTAAAATATCACGATCATAGACAAATATATATTATCTAATATTCCCTATATGATGCATGGATGAAACTTTAAAGACATTGAACTTAATGACAAAATGTGAAAATATTTTAATATTGCAATACTCAATGGAAAAGTGCCTACATTTTCATCACCTCTTTATATTCGAAAAAATGGAAAATTGATATTCGTTGCACAATTGACATATTTGGAAGAGAGATTAGTGGCACCAAGAATGGATTTTTCACAAATAAGACAAGTTGGTTACAAAATATCGCAAATTGGATTAAGAATAACAATAATAAATGTTCCCTCCAGTCTATATATAATTCAAACAAAATTACCTAGAGATATTGATGACAATATGACACTGGGAATTATGCTAAACAGAAAATTGGAATACAAGAATGCTTGTTTATCAGGAAATATTCAAACAAAAAAGGTGATGTATGCATTACATGAATTGTGCAACACATCTCTATACAAGAGAGAACAAATAGTAATCAACTATGAATGGAAGAAACATTTTGATCAAAGTAAGCATGATCATGAGAATGATAGTCTAAAAATGAAGGAATTAGAGTCACCAAATGCAGATAATGATCTATATGCAAAAACTAAAACACTTGTACATGGTTATTAAGAGGCCAACCTTATCCATTATCTTGATACAACAATAATAAAAATTTCTCCTTTTGAAGGGTTTTTCCCTGTAGGCATTTGTTAAGAAAAATTCTCTCAAGAGCTGAACTTCTTGACACTATTCTTTGGATCAAATCACCCTAGTGATTTTATTGATGAATTTTTGTATCAAAAAATTACACAATGGGAACTGTTGCACATTTATGGTGATTATTAAACACATATTACAACCACATTTTTTAAATAAATTCATATTTTGATAAACTAGGCTTCTAATTTAGCTTGTATTTTTATTTGCAAAGGAGAACTCAAAAGGATAACAACTAGTTGCAAAATACGTCAAAAATAAAAGAAATATCCATAAATTATTAAAATCACCAATTGCATATCAATATTTAAGAAGCATTCACACATCTCCTGACTACTTTGAACATTTACGAAAATACATATTTGCAATGATACGATAGCTTGGCACACTGATTTTCTTTGTCATAGTCACTAGTGCTGAGAATATTTAGGAACCATTGAAAAATGCACTAACAATACAAGGCAGTAACTCCATAAAAAATTAGGAAAATAACTTTGATGATGAGTGCATTGACACATTGATCAAACATCAACCAGTCATCTCTAGTCGATTGTAATATTCCCAAATTGGAACAGCTAGCTAGGCATGACTGGAAAACACATTTTCTAGTGATGGCAGCTACAGGATTTGAAACCAGGACCTGTATCCCTTAGACCAATGCATCTAAGACCTGAATCCAAGAGGAGGCTCCAAAGAAATCCTTCTAGAGTGGTTAAACTGATCTCCCACTGCTAGATGTCCTCAGAAAGTGCTCGATGAAGGGACTGCAACAATACATGAGCATACCATGGAAAGACAACATTATTTTATGAGCTGTGAGACAAGAAGATGTAGATAGCCAAATAAAAATGTTATAGCAGCAAATAAAATACAAGTTCTTGAGGAAACATCTACTCAAGAAAGGCAATGCAAGCCTCAACAAGACATGTACATGGAAATGAAGAAACACTGCTCCATATATGAAACCCCTGGCTATGACAGCATAGTCTATTATGGAGTACTACTGCAATACAATGTAAATACATGGATATAGAAATGATATAGCCGAAACACAATAGGGGAGAAAATCTCTAACCATTATAAGCAATAAAACATCAATCCTCCAAGGGATTGGTTGAAATATACAAAATGGAAAAAATGCCGGAGTTGCTGAGTAGTTACAGCAAATCAAATATGGAACTGAATGGAGAAGGCTGAAGATGATGAGAAATATGAAGTAGACTTTCTCCAATGGATCTCCAAAGTGGAAGGTTGATCCTTACACTTGAGATCTCACCCTCCAATCAACACTGCAATCCATCACTGCAAGTGCTCCATGAAAATAATGCAGTCTAAGAGGGTAACTACGCTGTAGGTGGAATGAAATAAAGTGGCCAAGTTCCAAGATCTACAAATAAGCTCCAAAGCTTCCAAACTAATCCTCCAAAAGAAAGGAAGAGTATCCCTATGAAAAACAAGCAATGGAAGAGGTGTTGTAATTTCTCACTGCAACACCCTGCAACATAGAATTATGCTGCTGAAGCAATAACGTTGTCCTGGATGAGGATGCTTGGCCTCAAGCCTAGATGTGAGAAAAATCAGTACAACTCTTTCAAGAGGCTTCTCTAGAAAGGAGGAGGAATCCTAAATAGGAGTTCCCCGACAATTCTTGCTAAACAGCAGAGAATGCACAATTGTCTAAATAAACAATGAAATGAATAATCATAAACATGAATAACAATGGCTTCCTTGCCCTCCTTTTAAACACATGAGAGCTCTCTCTCCATTGGCCCCACTCTATTAGGGTTTCCTCCTTCAAGGAATATTCCCTCCTCTATCTCTGTGCTGTCTCATGTAGTGCTTTCCACCTCATACCCAACGCTGTTTGACTTGGTCAAACTTAACCAAGCCTCTTTGAAAAATGTCCCCTTTCACACATGAGGGTGTGAAATCTAGTTCCAAGGCTGATCCCTTTTCATACTAGAGGGATTTTATCCATGTTTTTACTATGAATGGGCCTTCTCACCCAATTATTCATCTCTTAAGTGAAAATAGACAAAATTAATATTCCAATTTATTGAGGGAAAAATTTGGAATATTATAGTCCTCCCCTCCCAAATGTTGCTTGTCCTCAAGCAACCACAAGGATAGAACTGGAAAGTCTCCACTCAAGGAATGGAGTTAGAAATGTGATGAGGAACATCTTCCTCATGTGGATTCTCCATCCCCAAGCAATTATCCAAGCAAAATGAGCCACCTCCCAACAAGGTAACTCCTAAAAATCTCCTTCCACCTCAAGCTCCAAAAATGAAGGTGGGCTGAAAATATGAACATAGTAAGCATCATAGCCTACCCCAAGCTGTCCTCTTCTCCACTTATGATAAGTGTAGAGTGTGTGCTGATCCTGGGCTGCAAAAGTATTGCCCTCAAATGGAAAAGTGAAGAACAATCCTCCAAAGAGTCTTCCTCCACCATTGAAGAAAAAACTGGCCCAAAACAATCCATCCATGATGAATAGGAAAAAGTCATCATAGAGTATCCCAATCAAAAGTTTGCTGCAAGTTATACATGATGATACATGATACAAACAATGTCTCACAAGGATGCAGCGTAGTTTCATCCACTGCAATCTCAGAAAGGAACATGGAAAGTGACATACAAAATCCATCACAACTACTAAGGAATAGTAAATGGTTGAATATAACAACAATACAAGATCAAACACTTGACCATGGATGTACAATGGATGACTATCAAGTCCATGGTCCACCTCAAAAGAGAACAAATATGTAGTAGTGGTGGCCATATCTCCTCCCATGCTCCCATTAGAACATGTAGTGCAGAAAATGTGAGAATTCTTCCCACTCAAGGACACATCCAACTCATGTGCCTCTCTCATAATCATGCCTCTTATAAAAATATGATCCATATCAGCAAATGAAGTCATGATCAACAATAAAATGAGGAAAATGCTAAAGGTTTCAGTTGATGCAAGAAGGTACCAACAGTTTCCCCAATAGTGACAGCGCAATTTTCCAAACTGCTGCTTCAGGAAAGCACATGGAAAGTTATTTTGTATTACATGGATAGTTATGTATGTCATGATTTCTACTAATATATAGAAAATGGTTGAGTACCTCAACTGACCATACATGAAAGAAAACACTTGCCCAAGGGCATATAAAATATGGCTATCTCCATCATACAGATTGGCCCAATTATGAACATGAAGCAATGTGACAAGCTTGCCCTCTTGTGAAGCAATGCACTGTATAGTAATGGTAAGAGTATGAAAATCAATAAATGCATAGAAAAACTTCTTACCATATGTTGGAAGTAAGATGGTACATGGATCCATGAATGAGTCCTACATAATGTTTTGGCATGCTATGAAGAATAATGAACCATGTGCTGCAAGAAGATAATCCTCCTTATGCTTGGGAATCCAAGTCAAGAAGAATATTTCATAGTGATAGATGCCTCTATCCACTACTCTATCATCATCATCTCTTCCTTGTTCACCAAGTGCATATAATGTGAAGTGATCCTGGGGACACTCCATCCATAAATCTCTGCTCCAAAGTGACAGCACTGTGAGCTCATGCAAATAAGATCCTGTCAATACAAAGCTCTGTTCTTTGACATGCTCCTTGTCAAAGACTCCTCTAATAATGCTGCAACAAATATGGAATAATTCCCAAGATGGAAGTGCTTCCCAATCATCATCAAAGACCAAGGAGATAATTCCATCTCCCCTTCCTGCAACATTATGCCAAGTGTGAGAGAAAATATGCTCTTGCTCTCCCAAGAACAAGAAAAGAAACAAAAGATTTTGCTGCCTCCCCATACTTCCCTCATACAAATCATGTGATGAAGACACAATGAATGATATGAGTATCACATCAACACCATGCATCCACACTCTATTCTGCTCAATGATGCAAGTATTCTACCATCTCTTTTCCATCCTCCTCCTCTTAGGAAGAGCATTTTCCAAGTGATGGCCAAAATCTTTCAAGAGTAACCAGCGCAGCCAAGCCTCTTGCTGCTCGATATCATAAATTTGCAAGTAGCCTCCCAACTCCTTGCTTATCTACCACATCCACTCAATCACCAGTGGATTCTTTCTCCTTCTTTTCATCGTGGTACTCCTCCCATGAGGGCTACCATCCTTCCAAACCAAATTTCTTTCCTTGCATTCCATGGAAGATTGAAATGCAGCTCCTTGGAGACCCCGTAGAGAATATCTCTCATCCATGACTATGTTGAATTCATAAGGATCCAAATGTGATGAAGGTAGCATCTCTTCTCCACCATATTTTGACAACGTTATTAGTCCCTCTAAAGATGCAAAGGCTGTCTCATCCTCTAGCTTAAGGATGGTTTCATGAGTTTTCAAAGGAGTTTCATGGTTTGTTTCATCCTCCCAAATCAGGTTCCTATCTTTGCACTTCATGGGATTTTGAAATGAAAGCTTCTCAAGGATTAATGAGATCCTATCAGGACTGAAATAGGTGGTAGGTAAAAACCTCCCATCATGATGTGTATGGCTCAAGGAATGTCCAACACAAGCATGAGAGATGTTATCCATCTTTTATCTGTTCTTGTAAGAAATAAAGAAAAGAATTACACTCCATGGTGTGTTGAAGTGCACCTATAATGAGATCTCTCCTTGAGACCTCCATCTCTTCAATAGTCTTCCAAAACCAATGAGGTCTTGGATCTGAAAGTAGAAGTTCCTCTTTGAGCTGAGAGGAGCTCATTGAGAAAGTGTCATCTTGAAAGGAGAAAGGGTTTCTCACTCCAAGATGTCTACCATCCTTCATCAAGTCTTCAAACCCCAACCTCAAATGTGATGTACAATCCAACAATGGCTCATGAGAATCAAGGTTTTCTCCCTTGAATATTTACATGTTGCACAACACAATGCAATCAAGCTGCTCTATGGTTGCAGTGTGATTTGAACCTTGGTCATTCAAAAGAAAATTTCCACATTGATCAAAAGAATTTTCTGCAACAATAGATTGTGGAAATATTTTCCTACCTTGATGTGCATTTCGAACTTCTTGTAGGGCTACAAGAGTTCCCTCCTCCAAAGTGTTGGCTGCTCCAACTGTTGATGCATGTGGCTGCTCCTCCATGAGTCTGACAACGTTATCACAAGGCTCCTCAAGTGGTTGTGTGATCTTCCCTTCCTTTGCCCTCACACCATCAAAGGTTTTGATCAACCCTTGGATGAACTCTGCAAAAGTTTTCACCCTTGCATGGCTCAAGTGGCTGCTCCACCAATCATAGGCTTCACCCTCCAAATGTAGCGCTGAGATTTCAACAAATTCTTTCCCTGCTATAGGATGTAGTAGGAAAAATGCTTCCAACTCTCTCACCCAAGTTCTTGCAGTAGATGGCCCATCAAAGGTAGACAACAGAAATATATTGCCTTTGATTTCTCTTATACTGTAGGGTCACTTTTCTTCCTTCAACTGGATGAAATGAGGAAAATCTAGAGTCTCCTTGAAGGCTCTAGGTTGATATCTGTACTCAACAAGGTAATCACTTAGAATATGATAATCCAAGTGTATCCCATGCTCAATGTCTTCTTCTTGATGAGAATAGGAAGTGCATGGTTCTTCCTTTCCTCCTTCTTCAATCTTGTTGACCTCCTTGAAGAGGTCTCCTCTGGATCTGAAAAGTGATGAGAGTAAACTCATATTTTTCAACATTCTGAGCTTCTTGGGCTTAGAATCATGGGATGAGCCAAGAAAGTTGCTATGATACCACTGTAATATTCCCAAATTGGAACATCTAGCTAGGCATGACTGGAAAACACATTTTTCAGCGATGGAAGCTACATGATTTGAAACAAGGACCTGGATCCCTTAGATCAATGCATGTAAGACCCGACTCCAAGAGGAGGCTCCAAATAAATCCTTCTAGAGTGGTTAAACAGATCTCCCACTGCTAGATGTCCTCAGAAAGTGCCCGATGAAGGAAATGCAACAATACATGAGCATACCATGGAAAGACAACGTTATTTTATGAGCTGTGAGATAAGAAGATGTAGATAGCCAAATAAAAATGTTATAGCAAAAAATAAAGTACAAGTTCTTGAGGAAACATCTACTCAAGAAAGGAAATGCAAGCCTCAATAAGACATGTACATGGAAATGAAGAAACACTGCTGCATATCTGAAACCCCTGGCTATGAAGTGCAGTCTATTATGGAGTACTGCTACAATACAATGTAAATAGATGGATATGGAAATGATATATCCCAAACACAATAGTGGAGAAAATATCTAACCCTTAGAAGCAATGAAACATCAATCCTCCAAGGGATTAGCTGAAATATACAAAATGGAAAAAATGTCGGAGTTGCTGGGTAGCTGCAGTAACTCAAATATGGAAATGAATATAGAAGGCTGAAGATGATGAGCAATCTGAAGTATAACTTCTCCAATGTATCTCCAAAGTGGAAGGCTGATCCTTACACTTGAGATCTCACCCTCCAATCAACACTGCAATCCCTCACTGCAAGTGCTCCATGAAAATAACATAGTCTAAGAGGGTGACTGCATTGTAGGTGGAATGGAATGAAGTGGCCAATTGCCAAGATCTGAAAATGAGCTCCAAAGCTTCCAAAATAATCCTCCAAATGAAAGGAATAGTCTCCCTCTGAAAAACAAGCAATGGAAGAGGTGTTGTAACTTCTCACTGCAACACCCTGCAACACAGAATTATGCTACTGCAGCAATAACGTTGTCCTGGAGGAAGATGCTTGGCCTCAAGCCTAGATGTGAGGCAAATTAGTACAACTCATTCAAGAGGCTTCTAAAGAAAGGAGGAGGAATCCTAAACATGAGTTCCTTGGCAATTATTGCTAAACAGCAGAGAATGCACAATTGTCTGAATAGACAATGAAATGAATAATCTTAAGCATGAATAGCAATGGCTGCCTTGCCCTCCTTTTAAACGCATGAGAGCTCTCTCTCCATGGGCCCCACTCTATTAGGGTTTCCTCCTTCAAGGAATATTCCCTCCTCTATCTCTATGTTGTCCCATACAGTGCTTTCCACCTCATACCCACGCTGTTTGACTTGTTCAAATTTAACCAAGTCTCTTTGCAAAATGTCCCCTTTCACACATGAGGGTGTGAAATATAGTTCCAAGGCTGATCCCTTTTCATACTAGAGAGATTTTATCCATGTTTTTATTATGAATGGGGCTTCTCACCCAATTATTCATCTCCTAAGTGAAAATAGACAAAATTAGTATTCCAATTTATTGAAGGAAAAATTTGGAATATTACATCGATATTATAAGCATATAATCTCGTCATTATGTTCCTTGATAGAAAAAAACAATGAATTATTTGGTCAAGAGCAAGATTATTTTTTAATTACATAATTCCAAAGTAGAGGAAGAGACCATGGTCACGGATTAAATTCAATTCAAGTTGTGGAAATATATCAAAAATCCTCTGATGTCGATGTCATAGGTTTCATTGATCATTATTTGACTTATGGTTCAACAATTTTTTCAAATCAAATGATTCAATTTCAAACTCATCACCACACAAAAAATTGCAAAAAAATATAAAAATATACCTGTATATTTGGTTTCCCTATCCTACAAATTGATTAAAATTGTATCTTACACACTTTGTGTATTGAAAACAATTATATCCAAACAATGCAAAAGAAAATTCCATTTTCTCTACAAGAAAAATCCTATTCAAAAACCATAACATTTTCCATGTTTTTAGTTGACCTTGGAATTAAAAACTAAATACATCACGCTCTTATGATTTTGTATTACTCGACCAATTGTGCTACTCAAAATAAATCCTTGTGATGTGTGGATAAATGAATTTGCAAAAAAAATCACTTCGTTGTGGAAATAAAACACAAATGCCCAATTTATTTTATATGCCTATGTTGAAGCAACACATTGCAACTCTTACATGACAAAAATGTATCACTCCATGACAGCTGCATTCAAACAAATATGAGAGAATTGCATATCTTGTAGAGACAAAAAAATTGAAACTATTCACAAACATGGAAACACATTGCTAAACATGAAACAAATGTCAAGTCAACGCACAGTCCACATTGCTCTATCATTGCCTTTGTATTCAGCTTCTAGAAAAATAAATTTCATTAATACTACTACAGCTGAAAAATAAACATATGTTCTAAAAAGACATGTTTTGTTAGAACAAGAACACGATGACTCTAAATATATTTTTTGCATGACAACCATTGGTAAATATGTTGCATGACCTGTTTGCCTTGATCAATTTTACTTGGAATAATATTTTTCCTCTAATTCAATCATGAAAACAACATAAAAAAATATCCATGTGTCATAATATTCATTAGATACAATGAACACATGGACTTAGAAAACCATTAGAGAGAAAAAATGATGCTTAGAGGGTTTGGATACACACTGAAGAAAAATGAAGAGACATGGGTTGAACCATACTTTTCACATAAACACATTGTTGATGTCACTTGAAAACAATTTTCTCGTATTAATCACACCATGGTGTGATATTGAAACTACTTCTACTACAATTTCATCCCAAACTGATGTGATATTTATGCTTCAATTTGCATTAGAAAATAACAATATGGCTTGTTCTAATGAAAAATATGACATTCATCAAGACTTGTAGGAGAAAATGCATTTCAAAAACACTCAAACTAAATATACAAAAAACAATTAAGTTCATTAACCATCCCTTTTTTGGACACACTGCCATACCATGAAATTATAAGACAATTAAATCAATATAAATAATCAATAATATAAAAAAATAGTTCTATGGGAAAGAAATAATATTGGTAAGTGGTTCTATTTGTTCATCATTGTAGGTGCAGGTACAGGAAAAGGAAAGACATTCACTGCACAAGCACTTTACCATGCAATAGTACGTCTTTATAATAAAGACTTACAAAGTGACCCCTTGAAAAAAAAAGGGTAGAATACTTGCATTTACTAGCAAAGCTTCACATATTGCACATGGTATCACAGTCCATTTAGGTTTCAATTTACCACTTTCACCATGTCACATGGTGCCATTGGCTTCTAACATGCTCGATATATTGAGCAAAGAATATGAACAACTTAAAATTTCGTTGATATTTGAGGCTCCATTAATTGGCTCTCAATTTCTATATAACATTGACAAGTGACTTTATGAAATTATGCATACTCTAACTTCCCCATTTGGGAACTTTGACATAATATTCTGTGGTCACCTATGCCAAGCAAAACCTATACATGATTGGTAGATATTTGAACAACGGTGTCTTAAAAGAACTAGTGCTCCTTACAAATTTTGGAAAGAAAATGTGAAAACTTATGAACTAAAACAAGTAATGTGACAAGACAATAAAGAATGGGTATCCATATTTTTATAATTTTGGTTTCTATGATCCATCGTAAAAATTATAGAATTATTTCGGTAATAATCACATTAAAATGAATATTTTCGATGCATTTCGAACCAACTAGTGTGGTTCATCATCAAGACTAGGTGAGAAATCAGATTCATACATTGAGTTTAAATAGATGTAGAAATGAATAAACTAGCCGTTAGGATAATGGCTAGTTTGACTTTGAAAATTAAAATCGATTAATAACAACTAGTTATATATATATATATATATATATATATATATATATATATATATATATATATATATATATATGTATATATGTATGTATGGATGTATGTATATGTATATGTATTCTTATTTAATTTAATTTAGTTAATTAATTAATTTTATTTTTATTTAATTATTTATTTATAAATGCATATTATTATTATTAAATAGAATTGGACAGGTTCACATACTAATGATGATATTGCATTCTTGAAAAAACATTTTCATAGATCGGCACCAAATGATCAAACTTTTTCATATCTCTTCTATCTAAACAAGAATGTACATGAAAATAATGAAAGAATGTTGTTTGTCATTAACAAAGCATAAATCATGTCAAATTCCTCTGATAGAATAATTGAATCAACAAATATAAATCACAATAAACGCATCAAAATGCAGTTTCCATCTGCCATTTTGATCAAATAGAATATACTTATTAAACTTATTGGAAGAAATTAAAATATTCAGGATGGCTTGTTCAATGGTGCCCAAGAAATTTTTAGACAATCCATGACATTTGAAAATGGTGCAATTGGATTGAATTTGTTGATCTAGTTGTTGGCACTATTCAACAGGAAAAAAATTGCACATCTGTACAAATATGTAATAACACCTACCTGTACACTTATGACTAGATATTTTAGGAACAATGAATCCAACAACAAAATTATTTTGACAAGAGAACAATTCCCTATTAAATTGGCATGTGCATCAACTAAACATCGATCATAAATATTAACAATGGAAAAATACTTTTTACCCAAAAGGATTTAAGCAACATGGACTCATCTATACTGCACTTTCTCGTGTCAAAGATATTGAGTTGTTATATTTGTTAAACAAATTGGAACGTAGCAACTTCTCCCTCAATGACAAAGTTTCTATTGAGCTAAATAGACTTAGAAAAAATGGCTCTTATGAGCTTTAATATAGCATATATCAAACTAAAAGAAATGAAAATTTGTTAATATGTTCATTGAACACTCTTAGTTTTTCCTTGCATTTTGAAGATATCATTGTTGAATATGATCTAATGAGTGCTGAAATTCTTTTTTTCCAAGAAAAAAAACAAAATCGCCTCCATCAAATCCATTTTTGTCAAACAAATATCACTACATACATTTATACAATTTACATGGTATTCTCACATAATACAAGAAAATATTTTAGTTGATAATCATTTCACTTATACAAGAAGCCAAATTGAATCAACAATTGCAACATTCCAAGTTGAGAAAAAAACCATTATAGTTGCAAATGTATACATTGAACCAAATGCAAGCATTGAAGAAATAATTAGTTATGATCAAGTTCATTTATAGCAAACATGCAACAAATACCCAATTGTGCTTATTAGGGATTTCAATTTGGACATGTTGCAAGACATCCATCAACTATTAATGAATTTATTAACAATAATAATAGTAATAATAATAATAATAACTTTAATATCACTTATGGTAAAGATTATAATATCTTGAATAAAAATAATCATATTAATGATATAATTTAATAATATTAGTAATAATAATAATAATAATAATAACTTTTCTTTCTCTCATAATAAGGTTATTAATTTTTCTAGTTTTTCCTTTGACCGCCATGTTTATAGTCTTTTAGAGAAAGGTTTTAATTTTGCCTTGGCCCCTAGAAAAATCTCTATTCAAGATATTATATGTGACATTGAATATGGGATAAGGGACTTACCGAATACCTCTAAGGATATCATTAGACAAGATTGTGCAGTCATCCTGAGGAAAGCGAAACCCCCCAAGAGCAACATTAGTAAGCCAGAATTTGAGGCTCTAAAATCCTTAAAAAACAATAAGGAGATTGTTGTTCTTAAAGCTGACAAAAGTGGTGCTGCAGTGTTCCTAAAAAAATATTCTTATAGGAGGAAAATGTTAGATCACCTAGAGAATAGCGGGAGCTATAAGAAGCTTAATAAAAATTCCCTAAAAAAGGTTCCTAAAGCTGTCACTCTAACCATTAGATGTAGCAGCTCAGTTAGTGCCCTTAGTAAGAAGCTTATCGAAAATAACCCTCTCACTCCTAGAATCTATGGTCTTCCTAAGATCCATAAAGAGGGGGTGCCCCTTAGGCCCATTGTTAATACCATAGGAGGTTCGATATATCTCCTTGCTAAATATCTAGTGAATAAGCTTAAGCCCCTCGTTAGTCGTACCGAATCCTTTGTTAAGGATTCGTCCTCTTTTTTTAATGATATTAAGGGGATAAAATTGGATCTAGATGATAATTTGGTTGGCTTCGATGTGGTTTATCTTTACACCAATATTCGCATTAATGAGGCTATTAATGTCATCAATCACATTACTGATCACGACACTTCCCATTTAGTTGAAATTTGCATCACCTCGAATTTCTTCAGCTTCGAAGGTGCATTCTTCAAGCAGACCTATGGTGTAGCAATGGGTTCCCCCTATCTCCTGTTGTAGCTAATATTTTCATGGAGGACTTTGAATCTAAGTCCCTCTCTTTTTCTCTATTCCAACCTAAACTCTAGAAGAGGTTTGTAGATGACACCTGCATTATGTGGCCTCATGGAAAAGATAAGTTAGATCATGTTTTCCTTCATCTCAATAGTCAGTCATCTTCCATTAAGTTCACGATGGAACAAGAGGTTAATGGTAGCCTTCCCTTCCTGGACATTCGTATTTTTAGAAAGGAAGATGGTTCTTTCTCCCATCAGGTTTTTCGGAAGAAAACTCATACAGAGCAGTATCTTCACGCTAACTTGCATCATTTCCCTGCTCAAAATTTAGGCATCCTCAAAAAATTAGCCACTAGGGTGTTGAGAATCACTGAAGAACCCCACCTTGAAGGAGAAAAAAACCATCTCCTCGATGTCTTTAGTAAGAATGGTTATAGTAAATCCCAAGGAATTAGAGCTTTTCTTAAAGTAGAAAAGGTCATAATATGGATAAAAAAGATCCTAAAGAATGGTATTATGGAGTGCACCTTCCCTTTATTCAAGGAACCATTTATAAGATTGCTAGGATCCTTAAGAAGAATAATATTTCTTCTAAATTCAAACCCCTGAATATCGTTTGTAGCTCCCTCAGATCGATTAAAGATCCTGTCAATCCCAAGGATGGAAAAGGTGTCTACATTATCCCATGCTCATGTGGGACTCCTTACATTGGCAAAACCGATCGATCCATTAATCAAAGGATTTGTGAGCATGCTACTGACCTTAGGCATGGGAGATCCTAATCCTCAGCCCTAGCTGAACATGTTAAAAAGACGAACCATCACGCATGCATCGGAGAAGCTAAGGTTATTGCTCGGGTTGATCATTTTCGTCACCGTAAATTAAGGGAGGCTTTAGATATTGAAAAAAGACATGTCAATCTCAATAAAGAAGATGACTAGAATATTAGCATGTGTTGGATCCCTTCCCTATACTCCTAGGTCTTGTTCTCGCCCACTTTTTATTCCCAAATAAATTAATTTTTGAAATAAATAAATAAATAATAAATTAATTTAAAAAATAATAATAATAAATAAAAATAAAAATAAATAAATAAATAATAATAATACAAATAATAAATAAATTAAATTTGTCTTTTGAGTCAAAATAGTCATTATTCTAATGGCTGATTTGACTCATTAGTACATTTTGTATAATAATATTTTAACTCTATATATTAAATAAAAATAAATCTTTATCAGAAATATTTTTTCTTCCTAGTCAAACTAGTTGTTGTTCAAACAATTACTTGGCTTTATCTACATCTATATAAGCTTAATGACTTGATCTGATTTCTCATCTCGTCCTGAAGATGAATCACACTAGTTGGTTCGTAATGTGTCGACAATTTTCTGTCCAATGTGATTACAAACAAGAGATTTTGGAAAAATTATTATGATAAAAAAACATGAATTCAAATTAAAAAAAAACAACTGACTGTAGCTCAATGGTAGACCAATTTTGGCAAAATATCTTAGCTAGTACTATTTCTTTCCATGTCTTTGACACGTATTGGACAAATCATCATACAATTTGTCTTACCATATTTGTTTTGTCAGATTGGGTCATTTTCCAATGCTCATGGTACATAATTCCATTGTTGATTTGTCACAATATTTTTCACATTCTCAAATGTGCACCTTTGACATATGCTTTGATTTTCAAACACTGAACAACAAAAAGATTATGCACAACAAGAAAAAATAAAACAACAAAAAAATGCAAATATCAAATTCTGGTAAGTCATTGAACCATCAACATAAATATTTTTAGTTTGTCTTCTATAATTGTATTTTTTTTATGTCACAGTTACCATGGAACTTACACATTTTGATTTTCACTTTGTGACATTTTTTCCTATATACTGAATAATATTGTTTTCTTTATCTTCTAGTTCATATTTCATTATTTCTTGTCCAACTGTCTTTGAAAAAAATAAAAATTATTTTGTGGCCATAATGATTCTTAATAACACATTCCAAAAATTAACTTTATGTTTAGTTATCAAAGAAATATATAAAACATTGTAACTTATGCACATTTATTACATAGCCACCAACAATGGCTAATAGTCCTATAAAAACAATATATATATATATATATATATATATATATATATCACTGTAGACCATACATTGTTTTAAATGTTTTTTATACACTTGTTTCAGATTTAATGACTTACATTTTCGTTTTCTAGCAGTGATTGATCCAATCATTTGGAAAAATATCATGGAAACAACTAGCTCTAGCAAACAATCATTCGAAGAAGAAATTGTGGAAGATTATAATCCAAAAAGGTTAGTTTTGTGTGGAACTAAATATTTCTATAGTCAAAGGACATATTTGCATTAAATCAATGACAACATTTTTTAAAGCATATTGTTATAGATTTGCATATAAACATACCAAAAAGAATAGAACAAACATCCTTGTCAATCATTGAAATATGCTCAAGGTAATATGAAAATAGTTTTGAGGTGATATCTTGGTTATTTATGTGCCAACACAAACTAAAATTCCTAACTCTCCTGCAAAGGCGTGGTTGCTCCAATATGATTTGCTTGATAGCCATGACCAACTAAAAATCACAATGAACATGGAAACAATCTTATAAACTGTTTCCAAAACATTTTTACTATTGTAAACAATGTTCGAATTACAGATTTTGCGATAAGAAACAAGGGTATTTATGAATGAGGAGAAAAAAAAAGTTGCATAGTGTTACCAGAAAAAACCACTGTTGAATCAATTGTACGGGTTTGAAAAATACGTAGACTGGCTCCACATAAAACAATACACAATCTTCTTGTCTCAAATAATGCATATGTAGTTGGCTCAATATGAGCAATAGTGATAGCCTGTTAGTAAATTAACAAGCAACTTAAGCTCACTGTAAAAGATAGTGAAGTTGCATATGGCAACACAATTTTAAGTTTATTACTGCAATAAATATACTTACATTTTTAGAAAAAGGTAATGGTTTCTTTGAAACTCATTCTTGTATATTTGTTTTCCATTGCTACGAAGGTAGCAATTATCTCATTATTTCTTTCACAAACTTCTTAAACAAAAAATATGTTGTCCGATTCAATGCAAATGCTATTGAATGACAGTGATAGACAATTTTTTTTGCAAAATACAGTATGAATTGGCATCAAAGACAACTCCCCTCTATTTGTTCAAAACAATTATTAGAGATTATGTGAAAGGAAGTTAACATTTGCACTCTCGATTAACGAATTTTGTTGACCCATTGAATTATGAATTAGCAAGAATGCATCTATTATATATTGTCATGCCAGGAACACAGATATATTTCCTAATAGATTTTTTATTCAAGTAACAATAGTTTTAATTTGACGTACAAAATCTCGCATTTTGATGATACATATTTGAACCTAAAAGTCTAACTTTTTGAAAAAAAAAAAACATTTTGGAGTGTTGAAAGCCAAAAATGTTTTCTCTCTTCCTTTTTAGTGAATTTGCAGTAAATGGAAAAAAACCGTTCATCCAAACAAAACTAAATGCATTATCTGTAAATATGACACACCATTTAACTATTAGCACAATGTTGAATGCACACTGGAAAGAGATAATGGCAAAATTGATTGTATGCTCCAAATGTCACAACTAAAAGAATATTGCCTAGTTATTATTGAGACAAGCTTTCAGAAATACATGAAAAGAATATCATCTACAGTTTTCAATTTAAGAAAACTTTGTATTCAAGGTATTTTTACTTTAACAGTTAGGAACATAATTACTGAGATAAAAGAGTTGTGAATAGAAAAAAAAAATTCCTCTGTACATCAAGTTCATACATTTTGACAGCTAAGATATTCTTCTTCTTTCCATTTCTATTTCATGTAATTCACCAATTCATAACTCACAAATACTTGCAGTAACACTAATGCATAATTTTTATTTTATTGAAGGCTCTAGAATTACAAAACATAAAAAATATGTAGTTGAGTACTTTCAAGATATTTTTCCTTTTACATCTAGTTCTTGTTTTTTTTTTTCTTGTAACTTTTGAATCAAACATCTTTTCATGTTGCAAATAAAAACAAAGAGGAATATGCACATTATGCAATACAATATTTCAGTTATATCAAAAATTATTCTAGACCATGGTCTCGTTTTTTGTTAATAAGAACATAATATCTTAGTTCCAAAGTAACATAATGTAACTCAAAAATACTTACTACTTGTTTTCTCCACTGTTGAGATATTAACTTGCATTCTCATTTATTGTAAATTCTAGAATTGTGTTGTGTTAGGGAAAAGAAAAGGGAAAGAAAAGAGTTGTATGTGTATCAATGTATTCATTTCTATATATCCTCAATTAAATGCTTTGTGTTAAAAGAAGGCACTATACGAGAATTGAGATATCTATGTTCTGGTTTTCTTTTCTCATACATCAAATTGTCCTTATTTTTTAGATAGGGAATTTAGAATCTCCACAGTTGTCCTTATTTTCCTATTTGCATAACTATTTTTCATGTTGGGTTCATTTGATGGTTAGATTTTTTATTTATTTATTTTATTTTTTAAAATTTTTTAAAATTTTTAAATTTTAAATTTTAATTTTTTTTTTCTTTTCTAGGCTATATAGAGTTTTGTTTCAGTTATATAAAATTTTGAATTTATTGTGCAATGAATTAAGAAATTTTGTATCTCATTTTTGTTTTTTAGTTTTTTTTTTGTCTCTTCTTAAAATGCATTTCAACTTAGAAAAAAAAAAGAAAATTTAACTATAATATAGTAAGATTGTATTATTACTTACTGCTTCAACAATGTTGCTCAATTGTTTTTTACTTATTTTTCTTGAGAAATGGATGGAAACTAATGTGCATAGTTACTACAATTGTCCTTCCGAAAATTTCTGTCAACCCAGTGCATCATTTTGTTAATAGGACTATAATATCTTAGTTTCACAACAACATTGTATAATACCAAAAAAAATATTATACCATATTATATACATATGCATGTTTTTCTTTCCAGTGTTGCAATATTAACTTGAATTCTAATTTTCCATAAATTTTGAAATTGTGTTATATTAAGGCAAAAAAAAATTGCAAGTATCTCAATTGCTTAAATTTTGTATATGTTCACTGAAATGTTCTGTGTCAAAAAAAAAAAAAAAAACTCTACAAGAGCATTAACACTTTTGTGTTCTCTCTTTTTGTTCGCATATATCAAACCTTCCATAAAATTTATTTTTCTATTTTCGTAAGTATTTTCTTCAGGTTATGTGCGTTTGTTCATTGTCTTTATTATAAAAGGGTTTTTATTTACTAAGCTATATAGTGTTGTATTGTAGTGATATATAATTGAAAATTTATGATCCAATGAATTAACAAAACATACTTCTTATTTCTGTTTTCTATTTTTTTGAGTTTCCTCTTATAATGCATATCAACTTGCAAAAAATTGCAAATTTAACTATAGTGTAAGGAAATTGTGGCTCTTCTAATCCTAAGTATTATAACTATGGTGCCAAATAGATTTTTTCCTCTTTTTCAGAAGCCATAAATTGTAATGAGCCTGTGTGGTTTTTGTAGCCACTTGTTTTCCCATTTCAAGCTATTTCAATTGTTATTTATCATAGGAAATGTTACTGTTTTTCAATGTTTGGCATATGATAACGAATCTTTGGTGAATGATGAAGGATATATGTATTGTTTGCAGTCAATGATCCATTTTTTGTAGCACAATGTCATTACTATGAATAATAAATATATTAGTTATTTTTAACTTTGAACTCTTATTATAATTTTTTCATTGAGCTGTATAATCAATTTTACATCTACATTATGACATATTTTACTCTCTCATTAGGGTAATGTTTTTCCTAACAATATTGTCTTAGGTATTTTGTGTATTAATCATTTAACATATGCAGTTTAGTATTCCAGATATATTGTAAAAAAAATATTGAGACATTTGTACAATAATTTATGAATCATTGGTGACGTGATTTCTTATTTTTGATCTATCATGTTCATTTTGATCCAAACTTATGCAGGAACACAATAGAATAAATAAATAAACATAAACATAGAAGTGAAATAGAAATAAAACTTCATTCCATTAATATCAAATAACTGAAATATGTTTACATACAGAATGGAAATAAACTAGCTCGGGCGATGCTAGCTTATATCTAAGAAGAGATATGATGGAAAATGCCTCTGAAATGTGTTAAAATGAGGCTCAAGGGCCTTTTTATTATTGAGCAACAAGATAAAACCATAAACAACCAAAACCCTAACCCCAAGAGATGGAACACCAAGAGTTTATGGGCCCCATTGGGGTTAATTGGGAAGCCAACTTCCCAATGTCATAACTTGGTCATATTATCTACGTTTGGCACATACGATACCTTGTCGAAAATATCTCTTCTAGTACTATAGAATTTGCTATAGGCCCTTGCCTATCGCTATGGGCTTACTTCAGACCTTGTTGTAGCTTGGATCCCCCACGAAGTAAAGAATCCGTAGATCAAGGTGCGGAGTGTGTAACGTGAAGTATATTTTTGGTCTTAGGGGATTTGGGGTGGGTCATAGCCCCTTAATTTTGTAAGGGGGTTGGATTTTTTATGAGCATTGGAATCCACCCATGGTTTTGGACCATGTTATTGTAAGAGCTAGATCTATATAAGGAGTCTAGATAGAAATCATAGACAAGCTTATGATTGATGATATGCAATGAATTTGGATGTAAGCCTGAGTTATATTTTTTGGTTTGGGTTAGAGGAAAATGTTACTGCAGTTGTCTATGCGGAGATCTTAGGAAAGACTACAGTTTTATGTGGAGGCCCTTGCACCAGTCTCTGGAGGGTGCAAAGAGATTGTATGAGACAGATTTGGATGTTAGTCAATGAGTAATTGAGAAGTTTTGAGTTATATTTATGTGTTTTTATTTCACTTATTGGTCATCAATGAATGTGCTAATTTAGGGTTTTATTCTGTACCTAAATAATGTAGTCTGTTTTATGGTTATTTACTATGGTTAAGTCCTATTTAAGTAAGATCACACAAAATTTGATTAAGTTCAAAATTTGTGTTGAACAACAATGGTCCTATTGATATATATGGCCTACAAAGCTCTAAAAATAAGGAAAAGCCCTAAATCAATTGTCCTATATCCCTCTAGATGCAAAAACTTGGATCTAACATCCCCCTATATTGCCTCAAGTGAGACGTTCGTCTGTGCAAGAAGATCGTTTCTAAAAGGGTCAGTTATAGTGGGTTTTGTTGGATTGCGTAGACTATTTGAACCTGGTTCAAGGCCCCATAAAGCCAAGAAACCTTAAAAAAACATTGTTTAGGGGTCAAAACTGGTGTGAAAAACTGCTAAAAATAGTAAATGTTGCTATAAACAAGGAAACTCATGAAACCCACAAGGGGTCTATGTGTAATAGGTTTGAGACCACCAATATCCACCTGGATCAGTCCTCCCACCTTAGGAAGCAATGGTTCCCATTGCTTGCAAAGCCTCCATGAGGTGAGAAAATTTCTGTTGAACTTGGTCCCTTGTGAACCACTTTCCCTGATGAAGGAGTTGGACTGGTTTGACAACTTGATATAGCTGGATCTTCTGTTGGTGGGTGTTCATGAATTTTGTTTCCATGATTTGATCACTTGTGCATGTTCCATGCCATCCCAATTTAACTTCGTGGCTGCGAGTTTTTCTGCAATGCCAGATGTGTTCAATAATGGTGGAAAGGATCGTTGAAGGCGATCCACATTGAACACTAGGTGTAGAAAAATAATGGTGGAATTTTGAGCTCAAAGTCATTGTCTCCTACAACCTTGGTGATGGTGTATGGCCCATTTTGAAGTGGGAAAAGCTTTCATTGGGGTCTAGCAAGACGCTCCTTCTGGAAATGTAGCCAAAATGTTTCGCCCACCTAGAACTTGTGTGGATCCCGATGTTGATCATGTTGTTGCTTGTAATTAGCATTGGATCTATCCCATATGTCATGTAACTAATGGTGGAATTGTTGAATGCGATCAATGATGTTGTTTTCCATGCCAACTTCTGATTGGACATGAACCAAGTCTTCTTGAGTAGCTGCAAATGGTATGGCCACATCAATGGAGCATAGTGGCTAGAATTACAATCCCAGATGAAAGGGGTTGTAGCCAGTTGAGCTATGGAGAGCTTGGTTGTAGCTATGCTAGACATAGGGAAGACTTCCATCCCATGTGTGAGGATGCTTCAAGTTGGACATGCAACAAATGTGCATGATCATGCCTTTCACAACCTATGTTTCACCATCAATTTCAGGGTGGAAATCCATGGACGTAGTTAGCTTGGTATCAAGCGTCAAATAGAGACTTGACCAAAAGATAATTAGGAACCTATTGTCCTGATCTATGATAATGGACCCTTGGATCCCAAATTGCACCAACACTCCTTCAATGAAGAGTTTAGCTGTGGCTTCTGTTGTGATACTCTTCTTGAAGGTCGAGAGAATGATCATCTTAAATAATTTGTAGATGACCAAAAAAACACAGTCATTTCCATGCTTTGTAGAAGAAAGGCCCAACATGTAATCCATGGAGACGGATTCAAAAGGTCCATTAACAGTAGGCAGAGGAGTATTTAGGCCTTGCCTCTTGATGGTTGGTTTGGCAATGGGACACGCAGTGCAGGATCTTATTTACATCCCAACATCTTGTTGAAGGTTTGGTTTATAAATATACTTATGCAATACTGCCACTGTTTTATCTACCCCGAAATGTCTAGCGACCTAACTATAGCGCACTTCACAAATAATATTGGCACGTTCGCTTGAAGGAACACAAAGGTGTTTGAGGTGGTATAACACTGCATCCTAGAGGTGATAATTTGAAATGTTCTTTCCTTCTAGGAGCATTTGGTATGTGTTGTCAAATTCTGGATCACTCTTGTAAAGAGTTAGCCACCCTGAAGTCTAGTGCCCATTTGAGTCGAGTACAATGGTGAGCGCCTTGACTGATAGTCGGATGAGGCATTGTGCAACATTGTTGATTCTTTCCTTCTTGTACTTAATGTTAAAATGTAATTGTTACAGGTATGTGGATAATTTCTTATGGTGAACATTTATTAAGTTCCCTTGTGTCTTTATGAACTATAGGGGTCGGTGGTCTGTGTGGATAAAATTTTCCTTCCCTAGAATATAATGCTTCCATTCCTGATAGGCCTACACAATGGAATACATCTCTTTATCATAGCTCAGATACTTTGAGAATTTTTTCTAAAAATATCTCACTGTGATGTGCCATTGGATTCCTCTGTTAAGTAAGAACTGAACCAATAGCATAGTAGGAGGTATCTGTCTCATTCTTAAATGACTGATGTAGGGCTAGTAATGTGTGCATTGGTGCCAAGATGAGTCAATGCTTCAACTCGGTGAAAGCCTGCTATTGGGATTCAAACCAAAATTACTTTGCGTTCACCCCGCCCTTTATGAATTGAATCAAAGGCCAAGTGATATGAGAGAAGCCCAATAAAAACCTACGATCGAAGTTGGCAAGACCAAGAAATATGTTGAGATCTGTTAGAGTGGTTGAGGCTCGCCAATATCGAATAACCTATTGGGTATGTGTTATATTCTTTCCATGACTAGTCACGTGTGGGGGGGTCATAGGGGGGGGCGATAACTACTCCTGTACGTTGCACCGGGTGTAGCAGGGGGGTCATAGGGGGGGCAGTAGCCCCCCTGTTCGGGGTTCGGGCCAACACCCCAGGAAAATTTTTTTGGACCTTATTTTTCGGTGCGCGGACCTACCCATGGTTTTGTGCATGGGTTTGCACATGGTTCTGGGACATGATGGTTTTCGGCCCCTAGTATACTGTAGATTTGGTCAAGGGAACTACGATTATGTTCTAATCCAGGGTTAATGGATTGGGGTTTATGTATGCTTCGGCATGTATATATATGTGTTGTAATACTAAAAGGAATGAATGAAAAATCAAGATGGTCGTCTCGATTTGGGATCCAGGGGAAAATCTTTGTGTTTATATGTTTTATGTTTTATGCTATCGCTATTGTTTATTTTCTATTTTTTTAAGCTTCGTTTGCAGATAATTTATGTACAGGGTTAAAACCTACATTTGGTATCAGAGCTGTTTCGGCTTCAAGGGAACGCCTTTGCTGTTGAGGGGTTTTTTGCTCGGTCCTGTGGTAGACCCTGTTTAGTGGGAGATCTGCAGGATCGATTCTTGCAGTGAAAGAAGATGGCAAGAAGTGGAAAGATAGAGATTGAGAAATTTAATGGTCAGAGTTTTGAGTTGTGGAAGCTCAAGATGGAGGATTTGCTGGTGGATAAAAACCAGTGGATCACGGTAGATCCAAGTACTAAACCAATGGAAATGTCAGATGAAGACTGGAAAAAGTTGGATCGAAAGGCGAAGAGCACAATATGGTTGTGTGTCTCAAATTCAGTATTGTTGAATGTATCTGGGGAAGCTACGACGAATAATTTGTGGGACAAACTTCGGACTTTGTACCAATCTAAGTCTCTGGTGAATAAATTGTTCCTGCGGAAAAAGCTGTATAACCTGAGGATGAAGGATGGAGACTCAGTGACAGAGCATCTGAATACCTTCAATACTGTGGTAAGTCACCTGTCATCTATTGATATCAAAATCTCAGATGAAGATAAGTGCATCAGTTTTTTGTGTTCACTACTAGAGTCTTGGGACAATATGGTTATTGCAATAGGTAGGAATACAACTACCTTGAATTTTGATGACATTGTCTCAGCCTTACTATTGGAGGAAATGAGACAGAGAAATATGGAGGGTCAGAATGGAGATGCCTTGTCTATACGAGGAAGGTCCCAAAATAGAAACAAGAATAAGGTTTCGAGTGGGAGATCTAAATCTAGAGGGAGATCTAAATCTCCTAGAAATTTTGTAAAGGTGTGTTAGAAATGCAGAAAGGAAGGGCACTACAAAAAGGACTGCAAATCTAAAGCTCTTGAGAAAGGAGAGGGATCTGATTATGCTCCTTCTGCACAGGTAAAAACCACCTCGGATGAAGGTGGAGATGTGTATTTGGCTTCTTCTTCAAATACACATGTAGATCATGAGTCATGGTTGATTGAATCAGGTGCATCCTTTCACTTCACTCCCCATAGGGAGTGGTTCTGTGAGTATGAGAAATATGATGATGGTGATGTCTTCTTAGGTGATGATAGGAAGGCCAGAATCATCGGATGTAGAAAATTCAAGCTGAAGCTGCAAGGTGGAAGGATTAGAACACTTCCTGGTGTTCTTCACATTCCTACATTGGCCAGAAATATGATTTCTGTAAGAAAGATGGATCATGCAGGTGTAAAAATAGTGTTCAAGAAAGATACTTGTAAGATGGTTCGGGGAGCACTAGTATTAATGCATGGAGTTTAGATTGGAACTCTATACAAGCTTTAGGGAACCACTATTATTGATGGGTGCAACAGTTCTGTGGTTCCCGAAAGTGGAGCGAAAAGCTTAGTGGTCTTTGGAGAAATGACCATGCTATGGCATCAAAGGCTTAGACATATTGGAGAGAAGGGCCTTCAGATACCACATGGAAATGATATGGTAGAAGGTGTGTCTAATAGCTCTCTCGATTTATATTTCTGTCAACATTGTGTATATGGGAAGCAAAATTAGGTGAGTTTTCCTTCTGGTGCTAAGAGGGAGAACAAGATATTAGAGCTTGTGCAGAGTGATGTGTTTGGACCTGTGTCGGTTCCATCACTGAGTAAGTTTGTGTACTATGTTTCATTCATAGATGACTTCTCAATGAATACATGGATATACTTCTTGAGGAAGAAATATGAATTCTTTGACAAATTTAAAGAATTTAAGGCTCTGGTGGAAAACTAGACAGAGAAAAAGATAAAGGTGCTGAGGACAGATAATGGTGGGGAGTTTTGCAAGAGGGAATTTGAAGAGTTCTGTAAGAAGTGTGGTATAGCACGACAGAAGACTACTCCATACACACCACAAAAAAACTGAGTTGTATAAAGAATGAACAGAACGATGATGGAAAAGGCAAGAAGCATGCTCAGTGGTATCGGGTTAGGACAATAATTCTGGGCAGAGGCAGTAGAGACTACATGTTACTTGGTTAATATATCACCTTCATCAGTGTTGGAGGGTAAGACTCCACATGAGGTACGGATTGGTAAGAAATCCTCTCTTTCACATCTGAGGGTATTTGGATGTGATGCATATGTACATGTTCCAAAGGAGAAAAGGACCAAGTTGGATAATAAATCTGAAAGGTGCATCTTTATTGGGTATAAGGATGGTTTAAAGGGTTACAAGTTGTGGGACTCGGAAACAAGGAAGGTTGTGTATAGCTGAGATGTGGTGTTTAGAGAGGTAAAATATGTTGTTAAACATGAATTCCTACCAAAGGAACCTGAGAAGATAGAGTTTGAGCTAGAGGACGAATTAGACTCTATAACAGAAGAAGACTCAGAAGAGGAAGAGCCAAAAAATCCAGCTATGAGAAGATCAGTTCGGGAAAGAAGACAACCAGAAAGGTATAGTCCATATACTTTTTGTTCAAATTTTGCTTTAACTATAACTGATGATGATCCCAGAACCATCAGGGAGGCAATAGATTTAGAGGATGGAAAACTCTGGAAGGAGGCCATGGTTGATGAAATGGCATCCTTGCATAGAAATGAGGCATGGGATTTGGTGGATTTTCTAGCTGGAAGGAAGCCCATTGGGAGAAAATGGGTGTTTAAAAACAAGATGAATGTAGAAGGAAAGGTGGAGAAATACAAGGCTAGGTTGGTAGCAAAAGGTTATTCCCAGGTGTCGAGAATTGATTTTGGTGATATTTTTTCTCCTATTGCCAAAGTTACTTCTATTAGATTAATTTTATCTGTTGCTGCTGCATTTGATTTTGAGGTAGAACAGATGGATGTGAAGACAAATTTTCTTCATGGGGATCTGGAAGAGGATATCTACATGAAATCACCTGAAGGCTTTATGTTGAAGGGGAATAAATAACTGGTATGCAGGTTAAGGAAGTCTCTGTATGGGTTAAAACAGTCACCAAGGACGTGGTATTAGAAATTTGATACCTATATACGGGGACTTGGCTTCACCAGAAGCAAAGAGGATCATTGTGTTTATTTTAAATTAATTGTTGAATGTGTTATTTATTTGGTCTTGTATGTGGATGATATGTTATTGATTGGAAATGACAAATAAATTATCCAAGATTTGAAGACCCAAATGTTCTCCAAATTCGACATAAAGGATCTTGGTGCTGCAAACTATATTTTTGGCATAGAAATTAAGAGAGATAGGGAAAAGAGGAAGCTATGGTTAAACTAGAGGAAGTATGTCGAGACTATATTGTAGAGGTTAAATATGCAGGATAGTAAACCGATGAATGTTCTGATTCCTGTAGGTACAAATTTTTCTACTTAACAGTGTCCCAAGGCACAAAAAGAAGAGGAGGATATGTCCCACGTTTCATATGAAAACACAATGGGTAGCCTAATGTATGCAATGCTCTGTACTAGACCAGACATTTCATGTAGTGGGAGTATTTAGTAGGTCTATATCAAACCCAGAGAAGGAGCATTGGACATCAGTGAAGAGTGTTTTCAGATATTTGCGTGGCACTAGTGATTATGGCTTATACTACTAGGGAAGACCAGGATTGTAAAGAGTGTTGGACATTCGTGGTTTTGTTGATGCAAACTGGGCTGGAGATCTGGACCAAAGAAGATCTACAAGTGGGTATGTGTTTAGCCTATTTGGAGGTGCAGTCAGTTGGATGAGTAAAAAAAAGTCTGTAGTGGCTCTTTTAACTATAGAGGCAAAGTACATAACAGCCACTCATGCAAGCAAAGAAGTAGTTTGGTGCAAGATATTGTGTTCAAGTATGGGGTTGGTGCAACAAGATATAAGGATAGACAGTGATAGCCAATGTAATATCCCAAAATGGAAATCAGCAGATTTTTCTCCACTGAAATATTCCTTTGTCGGAAATATGAACAAGGCTATTTCAGAGATGGAATGAGTGGGAATTTACCGGATATGTCACCTCTAGAAAGAGGATGAGATCCGAAGGCTAGCTGGCCCTTTCTCAGGCTCTGTGTATAGCTATGTAAATATTCCTCCTTGGGAAAACTCAGGAAGCAAGAAGTAAAAACGAATTTCCAGCCATGCATGCAATAAAATACTGAAATGAACTCTTGGATCCCATAAATACAACAATAAAAAATCTAAATCCAAGAATAGAGCTGGAAAAAATAAAACTAGGTGGGCTAAACAAATATCCCACACTAGTGTAGTCAAAACTAGTGAAAAACCCCAAGACTGCAAAATGTCGAGTAGCTTCTCAAGGGACTGCGCAGTATAAGAGAGGTTTTACACATAAAATTATCAGATAACAATATATCTACTCATATATTAATAAAAAAATCTTAAGGAATGAGATCTAGTTTCCTTATACAAAAAGAAAGACAACCTGTTAAGGGTTTCTTGTCAAACACTCTGAATACAAAATGTAATATTCAGAAATTTCTAAATACTCACTGAAAAAAGAAACATGAGAGTGTAAGAGGCTGATAGAAATCTGATCTGATTCAGATCCTTCAAAGGCTTCCTCCCATGAGAGAATGAACCTCTCAATCACAAGGAAAAACCATAAGGAAGCCACCAAACCCTTCAATGAGATTTGGCTCCCAAAATAACGTAGTTCCCAGCTACAACTGCACTAGAAACTATGATAAGTGTGTGGTCTGATACCACTGATCTGAAATCTGCTCTGAGACCCTCCAAACAGATCTCTGGATGAAATGAAATCTCCCTCCAACAAAGATTAACTCAGAAAGTGGGGTTTCAATCCCTTCCACTGTTGCACCTAGCAACACTACACACTATCTGCTACAGAAATTGTGCTGATGTAGATGCTAAAGCTTGGCCTAAAAACCTAATGTGGAATGATTAATTCAAGCTCTCCCAATGAGGCTCCTCAAAGGAAGAGGTGGGATTCCCGCTCAGGAACACCCAAGTGCTAAACAAGACGGCTACTCTGCTAAACAGCAAGAGTAAGAAAATGTCTAGAGAGACATTAATAATGATCTAAAGCATGAATAAAAATGCTCCCATCCTCTTCCTCATATATAATACGAGTTTCATTCTCCTTGGGCCCACCCAATTAGGTCTCCTCTATCCAAAAGATGCACTTCCCTCCAAAATTGCATTATTCTTCCTAGGGTTTCTTCTCCTCCAAGACTACGCAGTTGACCAAGTCAAAGCAGCTGTATTTTATCCTTGTTCACACATAGAGGTGTTTTATTGAGCTTGAAATAATGTCTCCTTTCAAAATTGGAGTGTTTTTATCCTCCTTAGGAGACTTATGGGCTTTTCTACCGATTTATTTTCCAACTATAGCTGCTACTAACTCTAATGTTCCATTTAGCTTGGGAGCTAAAGATTTGGAACATTTCAGTCCTCCCCTCCAAAATATTTGCTTGTCCTCAAGAAAATGCATAAGGAGAGCGAAATATCTCCCCTCCTCCTCATGTGGCCTCCATCGATAGCCTCCATCATTGCATCAAGAGAATCTGCAAATAAACTGTCATCCAATGCTCCTCCCCAAGTGTGCATAACCAAAGTGTCTGCATCAATCAAAGGCGGAAAGTGTGAATGGAAACATGTTGTATGTCTCATGGCCTCCACAAAGTAGGAGTGATGATCAAAATGGTGAATGATTTCCTCCCTCATCCATGCAATCATCCAAATTAAGTGAGTCACCATCCAACATGGTAACTCCTGAAAAGTCTCTTCCACCTTGTGCTCCTAAAATGAAGGTGGGATGATTAAGTGAACATGATAGGAAAGAGGGCCTATCCCACGCTTTCCTCCTCTCCACTCATGATAAGTGTAGAGGGTATGCTGATATTGGGCTGAAACATGATTTCCCTCCAATGGCAAGAAGAATATTAAGCCTCCAAAGATTCTTCCTCCAAGATCATGAGTCATGCCAACCCAAACTATTCCATTCAAGATGAATGGCACATCATCACCACATGGCATCCAAATCAGAAAATGGCTGAAATTTATGTGCAAATTTGGATGATACATATGGTCTCTCTGGTGGATACAGTGCAGTTCCCCCAACTGCTGCTTGAGAATGTCATATGGCAAGTGTTCCTGCAACAAATTACAAGCTGAATATGTATGTCCTCCCAACATGGGAAAGTAAGCATTAATGTCTATCAGCTGTACATAGATAGAATAACAATACACTTTCCCAAATTCATGTATAGATGGGCTATTATCATCATAAACATTGGCCCTAAAGTGACCACGAAACCCAAAAATACTCTTTCTCTTTTGAGGAGTAATGCATTGTTCAAACATGGTGAGAAAGTACAAATACTAAATAGAGTAATCAACAAGTACAGAAATGTATTCTCTACCATACATAGTGAGTGGGTTGAAAGTGAGATCCTCCAATGAGAATCTACTCATAGAAATCTGCAAGAAGAAGGAATACCTCCCCCCTTTGGAATATCTCATCCATAAGATCATGCTCCTATGTGACAGCGCTGTGGGCCTATGTGATAAGGCTCCATGACACCTCTCTTTGAAATTCCATATGCCAAAGTCATCCACCATCATGCTGCTATGTGAGAAGATCTTCCTCCAACATGGAAGTCTCTCATAATCCTCCAATACTGAAGGGTAGCCTCCTTGCACCATGAATGTGTCTTTCTTCTCTTCAGAAATATCATGAAAAGTATGGGAAGAATTTTGCCCATACTCTCCCAAGTGAAACCATAGCAACAACAACTTTTGTTGCTGCTTCATCTCTCCCTCATACAAGCTTCCTTTGAACCAAAATACAGCAACAATACATGGAAGCAAAATACAATAAGAGAAAGTTGTCAAATGACAACTGGAGAGTGAATCTGGGTCCCTCTCATGGAACTAGCACAGTGCCTCCTTGGCTTGCATCAAAACAAGAAATAACAAGTGCTTTTCCAACCACTTGTTTGCTGCCATATTCATCTCATAAGATGAGAACATGAAGTTACAATGTGGTGTCATTGGTGCACACCAAGAGACATATGGCTTCGCCCATAGCTCATCAAAAAGATAGCCAAAATAAATGCTACAAGTAGCTGCAAGTACATCACCATATGACATGCAAGAAGAAGTAACTCTTCTTGATACACCATGTTGCTCAAATAATGAAAAGAAGTACAATACAAAATGTGAAATTATACCTCCCCCATCATGTACTTGAGGTCTTGAGCTGAAATGGCTCAACTGAAAATTCTCCCTCACCCTTAATGAGTAGGAAGGTGGTTGTGACATCCTCTCTATCACCATCCGAGCTATGCATCTCTCCATATGCTGATATATGTCATGCTGGATTCCCTCCCAAGTGAAATCCTCCATCAACTGGAAATATGCATCAAGGTGCATAGAAGAGAAGTCCTCATGTGCTGCATGTAAAAACTTCTCCTTGAGACTAGAAGATCTAGTCAAGAAGATCCTGCCATAGGAATAGATGACCACATCATCCACCATGTATTTTTCACCTCCCTCCTAGTCATCAAGAATTATGCATGCACCAAGATCCTTGGAGTACTCTACAAAAAGCTGAGACCTCCAATAAGGATCAATCCTCCTCAGTAACAGCGTTGGTGATCTGGCATGTGAAGCTCCACTCATGATGCTGCCTGCTACTTTGACATCCCCCTTGCCAAAGCTCCCCTCATAACTCTTCACCTCTCCAAAATACAAGAGTGGTGAACCTAAAGACAAGACATCTCTCATCAAATGAAGATCAGGTGGCCTCCCAGCTGGAATGCCTCCATATAGTGAGAAATCAATGTCAAGAGTAGACTCTATAGATGATTAGGTAACCTTGCCCTTGCCCTCACTGCTCAAATCAACCTGCCTCTTCCTTGCATTAGCTTTCTAAAATAGAGAAGGGTGTATGCCTCTCATCAAATGATGCTGCTCTTCCTCCATTCCTCCTCCTTCTAGCTGCAATGCTACACAATCATGTTGTTCACTGATTGTGCCCGGACCTCTATGTATGAGATCCTAGGGACTTCCTTGCAAATAAAAAAGAATCCCTCTTGTGGGAGAATGTGATCCTCCCTCCTCTGCATGAGGTACTGGATGTGCTCTAGATATGATAGTGTTGTTGTCCTCTTCTTCAGTAATATGTGTGGGCAACCTTTGTGAAAAAGAGACCCCAATGTCCTCCTGTTCAAGGATATGAACTGAAGGTCTTGCCTCCAACAATGTGAAATTCAATATGTCATCTCCATTCCTCCATCCAAAGATAGATATGGGCTCTTAACTGCGTTGTGCACTATGGTGTGCAGCTGCATGCTTCTCCTCATCATGTGCAAATCTAGATTCTGCTCTAGATTCATTCTCCATTGGAGATCCCATCTCCAATATTGTGTTCTTAAGCTCTCCTTGAAAGCTCTGTATAAATTGTGGAAGAAGCTTTGTCAGCTTATCTTCCCTTCCTTCTACACATGCTAAAGCTTTCTGGTTTCTGTCCACCTCTTCTTTCTCTGAAATGAAATGGCTTGAGATCTCATTGCAACCTCTTCTTCTTTGAGACCCCTTTGGAATCTCAATGCATTTTCCCTCTTTTTCTCGAGATCCGAAGATGGATGAGAGTAAAATCATATTCTTCATCCTTGATCCCTCTGCTTCTAAATTTCAAAATTCACAGGCTGAGCCAAGTTCAAAGCTTCGATACCGCTGTAATATCCCAAAATGGAAATCAACAGATTTTTCTCCACTGAAATGTTCCTTTGTCGGAAATATGAACAAGGCTATTTTAGAGATGGAATGAGTGGGAATTTACCAAATATGTCACCTCTAGAAAGAGGATGAGATTCGGAGGCTAGCTGGCCCCTTCTTAGGCTCTGTGTATAGCTATGTAAATATTCCTCCTTGGGAAAACTCAGGAAGCAAGAAGTAAAAACGAATTTCCAGCCATGCATGCAATAAAATACTGAAATGAACTCTTGGATCCCATTGATACAACAATAAAAAATCTAAATCCAAGAATAGAGCTGAAAGAAATAAAACTAGGTGGGCTAAACAGATCTCCCACACTAGTGTAGTCAAAACTAGTGAAAAACCCCAAGTGTTGGGTATGTGTTATATTCTTTCCACGACTAAGCGATAGCCCTCCCTTTTGCGCTGGGTGCAACGGGGGGGTCACAGGGCAGCGCCCCGGTGAAAATTTGTGGTCCTTAATTTCCGGTGGGTAGTCCACGTCCATGGTTTTGTGCATGGTTTTGCACATGGTATTGGGGTACGATGGTTTTCGGCCCCTGGTATTTTTGTAGATCTGGTCAAGGGAACTATGGTTATGTTCTAATCCAGGGTTAATGGATTGGGGTTTATGTATGCTTCGTCATATATATATATGTGTTGTAACACTAAAAGGAATATAATGAAAAATCAAGCTAGTCGTCCCGATTTGGGATCCAGGGGAAAGTCTCTGTGTTTATCTATTTTATGTTTTATGCTCTCACTATTGTTTATCTTTTGTTATAATATTTGGGAGTAGATAATTTCTGTTCAGGGTTAAAACCTACACCAAGACTACAAAATGTCGGAGTAGCTACTCAAGGGACTGCGTAGTCTAAGAGAGGGTTTACACATAAAATGATCAGAGAACAATAGATCTACTCATATATTAATGAGAAATGCTCAAGGAATGAGATCTAGTCTCCTTATACAAAAAGCAAGATAACCCAGCAAGGGTTTCTTGTCAAACACTCTGAATACAAAATGTAATATTCAGCAATTTCTAAATACTCATTGCAAAAAGAAGAATGAGAGTGTAAGAGGCTGATATAAATCTGATATGATACAGATCCTTCAAAGGATTCCTCCCATGAGAGAATGAACCTCTCAATCACAAGGAAAAACCACAAGGAAGCCACCAAACCCTGCAATGAAATCTGCCTCCCAAAATAATGCAGTTCCTAGCTACAACTGTGCTGGAAACTCTGAGAAGTGTGTGATATGATACCACTAATCTGAAATCTGCTCCGAGACCCCCCAAATAGATCTTTGGATGAAATGAAATCTCCCTCCAACAAATATTAGCTCAGAAAGTGGGGTTTCAATCCCTTTCACTGCTGCACCCAGCAACACTGCACACTATCTGTTGTAGAAACTGCGCTGATGTAGATGGCTAAAGCTTTGCCTAAAAACCTAATGTGGAATGATGAATTCAAGCTCTCCCAATGAGGCTAATCAAAGGAAGAGGTGGGATTCCCGCTTGGGAACACCCAAGTGCTAAACAGCAAGAGAAAGAAAATGTCTAGAGAGACATGAATAATGATCTAAAGCATGAAGAACAATGCTCTCATCCTCTTCCTCATATAGAATATGAGTTTGATTCTTCTTGGGCCCACCCAATTAGGTCTCCTCTATCCAAAAGATGCACTTCCCTCCAAAATTACATTATTCTTCCTAGGGTTTCTTCTCCTCCAAGATTGCGCAGTTGACCAAGTAAAAGAAGCTGCATTTTATCCTTGTTCACACATAGAGGCATTTTATTGAGCTTGAAATAATGTCTCCTTTCACACTTGGAGTGTTTTTATCCTCTTTAGGAGACTTACGGGCTTTTCTACCCATTTATTTGCCGACTATAGCTGCTGCTAACTCTAATGTTCCATTTAGCTTGGAAGCTAAAGATATGGAACATTACAGCCAAAGTGCAATTTTATTGGCTAAAAACCCTACTTATCATTCAAAGAAAAAGAACATTGATGTTCAATATCACTTCATGAGAGATATGGTAGAGGCTAAAAGGGTGTTGCTGGTAAAGGTGGACACCTTGAAGAATGTTGCAGATGCATTGACGAAGTCTGTGAGCACTCAAAATTTCTCTTGGTGTAGAGAAACAATGGGTGTTGGAGAGCTGGGATAATGACTAAGCTCCCTTGTGGCCCCTTGTGGAAAGAAAACAACAAGTGGGAGAATTTTGGGTATGTGTTATATTCTTTCCACAACTAGTCATGCGCGGGGGGGTCACAGGGGGGAAAAAAACCACCCTTGTACGTTGCGTCGGGCGGGGGGGGGGGGTTGCCACCCCCCCTCGTTTGGGGGTTTGCGCCGCCTCAAAAAAATTTGGACCTTATTTTTTCGTAGGCTCACCCACCCATGGTTTTGTGCATGGGTTTGCACATGGTTTTGGTGCATGATGGTTTTCAGCCACTGGTATTTTGTAGATCCAGTCAAGGGAACTACAGTTATGCTCTAATCCAGTGTTAATGGATTGTGGTTTATGTATGCTTCAGCATGTATATATATATGTGTTGTAACATTAAAAGGAATGAATGAAAAATCAAGTGGGTCGTCCCGATTTGGGATCTAGGGGAAAATCTCTGTGTTTATCTGTTTTATGTTTTATGCTCTCGTTATTGTTTATTTTCTGTTTTTTTTTAAGTTTCATTTGCAGATAATTTCTATACAGGGTTAAAACCTACATAACCTGTATAGTGGTTGCTCCACATGCACACCCTGCTAATCGATGATCTACCCTAGATATTGGACCCGAGTCATGTGAAAGGTGCATTTATCGAAATTGGCACACAAGTTGTGTTGCCATAGTGTTTGGAGGAGCTGTCGAATGTGGTGGAAGTGCTCTTGAAAACTATGGTCGAAGATAAGCATGTAATACAAATACACCACCATGAATGAGTTGGTGAAAGATCAAAATATTTATTCCATCAACATCATGAAGGTTGAATGGGCATTCGTCAACCTGAAATGCATGACCAACCATTAAAACATTTCCTCCTTGGATTTGAAGGCAATATTCCACACATCGGAATGTTCGATTAGTACATGGTGATAAAAAGAGTTAAACTCAATCTTGCTAAAATATTTGTCCCCCTTGTGTTGGTCTAGCAGGTTATCAATCAGTGGAATTAGATACCTATTCCAAACAATTATCTTGTTCAGCCCACAATAGTCAATACAGATTCTCCAGGTCTCATCCTTATTTTGTACTAACATGATCAGGCTCCTAGGGGGAGATGGATTTGGCATAATGTTCCCTCTCTGAAGCATCTCCTAAATCTACCTCTTGATCTAATCATTTTACATAATATAAGGTCGATATATTGGTCCATTTGGTAGTGGCGCGCTCAGGGTCAGATCGATGGAGTGATTGACCTGACAATGTAGAGGTACCCAAGCGGGAAAGGTGAAGATGTCCATGTACTCCTCCATGACCTTGTCCATATGTTTTCATCATTCGAAGGAGCGTTATCTCGATGCCATGGCCAAAATATTATTTTTTCCCTAAGGGTGAATCCTAAGGAAAAAAAAAATTCCTTGTATGGGAAATGATCTTACTACATTGATTTGCAATGATCAGAGAGATGGCGGTAGGTAGTTCTATCTCTGGTATCTTGTAAAAATTATTTCCAATAGTAATAATAATTGTACGAGGCCTATATTCATACAAAACATGTCACCCAAAAAATTATGGTTTGCCTAATAATAACCACAAACTTCGTGAGGAGAAGCATCACACATTACCTCACCTGTGAAGGGCTTGATGTTGTAGGGGAGGCGACACTGCTCACTGACATAGAAGTCTCGTCCTTAGTGAAGCCACCTAATGGTGTACGACTACAAGTGTGTTGTAGTTGATAAGCCTAGCCGCTCCACAACCTTTGCTTAAATGAGGTTCTTTATGCTCCTGTTGTCAACAATGAACTGGAGTAGAGAACACTTCACCCACATCTGTGAGTTTAAGAGGAACTCCCCATCCTCTGCATATTTGAGCTCATTCTTCTAGATATTTGTGGTGTTAATTATGGCACTAGGATCCACATCAATAATATTCTTCCATTTTTAATTCCCCTAATTGGCTCCTAACTCACATTTGGAGCATGGATCCGACAGAGGCCTTCATCTTGGCCACTAGTGACTGATTAGATAACCACTCACTTGTGTTGTGAGTGGAGCTCTTATGGAACTCACACCACTTTCATGTTTCCTTCTTATTCTTCATGGTGTTTTTATTTTCTGGTGGCTTCGATGGGTTTTCCTAGGTTGCCCTACCTTGGATTTCTCCTTTATTATGCGATTTGGGGGCGCCTTTCCCTTTATTCATATTGACATATCCAAATTCCTGCTTCTTCTGTTTAAACTTTTTCTTGATCTTGAAATCATATTGATAGGCGACACCGAGAGAGATGTCTAGTAACTCCATTTCCTCATGGATGTACTTAAGCATACAACCACGGCACTTGAGTACAAAATTTCATTCGAAATCCTTGATGCACAACTTCGTGCCAAGGGAATCAAAACCATTTGTGAATTTTTTTCCCATTTTGGTCCCTTCCATGCCGCAACGTGGTGTGCTTTATGTTTTTATATTCATAGCTACTGACAGGGTAATATTGTTAATTGGTAGCATCTCATAAATAATTCCAAGTGGGTGTGATTGATAATATTGAGGGTTCCCCCTCGTCCTTTTGCCCACAATAGGTTTCACACTAGTCCTTGACATGGGGGGCAACTTTCAGGAGTGCAAAAGTAATATTTTCTCGGTCGGAAAGGTCATGAAATGAAAAATATCCTTCCAACATATTTAACAATTTATCTAAAACATCCACATATATCTGGCCTTCAAATATAAGAAAGCCAAATTTAACCTGTACCTTAAAAGGAGTGGAGCCTCCATAGTGGCTTCCAGATGAAGATGCATCACCTTTGGGTAATCGTCGAAGAATATGGGAAACATTATCCATCATCGCGTTGCTCTGTTTCCCAATGGCCTACTTGAGAAATATTTTGAAAGGATATTCTACTCCCTTGTCTTTCTTTTGTTTCGCCAGAGGAGGCGGTCAGGGTTTGCGAGGCTGATATTCCGAAGGTTCAACCAAATCAAGCCCTAACTCCTTATACCCCGACTCGAACATTCAAATAAAAATTGAGAAATATCATATCGCTTTGATACCAATGATCCAAACTTATGAAATAACGCAATAGAATAAATATATAAATATAAATAGAGAAATGTAGTAAAAATAAAACTTCATTCATTAATATCAAATAACCTATCTTTTTTACATACAGAATGGAAATAAACTACCCCGGGTGATGATAATGTATCATTGAGAAGAGATGTTACAGCTACATGCCTATGAAATGTGTTACAATGAGGTTCAAGGGAATTTTTCCTAATGAAAAACAAGGGAAAACACTAAAAAATAAAAACCCTAACTCCAGGATATGGAACACTAATATTTTGTGGGCCTCGTTGGGGTTAGTTTGACAGCCAACTTCCTGGCGTCGTAACTTGGTAGTATTATCTTTGTTTGGCATGCACAATACCTTTTCAAAAATATCTCTCTGAGTAATACATGATTTTCCGAATTCCTCTGCCTGTGGCTATGCTCCTACTGTAGAATTCTAAAAAACATCGTTTAGGGGGTCAATACTATGCCGGAATTTGAGGACATGAAAAATTGCTAAAAATAGTAAAAAAGGAAACTGATGAAACCATCAGGGGTTCTAGGTGTTAAAGGCAGGTGGCCACCAGTATCCACCTGGATCATTACTCCCCCCTTATGAAGAAATGGTCCCTATTGCGTGCAGAGTCTCCATGAGGTGAGGAAATTTATGCTGAACAATAGTCCCTCGTGAAATACTTTCCCTAATGAAGGAGTTAGCCTCCTTTGACAAATCGATATAGCTAGATCCTTTGTTGGAGAGTGTTATTGATCTCTGTGTCAGTGACTTGATTAGATGTGGCATGTTCCATGCATTCATGGATTAACTCCATGGGTGTGTCTTTCTCTGCAATGTCGGATGTGTCCAATAATGGTGGAAAGTATGGCCAGAGGTGGTCCACATTGAAAACTGGGTGTAGACCAAGGAATGGTGGAATGTTGAGCTCGAAGGCGTTGTATCCTACAACCTTGGTGATGGTGTATGGACTATATTAGAGTAGGTTAATCTTGCAGCGAGGTCCAACGAGGCAATCCTTCTACAAACATAGCCAAACTTCATCGCCCACCTGGAACTTTTGCGACACCTGGTGCATATCATGTTGGTGCTTGTACTTAGCATTGGCGCTATCCAATATGTCATGGACCTATAGGCTGATGTGATTAATGCGCTCGATGAAGCTATTTTCCCTGTAAGCTTCCAATTGGACATGAACCGAATCTACTTGAAAAGATACAAATGGTATGGCCACATCAATAGGTTATAGTGGTTGGAATCCCAATCCCACCTAAAAATGGGCGTTGTGAGTTGAGCTATGCAGAGCTCGGTTGTATCTATGATGGAAATAGGGAATGCATTAATCCCATGTGCGAGGATGCTTTTCATTGTACATGTGTAGAATTTTCACAATCATCTTGTTGACGACCTTTGTTTGGCCATCAATTTGGGGATGGAAAGTCATCAACTTAGTGAGATTCGTATCCAACATCAATCAGATACTTGAAAAAAAATTACTTAGGAACCTGGTGTCCCAATATAATATAATGGACCTTGGGATATTATATTTCACCCACACGCATTCAAAGAATATCTTAGCAGTGGCTTATGCTACGATACTCTTGTTGTAGGCTGCAAGAATGGCCATATTAGAGAATATGTTGATGACCATGAAAACAAAAACATTTCCATATTTAGTAGAAGGAAGGATTGTTGGCTTGAGGGGTCCTGACCCAAGTTTGGAGTTGAGGTTAACCAACAAAACCCTCTTACTACTATCCATTTCAGCACTAACCTGCTTGCGCAAGTCAGAGTCTCACCCAAAGCAATACGGCTAGGTGTTGGAACTAGGTTTCCACACCCTAAGAGAGAATTAAAAGATGTGCATGCCTCTAGATCTAAAAAAACCATGAACATACCTCTGCAACAAAATCCCTAACAAGAAAACCCTACACAGACAGATTTAGGTAATTTATACAAAATACCTTGAACGCATGCTAAAACAAAGTCTGAAATCCATGTAATAAACCTTAACACATATCATTAGAGCCCAACGGTACTAGATCCATTTAATAATCATTCATCTAAAGCCAAAAAACATTCTGCAATCGATTTGAATACAGATAAAATAGTAATTAGAAACAACATGCAAACACGATCATAAAGAAAATAACATATGCATTTCTTACTCAGATATCATCCAAAACACTTCTTCATTCATTAACAGTTAAGATCTTCCTTACAAAACCTTCAGTTCACCTATGTACACAGTCAATAGGGTTTGCACACAACAACACTAAGGTCTTCGTGCACACAGCCAACAAGAGCCTTTTAACCCAAAAAATTTTGATAGAATATCAAAATACAGTCAGATATCTATCATCAATAACATTACTGTCCTCTATTGACTCGATCTAGAAACCTATTTATACTTTCAACCTGTGCTCATCTAAGGTCCGAAAACTATGGTTTATGGCCCCTAGTTCTACCCTTTGACCCATTACAACTCATGAGGGGCTTTAACCCACCAAAAACCCATTGAATTGTGCTCCACATGACTAAACTTACAAAATATTTACAAAATATATAAAAAAAGGTATCAAATTTTGGTCCTAGGGGACCCTCCTCCAATAGGTCCCCAACACAATCTTGTGAGTCGTCCGAAGTCACAATGACACTAGGTTCTTCATCTTGTTTTGAAGCTCTTCAATGGCAGAAACAAAGGGCACTAGGATGCCTACATTCTAATCTAATATGCTCTGAATGGTATCTATAATCTTATGTGATTTTAGCCCTTCGGTGGCTAGGTTGATACTTTGCAAGGTCTGATTGAGGTTCTTAACTACTTCATCTAGGTCTTGAGACAGCTACATTACCTCATCCTCCCACGGATTCATATGGTAAGTTACAATTTTCTTCTTCATGTGGAGCTCCACAACCTCATTTCATAGAACCTGGCTGGCTGTAGGTGGGCCATGCATTGGGTAGGAATGATAGTAGGCAAGGCCTCCTGCAGGTCATCGAACACTAGTTCCTTGGCACGTAGATCCTGATTGATCTTCTTGAGGTGTGGGATTTTTTACACAGAAGTCCACAATCCCATGGTTGTCTCAACCATCGTAGAGCCCTTGTTGACATTAGCTTAAATGCTCTCAGACTCTTCTTTCACCAAGACTGACCATTGCGCACACACTTTTGGGGGAGTCTTGGGATGCAGCTTAGCTTACAATGCTATAATCTGCTGCTCAAACTCGACTTTTACTATCTATATTTATGTCTGGGAATATTTTAATGTGACAACCAAGCTTTCAATCTTAACTTGTGGTGCGATGGATGGTGGGATGAACACTTTAGGAAGATCACTGCATTGTCTGTCAATTAAATTTTCCAATTCTGCACATTGAGGCACAACTGCCTACTGTGTTGTTTGTGCCTCGAGTGACTGTTCTATTTTTTACACAGCTGTCTATTGTGATTCTCGCAACTTTTTCTGCATGCACGCCTCCCCTCACTGCATCTCATCGGAGATAATTGTTTGGATAGTGTGTACCTTTCCCCTTGTTAGTTTTGACATATCAATTTCGACCTCTAGGTAGGTTTGCACCTACGAACGTAGCTCTAGCTACTCTACTGTCATTGCTATGCCCAAGAAGGGAAAATTATTCTATCTAATGTTGTGGTGATCATCGCTGTTGGCAGACTCGCTTGGATCAACCTTGCTTGATCCATGCTTGCTTGCACGTTGTTTGCCTTCATCTGCAAGACCTGTAATCCAGATTTTAAGGCCTCCATTGTAGTCTTGTACGTCTCCTCCATGGAAGTCTATCTATCTTACGAAACTGAAGTGACTGCATCCGAGATTTTATCTAGGTCCTCTTCTTTCAGAGTGACCTACTCAATTCCTCCAATCTTGGATCTCTTTTGCTTCTTTCGCGGGCCCTTTGAAGCTTCTGTGCCATGCTTGGGGCCACTCAGAGATTTGGCACCATCACCATCTAATCCATCTAGGCCGCCAGGGTCCACATTAGCCTCACCTACCTAATCATGCTCTATATCCTTATTCGCATAAGGTTCCTTCTCACCGTCCTTCTACACGCTTGTTTCCGCATCTTTGTCAGTGCGTGGTTCAACCCCTTTATATTTTTGTTCTGGAGCCATTTCTTTCCCTGAGGTGGAGGCTATAACGGGCTGAGTGGAGCTGAGCCCCACTTTCCATGCTACTGGCCAGGTCACAATGACCTCGTCAACCTCTACCTCTATTACCATTAATGTAAGTTATACCATACTGGGTCACAAAAGCCCCGATCTGCAAATGGTGCATTGTGATCTGAAAATTCGATGCCTTTATATTTTTCATAAATTGCTGGTGATAACCTTAGGCATGAGTGGATTGCAGTAGCCAATGCGACTTCAAAGTACCCAGAATATATTGTTTTATTTCACGCACTTGGGATCAGGGGAATCCCACAGGTTGGCATAACACGCCCCCTTGCCTATTCCTGATTCCAACTCTGGGAGGACTACATCTGTCGGAGTCTCCCATGCTATCATTGCAATGAGTAATAATAGCCAAGAGTAGCAAACTAGCTTCCCCTACTTCTGCACCTTGCGCACAGTCTCCAAAAATTCTTTACAGAGGTATTGGGACAAGCTGTAACTAACCCCCTTCTCACATTGTACTTCCAGTGCAATTACATGCACAGGGATAGCCTTTGGTCAATAATTTCTCATCAATTTGTAGCCTAGGACTAAGTTTTGAGGTGCACTCCCTGGTCAGCGATGGTTTAAACCACGAATTCCATTTTGTCCCGCTCAACCTTGTAATCCTTCTTTAATTTTTCCATGACCTTGAGCTCGGTGCTTTTGCCAAATCCTGTCATTGGATGAGGTCCCTTCTTGGGCAAGTTAGTGATCTAGTGGATCAAAGCATCCTCAATTAGAATGTGGCCCTGGATCCACAAACATCCTTCATGAAATAATGCCAGAAACTGGTGCACATAGATAGTAGTGATTGGATATCTCCCAAAATATGGGATCCATAACATATTTAGGATCTAGTGTTTCCTAGCCAACGTACCCACGACATTGGCTCAACCTTTTCTACATCATTGTAGAGTACCCTCTACAAATAGTACTCTGGTTCTAGCTCCAGGAATTTTTCTTCGTTCACCAAGTCGTGATAATCAAAATTAACGCTTGGTATCTTTCCAAACACATCTTCACTAAGAGGAACCGCCTGTGGGACCAGAGGCGTCTGAAGGTAGTCCCTCACTCTTTCTACATTTGTTGGGGCGTGCACAGAGGGTCTACGCGACTTGACATATGGAGACCACCATGATATGGGCTTGACGTACAAAACCTCTTTAGTGGAGCTCATTGGTCTCTTTGACGGGTCACTGATAGGCAATCTATCCTTAGTAGCTAGACTTGGGGATGTCAGATTCCTTGGGGAGGTTCATGGCTTCGAGGTGGATCACCTTGATATTTTTTCTTTTCCTTTAGATGACATGGACATGACTTCTTCAACCTCAGGGATCACTTCGTGGACATCGTTTGATCCCTTCTTAGTAGATGCTGTGAGAGGAACAAAGTGCTCCTGAGTAGGTGCACTCTCCAGATTGGTGGCCGTCATTCTTGGACAGAAGATAAATTCGGTATTTCTTACGTCAGATGGGGTCTCTTGGCCAAACATAGAGTACTTATAGGCATATTTATAGCACAATGATGGATAAGCTCAGGGTGCAATGTATTCATAAATAAAACAAACCAATTGTGACTTGTGCACTTCCTTTTATAAGCAATCCAAGGTAAAAACAATCGGATCTCAATTAAATGCAACTTACCTCTGTAAAAATAATCAAAAACCTCGTAATATCGCCTCATTAAATGCATAAAACCCACTCTATCCAATGGTAAAATTTGTTTTTCACCCAGTTTCACTGTTCCAATGGCAAGTTTATTTTCCTGCAAATCACCATTGTGCTCCCATCGCACCTGTCTACACCTTTCCTCTATGCCACACACAAACCCTTTTATTCTTATGCTCCAGCCATATAGTCATTTTTTCGGCATCGAATTATCCATATATGGCTTCAAACGAATTCCATTGAAATATCCAGCAAGATTATTACCGCAACATGGCCAAGCGCACCGAACCTCCATTAGTGATTTCCTTCACAATGTATGGCCCCAGCCAATGTTTCTTTAACTTCCTTGGGTGGCGCACAAAATGACTATCGTATAACAAGACCAAGTCTTCCTCCTTGAAATTTTTTTGTCTAATGTGCCTATCGTGCCAGGCCTTTTCGCATGCCTTCTACACTTGCTGATGGAAGTTAGTGATGAAGCGATCCTCTTCTAAGGCAACCAATTACGCCAAGCATTCCTCCATGATATCAGGCTCAGCTGTATTGGTGAAAGGTGTAATGCACATATTTGGGAAAACATACTCCATTGGCATGATCACTTCTTTCCCATAGACCATTTTGAAAGGTGCTTTCACAGTCAACTTCTTGCATGTGGTCGCGTAAGCCCATAACATAGAAGGGATGCACATGTCCCAGTATTTCTGATTGGCATTACAGATATTTTTGAGTGCATTATCCAATATTTTGTACTCTTCTGGTGATGGATCTGGAATTCCTTTGTCAGAGCTTCAATGGTTTCATTAACTAAGTGCATACCTCTATCACTCATCAGTATCTTCAGGCATCCGAATATGGTCAAAATATGTTCAAAAATGAAGTGCACAGCAGTATCTGCAGTACATTCCTTAACTTCCTTAGCTTCTTCCCACTTGGTTACATAATCAGTGGCAGTGATGATATAGCGCGCTCCAGTCTTCTTCCCTAGAGGATTAATCGGTCCAACAAAATCTATAACCCATTTATCAAAGGCTTGCAGGGCCATTTGTGGTTACAGGGGAATTTCATCTCTACGCGAGGGCTTCCCTATTCTCTGACATTTATCACAGGCCTGACAGTATGCATGTGCATCACTGTGTAGTGTGGGCCACCATAATCCAAATCGCAACACCTTCTCCGCAGTGACTTTCCAAACAAAGTGACCTCCTCCTACACCTCCATGAGCCTCAAGCAAGATATAATGCCTCTCATGTTCCAACACATATCTTCTCAATATTTCATCTGCCCCCTATTGGACATTGGGTTCAATGCTCCCTGTGTGTTTTGCGACATGGACTATCCACCTCTTGTGGATCCTAACTCTGGCGATTGTAGCAGAGATTGATGCCTGCGGGTTTTGGTCTAACGACAATCATGATCCCAACAATTGGTATTAGAGTGACAAATCTTGAGTTTGAAACTCACCTGGCTTGCGTTGGGGAGGAGATTGTTGGGCATTGGGCTCAACACTCCTCGTGTGTTTCATGACATGGACTAACCACCTCTCGTGGATCTGAAATCTAGCGATTGTAGAGAAGACTAACGCCTATGGGTTTTTGTCTGACGACAATCGTGATTCCAACAACACCAACTTATACAAATGACCCACAATCAAGGTGAAATAAGCTACACGCACAACCAAATCCTTCTTTTGTTGTACCAAATATTTAGCAGGCACGCTTCCAGTAGTCAGGATGTGAATAATACCAACAAAGTGTTCATCAACTACGTTAATAGTGAAGAGATGCACATCAGGTAACCCCTCCTCCAGATTGGTTGTTCTTCCCCATTTTCGATCTATAATAGATGATTAGGTCCAACATTTAGTCTGCCAGGATTCACCATGATTTCAAAGTCATAATCCTGAAATAGCAACAAATATCTTCAAATATTCCCCCCCCCAACACAGGTTTATTTACTAGGTATTTCAAAGAAAAATGGTCTGTGAACATTTTGAAGTGCCCTCCTAGCAGATAGTGGCTGTATTTTTGAAGAGAATATACCATGGCCAATACTTCCCTTTCTGTTGTTGAGTAATTTCATTCTATGTTGGAGAGCTTCATACTATCAAAATAAACTGGGTGATCAATATCTCCTTCTCTTGGCTCCGCTAGAATAGCCCCAAGTGCTATACCATATGCATCCACATGTACATGAAAAACCTAGACCAGTTTGGGAATATCAAGATAGGTTCGGTGACCATCTTCTCCTTCAACATCTCAAAGCTCTTTTGACATTCCTCATCCTAGAAAAATGACACATCCTTCTTTAGTAAATTCTTCTTTGACGCAATGATCATAGGATATCCCTTAATGAATTTCCTATAATATCTGGTGTGTCCAAGGATGGAGCACAACTGTTTCTCATTAGTGGTAATTTCTAGGTTGATGATAACTTCTATCTTGGTTGTGTCTACCATGAATTCTTTCTGGCATACTATATACTCTAACAAAATTCCAAAAGGCACGCAGAATATACATTTCTTCAGGTTAAGGGAAATCTGGTGCTTCCTACAAGTTTCAAGCATCATACACATGTTTTACATGTGTTTCTTTACTAGTCTAACCACTATCTAGTCATCAAAATATACTTCCAGTAATTTATGCATGAATTCTTTGAATACATTCACGACCATGCGTGAGAAGATCGCAGGTGAATTTTTCAATCCGAAAGGCATGATAGTGTACTGGAAAGACCCCCACTCTATTGCAAAGTGGTTTTGCTGTGGTCTTCAGGCACAATTCTGATATGATGATACCAAAAAAATCCATCAGTAAATGAATAAGCTTCTTGTCCTCCCACATTATCCAAGATTTCATCAGAAAACGAAGTAGGGAAGGGGTCATGCACACAAGCATCATTCAGCTTGCACATATCTACACAAATCCTTACCTCTCCTTTGGTCTTGTTCTCCTAAACCACCATTGGGCTTACCCAATCAGACTGTTCTACAAGCTAACCACCATATTTTCTAATTCCTCTTTTACTTTTTGCTTGTATCTAGGATTCAATCAGTATAGTCGTTGCTTAACAGGGCTCACATCTGGTTTAAACGTGATATTCATAACACCTATGCCCCTACAATTCCCTTGAGTTGAGAGAATTTTGTAGGAAATATATCCTTATACTCTTTCAATAGCTTCGCAATCTTCCCTACTATATCATCATCCTAGTAATCCCCAATTTTGCCCAACTTGGGTTGCTCTTATGTTGCAATGTTGACTTCCTTTAACTTCAACGGTTTAGTTACATCAGCCATTCCCAATGAGGACCCTGCAACTGCGTGCTCTCCTTCAGATTCAAGAATGTTAACAACTCTTGGATCATCTTCATTATCCTCTATTGACAAGTTCCTGCAGTTGACAATGTCTTGCATTTGCATATCCCCTGCTAGTGCAACACATTCCCTTCGGGGTCAGGATTCATCAAAGACAAGAGCATCTATGTCTTGCAAGGTTTCATTCAATTTTTTCAATCCCCCAACCAAGCCAAAGGTTGATAGTAAATCATCAGTCATTGTAATCAAATGGCGAGTTCCTCGGTGCATATCCATTTCCAAATACCAAGTGATAGGTACCGGCCCTAACGAGTGAATAAACATATCAACCCACTCATCCCAATTATTATTCCTTCCAAACTTCTATCCACATGGACAGGTGTTTGCGTGGGTCTGCCTGACCATAGAACAACTCAGCTAGTAGGGTAGTGGGAGGTTCAAAGCACATCTTTATCATTTTTCTACATTCCTCCCAATCCTTAAAGACAAACTTGTGTGTTTCCCACCAATGCATTGGGGTTGCGCGCATAGCCAGATCAAGCACCTAAAACCTTCGTTCTTCTGGGAAAAACTTTTCCAATTCTTCTAGAAATACTTTGAAACTACCAGAACCATCAAAATAGGGTATTTATCTAGCTTCTGAGGAGATGCAACCTAAATTTTTAGTGATCTTGAGGCAGTGTAGCGCAGAAACATCGTGCAACTGATTTTTCCAGTTCTCCATCTCGCTATCCGAATTTGAGAAACACGAACTATGCTTCTTCCAATTAAACATCCCATTAGTTGTAGGGTTGATCCAATCTTCTTCCAATGCAATGAGCTTGTAAATATGGTTGAAATCATATCCTTCACATAATAGCTCTGTATATATTTCTCCTTCTGCTGGATCTAGTGGGACTATCACCCGTGTACCATAATTCTCAAATATCATGCCTCTCCTCTTCAGGTTGAAGATGCCTCCCATATCGATGGCCTAATACAACCCTAATAGTGTACTGTAGGGGTTTGCATCATCCATAATTTGTATTACTTATAAATTCGCACGTACCTTCACCCCAGCAATGTCTACCAGGACTTGTGGAAGTCTTCCAAGTAAAATGATCTTTTGTTGATTAGCCATGCGTAACTGAATAGTGGACCATTATAACTTTGGTTATCCCATCTTCTGCTATGTTTGCTTAGGTATAAAATTTGCATCAGACCCCAGATCCAATATGACTTGATCCATCTTATACTCCCCAATCTGCACAGTCATGCACATATCCCGACCAGTTCTATTCTTTTTCTTATAAATCTTGTTCACAACCTTAGTCTCTGTTTGAGGTATCTCTTTTTCCCCGCAGCTGTCTATCAGGGCATGAAGATTATATAATGCCTTCTGATTAAGCAATAGCTTAATGCAGACTTGTAGAAATGGTTCGACTTCATGATCAACCTTTGGTTACATGATGGACCTTGATATGGATTATCCTACAATAGCTAAATCCCTCCTCGCTTCAATGAAAGTCTATTTTTACTTCTGCAAGTTGAGTCCTTCTTTTTTGTCAGAAACCTTTCTGATCAGTGGCTCTGCATCAACCTTATTTTCCTCATCTCCTCTAGGGGTAGCAACAGGGCGTGTAATTACATTTACACTTGGACCATCATCGTGCGGTTCAACTTTAACCAATTGTATGTTTTGCGTAGGCGTCTGTTGTTTCTTTTCCTGCATATTAGAAATTAACACAGGACAATCTTTGATTACATGATCAAATTTCATACAGTATCTACAGGATTATCACGCTGGGTTTGGGAAGTCGCGTGCATAGTGTCCAGTGTCTCCACAGTTATAGCATATTAATTTCCCTCTTCCCTGACCTGCAGGTCCACCTCTCCCCCCTCCCATTCCTCTTGTTGGGGATCCTCCTAGTCCAAAGGGAGATGTTGGTGATGAAGGGTCGACCTACACTCTATAAATTTTATCATTGTCTATAATTAGATAGAAGGTCCGACAATGATGCTCATCATGACCAACTGAAGAGAAAAATTTTCCCCATTGCTGCTTTAGCTATGGCACATAGGCTCCTAGTCGAGGGAAATGGTTTGTATCATGCCATCCGGCTACCCTAAAATTAATCCACCATAGTGTGAGGCTACTTGGCCCAACAAAATCCCTAGGATGCAGTGGATTTGGTCCTCCTTCTTGCAGGTAATCTGAGAACAAAGGGCACTGATCTTTGGTGTGGCTAGCACCTTTGCAGTGTATGTGCCAGACATCTGCACTAACTTCTTTACCCCGATCTCTGCATAAATTTTGAATTTCTAAATGCATAGCTTCTAGCTGGCTTTGAATTTGTAGCACTCCAAATTAAGCATCTTATCTAGGTGCAACTTCTAATTGCATAGAAACTTCCAGGTCTTCAACCCAAGAATCAATCTTTTGTTCACACATAGGCCTGCATAGATGTGGCAAAAACATGGAAATAAACCATTCCTTATGCTGCTTATCATCGTAAACAAATCCTTCATTATTGATAGTTTGCTTCAGTCCTTGGTCAGCTTCCCAAACCAATTCCTTCGACCCTTGATAGATATATTTTAGTTCTATTACGCATTGTGAATAGGACTTCGGCTTCTGGAATTGTTGTTTCAAGGAATCCTTAATGTGTGAAATATTGGATGAACCAATCTAAAGTGTGACCTTCGAATGCTATAGCCAACTGTGCTCTCTTAACAACATTGGTATTAAAATTTTATGCAGTCCATACTGCATTAGCCACAAACCAAAATCAATCCATATCCTCATCTCTCGCACCCTTAAAGTTGGGTAGCTTCATATGCACGACCATATCTTTCGCAGGTGGCGGTGGTGGTGGGGTAGAAGATATCTTACCCCTGTGCGAGTTCAATTATGGCCTGATAGGGGGGCTACCTTCAACATGCGTAGCCTCACTACCTTCTATATCATGTGAGTTTCTTAGGGGGATGTATACATATATGTCCCCTTTCTGATTGACCTGATAAAATTTACCGTTGTGTGTACTGCTTTCGATATTATCAGGGGTCATTCACTTAGTGTGGTTGCACAAAAAACCATTTTCAAACAATAGCATCCTAATCAGTAGAGGAAAATTTCGTAATAATTTACCTCTAAATCCCTTGGAAAATCTCCTTTCAGCTTCAGAATATGACACAAACTGATTTACTACAAATTATGTCATAAACCAACCCAAGATGTTGTCAACCCAGTGATCTACAGTCGAGGTGATGGAATTATCAGTCCTTTCCAACTATTGGATTAATTTAGGCATCCACTGTGGACCTTGTCATCCTTCCAACAGGTTTTGAATTCTACTAATATTGAGAACCACTCCTACAATTCATGTGAAAAGGTCACGAAGAAGATCTCATGAACCTATGTGAAAATATATTTTTTCTTCCACTCTTTAGTAGAAAACTTTTTACTTCTGTTTTATTTTAGGGAAAATTCCTAAATTTGTTTCTCAAACCAGTCCTTTAGTTCGGGATTTAAGGGTTTCCACAACATGCAATCTCTTTCAAAATGATCCTAGTCCCGACAACAGAACCATTTGTTGGCTTGAGGGGTCTTGAACTAGGTTCAGAGTTGAGGTTAACCAACAAAACTCTCTTACTACAGGCCCTTTCGTTAGTGACCTTCTTACGCAAGTCAGAGTCTCACCCAAAGTATTATGGTGGCCTACTGGAACCAGATTTCCACACCCTGAGAAATAAATAAATCATGTGGGTGCCTCTAGATCTAAAACAACCATGAACATACCTCCGCAACATAATCCTTAACCTGATAGATTTAGGTCATTTATATAGAATACCTTGTGTGCATGCTAAAAAGAGTCAAAAATCCATGTAATAACCCTTAACACATATTATTAGAGCTCAAAAATATTAGATCCATTGAATAGTCATTCATCTAAATATAGAAACATTTGCGCAATTGATCTAAATATAGATAACACAGTAATTAGAAATAACATGCATAAACGATCATAAAGAAAATAAAAAATGCATTTCGTACTCATATATAATCCAAAATAGTTCTTCATTCATTAACAGTTAAGATATTCCTCACAAAACCTTCAGTTCACTCATGCACATGGTCAGTGGGGTCCACACACATCAGGACTAAGGTCACCGTGCACACAGCCAGCAGGAGCCTTTTAACCCAGACAAATCTACTAGAATATCAAAATACAGTTAGATCTCTATCATCAATAATATTACTAGTCCTCTATCGACTCGATCTAGACTCCTATTTATACTTTTATCCTACACTCATCTAAGGATGCAAACCGTGGTTTGCGCCCCCTAGTTCTACCCTTTGACCCATTACAACTCATGAGGAGCTTTCACTCACCGCAAATTCTCTTGGCCTGTGTTGCGCATGACTAAACTTAAAAAATATCTACAAAAATATATCAAACATGTATCAAATTTTGGTCCTAAGGGACCCTGCTCCAATAAGGACCAACATGTAATCCATGTCGATGGATTCCCAAAGTTGACTAGGAATAGGAAGAGGAGCATAAAGGCCTTTCTTCTTGATGGTCAGTTTGGAAATGGTGTAGGAATTACAGGACCTGATGTACTTCCCAACATCTTCTCAAAGGTTTTACCAATAAGAATACTTTTGCAGTACTACCATTTTTTTCTCTACCCAAAATTTCCAACGACTTGGCTGTAGTGTGCTCCCCAAATCATCTTGGCATGCTTGCTTGAAGGAACACAACGATGTCTTAAGTGGAATAATAGTGCATCCTAGAGGCAATAATTTGGAACTTTCATTCCTTCAGGAGCATTTGGTATGTGTTTCTGAATTCTAGATCACTCTTGTAAAGAGTCACCCACCCCAAAGTCTCGTTCCTGCGAGAGTCAAGCACAGTGATTAGCGCCATGACCGATTGTTGGTTGAGTCAATTTACAACATTGTTGGTCTGTCCCTTCTTATACTTATGTTTAGATGGAACTGTTGCAGGTATGTGGACCATTTCTGATGGAGATCATTATGAAACCTCCCTTATGTCTGTATGAACTATAGGGGTCAGTGGTCTATGTGGATGACTCTTTCCTTCCGTAGAATGTAATGGTTCCATTTTCGGTAGGCCTGCAGAATGTAATACATCTCTTTGTAATAGGTGGGATATTTTCATACTATGTCTGAAAGCCTCTCACTATGATATTCCACTGGATGCCCCTGCTGAGTAAGAATTGCACCAATAACATAGTTGGAGGCATCTGTCTCGAAATCAAATAGTTGTTATATGATATTTCACTGGATGCCCCTGCTGAGTAAGAATTGCACCAATAATATAGTTGGAGGCATCTGTCTCGAAATCAAATAGTTGTTATAGGTCTATTTATGTGAGCATTGTTGCAGAGCAGATTCAATGCTTCAATTGAAAAAATTCCTTCTATCAGGATTCATACCCAAAGATATTTTCTTTCATCCCTCCCTTGGTGACTTGAATCAAAGGCCAAGTGATATGAGAGAATCCCAATCTAAACATGTAGTAAAAGTTGGGAAGACCTAGAAAGTTGTGGAGCTGTGTTAGGGTGGTTGGGGTTGGCCAATCTCGAATCACCTGTATTTTTCCTGGGTCCACATGCACATCCTGCTCATCTATGATGTACCCTAGATATTGAACCTGGGTCATGCCAAAGGTTAATTTATACAAGTTGGCACACAAATTGTGTTGTTGGAGCTTTCAAAGGACCTATCAAATGTGGTGGAGGTTCTCTTCCAACCTTTGGCTGAAGATCAGGATGTCATCCAAATACAATACCACGAATTAGTTAGTGAAAGGTTGCAAGATGTCTTCCATCAGCCTCATGAAGGTTTTGAGGGAATTAGTAAATCCAAGAGGCAAGACCAACCATTCTAAAATTCTCTCCTTGGATTTGAAGGTAATCTTCCACACATCAAAGGGTTCGATTGGTACCTCATGATAACCTGACTTCAAGTCAATCTTGCTAAAATATTTGGCCCCCTTGAGTTTGTCCAACATGTCATCAATATGTGGAATTAGATACATATTCTGGAAAATTATCTTGTTCAACACCGGATAGTCAATACAGAATATCCATGTCTTGTCCTTTTCTGTACTAACATGATCAGTCTCACACAGGGTGGTGAACTTGGCCAAATGTGCCCTTTCTGGAGTAGCTCCTGAATTTGACTCTTGATTTCATCGTTCTCTAGAAAAAATGTCAATATATAGGTCTATTGGGTAGTGGCTCTCCCAAGGTCAGATCAATGGAGTGCTTGGCCTAATAGTGTTGAGGTACCACTGCGGGAGAGGTGAAGATGTCCCTGTACTTTTCCACGAACTTGTCCATCCGTTCTTGTCGTACACAGGAGCCCTATCTCGAGGTCGTGGCCACAATATTGTTCTCTCCCTGAGGTTGAATCATAATCAGAACAAATTTCCCTATCTGGGATATGATATTACTGCATTTATTCACAGTGATTAGATAGATGGCAATAGGTGGTGCTACCTCTGGTATCCTGTACAACGTATTTCCCAAAGTAATAATAACAATATGAGGCCTAGATTTATACACATCATGTCACTTCACAAGTATGGTTGGCCTAATAATACATCACAAACTTTGATAGGATAAACATCAGAAAATACCTTGTCTGTGTAGGGATTGATCCTATAGGAGAGGTGACATTGTTGGCTGATGTAGAGATATTTTCCTTGGTGAAGCCACTTAATGGTGTACGGATGTGGGTGTGCTATGGTTGGTAGGCCTAGAAATTCACAATATCTGCTGAAATGAGGTTATTTTTGAAGCCACGGTCAATAATGAATTGCAACGGAGAACCCTTCACCAACATATGTGAGTGGAAGAAGTGCCCCCCCTCCTCTAGATCTTCGGTCTCATCCTTTAGGATCATGGTGGTGGTAATGGTGGCACTGTTCTCCGCATCAATAATCTACTACGCTTTGTCCTTCCCCTTATCAGATTCTGAATTAGAGTTTAATCATGCATCTAATTCGAAGGCCTTCAGCTCGGCCACCAGCAACTGCTTGGCTCACCACTCACTCGTGTTGTGAGTGGAGCTCTTATGGAACTCAAACCACTTTCCCGTGTCCTTTATCTTCGTGGTGTTTTTCTTCTCTTATGGCTTCAATGGGTTTTAATATGTCACCCCACCTTGGATTTTTCCTTTGTTTTGTAGTTTGGGAGGGCCTTTCCCTTGCTTCGTATTTGTAGATCCAAAATCCCGCTTATTATATTTAAACTTATGATCGATATTCACATCATATCCATAGGCGACACTAAGCCCGAAGATGTCCAAGAAATCCATTTTATCCTAGATGTACTTATGTAGACAATCATAGTACTTGAGTAAAAAAAGTTGCTCGAAATCCTTGATTCACAGCTTTTTGAAAAGAGCATGAAAACGATTTGTGAATTCTAGTACATCCTTGTCCCTTCCCTACAACAACGTGGTCTAATTCATGTATTTATCTTTATAGCTACCGATAGTGTAATATTGTTCCTTTATTGTTTGTGTCTCAACAATAATTCCAAGTCGGTGTGGCTGAGAACAATGAGGGTTCCCCCTCATCCTTTTTCTCACGGTAGGTTTCCTACCATTCCTTGACTTGGGCGTCAACTTTCAGGAGTGAAAAAGTAAAATTTTCTTGGTTGGAAAAGTCATGAACTGAAAATTATACTTCCAACATATTAAACCATTTATCTATGGCATCAACATCTTTCTGGCCTTAAAATATGGAAATTTCAAAGTTAATTTGTACCTTAAAAGGCGTGGCACCTCCAAAGTGGTTTTTCGGTGAATATGTGTTGCCTGTGGGTAGCTGTCAAAGGATCTGGGAAAATTTATCGATCATCGCATTCCTCTATTTCTCAAGGGCCTCCTTTAGAAATATTTTTTAAGGATATCCTATTCCCTCATTATATTTCTTTTCTTCTACCATTGGGGGTCATCAATGTTTGCGAGGATGATCTTGCAAAGGTTAAACCAGACCAAGCCTTAACTCCTTATACCATGACCTCATTGGGGACATGTGAATAAAAACCAAGAAAGAGAAAACTGCTCTGATACCAATGATTTGAACTTATGTATGAATGCAATAGAATACATATATAAACATAAACATATAAGTGTAGCAAAAATAAAAATTCATTTCATTAATATCAAAGAACCAAAATATGCTTACATACGGAATGGAAATAAAGTAGCTCGGGCGATGGTAGCTTATCTCTGAGAAGAGATGTTGCATATACATGCCTCTAAATTGTGTTACAATGAGGCTTGAGGGCATTTTTATTTGTAAGATAAATTTTCTGATTATCCACAGTGTAATAAGAATCATGTCGATGTTTCAAAAACCCTAACCCCAGAATATGCGACACCAAGAGTTTATGGGCCCCGTTGGGGTTAGTTGGGTAGACAAATTTTGAGGGTCGTAACTTGGTCATATTCTCTCCATTTTAAATGTATGATATCTTGTCTAAAATTTTTCTCTGAGTACTATACAATTTTCTGCAAGAACCCGCCCAATGTTAGGGGCATGCTGAAGACCTCAAAAAAATGTTGTTTAGGGTGTCAAAAATGCTCCGGAAGTTGAGGTTCTGAAAAACGACTAAAAATCGTAAATGCTACTATAAACAAAGAAACAAATGAAATTTACTGGGATGTAGGTGGAATAAGGGGGTGGCCACCAATAGCCACCTGGATAAAATTTAGACCCTATGTTCTAATTGTAACAATAGAGAGCTAGTATCATTGATAAAAATATCACTTAACTTCTATATTTTGAAACAACTATTTCCAAAATAGTGAAATATATTGAATCGTTGAATCAAATGATTTTATCTATTTATTCATTAAGTGTAATAGAACTATGTCTAATGTTAATTCAGTTTCTTTTAGCCCTGAGTTGCAGGCATAAATTGTTGTTTCCATTACCATAAGAAACAAGAAACATATGTGAGATGAGCATTTGCAAATAAATTTATGGAGTGTAACCGAAAATGTGTCTACCAATTCTCTTTAGCCACCTGTTCTTCACGTTCCAATATTTTCAATGAATCAATGAACTAAGCTTAATCATGATGGAAAGCGCATGCCACACACTTCAAATAGTTGAGTGACTAAGTGGACAAAAAAACATAAATTTATGAATAAAGAGGTATTCATTTTTTAGGAACTTCTTACCTATTATTTAATATTGATGATAAATTGTATCAAATACACTTTGAGTACATTGATATGGCATTTTTTGTACTCAATATGCTAGTATTATGCTGCCATATAGTCATGATACAGTTAATAATGCAATCATTCTTGAAGCTACAACTAGTCTCCATGCATTACACATTTTAATATTTTAATGTTAATATGATAATTAATATCATTATGGATAATTTTCCCTATAATTGTGTTATTTTCAATCTTAGTATTTCTTTTATCATGTTATTTTGCAAATAATTCATTATGATGGATTTCTTATGGGTTGTGTATTATATTTTTCATTTACTTGTAGAATGTTAAAAGTTGTCACATTAAATCACTAAATCTAGAAATTCGAAAACATGGATAATGCGAAACTCATTTATAGGAAAACCAATAAGTGATAAATAACATGTTTTACTCTTGTCTTTTTTGAAATTTTTTTCTTTACATTCATACTAAGGTTTTTTTTTTTTTTTCCACACGACAAATTATGATATATTGATTTTTTCACTAGGTGACTACAAGGTCTCCCTATGTGCTTGAGATCAATATTGATATATAGTGAAATTTAGCTATTGTTATTGTAGTAGTACAATAAAAAAGAAAATATTATTTCATGAACAAGGGGAGACTTCTATTTTTCACATATCAAGAAACCTATATATGGTTATGTTTGATGTGATAAATATTATATTGTCTCAGCCACAAACCTTGCAAAAAATTTCACGAATTTCGAACACTTCAGGCACCATATGTTTTGGATACTATTTTATTGGCATCGATCTTAGCATAACAAAATTTGTAGGATTTCCTTCTTTTTCATATCTCTCGTATTTTATCATCCAATTTAACAAGAGGTATAGAGATGGGATTTTCTGACAAAGCTATGAATAAGAAAAATATTGAACAACTTAATTCAATCTAAGGATCCTTGGAAATAGAAAGAATATCTATGCAACCATAATCAGAGTACTTATTAATAACTTTTTTTTAACAAAGGACACAACTTATATTTGCAATCATTGAGAAACACTCCATTTTCCTACTCATTTTCCATAGTTCTGATTGAAATAGTGGAAAATGTTAACAATATTATTGCCTTCCATGTACCTCGTCAATGTTCACATATTTTGTCTTGCTGACTTTGGAATTATGCATTGTGCATGATACTCCTAAATCTCTACCACTAGAGAGCAAAGAAATGAAAAACATGGTAACTATGATATCTGTGTCCATCTTAGTTATACTCTTCTCTGATAAGAGATTTATAATCCAACAAATTCGTTACTCATTTGTCCCTGTTATTCTGATGTCATTCTTATTCATTTCATTCATTGGAATATCACCAAACATGATACAAGTGTCTTCAAAGATTTTTATCTGGAAAATATGTTTGATTAGTTTGGAAAAAAATCAAAACAACCTTGTATTTTACTTGGAGGAATAGTTCTATGCATAACAAGTATGTAATATGATTTCAACTGGATAAACAATTTTCTTGATCATTATCAAACATAGTCTACATTAGTAACGTTAACTATGACACATGTAAACAATTATTTAGAAATTATCTAACCTAGCCTTCATTGCTAGGTTCAAGTAAATAGAATACATAATTTTATTTAGACATTGACAAATTCAATATTTATTTCTAATATTAAGTAGGTAGCACATAAGAGTCGATGCTACAATTGCATACGAGAGTATTTTTTTCATTCTCATATGTGCTTAAGGCATTAACATAAATTAATTGAATACAAAAAGAATAGAAAATATATGTTTTACTTCTTGTGTTGTTTCCGATTTGAAATCAAAATCCAATGCTCATTCATTCCATGACCCATGTCCTATAATTTTTTGATATGAAACATATAATTTGAAAATTCATGGAACACTTTTCATTCGTGCTATCAGGCTTACAAGAAGCCTTTATTTCATTTTTGCATCACAAACAGGGAAAATTTTATGGATGGAAATTCATCTTAAAGTTTAGAAACCTTGGCAAATCTTATTAGCTTCTAATATGAAAATTATAAAAAAATTTGGCAATATTTCTATAAAAATATTTAGTTTTATAATTAATTTATATTGCTCTATAAAAAATTTTGGCGATTTTTAAGGTAAAATAATTTTATATTATAAAATTTGGACGAATATTTTTTGGAAAAAATGGATATTGATGAATACTTTTTTTTTGAAAAACCATGGAAAATTAGCCCACCTGTGAATATTAGCCCCTAAAATTTTCCCTGATCACAAAATAAATAAATAAAAAAGCCTTATTTTTTTTTACTTTGTTTTAAATATTAAGGCAGACATCAGATTCAAAAAAAATTTGTACAAAAAATTATAACTTCTCGACTACCAAACCTTCTGACCACTTGACTAACAATTCAGGGTGGCTACGTTTTTTTCTTATCGATAATCTGCCTGACCTCTTGACCTCCCAACCTCAACATTTCCTAACTTTCGAACTAACCAACGTAATGAAACCAACCGACCATGGTATAATTTGGGTTGCGATAGAATAAATGAATCATAAAAAAAAAACGGCCGATTGTTCGATCTCTTGAATGTACGATCAACACAATATAAAAAAAAATCCGTTGATTTGTCTACTGTGTGATTATATATATATATTTAGAATTTTGTGTTTCACGTTCAATTGATTATTTATTAGGACAATAATAAATTTTCTCATTCTTTCTTGATTTGGGAAAGAAAAATAAGTGATCTTCTTACAAGAAATTAATGAACACATCTAGTTTCCATATTTTTGCTTATTTTAAACAAAATTTCAAGAATTTAGAGTGCTTTTCCTACATGTTGTCTTAATAAATATGGTTTGAAGAAAAATTGAATTAAGGAAATATAGTACTAGTTTCAAAAGATACAATGTAACCACAATATCATTTTACAAATTCCTGGATTCAATTTCAAATTTTAAATAACGAAAAAAAATATATACTATGTTATTGTTCACAAGTGATTAAATGTGAAAAAACCACCTAATTTCCTAAATTCCCAACTGACCGACTACTCGACCTATAGACAAAACTCAACTATGGTATAGTCAGAGTTGGGATTGAAAAAATCAATCATAAAAGAAAAAAATGCCCAACTGCCAGACCACTTGACCTCCCAACCATACAAGCATCTAAATAAAATACTATTTTTGTTGATTTGTGTGTAGTGCATTTGTTAATAAATATTTTCAAAATTTAATGTTCCATGTTCAATTGATTATTTGTTAAATCAATGATAAATTTTCTAATGATTTCTCAATTCCCAAAAATAAAAATAGTTGGCATGTTTACGGGAGATTAATGAACATGTTCAATTGCGATTTTCTCATTTTTTCCAAACAAAATTTTAATATTTTAGGTTATTCTTCCTGCATGCTCTTCTCTTAAGTGTTATTCGAAGAAAAATTGAATTAAGGAAACATAGTACTAGTCTCAAAAAACTATGTGTAAGCATAACGCTATTTTTTTTAGAAATTCCTGACTTCAGTTTCAAATTTTAAATAAGAAAGACTTATATATGCTCTATTAGCATTTAAAGGTCATAAAATGGAAAAAAGGGAAACTCTCTAGCGGTGAATTTAAGATTTTAGTTCTTTTGTCTACATGCTATTTTCTTAACTCTTGCTCGAAGAAGAATTGAACTAAGGAAAGAGAGTACCAGTTTCAAAAAATTATTTGTAAGCATAAAGTTAATTTTTTTAGAAATTCATGAATTTGATTTCAAATTTTGAATAATAAAAACATATATATGCTCTCTTGGTGTTCACATCTCATAAAATTCCAAAAAGGAGAAATATCCAATGTCAAATTTAAGATTTTAGGGTGTTATGCTTGCATGCTCATATCTTAATTCCTATTTGAAGAAGAGCTAAATTAAGGAAACATACTACCCCTTTCAATTTTTTTTTTAATATGTTGAATTAAATTTAAAATTTTAAATAATAAAAAGTTATGTATCCTCTGTTACTATTTATAGGTTAAAAAATGGTAAAAAATGGAAAATCTACAGCGGCAAAGAAACAATGGAGAAGATTAGAGAAAATATTAGGGGGATGGATGATCCACCAGTAGGGAAACTCAACTTCAATGCATTACTAATCACATATTCAAGTTAAAAAACACAAAAAGAAGGTAAGATGATGTTGGAATAGGGTCTCCTAACAAGCTTCGAAACTGGTCCATTTTGAGTATTTTTTATTATATTTAGTCTAGCGCAAGGGTTTTGGGGCGAGTCAAAGCCCAAAAAGCATTGTAATGGGTAAAAGGGTAAACTAGGGGTCCGAAAACCATGGGTTGCGGACCATAGGAAATTCTATGCTAGATTGTTATAAATAGCGAAGAATTTTATATTGTAAAGGATAATAAATGATGAGCTATTGATGCGAGTAGTGGTTTAAGATATTTGTTTGGGTTTTGGGGAGAGGACTCCTGTTGGCTATGTGCACAAAGATCCAAGTCCAGCTGTATGTGGACCCTGCTACTGTGTGCGCAGGTTGGGAAGGGAATTGTAAGGAAGAATTGATGAATGAATGAATGCGAAATATTGTTAGAGAACTGAATCTGCGAGTACTATTGTGTGAATTACTGATAATTGTTGTATTGTGCGTTTTCTGTCTTTAAGCTGCAAAAGATCTATGTACTGCATTCTTGGATCTAGATCTATTATGTTCTATTTATGTAATGCTGTGTTAATGTTATACAAAGCATATAACTATAGATCTAGTGCACATGGATGCGAATAGAGACTTAATTAATTCTGTGCAGAACAACGTAATATGGGAATCATAAGATCTAGCGCAGCTCTACTTTCCTTACCCATCCTTTCTCAGGGTGCGGAAACCTAGTTCTAGCACCCACCCATACTACTTCAGGTGAGAATTTGGCCTTCGCAAGCAGGTCACTGCCGAAAGGGCCAGTAGTATAAGGTTTTGTTGGCAAACCTTGCACACTGAACCTGGGTCAGGACCCCTCAAGCCAAAAGATGGTTCTGTTGCTAGGACTGGAAGAATTCAGAGAGAGGGATTAGTAATGACAAGCGAATAGTGGAGATCTAACGCGGAGGTGAATGAGCGCTACTTTGGGCGATATCACAACACGAAGCGGTAAGTATTATCGAACCGATCAAGTAGAGGATCACTCTGCTCGTAACTTGTCGAAAAAAGCACCTGCGCAAGGTCCATCAGTTACCCCGACATCGGGCCTTCAGGAAATCAAACAAGAGGAAAGTATGGTAGTACACTTGAAATTACCTACCTTTAAAAGCGTAGCCAAGGAGGACATGGAGAGGTTTTGGTTCGTAGCCGACTCGGTATGGATTGCACAAGGGGTGGTAAGTGATACTGTGAAAAGGGCGCAGTTATCCCTGGCCTTCGAAGAGAGGGCTCTACACTGGTATATGCGGTATATATCTCAGAATGGGAGCGCATCACTTCAATATGTTAAAGATGCCCTAAAAAAACAATTCTGAAAGCCAAAATCTTACTCTCAGTTGGTAGCAGAAGTAAAAGACTTCAAGCAAGGTGCGTCTGAGTCAGTATGGGAGGATGATCAATGGCTAAAGAAAGTGATTAGGGAAGGGGGGTTCAAGTACAATGACAGACAGCATGTGGAATGGTTCATTGCTATGTTCCTACCTCACTTACGCATACTGATGGGCCAACATACCTTAAAATTGCAGGCAAAAGCCTTGGAAGCTGCCATGATACTGGAAGCCGCGCCTAAGGACAACACGTTGGAGGGAGTGAAGAAAATTCAAGAGCAGCTTGGAGCCATGCACATGGAAATATAGAGCTTACGGACGGAACAGGGAAAGGGAGTTAGTGTGGACCTCTGGTGCATAAGGTGTCGGGTGTCTGGTCATACCAAGGACCAGTGTCCTTTATTGATAGATTACCTACAGGCCAGGGGACCCAGTCTGCTGCAACATGGTTCTAGTGGATCTACGCTATGGTGCGAAGACTACCGGGTAGCGGGACTACATGATACAACCTAGTGCCCTCGGATAAGTATGGGTGAACCGAAGCAGAAATGATGCAGGTTCTGCCGATCGGAGGGTACAATGAGCAGAATTGTCACACATATGACTTGTTGGTAGATCGAGGGAACCTCTATAGGGTACAATAAGATCCTGTGTTGCCGAGATCTCCCAAAACCTCTAGTGGCTCTCCTGCGAGGGGCAGGGGGGCCGGGGAGGAAGCACAGGACGAGGACGGGGCCAGTTGATCTGCTATAACTGCGGAGAGGTAGGGAACTTCACTAGGGACTACCTCGAATGCCACTAGAAAATCCTGTAAATATTGCCAACAACTAGACCACGAGATCGAAGACTACCCGGTCTTAATAATGAAAATGTAGGACAAACAACCTACCCCCACGAAAAATGTGCAAAGAGTCAAAACTGAGCTAAAGAATGAGGATACGAGTGTAAAAGTCATGACACATGGCGGGGTGGTCACCCAGGGAGCAAGGGAGGAACTTGCTTCTTGGGAGGGAATGAATCTCAAGGAACAAGAGCCATTGGAAGCCCCTGCGCAACTACCAACGCACCTCCAGAAAGAGGAAGGGGTTGAGCCCTTTCTAGGGGCATGTATAAAACTACTACGTAGACTGTAGGCTGTAGAAAATCTCCAAGAATTACTACATGACTGCGCAGCCTGGCCTAACACAATGGTTGAGATTAAGGAAGTACACAAATTACACAGCTATAAGAAACACACCGGGAGGGAAATGCAGTTGACTGTGCAGATTGGCAACTATGAGATAGATCAGGTTATTCTCAATCTTGGATCAGATGTGAACGTCTTACCAAAGAAAACATGGTGACGAATGGGTGAACCTAAGTTAGAATAGTCCACCATCCAGCTGCGCATGGAGATTAAAAAAAATATCATTCCTCTGGGGAGATTGCCAAAAGTCATGGTAGATATCGCAGGAGTAAAGGTCTTAGCTGACTTTGAAGTAGTAGAAATCGTGGAAGATACGGATCCTTACCTTGCACTCCTGGGACTAGACTGGGCTATAGACATAGGAGGTGTCATCAATCTAAAAAAATACAGCATGGTGTTTGAGAATAACGGTATGCGCGTAATAGTACTGTTAGATCCCATCGAGGGTGTGTGGTATACATAACCAAAATATGCAGAGGAGGAACTAGATCACATCTATAGGGTAACGGCGTAGGACGAAGACCAGGGTATCCCTACCACAAGCAAAGTACTCTGTTGGGAGAAGGACCGGGAGTACTTTTCTGATCCTGATGAAGAACTAGAAAGTTGGCAGACCTAGTTACATGATTCCTCAACACTACGAGGCCCTAGGGCTGCAAGGACCCTCCACTGCATTACTTTAGAGGTAAGGGACCTTCCCCACTTTGATGGGTCTAGTAATATCCAAGAATTCCTAAGGATGTTGGAGGCTAGGGTGCCAAAAGAACGACGAATATGGGCCCTCAATTTGGCTCTGCATGGAACACCTGCATGATGGTGGGATACCCACAAGAAAGAATTTTCAGATTGGGAAATGTGTCAGTATAGGATGGCTCTGCGATTCGCACCTCCCGATGATGTTTGCACCAAGATATTCCTGGGACCAAGGGATCCCCGTGCACATCTGCGTACTTGGACAACCAAATGGTCTGACCGAACCCCAGAAGAATGGATCCATCTATTTATGCGTGCCTTGGGCCCTATCCCTACTGCTTGGTACTTAGATGTGGAGTTACATCAACATACCCACCACTGGAAAATATTAAAAGAAGATTTTATTTGAACATTCGGACTAATTGGGGTAACTGAGATGCTTGACGAAGCTCTGCAGGACATCAATGCTTTTATCCTTAAAAATCCTCACCTTTGCACCACACCAGCCGCCCTGACATGGGAAGCCCAGATGGAAGACATAGTCAACTATCGGAGCTTGGCGATTAACGAAGAAGAGGATAATCTGTGAAATATCTCTGTTCCAGAATCTGAAGGATAACGTACCGTTATCGGACCGTCCCTACAGGATATTGATGTAATGCAACCTATTAGGCTGTGCGAAGTTAATATTGGGATAGAAGAACACCCTAAGCTGGCTAAAATTGGGGACTATTAGGATGAAGGAACCATAGGTAAAATTCTAGAGCTACTTACGGAGTACCAGGACTTATTTCCAACAAATTTTTCTGAGCTCAAAGGAATCACTCGGGACCTCGACATCATGCACATCACTTTGAAACCCGAGGCGTGCCTTTTCAAGCAGCAACCTTACAAGCTAAACCCTAAATATAAGAAAAAGGTCAAAGAAGAGTTGGATAAAATGCTGATTGCAGGTATCATTGAACCAGTGGAACAGTCAAATTGGGTAAGTCCAATGGTCATCCAGGAGAAAAAGGAAAAGGGGGAAATATGCATCTACGTGGACCTATGAAAGCTAAATGATGCCTACGTCCATGAACCCTTCCCTACGCCCTTATCCGATGAAATCCTTGATAGCGTGGGTGGCCAGGAGGCCTATTCCTTCACTGATGGTTTCTCTGGATACCACCAAATCAGAATTGCACCTGACGATCGTAGTAAGACTACCTTTGCGACCGAATGGGGTTCCTTCTAGTATACGGTCATGCCGTTTGGTCTCAAGAACACACCTGCTATCTTTTCAAGGGTTGTAGTGGCTGTGTTCAAGGAGTTTATTCATAAGTTCCTAGAGGTTTACTTCGATGACTGGACAATCTTTGGCTTGGTGAAAGAGCATGTCTTGAACTTATGATTAATGCTGGATGCTTGCCGGAAGCACCAGATCTCCATGAATATCAAAAATTGCATCTTCTATGTACCATTTGGAATCTTTCTTGGACACATCGTCTGTCGGCAAGGATTGATGGTTGATCCTGCAAATATAGCCATGATTATCAACCTTGCAGCCCCCACCATGGAAAAATAGCTGCGTTCTATTCTCGGTCATATGGGCTATTATAGGAAATTCATCCAGGGATACGCCCTGATCACAACACCCATGGAACAGCTACTAAAAAAAGATGTCTCTTTTTTTTGGAATGACGAATGTAAGAAGAGCTTCGAACTGCTAAAGGGGAAGATGATCTCTGCATCCATACTGATATTTCCTGACTGGTCAAAGGAATTTCATGTACATGTCAATGCGTCAAGCGTCACCCTGGGCACGGTTCTCACTCAACCTGGAGACCGAGAGATTGACCACCCGGTTGCCTTTGCAAGCCGAAAACTCTTGAGCATGGAAAGGAATTACTCTACCACTGAGCGCAAAGGATTGGCCATGGTATACACATAAAAAAATATTGGCACTATTTGCTGGGTGGACACTTTAAGATGTTCACTGATCATTCGGCTTTGAAATATCTGATCAATGAGCCTGTGTTGGGGGGGGAATATTTGCCGCTGGCTGTTGCTATTCCAAGAATATGATTTTGAGGTCATCGTTAAACCTGGGAGGTTGAATGCAGGCTCAGATCATCTATCTTGCATCGACACAAGGGAAGAGCCTACTAACTTGGATGAGGGCTTACCCAAGGTGCAAATATTTACCATTAAGGTAGTTGATGCTCACATTGCTGATATCATTGAGTTCCTTACTATGGGTGTGGCCCCTGCAGCATATTCGTTGCAGCAGAATAAGGAGTTGGTTACCCAGGCTACGGACTTTACTATCATCGCTTGACAGTTATACAAGCTAGGCGCAGATGAAATACTACAAAGGTATGTATTGGAACATGAATAACCCACCGTTTTAGCAGAAGCCCACGATGGAGTTGCAGGAGGCCACTATGCAGGAAGCGCTACAACGAAAAATATTTTGAGGGCTAGATTATGGTGGCCTACCCTGCATCAAGATTCATACACCTATTTCAGATCTTGTGATACATGCCAGCGCACTGGCCGACCCTCGCGACGAGATGACATGCCATTACAGCCTCAAGTGGCCCTACATTCTTTTGAAAAATGGGCTATTGATTTTACAGGACCCATCCATCTGCCAGGTAAGAAAACAGGTGCACGCTACATTATCACTACCATTGACTATGTCACTCGATGGGCTGAGGCACAGGAGGTAAAATATTGTACTGTGGATACTGCTGTGCACTTCATCTTTGAGCAGATTCTGACTAGGTTTGGCTGCCCAAATATCCTAATGAGCGACAGAGGTACGCACTTTTTTAACCAACCGATTCAAGCCTTGAATGAGGAATTCTAGATCCACCATGCAAAGAGTACACCCTATCATCCCCAGGAAAATGGGGCAGTTGAAGATTTTAACAAAATTTTGGAACATGCATTAACTAAGGTTTGCAATGCCGATTGAAGTGACTGGGATGTGCACATCCCCTCGGTTTTGTGGGCATACCGAATGACCTATAAGAAGCTAATGGGCAGGACCCCCTTCCGAATGGTATATGTAAAGGAGGCCATTATGCCCATAGAATATGTTGTTCCTAGCCTACGCATCGCTGCATTCACAAATATGGTGGACTCAGATATCATAGAGGAATGTCTGGCGCAACTGGTGGCTTCAGAGGAAGATCGGTTTATTGCTAATTTTCACCAGCAGGTTCAAAAGGCTCGCGATAAAGCCTGGCATGATCGACATATTCATCAAAATACATTCGTCGAAGTTGATCTCGTTCTGTTATACGATAGCCAATTTGCAAAACATCCAAGGAAATTCCGGCAGCATTGGCTTAGTCCCTACACAGTTAAGGAGATTACGAATGGCAGAGCAGTCCAGCTAGCTACCCTGCACGGCGACCTCGTTCCTGGCTTTGTCAATGGAATTCGACTCAAGCCATACCAGGCTAAGGACTATGTGGCCGCACGACTGCAGTGACTCGGGATGAGTCACAAGATTGTGTTGGGGGACTGTTGGAACGGGGTCCCCTAACAAGCTATGAAACTGGTCCATTTTGAATATTTTTTTTTATATTTAGTCTAGCGTAGGGGTTTTGGGGCATGTCAAAGCCCTGAAAGCATTGTAATGTGTAAAAGGGTAAACTAGGGGTCCGAAAACCATGGGTTGCGGACCATTGGAAAGTCTCAGCTAGATTGTTATAAATAGAGAAGCATTTTGTATTGTAAAGGATAATAAATGATGAGCTATTGATGCAGCTAGTGGTTTAAGATATCTGTTTGGGTTTTGGGGAGAGGACTCCTGTTGGCTGTGTGCACAGAGATCCAAGTCCAGCTGTGTGCGGACCCTGCTATTGTGTGCGCAGGTTGGGAAGGGAATTGTAAGGAAGAATTGATGAATGAATGAATGCGAAAGATGGTTAGAGAACTAAATCTGTGAGTACTGTTGTGTGAATTACTGATAATTGTTGCATTGTGTGTTTTCTATCTTTAAGCTGCGAAAGATCTGTGTACCACCTTCTTGGATCTAGATCTGTTATGTTCTGTTTATGTAATCCTGTGTTAATGTTATAAAAGTCATATAACTATAGATCTAGTGCACTTGGATGCGAATAGAGACTTAATTAACTCTGCACAGAACAAGGTAATCTGGGAATCACAGGATCTAGTGCAACTCTGCTTGCCTTACCCATCCTTTCTCAGTGTGCAGAAACCTGGTTCCAGCACCCACCCATACTACTTCAGGTGAGACTTTGGCCTGCGCAAGCAGGTCACTGCCGACAGGGCCAGTAGTATAGGGGTTTGTTGGCAAACCTTGCACACCGAACATGGGTCAGGACCCCTCAAGCCAACAGATGATTTGAGAGGAGATATTTAAATTCTTTGAGCAAATAGAATAGTTAAAAAAAGAAAGAGCTACTAAAACAAAGAACAATCAGTTTGAAGCAATCAAAGAAACAAAGTTACATAAAGTAGCATCTAGGGCAGATTTTTTTCCTTATTATGACATGATTTCATGGATTCTCTCTCATGTTGATATTAAAACTTGAACAATGTCATACCATCAAGAAATTTTCATAGCCTCATGGAAATCTGAAGTATTATCAGCCATATATAAGCTCAGTCCCCCATAAATACACCTTAATGTTGACTTCCTTTATAAGTTTTGAAATACTGTCTTGAATAAATGTCAATATAATTATGATATATTAATTGAATACTGGTTGAGAGAAGAAGACGAAGGTTTCAAGCTCAAATCAAAAAAGGAGTATCCCATAGCTATTTTTAAGAAGCCTATTAGATTTATTATTAAAATGATAAAAATATTTGATGAGGAGCACGATCCCGAGCCTTAAAAAAAAATGGATCCCAGTAATTCATAGAATTTTGAATGAGAGGAAATGCCTAAATTGGGCTGACATATTTTCATAGAATATCATAGATTCATTAAAAATATAATTTTCATATTCCCCTGAGTTCAAATATACTTTCTATATGTCTTCTTATTTGATAGATGTTGTTATTTCCTCGGTTCCATTTCCTGTCATGAAGTGGAGTTACCCATCTCACCAACAACTACCAATTCAAATTAATAATCCTATTTTATAGGAGTATAGTTTTAAATGCCATTCTTATGATATTTTCCATTATGTTTTGATTCCTTTTAATGAAAACTTTTTTGGAACAATACCTCCCAAAATAAGTGATAATATGATAGAAGTCCTAGAACCAATAGGTCACTCGTTTGTTGAAGAATTATTTTCTACGTCAGAGTTTTTTGAAGTGAAGTTGGTCCCCATATTCTGCCCCTATATATCTCGGAAAGACTTTCTTTGAGAGAAGTGGATAATCAAGTTGATTTAAACAGGAAAGCCAAAAAGTTGAGTAAGTTGCAAAAGTAAGTTTTCCTTAATTTTCCAATAAAGTTTGTTGACATCAATATTCAAGACAAAGGGCATGGATTCAAAGAGGCTGAAGATCTTGACCAAATTTTGTTATTTCATTTTACTCATTACGAGTATGATCGTCAAGGTCTCATTGGAATTTATTATACAACAGTTTGTATTATATAAAAAAAATATTCATCAGAAACACCCTTCGATGAGATTTTAATAAAAATTGATGATTTTCAGTAAGTTTTATAAAGATGCAAACCCTTATATAGTGAAACAAGACAACACTTGCAAAAATTTAGGGAGAAATTGTGCAAAAATTTAGGGAGAAATTGTTCAAAAATTTCCTAAACGAAAAGGATCTGCACCTCAACATTTCATTCGAATAGTTAAATTCTATTGAATTTTTTCACTTTAATTTCAACAAACCCACTTCAAAACCTTTTATTGCTTCTCAAAAGAGAAAAGAGGTAGAAATTGAAAAAATAGAAGGTTTTGATGTCAGAGGTAAACAATTTCAAGTCAGGACAATAAAAAATATGAAAGAGTGGGAAAGTATAGGAAGAGCAAAGACTCCAGAAAAATAAAAAAAATTGAACATGAGATTATTGTAACTAATTCTCCTAAGAAAAAAAAGCAAGATAAACTAGCAAGGCCAAAATTCAAAGAAATGGAAGTACCTAAGGAGAAAGAGAAATAGGCATCTACTAAAACCAACAGCAAGGAAAATGAGGAAAAAATGGAATCATATAAAAAATTGGATATTATATCTTTCGTATCGCCTTAGGAATTAGTAACACAATTCTTACTAATATTCCTTGGGAATAATTATTATTTAAACTAGATTCCGAGTTAGAGCCAATTGCAGATACTATTACTTCTTTGAAAAATTATTATTTTAATATTAAAACAAAATCAGTTGTCCGAAGAACAAAGAAAAGAAACATGATACTCTGGAGACTGTATCTGAATTCAGCTGGTAGGATCAGGGAGACGTAAAAGAAAATTCCCAAGAATATTCCCAAGCTTTAGGAGCTTTTTTCAATTATAAACAATATCATTTGAATGAGCTTGCAGCTTTATATGATGACAGTTTGCAGAAAATTAATGTTTTGGAGGAAAAATTGAAGAAAATTGAATTCTTAAGTGAAGAAAACTTGCAGCAAAATTTTGCCACTTAAGTTCAAGGATTTACTATAGAAAGAGAAAATTTTCAAAATAATTTTTAGAAACAATTGAAAGAATCAAATGAAAATGTGAACAAGAGATTCAGGAATATATAAAATTACTTGAAGATCAAACCTACATCTAGAAGAAAGAAGTAGAAATGAATTTTGCCATTATCGTCACATATTTGGAATATCAAATTGAATCTCTTAAATACCAACTGAATGAGAATCAACAAGAAACATACAGTCTTAGAGTTTTCAAGGATCAAGATTTACGGATTTGTCTAATTTTAAGGAAGAATCAATCAAACTTCTATAAAAAAAATGGATAAAATCTCATGATTCTATCATGAAATTACACATTTAAATGAAAGAATTGATTCATTGGTAGAATAAGAAAAATCAATTAAAAATTAGTTTTTTTCTATTCTTGACTGGGAAAAAAAATTTTGATTTAGTGAAATTTTAAATTTTTTTAAGAAAGATAAAAGATCAATGATTGTTTCTATAAGTTGCACGGAGAAAGTGGAAAAATAAATCAAAGCATGCATAAAAATGGCATATGAGAAATGCTTATCAATTTGGAAAAAAAAAACAAAATTTATAAAATAGTTTGACCTATTAGGTGGAAACTCATTAAAGGAAGCAGTTCGAGGAGAATTAAAACAATATACATAAGATCTTGTTTCTAAGGACCAAGATCTTGTTGGAGACAACATATTTTCCAAAAACGTCTCGAACTGCCTTTTGAAAAAAATAAGCTTATTCCAAGATTGAGGTCAAATATCAAAAGAAGAAAATGTATCAAAATATAACAAATGGATTCAGCCTAATCATGTAATGTACTGAAACAAAATACTGAATCCTTCTATAATTTTCGGAAACAAAATCCGATCATACAATCAAATAAAAAGTAAGAGAAAGAAATAATCAATCACACAGCACAAGATGTATCTTACGAAAGCACACTGCCTAAAACCCCTCTATCTTTATATTGTATAAATTCAATACCATGAAAAATACAATGATTTTATCTCATCAAGAAACTCCTACACTTTGCCAACTGTCTCACTTTGATCTAGGCCAAATCATTCAAGTACTTAACCAATTCTCAACCTCTACTTAGCCGACCTTTCTCACACGTTCCTGGAGAAATTGTCACCCTATTAAATAGGATATTCCGTGGAATTTATTTCACAATGAATAATAGGCTTCTTCATGACTATATAACTAGCCTGCAAAATTTTATAATTATACAACTAATACTTAACATCCCTTTAACTACAGTCTCAATTGGGCCTTCATTAGAACTAACATGAAAAAAAGATTTATAGTGAATTATCAAGTAACTGATTGATCACTATGTGTTAATTAAATCAAATTTAATTCATTGTACCTCTCACTAGCTCTTCTCTCAGTTAGAAATAGTTAAAATAAGCTTAACTCAATTTCTTGAGTTAACTAATTACAACTCACAAATAACTTTAATTAAACCCCCTAAAACCATGGGAGAACTCTACATTCCTCCTCTATGATCCTCAACTCAAATTTCCTCAAATAACTTAGTCTTTCTTACCTATTTAACTAATACAAGTTGTCATGCGATGAAATTACAATTTCTCTTCAAATTTAATTAAGGAAAAATTAAATAAGAAGCTCCCTTTCAGTGCCATTTCTTCATGCCATTTCAACACTCCCTCTTAGAAAGAAAAGGATTATCTGCTACCATGATCCTATCTCCATGGAATTCGAATTTTCTTCTTGTTAGTTCCTTCATCAAGATGTTTTCATCCTGCTCCTCCATGGGAATGTACTCTAATGACATAATCCACCTATACACACAATCTTTGAGATGGTGATACTAGATATCAATATTCTTGGACTTGTCATGGAATACTATATTAACCAAGGGTTTGATGAAACTATGGTTATCACAATGTATCACTATCGGATCCATATGACGACCAAACAACCCAACAAGTATCTTCTCATCCAATGGCCTCGCATGTTTCCTGATTGGTCGCCATGTACTCTACCTATGTTGAACTAAGTGCAACTAATATTTGTTTCTAGCTATACTAGGAAATTGTTGCTGATCTTATGATGAAGATGCCTCCTCATGTGTTCTTCTCGTCGGATGGGATCCCTAACCAATCGACATCGGTGAAGCCTGGAAGCTTCCCTCTGTCTGTCCTTTTGTACCATAGCCCATACTATGCAGTGCCTTTGAGGTATCCCAACACATGGTTGCTTGCCTTCCAAAAGAGCTTGGTAGTTTTAACCATATCTTGGCTTAGATGGTTAATTGTGTAGCATATGTATGGTCGTGTGTTCACCAAATACATGAGTGAACCCACCATCTTCCTTTAAAGAATATCATCCAGTAGTTCACCCAAAGTAGCATCCTCCTTTCTCTAGTTTACTACTAGAGGAGTCTCCATGGGTTTGCTTCCCTCCAAGTGGAACTTTCCCGAAATATCCTTGGCATACTTTCCTTGGGATACAAATAGCTCCCCATATCTTTTCCATCTTTACAATCCAAGTAAATAGTGCAAGATCCCCATGTCCTTCATCTCAAATTATCTTGCAATATGCAATCGTATCAGATCATCGACATAAATTACAATTGTCAAAAGCTTACAATCAATCACAATATGATATAGGTTTACATCTAATTCACTCTTGGTGAAGCCCAACTTTGGGAAATAGTTGTCGATCCTGGTGTACCAACCATGAGGTGCTTGCTTCAGCCCATACGGTGCTCTCTTGAGTCTTCACACATGTGACTCTCTGTCTAAGGTCTCAAAACCTTTAAGCTCCTCAATGTACACCTCATCCTCAATAACTCCAATGAGAAAATTTGTATTTACCTTCATTTGATGTATCTTCCATCCCATAGGCATTAAGAGTGCAAGGATGGATCTAATAAATGAGTAATTTGCGACTGGTGAAAAAGTCTCATAATAGTTAATCCACACTAGTTGAGAGAACCCTCTGGCCACTAATCCATTATTTTTCTTCTCCACACTCCCTTCTGCTTCCTGCTTCACCTTGTATACCCACCTAAATCCTACAAATTACTTCCCCACTGGTCTTTGGACAAATTCCCATGCATTTGTTTTGATAATGGAGTCACACTCCTCAACCATGGCATCAACCCAGATTGGTTGTTGCAGTAATTCCTCAAAACATGATGGTTCTATCTCAATACCTTCGCTCACAAGAGCCATGTATCTAGTATACCACTCTGGGGACCTTCTCTTCCTGCATTGTGATGTGGGTGCTCCCACATTCTCTCTCGCATCTAGAAAAAATATATTAGCCTATCTGGTGTGCTTCATGCCATCTATGGTGGATGGACTCGCATGAGTGGTTTCTACCACTCTCTATTCCACTCCCTATGGCTGCTCCAAATCTTGAGGTTCTTATTTTGCAGCCAAGATCTCCTCAACTACATGCAACTCAATCTCCGTCTCAAGGGAACTTCACATGGCTTTCTCTTCATCAAATTTCATGACTCTTCTGACCACTATCATCTTCTATGTTGACAGGTACACCCGATAGTTGTGAGCTGTATCAGTGTACCGCAAAAATATACCTAACTCTGTTGTTGGCTCTAGATTCTTCCTGGCATCTTTGGTTACATGATAGTAAATATATGAACCAAAATTTTAAAATATGACACATTCAATCTCTTACCTAAAAAAGCCTCCTCTGGTGTACTTATCCCAAGTACTCGATGATGAATTCTATTCTGCACAAATATTGTTGTATTGCATGTTTCCACCCATAGATGAAATGGTAGGCCCTAATCACGAAACATATCTTGATCTTCTTCGAAAATAGTTCTGTTATTTCTTTTTTCAACCCCATTATATTGTGGGTTATGAGGTGCTATCAATTCTCTTCAAATTCCTTCTGAGGCACAAAATCTCTTGAATATTTTAGAGATGTATTCTCCACCAGTATCGCTCCTCAGAGCCTCCACCTTCTTCTATGTATCTTTCTTGACATGTGCATTAAACTCAGGAAACTTGGAGAAGGAATGATATTTCTCTTGCATGAATGAAATCCAATACTTTCTTGAAAAAACATAAACACAAATCACATAATACATGTGATTTTCTATGGAATTTGTAGAGAATGGTCTAGACATGTCTGAGTGAATTCTCTCAAGGATCACCTTGGCTCGGATTTTCTTATGGTGAAAGGTGGCTTTGGTATAATTCCCTAATGTACACCCTTTTCATGTATCTCTCTATGCAAGTGAACTTTTTGGAAGTCTGGTAGAAATCTAATGCATGATCTTCAAAGCACTAGGGTGTATATGGCCTAGCCTCCTTTTCGATAACTCACCGATGTCTCAACTCTCTACCTTCTCTTCTTCAGTTCTTAATGTTGCGTAGTCTTCTACATCTAGTATATAGAGGCTCTTCACTCGAAACCTAATATTTTTCATCTATTTCATGACTTTGTGATGAAGGAATGTCTTTCTGTCACTGAATATCACATCATAGCCACGATCTTCCAACATAGCAAAAAAAACCAAATTCTTCTACATGACATATTTTAATGTGACTGGATTACCTAAATCCCTCTGAAATGTAATTGTACCTACACCAGTAGCGCTATACATCCCATCATCACCCATTTCGATGTGCCTCTGTAGATCCTTCTCCTCCAAGCTACTGAAGAATTCTTTATTGTCGGTCATATGGAAAAAAGTTACACTGTCCAACTACCACACAGAACCCATCAATAATGACATAATTCATCAGATGAGAGTGAAATCAAACTTGAACTATGAAGCAAGCGCTTCACCTGCTCCTCCTCCTGAGCCCTTCTTGTTGGTCTTATTTTGTGGAAAATTTGTGGCATAGTGTCCATGCTCATGACACTTGAAACATTTTACCTTTGACAAGTCTCGTTTCTTTCCCGCCTTGGTGGACTCCGATTTGGAATGGGGCGCCTTCCCTTTTCATTTATTTTCTTTTCCATCTAAAGCACAGTTCTCATCATCATCAATATTTGCTAAGGATCCATCTCTGGTGCTTCGCGGAATTTATTTTTTACCAAATCGGACCATAGTCGCTCCCAATATAGTAGCTTCTCCCTCCCATTCTCATATTCCTGGTAGCTATGCCAGCTCTTGGTAAGGGATATAAGAGTTATGCTCACCAAATCATCTAAGTAAATAGTTATCCCAACACTTCCAAGCTCATATCGACACTAAGTGAACTTCGTCAAGTATTTTTGGATCGTGTCTCCCTTCTCCATCTTCATATTCTTGAGCTTCTCTTTCAGCGCCAGCTTCCTGTGGTTGCTACTATTCTGAAAAGGATCTGTCAAGGCCTTCTGCATAAAATATGGAGTCACCTTCCCATGGACACTCGATACAATGTGATTTCAAACTCCTCTTAACAAAAACCTTCTCGCCTCTGCTACATTCATCTTCCATGCATTAAACTGTTGAGCATATGCTACTACGGGCTAAGGAATATCATCATCTATGGAAGCATTCAATCTATTTTCCTCGAGCACAACCTCCATCTTGTTTTTCCAAGCTATGTAATTTTAATTTCCCTAAAGGGAATATTCAAGTCTCAAGCCATTGAAAGACATCTTGATCTACTATTGCATCCCGAAGAATAAATCTGCAAATTGGGACCTGTTCAAAACAAAATCTGTTCTTCTCTTCTATTATGATTCTTAGCACTCTGATACCATGTAGAAAATATAACAATGGGATTCAATCTGATCTTGTAATGTACCAATTTTTTTTTGAATCCTTCTACAATTTGCGGAAACAGAACACAATCGCACAATCACATAACAAGTAAGGGAAAGAAACAGTCAATCGCATAACACAATATGTATCTGGGGAAATCACACTTCCTAAAACTATGTTATATATATATTTTATAAATTCAAGACCATGAAACAATAAAATTATTTTCTCTCACCAACAAACTCCTGCAATTTTCAAACTGTCTCACTTTGATCTAGGCAAAATCAGTCAATTACATAAACAATTCTCAACCTCTGCTCAACCAGCCTTGCTCACACATTCTTGGAGGAATTGTCACCCTATTAAATAGAAAATTCCGTGGAATTTATTGATAAATGCAAAATATTCTTCCTCATGACTCTATAACTGACATGTACAACTCTTTAATTATAAAACGAATAGTTATCATCCCTTTAACCTCAATCTCAACTGGGCCTTCCTTAGAACTAGCATGCAAAAAATATTTATAATGAATTATTAGTTAAATGATTGATCACTACTTGTGAATTAAATCAGATTTAATTCACTAGACCTCTCACTATCTCATCTCTCAGTTAGAACTAGGTAAATTGATTTTAACTCAATTTCTTGAGTTAACTAATTACAACTCACAAATAATTGTAACTGGGCCCCCTAAAATCATGGGATATGTCTACATGCCTCATCTCTGACCCTCAACTCGAATTTACTAACCCAACTCAATATTTCTAACTTATTTAACTAATACAAGTTGTCATGAGATGAAATTAGAAATTCTCTTCCAATTTAATTAAGGGAAAATAAATTCATAAGCCCCCTTTGGGTGCCATTACAACATAAAAAGGTACACATATCAATTTCCAGTTGTTAGATCAACATTGATCAGTTTCCTTCCATTTATTTCTCTACACTGTATAAGATATAATCACAATGGGAAACTTATATCCAAGTACATGCACCTCACCTGCTACTTAGTATCAATTACAAAGATTTTTAAGAGGAAATGATGTCTTCTTTCCTGCTAGATATCAATTAAAAAAATAAATTAGAATTAAGTATTTACTTTGAGAAAATATGTTGATTTTCATGTTTCAAAACGTATTTTATTATTTTTCAGTATTTATATACATCTATGCATTGGTGAAAAGGGTCCTAAATTAGCGAAGACTACATAATTGGATGCTTTTAATCAGTTTTTAAGTGTCAGCTTCAGTCAAAACCATTTTCATTGTTCATGTGTGATGACCTATTTCATTTATGTTAGTATATAAATTTAATTACTTAATAAATGTCTTTGATTTTAGTCTATGGCATATGTTGTTTGATTATAAATGAATATTTTATAATTTTGTTTAAGATTCCTCATGAAAATTTTTCAATTTATATATTTTTATGACCATGAATTGAAAAATTGTAGATTTACTTATTTCTAGTTGATCATTACAATGCAGTATTCAAATGTAGGCACATTTTCTCTCCTCTACCGGATATAAATTGTAATTTTTTTACTTTAAATTGTGCATGTATATATATTCCAGAAAATACCAAAAGATATGTTTGAATAGTATGAAAACTGAAAAATATTTCTGAAGTTTCTATTTAAATCTTCAACCAAAATTTATTTGTTCGATTCTATGAATTCCATTCTGATTATGATATTAGATATCATGATATTATGGATGATGTTATGCTCATTTAAATTCTTTAATTGATGCTATTTGGATTGGTTAAATTTCCATGTGATGCGGATACTGGTACATGCATAATGTACAAAGCTCAACAAAATATCTTTTGTTTCGGTATTCCAGATATATATGTTAACATCAAGTAGTTGGAATATCCATTGTATTGCAAAAATTTCCCCTATATATGTCCATATTCATATTGAAGTAATAATTTTATAATATAAGCTTTTGAATCACTGATACATTTCCCTTGTTCAATGTTTCTAGCATTCAGGTATTGTTTTAAGGAATTGGTAGCTCCATTTTCATTGCAAATGAAACAATTTTAAAAAGTTTCTACATTTTTTTTTCTCATATTATACATTTCAAAACATGATGCAAGTGTTCAAATAGACTCAAATAAAGAGTCATCGCATTCATTGATATTTTAACCATCTATCAACAAGCCTTGTTCAAGAAATATTTGCTTCGTTGGCAATATGTCAAAGTGTCCAAGTGACAATTGGAATGGAAAAATATATGAGCCAATTTATTTATCTATTCAAGCTATGATATCTATTGTGCTATGTAACATGAGTGGCTCAAAATGTCCACATGCAGAATTTTGGTTATGTTGAAAAATATTATATTGATAGGCATCAATGTCTCGATTGAACTGTAGATCTTGGTTTAATTCTAGTTTTAGATACGAAACAATACCTTTGTTATAGGGGGTATAAATCCATACCAAATGAAAAAAAATATATAATTGGAACTTTGATTGGCCAAATACTGACTTGTTGCAAGAGGAGTTTTTCCACTTCTTAACAATTCCTTATGTAAATTAGATGCAAGCATAGAAATTATTGTTATAATGTGTATCATTGTATATTACACTGTGAATTTACTATTCTTTTCATCACTTTTGTACAAGTTTCTTCAAGGAGGTACATTCCATTAGTTTTTTTTTTATGTTATTATTTATTTTAATGTATATGTGTCATTATGTCCACGAAAAAAATTATGCCTATAAAATGAAACAAAACATTGCAGAAGATTCCATGTTGAACGTGGGTTCCACATTGGGTTTGCCCAAAGTTCCAACATAAGAGTTATTATATACAAAACTAGCATAAGGAGTTGGGACAACACTTGCACATTTCATTAAAAACTTTTTTGTCATTTACTATTTTCTTGTATTCATCCGTGTCAAATATTTTGCTCTGAATACAACTACAACTAGATAACTCAGAGTTACCAGGTTCTTGTTCTAACAAAATAGGTCTTTTTAAAACATATGTTTCTTTTTTCAGCTCGATCAATCTTAATGAAAATTGTTTTTCTAGAAATTGAATATCAAGGAAATGACAAAGAAACATGGAATATTTATTGATTTGACATTTGTTACATGTTTAGAAATGTGTTTCCAAGTTTTGAATAGTTTCAATTTTGTTGTCTCCGCGAGATATGCATTTTTCTCGATTTTTTTTTAATGTCGTTGTCATGAAGCGATCCATTTTTGTCTTTTAATAACTCTAATATGTTGTTGCATCATAGGAATCTAAAATAGATTGAAAATTTGTGTTTTTTTCCACATTAAGTTCTTGTATTCATCTTATTTATCCGTATTAATACCAAAGAAAAAAAATGTAGAAATGTATTTCTAGGTATCGATGTAGACACAAACTTATTCATCCCTACTGATACCAAAGGAAAAACGATATAGAAATATTTTCCTATGTATGGATCTAGCCACAAACATATAGGAAATGCGGGATTTGAGAATCAATTACCAAAATTATAGAATATAGGAAATTATAAGATTTCTTTCTTTTTTGAAGACTTAAGTCGTACATCAGATCCAGAAAGATTTTGTAAAGAAAATTATAACCTCACGACTACCTAACCTTCCGATCACTCAAATAGCAAGTTGGGGTGACTACGATTTTTTTTTCATAAATAATATTCCCAAACTCTTGAACTCAACATTTCCCGCTATAAAACTATTCGACCTAATGAAACCACTCAATTATGGTATAGTCAAGGTCGAGAAAGAATAAATGAATCCTAAAATACAAAATAAAACACTTGACTGTCTAACCTCTCGACTGTAGAATCAACCTAATAAAAAATGAAAAAACCATTATAGGAATGGTGATCACAAATTGTATATTTCCACATGGTAGTACACCATAGGACCACTAATAAAAAATATATACAAATGATCAATGAATTCTTGTTTGTTACTTCAAAATTTCATGTTCCTCCCAACTCGTGAATTCTTGGCCTAGTGGCAACCGACTCATTTTGAATTTTGTAAGTTGCGCTTTCCACGACCACCTGAACCTTGACATTCAACACAGTCGGTTTGACATATCCATCAAACATCCTTCAAATTTGCATACAACTCGACCTCCTAACCTCTAAATAAGTTGATTTTAACACCACTTTTGTTATTATATTATGTAATTATTGTTGCATCTTTAAACTCTCGGTTTTTCGACTCGACACTTGGACCTTGCAGATAATCCATGTGCGTTGTCCAATCATAAAACTAGACAATCCCATAGCTCCAAAAAAAATATTTCCTTCCTACGGTCCTGATTGAAATAGGATAAGCCTTATTCAATTATTTCTATAAAATCAACATTTCGCCCCTTTTCTCCATAGTAAAAACCCTTTCTTACTATTTAGGAATGGTTGTGTCATGGCTCTTTGGCACTGCACCACGCGAAGCCTTCAGATTTAGGCACTCTCCCCAAAGACCAAGTTTTCTGTTGCATGAACTACCTCGAGCTAATCCTATTGACTACGACATTCTCTCAGGGATCCATTCCGCTTCTAGATCTAAATGAGTACCACAAAATTCTATCAAACTCACACTAAAACATTCCATGATGTTACCCCTTTTGAGCTGAGGTGATAGCCACATTAAGGAATTGTTGTCCCACAACACTTCTCTACCTTTGGGTATGGAATTCCTCGCATGGCGGCCTAGGCACTCCTACATCTCTTATCTGACAGAAATCTAGCACCACTTTACATTGACCTCCGACCTCACCTACCACATACCAACTATTCCATAAGGCTCGTGAACTCTCTCAACGACTCCTTGCGACTGCTCATGGGTAGCTGAAGCATTTAGCTATTGACAATGGACTATGACCCTCATTGCCAACTTCCCTGTGGTGGGATTGGATGCTCGTGCACAAAAAAGGATAAATTCTATAGAAGTACCACAAAATAGATGATCATTGTGGTAACATTCGTTGATCTTTCACATATTTTTCGCTTGTTGGCACACTACTTTGTAAAAAAATATCTTTATGTACACATTGACCAATTTTGTTGAAAATGGCTCTCTGTTATAAATTTCTACATTAATACAAAGAGTCTCAGAACCCAATTCTTCTAACTCATCATGTTTTAGAATTGGAATATATCATTGAGGTCCTTAACTTCAGTTATTGAATTATTTATGATACCATTAAGCATTTAGGCAACATTGTTACGGGACTCTTCTCCACTTTGAACTTCATACAGTCTGTAATTACTATTGTTTACTATGTTAACTTATTTAATTTTTCATAAAAGCATAGGAGACATGGACCCATGCATAATCATAGCCAAAATCAATATACAAATAAGAAAAATATCACTTTACAGTTGCATCACATATATATAGAAAACAACACATATTGCAGCTGTTATTTATCCACATATATTAAAATGAAAATGCAGCATAACCCATTAATTGAAAATAATAATCACACAATATTTATATTTTTTATCTGTAGTGAAATGAAATTTGGCCCTCTACCTATCCATGTCCTCTTTTCCAAATTGCTCCATTTTTTTTTGAACAAACTTCATGTCCCTCCATTACTGCAACATCTTTTTGTTGCAATCCTTTCATAAATTTTGTCCTCTTTTTCTTGTTGTATTATCTCAAACAAGCATGGGCCTCAATACATTCTTGTACCCTTTAATTCGTGGACAAGTCAACCATTAATGCCTCTCTTCAAGTTGAGGTCTCTTGTTTGCACAATAAATTGTATCATCCCTACCGATAATTCTCCATACCTAGCTCTAGAATCCATGTCCTCCTACTCAGTCTCCTTTTTTTTAATTCCAAATATTACAACATATGTATATTCTGTTTACAATGAAACTCATAGTATAACCTTGGGTGGAACTATCACATAGATAATAAAACTCATGAAAACTAATAATCACCGCAACTTCTTTTCTATTGTTTATTCTTGTTTATTTTTTTGTAAATTCCGTAGTGCCTAGCCATTTTCTATTATAAGGGAAAGTTGCATCAAAAAAATTACATCAAAAATTGAGTGCCTCAACCTGCCTACAAGAAACCAGGTCTATTGGCCACCTCAAAAAGTTAAATGCTAACCAGAATTGGTATTGTTTATTACGCTTAGTAGCTGCTAACTTTACACGACTATGTCCATAGAAATTGCATATTAAACTGAAAAGATATAAAGTATCTAGAGTCATTCAAAATTTAAAAAGAAAACATGATACTAAGCATCCATGAGATTAAATATATGAGACTGGATCCTTGACAGCTTATCCAAAAAGTTTTGCTTGTTGAAACATACAGAGCTGTTGTTCTATGTTGCCAATGCAAGAATTTTGCTAATGTTGGGTCATCGACATCTCTCGCATTTCTTGTTTCATTGCTTGAAGTTAAAATAAGACTGAAGAATAGGATTTAAGTTATTTCTTCTGTAGGCTCTCCGTTGCTCTTGCCAACATAAACTTGAATTTCCAATATGTTTTTACAGTTTGTTGAAATAAGGAGACTCTACCCCTAGTGTTGCCAAGGTCGAGGATGAATTCCATTCTTCCCTGTTGCTCACTAATTTTTGTATCTTCTTCCCTTGAGTCCTATTCCCATTCAGCAATAGTGACTTTGATATCTTCAGGGGTAGTTGATTCATAGGTATCAACTATGTTTTCCAGAGTTTCGATATTTGACTTGCAGCCTCTTTTACGAGAAGGAGTAGGTATGGCATTACTCTGACCCGGTTTAGTTTTAGCCATGAAATCTGGAGACACAGAATCACAGAGGGCGTGAAAATGAATACTGCAGAGATGCTGAAGAGAAGAACATAGGATGACCTCCTAGATATGCAGAATTTGAAGGCCAAGCAGTGTGATTACATTCGCTCTGGACGGCCCAGATGCATAACTCGAAATAAATGTCTGAGATTGAGTATATTCAAATCATAAAGATTCAGAACCCCATGGATTAAAGACAAAGCAATTACTAGTAGGCTGAGAGATTAGACTATGGGAATTTCTCATATTAGCAGTAACACTGAAAATACAAGTATACCTTAAAGACGAAATCAGAAATAGAAGAAGCCCAAAATGATAGTTTTCAGAGAATATTTGAACCCAATGCTTAATATCAGAATCGCTGTCAGGACTTCGAAAACGAGGAATGATATCTAATGCTACAAAGATGTCATAAACATGTATAGGATAGGTAACAGGAATATTAGCAGAAAAACCATTGTTCGTGTTCTAAGCATAAAGGCATAATTCATAACGAATGGAACTCAGGTAAGGAGCCATTACATACCAGAGGGGTTTGCACCAATGGTGAGGTTGCTGATCAGAGCTTTCCACTATGCAGAGCAAATAGAGTAGCAGGAACAGGAGAAGAATAAGTGAATTGGGTCGAAAGTTACCTTTAGAAAGGATAAATCGGCGGCAATACCAAATTTTACACCGCCTCACACAGTAAATGCATGCTTGACAGGTGACATCAACCATCATTCCCTTTGGAGGTGGGAAGTTTAAACCATGATGGGGGTTCTGACAACTCATAAAAGAAAAGAATGTGGGCATTAAAATTGAGAGTACAGTGAGAACCAACTAGCCCTTTATTTCGATTGTGATCTAAAATGCACCCTAATCGAGGGATTATCTTGCTGAAGAATTATTTGCAGAGAATGAAGCTCAATATTCCAAATTCTCTTGGAAGGAGTAGTATCTAGAGGATGATCCACATTATTACATCTCCAATTAGCAAGGTAGTCTGTTTCCTGATTACCTTTCCTACTGATATGAGAGGGAATCATATATTGAATTTTATTAACCAGTAAACGTATCTCTTGAATTAAGGTTTCTGTTCTCTAGATTTTGTTGATTTTCTCCCACTTTGTTCCTTGTTGAAGTTTCGTTAATGCTCCAATAACCATTTCAGAACCTCCTTCTATGATTAAGCGCTATTAATTCTCCCATATGGCTATAATCAGACCTTGTTTAATTGCTGTCAGCTCTACTTCATTACTAGTAGCATGCCCCAGATCCATAGCATAAACTCGGCAAGCTGCACCTTGGGAATTCCGAAAGATGCCTTCTATACCAGCTTGTCCTCGGTTACCTTTTGAAGCTCCATCAAAATTAAGTTTGAGAAAACCAACTTGTGGAGGCTTCCATTTATCTTGAATATTATGTCTAGGAGGTCTAAATTTCCAAAGAGTTGGAGATAGCATGTGAGGCTGTAAATTTAGGCTTTTGAGAATTTGAGCTTCAATCCCTTCTGCTTTCTAGTCATCCTCCATCCATTTTTCCATAAGGATTGTTTCTTGGATACTATCAATGACTTTTGCCCAGATAATAGTATTGATTTTTTCCTCTCCTCGAAATATCCGACAGTTTCATTCCTTCCAAATACCCCAAAGTAAGAAGCCTATTGATAATTTCCATGCATGATTCAATACACCACATTTATAACCTCCTTTGTGCCAAGCTAACAAGGTTGCATTAATACTGATTGGATATCTATCCGTTTTTTTGGAAGTTTGTTCCAATCCACTCCAGATAGACTTTGAAATTACACATGTATTGAGGAGACGTTCAATTGTTTCACTGGTATGTTTGCACATATAACAAAAATATGGTCCATTCATGCCTCTCTTTTGCAAATTATCCCAGGTTAAAATTTTCCGATGATTGAGGAGCCAAAGGAAATATTCAACTTTGGGCCAATGATTCATAGACCAGATTTTCTTCTAGATGGAGCGTCCATTATTATTATTATTCTGGGTATGAATGTTGTAGGCTTCTTTGATAGTGAAAGTTCCATTGGTCTGGTATCCCCATCTTAAAGTATCACTTCCTGTTTGGACTCTGATTTTCCTTTTTTTCAACTCCTTATCGAGATTGTTCCATTGTATAGTTTCAGGTGCTCCTTGCCAATCTGTTCTCACCTTCCATTTCCGCCATTGACTTATCTGACGTGGATCCCATTAATGATTGATTAGTTGATTATTTTGGAGATTAGTAAATATAAATGGTTCTCCGAGATCAAGTCGAGAAAAAAGTTTGTCATGTTGCTGCCATGAATCCTCCCAAAAAAGTGTTGTGCAACCTTCCTTTATTTCCTAGAAACTATGTTGTCGGATAATTAATCTGTTAGCTGCAGCAAGGTTCCATATGATGGACCCTTTTGGAATAGTATCTATTTTTAACTTACCTATGATTGATTGAGGCATATCATATTTTTTTTTCCCAAATTAGCTTCCATAAATCATGACCTCCTTGGATCCATTGCCACCACAATTTAGCTCCCATTACTTGATTTAATATAAACGGATCACGTAGACCAAGGCCTCCTGCTGATTTTGATTTAATTAATTTCTCGCATGAAATAAGAGCACACTTCATGTTTTCTTGAACTCCCTGCCAGAGAAATTTCTTGAACATATTAACCAGCTGAGTTGAAATACTCTTAGGAACATCTCTACCAGAAATTTGGTATATTGATATAGATTGGAGAATATATTTTAATAAAACCAATCGACTGGGTGCATTGAGAGCTTGGAAAGCCCAATTCTGAAGTTTATTCTCCATTTTCGTAAGCAGGTCTCTCCAATCTGCTATTCGTAAATGGGTTTTGCTTAATGGTACTCCTAGGTACTTCATGGGAAAGGAACCAATATTAAAACCCAGGATTCTTGCCAATAAGACTTCAGTTTCATTATTTACATTAAAGAAATATACATTTGATTTATCTTTATTAACCAATGTACCTGAAGCATCCATGAAGTCCTCAAGGATTTGTAGAATGGCTCTGATCTCTCTTACTGATGCCTGGCAAAATAACAATATATCATCAACAATATGTTGATGATTCAGAGCAAGATGTAGTCCCCATAACTTTAATTCTTTGATTTTTCCATCTGCAAGCTCAGATTTAATTAATCTTCCTAAACCTTCTGCTACTATAATAAAAAGGAACGGGGACAGGGGGTCTCCCTGCCTCAGACCTCTGGAGTTGTTAAACGACTGAGAGGGAATACCATTGAGCATGATTGAGAAATTTGGAGTAGATATAAAAGAATGAATCCATCGCACCCATCTCTGATCAAAACTATAAGCTTTTAATATTGCATTAAGATAGGACCAATTTATTCTATCATATGCTTTAGCTAGATCAATTTTTATCAGCGTTCCTTTTGTTTTTATTGGTTTTAACGAATGTATTGCTTCTTAAGCTGTAACTATTCCATCAAGAATTTTCCTCCCAGTTATAAAACCTATTTTTTATGGAGATATAAGAAGAGGAAACAATGGTTTAAGCCTATTAACCATAATAGTAGAGAGGATTTTATAAATCACATTGCATAGAGCTATTGGACAAAAACCTACTGGTATGTCCGCATTTTCCTGTTTGGTAATGAGAGTAAGGAAAGTAGCATTAAGGGTAGGATCGACCTTACAATGCCTCCCAGATTCCTCTACCACCTCCTTAATATCCCGACCCATGAATTTCCAAGTAGCCCTAAAAAATTCTGCTATAAAACCATCTGGGCCTGGGGCTTTATTCCTAGGCATGTGCATCATTACTTCTTCAACTTCTTCCAGACTAACTTCTTTTAAAAGAGCTAGGTTCTGATCTCTGGTGATGACATGTGGAATGTGTCGATTTATTTTGTCAATGGCTTCAGTTCTATTCAGATCTGGTTCAGTTAACAAGTGTTTGAAATGATTGACCAGTTCTCTTTCCATATCCTCATGGTGAAATAATATATTACCATTATGGTCTTTTAAGGAAAATATTCTATTATGATGTCTTATTTGAATCATTGATTTGTGGAAGAAATTGGTGTTTCTTTCCCCTTCTTTCAACCACTTAATACAGGATTTATGTTTCCACAGAATATCTTCTTGCTTTCTACGCTCTTCAAGTTGACTTATAGTGTTTCCTTCTTCAGTAATCAAAGGATCTGCTCTTCCATGCAAAATCATTTGTTGCTGTAAATATTTCATTTTCTCTGTCAATCGAATCTTATTTAGGTGAATATTGCCAAAACTTTCTTTATTCCATCTTTTAATTTCTATTTTTAAATGTTTCAACCTGACTTGAAAGGAATGCATATTATTCCTGCCAGCAATTTGGGTGGACTCCCACCACTTTTTGGCTTTGTCCAAAAATTGAGGGTCCCGTAACCAGAAGAGTTCAAATCTAAAAGGTCTATTTTTAGGGCCATATTTTACATCTATGTCAATTCTGATTGGCCAATGGTCTGAGCCCATAGTGGGAAGACTTACAGCCTCATAATAAACATCCAAACTGACAAGATCTTCATAAGCTAAAAAATGATCAAGGCGGGATGCTATTTGATGTCTTTCACCCTGTCTATTATTCCATGTGTATTTACCATTTACAGTTGGAATGTTAACCAAATGTAGATCCACGAGGAGATCACGAAGCAATGCCATATCTGGGTCCTTTCTTCTTATACCTCCTTTTTTTTCATCTAAATTGAGAATCATATTAAAATCTCCACCTAAAATCCAGTACCGTTCTTGATGAAAATAATTGAGGGTTCTAATTTCTTGAATAAACTCCTTTCGCTCACCCTAGATTGGAGGTCCATAAACTGCTGATATAAGAATTTTTTCCTGAGAGCCAATTTGGTGGAATTTTCCTGATAGAATTCTAGGTAGAGCGAACCATCATTCTACCTGTATCTCTGTTGTATTCCACAGGATTTCTATTCCTCCTGCTTTTCCTCAAGAATCAATTGCCATTACCTCATAATGAGGTTTAAAGTTATGAAGAATAGTATCCAATTTTTTTCCTGTGATTTTGATTTCCTGAATTAACATAACTTGAGGTTTTTTCGATCTCATTCGATCCTCTAAATATCTCTGCTCGCCTTTACTGTTAAGGCCTCTGATATTCAAAGATAGTACTTTCATTGTGTAACTTTCGATTTTGGTTGAAATACCGTTGTTAACTGTACGATTTTGCCTGTATTTATCAACATTTCTCTTACCAATTGGATGGATTCTTACAAAGTTCGTCTTCCTCTTTTCTTAGGGGTTTTTTGAGAGGTTGGATTTTTTGCTGCTTTTTCTATAGCTTCGACTTCTTTATGCGCTTGCACTGTCAAGTAATTTCAATTGTTTCTTTGAATAATTGCTTCTGGTCTTGGGGAATGAAACGATCATCTACATTCCTCCATTCATTTAATAAGCTTTTTAAGACCTTTTCCTCTGCACTTAGTTATTCTTTATTTTTTTCTACATCCATTGGTGTTTGTTCAGGTCCCAATGATTCCTCTGGTCCGGTATTATCCTCTATTTATTTTCTTTTTGTGGACTGATTTTTTTGAATAATAGTTTCCTGAATTGGACCTCCCACAACTTCTTCAATAAGGATTGGTTTAACATTTGACAGTGCCCCTTATTCTTGCAGTACCTCATATATATTTTCTACCTGAGTTACTACTTTCTTTTGCGAAGAGTTATTCTACTTCGAACCTGTGGATTTGTTATTTTTTTTTTTTCCTATAATGGTTGTGAAACCATCTTCTGGTTCACGAGATTGTTTTGAATTTGGAGGAGATCGTGTTGCTGATTCATCAGGTGCATTCAACGGGTAGGATTTATACAAATGCCCATATTCATGACAACGCTGACACCTGAAAGGGATGTTCTCATAGTCCAGAAGTTGGGGCCAAATTTTTCCTTCATACTCTAACTCTATCATTTCTGGAAGGGGCTCTGATATATTCATATATACACATATTCCAGCAAAGGAAGTATAACGGTCCCATCAAGTAGTGTCTGCGATTTTAACAAAATTTCCTAAAGAGTTTCCTATACCTTCTAGAATTGTGGGTGCCCAGAAATCTAATGGGAGACCAAACAAGTGAACCCAAACAGGTGCTGGAAGAAATTGTTCTTGATCTGGGTTGTAACATTCCTCCCATTGCCTAAGAAAAAGCCCTGCATTTCTATAAAAGTATGGACCCCCTTCAAAAATGCGTTCTTTATCTAAAAGATTAGTAAAAATTACTATAAAAAAAACCTTTGGCACCTAGTTTCAGATCAATGTGACCTTTAGGTTGCCATTTTGTATGAATCCATTTTATTAAATCTTTTTCAGTTGGCCAAATACCTATGAACTTACGGATTAATGCATGATCCTTCATATAACTTCTATATTCATTCAACTCTGTTGTAGGAATGGTAAATCGTGGTTTCTTGACTGCTCTCGAGAAGCATTGCCATTTGGATTTAGCCTGCCAATCTGCACCCAAAACCGGAGTAGTCCTTGAAGTCCCTCCTCGTTGTTGTTGCGAAGAGGATTGCTCACCGATTATTACATTCCGATAGTAGCGGGTTGCTCCCCCTTCGGAAGTTGTCGCCATTACGAACTAGGGGCACAAGGATCGAGGTTGCTGCTGTCAAAAGTTTCAAACCCTACCAGCGACGGTTATCATTTCTTGGAGACGCATTTCAAACCCTACCGTGTGACATTGTTTATTCTTGTTTATTGATATGATGTAAAGTGGAGAAAATATCAAAGTGCTCCAACTATTTACTTATTTGTTCTAAGAAATAAAATTTCTATTAAATTAGTAATTTTAAATATTATTTAACAACCAAGAAAAGTAGTCTAATGTTTTTTCCTATTTAAATCCAAAAAACAAAGACACAAATGTCAATTTGGAAAAAGATAGGTAAAAATAATTTTTGAACATGTTTTCCCATCCCATGTAAATAAATAACAATAAAAATAGGTTAAGCTCTAGAAAAGAATTAAAAATAGTTTCGAAATACTTAGACTTATTTTAAACTTTCCTTGTGTATATGACCTTGAGCTATAACTTCATCATCATCTTCACAAATAACATTTTAACTAAATAAGCTAAAAACTATATGAACACAATTCATGTACACAAATAAGTAGTGACATGCCACCATGTGGCTCTTGCTAGTGTGTCAAATTGAAATTCTTTGATATTATTGATAGTTATTGCCCATCACAGGATTGACTCCCTTCAATTCCCCAAGAACCTCTTAGATTTTCTTCCTAAGTACCCAATGCCCAATTTTGTTTATTTTTTTTTGTAAGCTTGGTAATACCTTTTATTTTTATGTTTTATTTTTCACCCTTTTTTTTACTCCATTTTCATCAACATGTCTAGATACATCACCCCTGGGAAGGGAATTGAACCTCTAATGGGTGCTATAATAGCCGGCCTATCACCATTTAACCATTTAACGAAGACCCCATGGACCAATGCCCAATTTTTTTTATCCCCAAGGGTTATTTCAATGTGTGTAACTCTAGATGTGAAGCTATTTGATATTGTTATTAGTTATTGATGATCATGGGTTTGACTCTTTTTCACTCCCTTGAGGCTAGGCGCTTTAATACTCTCAAGTTTCTAGTGAGAATTTAATGTTATATAAAACATTTTTTTTCATCTCAAATGCCTTTGAGAGCCATGAAAAAATTTAAACATAAAGTAAGGTAAAAAATAATAAGACTAAAACAATTAGTTTAGTTGCAATACTTATGAGAAAGTACTTCCAAATTTACCGTGTAGAAAAAAATAGATTTGGATCAAACTTGAATTTTGCTTTGTTTTGTTTTGCATTTTAAATACATTTGATGGCCATGAAATTTTTTGAAACATAAAGTGAGAATTGAAACCTTAAATTTGATGTATAAATATTTAAATTAATCTTTATAAATTCTAATGAATAATTCAGAGATACTAAAACAATTTGTTTAGTTACTACTTATTTATTATGACCATTCTGAAGTGGATCTAAAGGAAATGAGATTCTTAGAGACAATCAATAATATAGAAAAATATTTGAACATAACATTCTCTATGTGAACATCATTGATATACATTTCATACGCAACTTTGAAGTGGTGTAAAGATAAACTAGTGAGATATTGTGATTATATTCTTCTTCTATCTATATACAACCCTCCCTCACACTCTGTGATTGGAATATAGAATATGTAAAACAATGGACATTAAAAACAAATCACCATCATCAAATTTGCACTTGATAGGCAACATAAATTCGAAATTACATGATTGATTTGGATATACGACAGAAAAAACAATAATGGGTTTCTAAATCAGTTTACCATGGCAGATTACACAATAATTGGCGTCTTTAGTGGCATAGATTTATTGATACAAGATACCTAAAATTGGAGCAGGATGACATTCAGTGTTTTCAATGGCCTTCTAAATTTTTGTCTTCATGATGAGGTATTGCAGAGAGGTGATCCTGATGTTGGCCTTCATATGATTGCAATTTTCCTGAGTCTAGCAAACGGGATTTTACAGGATTTCCGAGACCATGTCTATCAACCTTGGGAATACTCGATCCTCTTTCTAGATTGTCGGGACGGGACATGGAATCATCTGCACTGAATCCATTTCCATTTCCACCACCCATCTCGATATCCGACGCAATATTAAGGCCCTCGGTCTTTCGATCTTCTTCTCTGATTTCTTCTCGCCTGGGATTCCCCTTTCTGTAAATCATGCAGAGAAGAAACTGTACAGCTCCAAGGCCGAAGCCGATTCCATTCGGGATCTATACATTGCAAAGTCAGATTTGTTTGAATCATATGGATTTTATTTGAATCTACATACATCATGGTCCAACACTGCCTAGACAGCCCAGATTCCTCCGTTGAGAAAGAGGAAAGAGGAAGAATGACAGGAAAAAGGGTATGAATTCCACGCTCTTCGTTAGTATGACCTTTCTCTGTTACCACACACATACACCAGAGTTAACATTACACCGTAGAATTCAAAATTACACTTTGAATTATTGTTAATGTAAAGATTTAGGAAAATGGGTTTGGAATATGTTCTAAAATTACTTTTATTTGGCTAAAAGTTTTTTTTGGGAAGTAACTAGATAGGTTAATGACCTAAGATCCAGAGATATTTGGTATCTCAGAAGAAATTATTCCAACAGAGATTATTCTAAGAAAAGTGGTTTTCCTGAGTCAATTTACATTTTTTACTCTCTTCATTATTGATTTGACAGCTAAATTATAATAAATTTTCTCAAAATATAAAAAAATAAAATCCCAAATAAGAAAAATAAAATAATTTATTTCTTACCATAATTACCAATTACCAATGGAGAACCGTACATGCCTAATGTTAAGCAGACGAATAGAACTCCAATGACAGTACGCCTGGCATGATGACTTTAGTGCCAGAAAAGTCACCAAAAACACCGCAGTAAAGAATACTACATCCACAGGCAGGACCATCATAACAGTCTTGACCTGCATAACAATGACAATCAGATATACCATTTGTCATAAAAGTATTCATCGACAAGATCCATCTTTACCTTCGTGCTTACAAAGTGATATCAGAATTTCATAATAATTTATTTAAAAATATAAAATAAATTGAGGAGATACTTTATATAATGGAATTTATAACTTAAATTTGTGTTTCAAACAAATTTTAACTTAATTATGAATAACTGAAAGGAAACCTAACAAATAATCAGATTCTTTCAGGAATCCAAATAAATGGCCCACAAATTTGTAATTCAAATAAATTTTTAATCCAATTATGAACAAATTAAATAAATCTTGAAAAAAATATGAAATAAATTGCAGAAACACTCTATATAATAAAATTCACAACTCAAATTTATAATTAAAAGAAACCTAAAAAATAATCAGGTCGTTTCTTATTTCAGTAATCCAAACAAGTGGCAGACAGATAGCTTCTTATTTTAATAGCTATTTTGGGAAGAGAATTAGATTTGAATTTTATAGTAAAAATCCAATCTCTTAGATTCTGCAATTTCAGTAAACTAATATAACATCTCTTTATAGACCTTAAGTTATTAAAATAGCAATTTGAACAAGGAAAATGATTTGAGAACTTTATATGCAAGTCTTGTTTAAAAATACCTCCATTCCATTGTCGGTATGGAGTTTCCCAGGTTGGGAAGCTCGGAACAGTCACAGTCGGGAATAATGGTGTGGCCCATTTCCCCTTGTCTTATTTGAGCAGAGTTATCCCATTAGGCAGCCCTTTTCGATTCTTTATTTTGAACCTATGTAATGATTTCATCCCATTAATGTGGATTCTTAAAATTGTACATGTGTAAGATACACATAATTATCTATGTGCAAGATATGTATAATCATTCTATTGACCACTTATTTATTTTCTTATTTAGTAATGCATCCGCTTGACACAAATTATTGAGTAAGGCAAGTCTTTTTATTTCAAGGCTATCAGACACATTTTGTGTATACAACCATCATTAATTGACATTGACTATTTCTAAAGTACTAAGCTTTTTCAAGAAGAAAATAGTCTTCAATGAAAGCTCAACACTTATTGTAAATTATTTCACACTTTCAAGGATTGAAATAACTCTTCACTCAATTCTATAATTAAAAACTTGAGCCTAGAAAACCACACTTCATGAAAAGAAAAATATTCTACACACACTTCTAGAAATATAGACTGATTTTTGCAGCAATGAAAAAAATCTCAACCATTATTGTAAAAAATAAATAACACTTAGCACAACTAGATCATCACTTGCATAAATGAAATCACTCAACAACACAATTAATCAAAATCACCAATCTTTGCATCACCAAACTAGAAATTACTCAAACAACATAACCACTTGGAAAATGAAATGTTACTACTACCCCAAAGCATAATAATATTAAACCTTAAACAACTATTTGTAACAACATTGCATAACAATAACCTACCAAAATAATTAATAAAAGTGACCTATGAATATCAATGTGTGATTCTCATTAGTATGTAACAATATCTCAATCATTATTGTGTAATAGTGAAAAATTGCAACAATATGTAACAACAATAAAATATGAATTGGTAAAGTTCTGTGATGGACATGGTTGAGTAACTTTATCCTAGATTCAAGAATTCTTGAAAACTCTCATGAGTATTAGTAACAAAAATGCACTAATCACACAAGAAATATCTAACGAAAATCAACTTAAATTCTAGAAATATAATTCATAACCCACAAGCTAATTAAATGAAATATCTTTGCTACATGTATAGTCACAACAATCCCAACGAAAGAGGAGGGCCCCTTCTCCTTAGTAGGGAATTAGGGAAAATCTCACAGCCTACAGGCTAATGCAATAATCCATAGAATGAGTTACGAACTTCTTGAGTCTTGCATTAATTATAAAGAAGAGATACACATGCACAATCTGAAAAAAATAATGTCAGCCCCTTTCTCGATGAAGGGAGATCCCTTTTTATAGGTTTTTCCCTTACATTGAATCTCGGTAATAAATCAAAACATGGATAGTCTTGAGAATATTTCAATTATCAATATATTCATTTAAATTTAACTAAAAATTCTCAATAACCGAATACAAAAGATTGTATAAAAATAAGGTTGTTTCCACAATGGAATTCCTCAATTAGAAAATTAATTAAAGTTTCTAGATCATAACCACGATGGCCAAATTGTCCACATTATTTAGGAAGAGCCAAATCCTTATTGTTGCAAGAATTTGTGTTGATTGTATTGAGTAAAAAAGAACATAACAACAACCTAAAGTAACACTCAGACTTCGGAAATCACAACATAGTAGAATAACAACATCTGGGTACGTTAGGGTAACAAAAAACCAGACTACTCGAGTAATAGCATCATGAAGTATTGGAGTAACATCATCATGAAGTCCTGGAGTAAGATCAACCTAAAAATAGTGGAATAACAACTTCCTTGATTAGTTGGGTCATCCTATAGACATTTTTCTCATCATGATGTCAGTAAAACACCAAAAACAACTATTCTGATTTCCATTGCAAGAAGAAATTAATGTATTAGAGTGAAATTAAGATTTTGTATACCTAAATCAAAATTTGGGATAATAGGCAGAAAGGATGTGATTATTGAAGAAAAAATAAATAAAAATATAAGGAAAAAGGTGATAAGGAGAAGCGAATTCAGGAACCCAACATGTTTGTTTGTTTATTTGGTGATGAAAGACGGTTTATTTGCTCAACTTGGTATCTATCAAAGACCATCGGATAGACCAAAATGTATTAATGAAATCATTTCCCCTATCTCAAATAATGGTCTAAGGTAGCCTAAAATCCATTGAAAAAGGCCCAAAGAATATTTTAGTAGTGCCTTCAATTATGCTACCCTTCTTGTGTGGTGCTAAATTAACCACCTTAGAGAACTAATCAGCAACCATTAACACATATTCATTAACATGCATGGTGGATGGAAAACCTGACATTTATTCCATGGAGACAGTCTCCTAAGACATGTCTAGTATAGGTAGAGGAGTGTGTAATTGATTCAAATTAATTTAGGTTTAGTAATGGCTCAAGTATTGCAAGATATGATGTACCGATGTAGATCTTGTCGAATATTTGGCAAACATAAATACATCTGAGGTATTATTACAATATTCTCCATACCAAAGTTCCTTGCCACCCATCTGTAATTTTCCACCCATATCATATTGCCATTATTTCTTGAAGGAACACAATTTTGGAACAAATAGCACAAGAGAGCATCTTGGAGGTGGAAGTCTCGAACTTTTTTGCATGTGATTAATTTTTGGTATGTGGTAGTGAAGTTAAATCCACTATTGTATAACGTTGGCCACTTGGAGGTCTTGTTCCCACAAGAGTTAAGAATAATAGTTAGCACCACACCGATTTGTTAATTGGGGAAGTATGAAACATGAATCATACTACCTTTCTTTTATTTGATGTGGATGATCATATAATTGAGGAGTCTTATAATTAATGTGATGATCATATAATTGAGGAGTCTTATAATTAATGTGGATGATCATATTTTTCCCTAGAATATAATTATCCAACTGTCAACATGCTTGCACGATGGAGTACATCTCCTTCTCATAGGTGGGGTATCTTTAGAGCGAATCATAGAATGTTTCACTATGATATGGCACTATACATCCTTTCTGATTCAGTATTACGTCTATAACATAGTTAAAGGAATATATATCAGTCTCAAATGGTACTTATAGGTCTAGAAAGGTAATTATTGGTGTAGAGCAAGGGTGGTGTGTGAGATCCTCAAATGATTTCTATTGCAACTCCTAAGACTAGAAAAAAATTTATTTAGCTCCATCCTTGGTAACTTGAATTAAGGGCCAAGCAGTATGAGATAACCTTATCAAAAACCTTACATGGAAGTTAGTGAGGCTTAAGAAGTTATAAAGATATATTATAGTCATCAGGGCCAGAAAATCCTGAATGAGTTAGATCTTCACTATGTCCACATGCACCCGATGCTCATCAATATTGTATCCCAAATGTTGAATTCTATACATTCCAAATGAGCATTTCTCTCTATTTCCATACAACTTATGTTCTCATAGGGTTATTATGACCTATTTAATGAGGTGTACATGTTTTTTTTAAGTTTTACTGAATATGAGGATTTCACAAAAATATACAACCATAAAATAATTTCTAAACAAATAAAGAATATCATCCACCATCCTCTTCAACATTTTTGGAGAATTATTCAATCTAAATGGCATGAAAACCTCTCAACAAGGGTTGAATTTAGATAGATATTACTAAAGATATTTGAACCCTTAAGGTGATCAAGAAGATCATCAATATGTGGGATTAGGTATTTATTCTTGATATTGATTTTCTTCAAGTCTATATAATGAATATAGAGGCTCCATATCGCTTCCTTCTTCTATACCAACATAATTGGACTCTTGCAAGGTGAGGATCTGAGTTGAATGTATCCATTTTGGATGAGCTCATGAGTCTAACATTTTATGTCTTCATTATCAAAGGAGGATTGTTGATATATTGGGCCATTAGGTAAAGGAGCAGCAGGTATCAATTAAATTAAGTGCTTGGCTTGGTAGTGTAGAGGCACACCTCAATTGGAGTGAATATGTTTCTTTATTTCTGTATAAACTCATCCACCTACATTTTGTTGTGTACAGAGGCCCCATTTTGATGCTTTGGGTGTTACAATGACCTCCCTTTCACCTTCTTATTTAACCACAAAGAGGAAATTTTTTTGTAGTGTAAGAGATTACATTTCTACACTATATTACTATGATAAATGAAATTGAAATAGTTGGAGATACCTCTAGTACCCTTCAAAAATAACCTTATAGAGTGACAATGATATTACAAGGAAAATTCTAATTAATAACATGAAGTTTCCATATATAAGGTTGTCCTAAAATAAAATCACAAAATTAAACTTGGGAGAAATTGCATATTACCTCATCTTTCAAGGGATCGATGTCATAGGACAGGTGGTGTTTCTAGTTGACATAGATGTCTCATCCATGTATCAACTAACCAATTATGTATCATTAGTGGTGTGGTACTATTGATATCTTCAATCTCTTGATGAACTTGATTTAGACTAGGTTCTTCTAGCTCCTATTGTTAATGATTAAATGTACTGGGGTCTGCACCCTTTCAGACACATTTCTGAAAGGAGGAGGCACTGCCCCTTATTATGGTAATTTATTCCCTAAATCTATTGTTAAAATTCTCAATAGATTATATAAAATAAACCTAAATACTCAACCCAAACAATCAGTAAATGATGGAAACTACCACCTAAAGGTCAAAAGTCATACTATGAGATTTGACCGTTGAAGTAAATCCCCTTATATTATCCCCATCTCTTCTTCCTCATGTCGACACATGTGTTAAAAATAGAAATTAGAGTATATAGAAGTCCTTAAGTGTGTTAAAACATGTCAATGATGAAATTTTGAAAACCATTGTGAGTGTCTTCCTTGTTGCCTTAACTAGTAAATTAAGTCAAATCTCGAAGAAATATGTAAATGAAAAATGAAACTAATAGGTAGGACCCTACCTTAAGAGAAAAATTTTCATGTGCAATGATATTTGAGTAATTTTAGATCCCTATATTACTAGTGTAGTCCCTTATTGTTGTTAGTGTAGCCCCCACATTGTTATTGTTGTACCCGTGTAGCCCCCATATTGTTATTATTGTGCCCCATAAAAAAGCCACTATTATTATTATTTTTCCCTTACATTATTATTTTTAGGTCAGCTAGGAATATATTGTGACCCCATGGACTCCTATATATAGAAAGGAGGCTTTTTCATTTGTATCATCCAAGTATTATTCATTTATGTAATCTAAAAGAGGTTTCCTCCTCAAAGTGGTTGATTTCTAAGGCGTTGATCTCTCGTTCCTTATATTTTTGGGAGTTGGTTTCATAACATTTGGTATCAGAGCCTTGGATTCTAGGGTTTCATTGCTTCAAACATGTCATCATGGAATTTTCACTATAACTTGTTTTCTATGAAGGTTTAGATGCAAAACAAAAAAACCCATTTGCAAAGAAATCCTGAGGAAGTTCGTGTAAAAATTTTAGATCTTGGTTCGCAATATTTTCAGAGATATGATCTGTGGAAGTTAGGGTTTTTACAAGCTCTCGAATTTCATCTCAAACAAGTGACCTTGGGAAAATCATCATAAATCTCTCTCTGAGCATTATACTAGAATTCTGTAAAAATTGGCCAAATGTACAGGGAATGTACTTTTTTGTGTGTCAATTTCAGAGTCGAAGGAGGAATTAATGACACGTGGAATGTCATACAAGTTAGCTCTATTGAACGAGTCCATAATTAGGTCATTGTGGTATATTGGGCATAACTTTGTCTTGAAGAATCCAAATCAGGCCAGACCCGTGGCATTGGAAAGAAGACTCATAGGGTTATTACAAGATCAAAGCTTAAATCTCAAGGATCCGAAATTACAGAGATACATCAGTTTCAATATAAAGATCCTCAAATGAAAGAAAAGGTGTGTATTGTTTTTTCAAATTGCATAAGTCTTATTTGAAAGCTCATTTTGAAGTGATTCTAAGGGCATATTGAAGCATGGATATCAGTATTGGGTTCTAAAATTCCCCCTAAAAATAATTCAAAACCCATTAAGCCCTCAGAATGCTCCATTATCACTCATGAAGAGGAAGAACTGCAACATGATATATCAAAATTACAAGAGCAAGTGCAACAACTTTTTCTCTCGCAAAGAGAAACAAAAAATGAAATGGAAGTGTTGAAGAAAGGCATGGAAGCTAAGTTGGATGGTTTGAATAATGGCATGGAAGGCATGGAAGAAAAAATGGAAGACATGTTTGAAAATGATTCCTAATGGCAAAAATATAGTAGAGGAAACTCATGATGAGAACAAAATAAATGTTAATCGTGATTTCGTAAAATATAATGTTGGGAAGAATGAATAGAAAAACGGCATGAATTCCACGCTCTTCGTTAGTATGGCCTTTCTCTATTACCACACAGAGTTAAAATTACGCTGTAGAATTCAAAATTACACTTTTAATTATTGCTAATATAAAGATTTATGAAAATGGGTTTGGAGTATATGTTAAAATTAATTTTATTTGGTTAAGATCTTGTTTGGGACTTAACTAAATAAGTTAATGACCCAAAACCCTGGGATATCTGGTATCTCATAAGAAGTTATTCCAGGAGAAATTATTCTAGGAAAAGTGGTTTTCCTTGAATAACATCTATAAATCAACTTACATTCTTTACTCTCTTCATTACTGATTTGACAATTAAATTATAATAAATTTTCTCATAGTATAATAAAATAAAAACCCTAAAAAAAAACCTAAATAAGAAAAATAAATTTTTTTTTCTTACCATAATTCCCAGTTACCAATGGAGAACTGTACATGCCTAATGTTAAGCAGACGCATAGAACTCCAGTGACAGTTAGCCTGGCATGATGAATTAGTGCTAGAAAAGTCACCAATAACACCACAGTAAAGAATACTACATCCACAAGCAGGACCATCATAATAGTCTTGACCTCCATAACAATGACAATCAGATATGCCATTTGTCATAAAAGTATTCATGAACAAGATCCATATTTAACTTCGTGCTTACAAAGTGATATCAGAATTTCATAATAATTTATTTAAAGGTGAATGTGAAATAATTCAAATTGATATAAGATATTTTGTTAGTGGAATAAATAATTCAATTTTAAAGTATATCAAATTGGGGTTTAAGATTTCTCTTTTCTCTGGAATAAATTATTTAATTTAAAGTGTATAAGATTTTGTAGTTTATAAGATAAGAGATTTATTTAAAAATAACTACTAAATTGTCAAAGTTTATAAAAGTATAAGTACTTAATTGTTAAAGTTTATAAAAGTATAAATACTTAACTCATATTCTTAATCATTACACTGGTGAGATGAAAATGAGTAGTGATATCACATTTCCTGCATCATTTTCCCCAAACATCAGAAATATCACATCGCATTCTAATTTATGAAAACCCCACATATTGAAATCTGAACGTATCTATATTCAAATGAATAAACCATTTAAATCACCAAACTGTGATTGGATGTTATATATACTGACCTACAACATTGAGAATGAAGGTCACATCTGCCATATCTAGTATGTGATCAGAACCAATGCAATCTTTTTCCTAAACTCGTGAAGGATGCTACAATTAATGATATGGATTTGCCTTGTATTGTGAAGGTTTAATAGACATACGGGCCCTGCAGGTAGAGTCCAACTAAACAATTGCAGCGATAGAGTGAGGCCCACGTAAAAGTTGGCACTACGAATAGTCACGTGTATGACATCGCAGGAGAGATAGCCCGCAGCTTATATAAACCACCAATATAGGTGGACCATTCAAATTCCTTGGAAATGGTATAGAATAAGTTTCCCCAATACTTTAGGTAAGAAGTTGTCTACCTATCATATGGAATAGTTGGGACAGCTGTTTTTTTTCGGAATTTTATAAAGAAAAATTCAAAAAATCACATAGTTGGAGTGTTTGAATTGTATTTTTGATAGTGGAAATGGATTCAGCACTATCAAAAACCTTTAGGGCATTCAAAATATTGAATTTTAACAATGGTAAACAAGATTCTGATAAATCTTTGCCAATTTTTTTCAAAATTATTTGCGAGATTCTGGGCTATTTTGTTACTTTTTTAGACTATGGTAGTTAGGTAATGGATTTCATAATTCAAATTTGTGATTCAAATAAATTTCTAACTTATTTAATTATGAACAAATTGAAAGAAACTAACTTTATTATGAACAAGTTAAAAGAAACTTGAAAAAGTATAAAATAAATTGAGGAGATACTTTATGCAATGGAATTTATAACTTAAATTTGTGTTTCAATCAAATTTCTAACTTAATGATGAATAGCTTTTTGACGAGAAAATATGTCCGGCCAACAGCAGGAGATCTCCCCAGCAAAAGGTCCCAATTAGACCTTGAAACGTTTGGAATAGGGATCTCGTCTAGGGTGTGGGTTTGGCTACCGCCGTTTTCTCCTTCCTTTGGGTCTCGCTTAAACTCTATAAAACAGTGGATATACACCTAATCAGATGATACAAGACATATGATTGATGCATTAAACATGTATACAACACTATGAGTAGAAAGAGGAAACAATGAAGCTTGAAGACCGAAGGAAGTGTTGTTAACAACACTTCATTAGGGTCATGCTTGTAAACTGTTTTGACCACGAAAGAAACAATTCCTCATGGTAAGAACACTCTTCAATTCCTAAAAGTTTTAAATGATAACAAAAATGCTAATAAACAAAGCCATCATCGCTCGTTAAGAAAGTGAAATGAACTCAACCACCATTACATACTCAACAAACTGTTATGCAATTGTGATATGAATTAAAGATACAGTTCCCTTAATCTAAGATGTTCAGAAACTGAAAACATAATACTCAATAGCGCTCATACATATGACAACACCAGATCCACAAAGGGATTTTTCAAAATTCTTGTATTCATCTAAATGTATAATCCTCTGGTAATACAATATACTCAGCTCGAGTCCCAAATAAAAGATCCTTTACAAGTTCCCGAAGGAAGCATTTATAGAGCAAGGCTTGTTGGGCTTCCTGACTTTTCGCTTTCCCGACTGTTGGGTTGCCTTGCGACCCGGTCTGTTCTGCAAGCTGCGACTTGAGCCACTGTTGCGACCTGCGACCTGACTGGGTTTTGCGACCTTGTGACCTAGTCGCAGGGTCGCTGGGTCGCGTCGTCAGGAATTTAATAGGGGATGAGCCTTAGCGACTTGGCAACCTCTGCGACTTGCGACCTTTGGGAATTTGCGACCTGCAACCTTAGGCGATCCACGACCCGCGACCTCGGGCCATCTGCAACCTATGACCTCAAGCAATTCATGACCTGCTACCTCAGACCACCCGCGACTTGTGACCTCGGACTATCTGCGACCTGCGACCTGCGACTTGAAGAAATCTGTGACTTGTGACTTCCAGCAATTCTGTGGATTTTATAGCAGTATTCCTCATCTCACATTCCTTGCTTTGAAAACCGGCCCTCTTGCTTGCTAGGAAAAAATTTGGCTCGTTGCGCAGAACAACAGCTTCCACCTGCAGTCACATAGCTTAGGTTACATGTCTAGATTTACGAATCGTAATGTTAGAGGCCTATTTAAGTAATTGCAAGAATGAAAATAATAACTTAGACCCCTGTGTGGTCAGGTGTTGTGCCAATAGTTATCCCAACAATATTAAGGCATATAAGAGTTATGCTCACCAAATCATCTAAGTAAATAGTTATCCCAACACTTCCAAGCTCATATCGACATTGAGTAAACTTCGTAAAGTATTTTTGGATCGTGTCTCCCTTCTCCATCTTCATATTCTTGAGCTTCTCTTTCAGCGCCAGCTTCCTGTGGTTGCTACTATTTTGAAAAGGATCTGTCAAGGCCTTCCAAATAAAATATGGAGTCACCTTACCATGGACACTTGATACAATGTGATTTCAAACTCCTCTTAACATAAACTGTTGAGCATATGCTACTACGGGCTAAGGAATATCACCGTCTATGGAAGCATTCAATATGTTTTCCTTGAGCACAACCTCCATCTTGTTTTTCCAAGCTATGTAATTTTAATTTCCCTAAAGGGAATATTCGAGTCTCAAACCATTGAAAGGCATCTTGATCTACTACTGCATCTCAAAGAATAAATCTGCAAATTCGGACCTGTTCAAAACAAACTCTGTTCTTCTCTTCTATTATGATTCTTAACGCTCTGATACCATGTAGAAAATATAACAATGGGATTCAATCTGATCTTGTAATGTACCAATTTTTTTTTGAATCCTTCTACAATTTGCGGAAACAGAACACGATTGCACAATCACATAACAACTAAGGGAAAGAAACAGTCAATCGCATAGCACAATATGTATCTGGGGAAATCACACTTCCTAAAACTATGTTATCTATATATTTTATAAATTCAAGACCATGAAACAATACAATTCTTTTCTCTCACCAACAAACTCCTGCACTTTTCAAAATGTCTCACTCTGATCTAGGAAAAATCAGTCAATTACATAAAAAATTCTCAACCTCTGCTCAACCAGCCTTGCTCACACATTCTTGGAGGAATTGTCACCCTATTAAATTAAAAATTCCTTGGAATTGATTGATAAATGAAAAATAGTCTTCCTCATGACTCTATAACTGACATGTACAACTCTTTAATTATAAAACGAATAGTTACCATCCCTTTAACCTCAATCTCAACTGAGCCTTCCTTAGAACTAGCATGCAAAAAATATTTATAATGAATTATTAGTTAAATTATTGATCACTACTTGTGAATTCAATCATATTTAATTCACTAGACCTCTCACTATCTCATCTCTCAGTTAGAACTAGGTAAACTGATTTTAACTCAATTTCTTGAGTTAACTAATTACAACTCACAAATAACTGTAACAGGCCCCCCTAAAATCATGGGAGATGTCTACATGCCTCATCTCTGACCCTCAACTCGAATTTACTAACCTAACTCAGTATTTCTAACTTATTTAACTAATACAAGTTGTCATGAGATGAAATTAGAAATTCTCTTCCAATTTAATTAAGGGAAAATAAAATCATAAGCCCCCTTTGGGTGCCATTACAACATAAAAAGGTACACAGATCAATTTCCAGTTGTTAGATCAACATTGATCAGTTTCCTTCCATTTATTTCTCTGCACTGTATAAGATATAATGACAATGGGAAACTTATATCCAAGTACATGCACCTCACCTGCTACTTAGTATCAATTACAAAGATTTTTAAGAGGAGGAAAGGATGTCTTCTTTCCTACCAGATATAAATTGAAAAAAAAAATAGAATTAAGTATTTACTTTGAGAAAATATGTTGATTTTCATGTTTCAAAACATATTTTATTATTTTTCAGTATTTATATACATCTATGCATTGGTGAAAAGGGTCCTAAATTAGCGAAGACTACATAATTGGATGCCTTTAATCAGTTTTTAAGTGTCAGCTTCGCTCAAAACCATTTTCATTGTTCATGTGTGATGACCTATTTCATTTATGTTAGTATATAAATTTAATTACTTAATAAATGTCTTTGATTTTAGTCTATGACATATTATGTTTGATTATAAATGAATATTTTATAATTTTGTTTAAGATTCCTCATGAAATTTTTGCAATTTATATATTTTTATGACCATTAATTGAAAATTTGTAGATTTACTTATTTCTAGTTGATCATTGCAATCCAGTATTCAAATGTAGGTAAATTTTCTCTCCTCTACCAGATATAAATTGTAATTTTTTTAACTTTAAATTGTGCATGTATATATATTCCAGAAAATACCAAAAGATATGTTTGAATAGTATGAAAACTCAAAAATATTTCTGAAGTTTCTATTTAAATCTTCAACCAAAATTTATCTGTTTGATTCTATGAATTCCATTCTGATTATGATATTATGGATGATGTTACGCTCATTTAAATTCTTTAATTGATGCTATTTGGATTGGTTAAATTTCCATGTGATGTGGATACTAGTACATGCATAATGTACAAAACTCAACAAAATATCTTTTGTTTCGGTATTCCAGATATATATGTTAACATCAAGTAGTTGGAATATCCATTGTATTGCAAAAATTTCCCCTCTATATGTCCATATTCATAGTGAAGTAATAATTTTATAATATAAGCTTTTGAATCACTGATACATTTCTCTTGTTCAATGTTTCTAGCATTCAGGTATTGTTTTAAGGAATTGGTAGCTCCATTTTCATTGAAAACGAAACAATTATAAAAAGTTTCTACAATTTTTTTCTCATATTATACATTTCAAAACATGATACAAGTGTTCATATAGACTCAAACAAAGAGTCATCACATTCATTGATATTTTAACCATCTATCAACAAGCCTTGTTCAAGAAATATTTTCCTTGTTGGAAATATGTCAAAGTGTCCAAGTGACAATTGGAATGGAAAAATATATGAGCCAATTTATTTATCTATTCAAGCTATGATATCTATTGTGCTATGTAACATGAGTGGCTCAAAATGTCCACATGCAGAATTTTGGTTATGTTGAAAAAGATTATATTGATAGGCATCAATGTCTCGATTGAACTGTAGATCTTGGTTTAATTCTAGTTTTAGATACGAAACAATACCTTTGTTATAAGGGGTATAAATCCATACCAAATGAAAAAAAAAAATATAATTGGAACTTTGATTGGCCAAATACTAACTTGTTACAAGAGGAGTTTTTCCACTTCTTAACAATTCCTTATGTAAATTAGATGCAAGCATAGAAATTATTGTTCTAATGTGTATCATTGTATATTACACTATGAATTTACTATTCTTTTCATCACTTTTGTACAAGTTTCTTCAAGGAGGTACATTCCATTAGTTTTTTTTGTGTTATTATTTATTGTAATGTATATGTGTCATTATGTCGACGAAAACAATTATGCCTATAAGATGAAAAAAAACATTGCAGAAGATTTCATGTTAAACGTGGGTTCCACATTGGGTTTGCCCAAAGTTCCAACATAAGATTTATTATATACAAAACTAGCATAAGGAGTTGGGACAATACTTGCACATTTCATTAAAAACTTTTTTGTCATTTACTATTTTCTTGTATTCATCCGTGTCAAATATTTTGCTTTGAATACAACTACAACTAGATAACTTAGAGTTACCAGGTTCTTGTTCTAAAAAAATAGGTCTTTTTAAAACATATGTTTCTTTTTTCAGCTCGAGCAATCTTAATGAAAATTGTTTTTCTAGAAATTGAATATCAAGGAGATGACAAAGCAACATGGACTATTTATCGATTTGACATTTGTTACATATTTAGAAATGTGTTTCCAAGTTTGTGAATAGTTTCAATTTTGTTGTCTCCGCGAGATATGTATTTTTCTCGAATTTGTTTGAATGTCGTTGTCATGAAGCGATCCATTTCTGTCTTTTAATAACTCTAATATGTTGTTGCATCATAGGAATCTAAAATAGATTAAAAATTTGTGTTTTTTTCCACATTATGTTCTTGTATTCATCTTATTTATCCGTATTAATACCAAAGAAAAAAAATGTAGAAATGTATTGTTAGGTATCGATGTAGACACAAACTTATTCATCCCTACTGATACCAAAGGAAAAAAGCTATAGAAATATTTTCCTATGTATGGATCTAGCCACAAACATATCGGAAATGCGGGATTTGGGAATCAATTACCGAAATTATAGAATATAGGAAATTATAAGATTTCTTTCTTTTTTGAAGACTTAAGTCGTGCATCAGATCCAGAAATATTTTGTAAAGAAAATTATAACCTCCCGACTACCTGACCTTCCGATCACTCAAATAGCAATTTGGGGTGACTACGATTTTTTTTTCATAAATAATATTCCCAAACTCTTGACCTCAACATTTGCCGCTATAAAACTAGCTAACCTAATGAAACCACTCAATTATGGTATAGTCAGGGTCGAGATAGAATAAATGAATCCTAAAACACAAAATAAAACGCTTGACTGTCTAAACTCCCGACTGTAGAATCAACCCAATAAAAAATGAAAAAGCCATTATAGGAATGGTGATCACCAATTGTATATTTCCACATGGTAGTACACCATAGGACCACTAATAAAAAATATATACAAATGATCAGTGAATTCTTGTCTGTTACATAAAAATTCCATGTTCCTCCCAACTCGTGAATTCTCGGCCTAGTGGCAGCCGACTCATTCTGAAGTTTGTAAGTTGCACTTTCCACGACCACCTGAACCTCGACATTCAACATAGTTGGTTCGACATATCCATCAAACGTCCTTCAAATTTGCATACAACTCGACCTCCTAACCTCTAAATAAGTTGATTTTAACACCACTTTTGTTATTCTATTATGTAATTATTGTTGCATCTTTAAACTCTTGGTTTTTTGACTGGAAACTTAGACCTTGTAGATAATCCATGTGCGTTGTCCAATCATAAAACAAGACAATCCCATAGCTCCAATCAAAATATTTCCTTCCTACGGTCGTGATTGAAATAGGATAAGCCTTATTCAATTCTTTCTATAAAATCAACATTTCGCCCCTTTTCTCCACAGTAAAAATCCTTTCCTACTATTCATGAATGGTTGTGTTATGGCTCTTTGGCACTTCACCATGCAAAGCCTTCAGATTTAGGCACTCTCCCCAAAGACCAGGTTTTCTGTTGCATGAACTATCTCGAGCTAATCCTATCGACTACGACATTCTCTCAGGGATCCATTCCGCTTCTAGATCTAAATGAGTAGCACAAAATTCTATCAAACTCACACTAAAACATTCCATGATGTTACCCCTTCTGAGCTCGGGTGATAGCCACATTAAGGAATTGTTGTCCCACAACACTTCTCTACCTTTGGGTATGGAATTCCTCACATGGCAGCCTAGGCACTCCTACATCTCTTATCTGATAGAAATCTAGCACCACTTTACATCCACCTCTGATCTCATCTACCACATGTCAACTATTCCATAAGGCTCGTGAACTCTCTCAACAACTCCTTGAGACTGCTCATGGGTAGCTGAAGCATTTGGCTATTGACAATGGGCTATGACCCTCATTGCCAACTTCCCTGTGGTGGGATTGGATGCTTGTGCACAAAAAAGAATAAATCCTATAGAAGTACCACAAAATATATGATCATTGTGGGAACATTCATTGATATTTCACATATTGTTCGCTTGTTAGCACACTACTTTGTAAAAAAATATCTTTATGTACACATTGACCAATTTTGTTGAAAATGGCTCTCTGTTATAAATTTCTACATTAATACAAAGAGTCTCAGAACCCAATTCTTCTAACTCATCATGTTTTGGAATTGTAATATATCATTGAGGTCCTTAACTTTAGTTATTGAATTATTTATGATACCATTAAGCATTTAGGCAACATTGTTACGAGACTCTTCTCCACTTTGAACTTCATACAGTCTGTAATTACTATTGTTTACTATGTTAACTTATTTAATTTTTCATAAAATCATAGGACACATGGACCCATTCATAATCATAGCCAAAATCAATATACAAATAAGAAAAATATCACTTTATAGTTGCATCACATATATATAGAAAACAACACATATTGTAGTTGTTATTTATCCACATATATTAAAATGAAAATGCAGCATAACCCATTAATTGAAAATAATAATCACACAATATTTATATTTTTTTATCTGTAGTGAAACTGAATTTGGCCCTCTACCTATCCATGTCATCTTTTCCAAATTTCTCCATTTTTTTTTGGAACAAACTTCATGTCCCTCCATTACTGCAACATCCTTTTTGTTGCAATCCTTCCATAAATTTTGTCTTCTTTTGCTCGTTGTATAATCTCAAACAAGCATGGGCCTCAATACATTCTTGTACCCTTTACTTCATGGACAAGTGAACCATTAATGCCTCTCTTCAAGTTGAGGTCTCTTGTTTTCACAATAAATTGTATCATCCCTACCAAGAATTCTCCATACCTAGCTCCAGAATCCATGTCCTCCTACTAAGTCTCTTTTTTTTTAATTCCAAATATTACAACATATGTATATTCTGTTTACAATAAAACTCATAGTATAACCTTGGGTGGGACTATCACATAGATAATAAAACTCATGAAAACTAATAATCACCACAACTCCTTTTCTATTGTTTATTCTTGTTTATTTTTTTGTAAATTCCGTAGTGCCTACCCATTTTCTATTATAAGGGAAACTTGCATCAAAAAAATTACATCAAAAATTGAGTGCCTCAACCTGCCCATAGGAAACCAGGTCTATTGGCCACCTCAAAAAGTTAAGTGCTCACCAGAATTGGTATTGTTTATTACGCTTAGTAGCTGCTAACTTTACACGACTATGCCCATAGAAATTGCATATTAAACTGAAAAGATATAAAGTATCTAGAGTCATTCAAAATTTAAAAAGAAAACATGATACTAAGTATCCATGAGATTAAATATATGAGACTGGATCCTTGACAGCTGATCCATAAAGTTTTTCTTGTTGAAACATACGGAGTTGTTGTTCTATGTTGCCAATGCAAGCATTTTTCTAATGTCGTGTCATCGACATCTCTCGCATTTCTTGTTTCATTGCTTGAAGTTCAAATAAGACTGAAGAATAGGATTTAAGTTCTTTCTTCTGTAGGCTCTCCATTGCTCTTGCCAACATACACTTGAATTTCCAATATGTTTTTACTGTTTGTTGAAATAAGGAGACTCTGCCCCTAGTGTTGCCGGGGTCGAGGATGAATTCCATTCTTCCCTGTTGCTCACTAATTTTTGTATCTTCTTCCTCTGAGTCCTGTTCCCATTCAGCAATAGTGACTTTGATATCTTCAGGGGTAGTTTATTCATAGGTATCAGCTATGTTTTCCAGAGTTTCGATATTTGACTTGTAGCCTCTCTTACGAGAAAGAGTAGGTCTGGCAGTACTCTGACCCGGTTTAGTTTTAGCTATGAAATCTGGAGACACAGAATCACAGAGGGCATGAAAATGAATATTGCAGAGATGCTGAAGAGAAGAACATAGGATGACCTCCTAGATACGCAAAATTTGAAGGCCAAGCAGTGTGATTACATTCGCTCTGGAAGGCCTAGATGCATAACTCAAAATAAAGGTCTGAGACTGAGTATATTCAAATCATAAAGATTCAGAACCCCAGGGATTAAAGACAAATAAATTACTAGTAGGCTGAGAGCTTAGACTATGGGAATTTCTCAGATTAGTAGTAACAATGAAAATACAAGTATACCTTAAAGATGAATTGAGAAATAGAAGAAGCCTAGAATGATAGTTTTCAGAGAATCTTTGAACCCAATGCTTAATATCAGAATCGCTGTCAGGACTTCGAAAACGAGGAATGATATCTAATGCTACAAAGATGTCATAAACTTGCATAGGATAGGTAACAAGAATATCAGCAGAGAAACCATTGTTTGTATTCTAAGCATAGAGGCATAATTCATAACGAATGGAACTCAGGTAAGGAGCCATTACATACCAGAGGGGTTTGCACCAATGGTGAGGTTGTTGATCAAAGCTTTCCACTACACAGAGCAAACAGAGTAGCAGGAATAGGAGAAGAATAAGTGAATTGGGTCGAAAGTTACCTTTAGAAAAGAGAAATCGGCAGCAATACCAACTTTTACACCACCTCACACAGTAAATGCATGCTCGACAGGTGACATGAACCATCATTCCCTTCGGAGGTGGGAAGTTTAAACCATGACAGGGGTTCTAACCACTCATAAAAGAAAAGAATGTGGGCATTAAAACTAAGAGTACAGTGAGAACCAACTGGCCCTTTATTCCGATTGTGATCTGACATGCACCCAATCGGGGGATTATCTTGCTGAAGAATTAGTTGCAGAGAATGAAGCTCAATATTCCAAATTCTGTTGGAAGGAGTAGTATCTAGAGGACGATCCACATTGTTACATCTCCAATTAGCAAGGTAGTCTGCTGCCTGATTAACTTTCCTACTAATATGAGAGGGATTCATATATTGAATTTTATTAACCAGTAAACCTATTTCTTGAATTAAGGTTGTTGTTCTCCAGCTTTTGTTGATTTTCTCCCACTTTGTTCCTTTCTGAAGTTTCGCTAAATTCTCCAATAACCGTTTCAGAACCTCCTTCTATGATTAAGAACTGTTAATTCTCCCATATGGCTATAATCAGAGCTTTTTTAAGTGCTGCCAGCTCTACTTCATTACTAGTAGCGTGCCCCAGATCCATAGCATAAAGTCGGCAAGCTGCACCTTGGGAATTCCGAAAGATGCCTCCTATACCAGCTTGTCCTCGGTTACCTTTTGAAGCTCCATCAAAATTAAGTTTGAGAAAACCAACTTGTGGAGACTTCCATTTATCTTGAATATTTTGTCTAGGAGGTATAAATTTCCAAAGAGTTGGAGATAGCATGTGAGGCTGTAAATTTAGGCTTCTCAGAATTTGAGCTTCAATCCCTTCTGCTTTCTAGTCATCCTCCATCCATTTTTCCATAAGGATTGTTTCTCGGATACTATCAATGATTTTTTCCTAGATAATAGTAATGATTTTTTCCTCTCCTCGAAATATCCGACGATTTCGTTCCTTCCAAATACCCCAAAGTAATAAGCCTATTGATAATTGCCATGCACGATTCAATACACCACATTTATAACCTCCTTTGTGCCAAGCTAACAAGGTTTCATTAATACTGATTGGATCTCTATTCGTTTTTTTGGAAGTTTGTTCCAATCTGCTCCAGATAGACTCTAAAATTACACATGTATTGAGGAGATGTTCAATTATTTCACCGATATGTTTGCACATATAACAAAAATATGGTCCATTCATGCCTCTCTTCTGCAAATTATCCCAGGTTAAAATTTTCCGATGACTAAGGAGCCAAAGGAAATATTCAACTTTGGGCCAATGATTCATAGAGAAGATTTTCTTCTAGATGGAGCATCCATTATTATTATTATTTTGGGTCTGAATGTTGTAGACTTATTTGATAGTGAAAGTTCCATTGGTCTGGTATCCCCATCTTAAAGTATCACTTCCTGTTTGGACTCTGATTTTCCTTGTTTTCAACTCCTTATCGAGATTGTTCCATTGTATAGTTTCAGGTGCTCCTGGCCAATCTGTTCTCACCTTCCATTTCCGCATTGACTTATCTGATGTGGATCCCATTAATGACTGATTAGTTGATTATTTTGGAGATTAGTAAATATAAAGGGTTCTCCAAGATCAAGTCGAGAAAAAAGTTTGTCATGTTGCTGCCATGAATCCTCCCAAAAAAGTGTTGTGCGACCTTCCTTTATTTCCCAGAAACTATGTTGTCGGATAATTAATCTGTTAGCTGTAGCAAGGTTCCATAACAATGTTACCGATGAAATAGGTAACCTGACCTCAAAACGGGAACTCTAGCCCAAAAAGACTCAAAAAACATGAAAAAACACCCCAATAACAAAAAAATTGTATTCCAAAACGCACTTGGTTTTTTTTGAAGGTCAAATTTCAACATTTTATAAAATTATGCTAAAAACAAAATTGTTTCTTGAAAAAATGATTGAAAAAACACCCTCAGAACAAAACCAGTTGATGCTGGAATAACAAAAAAACAAAATTGTGTCATATTTTTGACATTTTTAAAAATAGAAATAACATTTATCAATTTTAAAATTCAAACATTAAAATAAACCTAAAATTTAAGAAGAAAAATAAATTTAAAAAATAAACACATTTTAAAGCTTAAAATTTAAAAATATATAAGAATAAAAAAATAAAAATAAAAAACAAAATAAAATTTTTAATTCAAACGTTTTAAAAACCTAAAACTTAAGAAAGAAATAAAAAATAAAAAGTAAAAAAAAAAAAATAAAGATTAAAATTTCAACATATATAGAAATAAAAAAAATCAAAATAAAATCAAAATAAAAATATTAAATTAAAAAAAAAAACAAGTTAAAAAAGAAATAAATTATAAAAAATTAAATATAGAAATTAAATTTAAAAAAGAAAAAGAAAATGTTTATTAAATTAAAAAAAATATAAAATTAATTTTAAAATAAAAAATTAAATTGAAAGAAATATATTAAATTTTAATATATTTAAAACTTTTAAATAAAAATTAAAAAAATATATATTATTTAAATTAAAAGTAAAAAATGAAAAATTAATTAAAAATAAAAAATGAAAAACAAAATACAATAAAAATATTAAATTTAAAAAAATATATAATTAAAAAAACAAATAAATTTTAAAAAATAAATTAGATTTCAATTATAAAAAATAAAAACTATATATATATATGAACTTAAATTATAATTATATATATATATATATATATATATATATATATATATATATATATATATATATATATATATATATATATGATTTTATTAAATTAAAAAAAAATGTTAATATTAAAATAACAAATTAATTTTAAAAACAAAAATATTAAATTTTAATAAATAAATGAATAAACAAATAAATTTAGAAATAAAAATTAAATTTTAAATATAAAAGAAAAAAAAACATTGTTAAAATAAAAATTTTAAAAACTTTAAAATCAATTAAAAATAGAAAAAATTGAAAAAAAATAAATTAAAAAAAAAAGATATTAAATAAAAAATAAAATAAAAAACAAATTAGATTTGGAAATATTAAGTTTAATTTAAAAAAAAATCTAATTTTAAATACACAATTTTTAATTGAAATAAAAAAAAATATAATAATTTTATGTAATTAAAAAATAATAATAAAAAAAAATAAATTAAAAAAAATAAATTAAATTCAAATAAATTAAAAAAAAAATACAAAATTTATTAAATTTTAAAAAATTAAATAAATATCTAAACATAAAATTTAATAATTAAAAAATGAAAAAATTTAAAAAAAAATCAAGTAAATAAAAAAAAATACAAAATTTAATAAAAATTATTAGCAAAATTTAGGAAAAAAAATTTAAAAACAAAACAAAGAATGAATTAAAAAAAAAAAAAAAAAATTAAAACAAATCAAAATTTCAAATATAAAAATTAAATTAAAAAAAAAAAAAAAATTTTGAATTTAAAAAAAAAAATATTAAAAAAAAAAAGAAAGAATTTTTTGATTGTGGTGACGCCCCGGCCAATCGGCCCTCCCGCCCGGTTGGCGGTGGCCAGTCGCCCAGCGAGCGGGAGGCTACATCGCGGGCCCCGGCTCGGCCGGCCCGGCCCGGGCCTCCGCCACAGGTGGGAGGCGGTCGGAATCGCCCTCCCGTGGCGGGAGGCCGGGAATCGGCCTTGTGCCGCAGGATGGCGATTCCCGGAATCGGCCTCGCACCGAGGGAGGACGATTCCAGGAATCAACCTCCCTCCGCGGGAGGGCGATTCTGGGAATCGGCCTCGCGCCGCGGGAGGGCGATTCCCGGAATCGTCCACGTGCCACGGGAGGGTGATTCCCGGAATCGGCCTTGCACCGCGGGAGGGCAATTCCCGTAATCGGCCTTGCACCGCGGGAGGGCAATTCCCGTAATCGGCCTCCTAATCGGCCTCGCACCGTGCTGCAGGAGGGCGATTCCCAGAATTGGCCTCGCGCCGCGGGAGGGTGATTCCCAGAATCGACGTCTCGCCCAAGTGGCGGTGGAGGCCGGTCGCTAGGCGGGATTCCGGCCTCCCGCCTAGGTGGCTGCGTAGGCCGACTGCTGGGCGGGCGGGGGGTTGCATGCAGCCTCCTCGCTCGCCAAGCGGCTGACCTTCGCCGCCACCTGGGCGGGAGGCCGATTGGCGGCGCCACCACGATTAAAAAATTCTTTTTTTTTAAAATTTTTTTTTTATTTTAAATATTTTTTTTTTTAATTTGATTTTTTTTAAATTCAAAAAATTTAAAATTATTTTTTTTTAATTCAAAATTTTTATTTTAAATTTAATTTGTTTTAATTTGTTTTGTTTTTTTCTTTTAATTTTGTTTTTAAATTTAATATTTTAGTTTAATTATTTTTTAAAATTTAAAATTTATTTATTAAATTTATTGAATTTTGATTTAATTTATTTTTTTTAAAATCTTTTAGTTTATTTAGTTTTTCATTTTTAAATTTTATAAATTGTTTCATTTAAAAAAAAAAGAGAGTAAATTTATGGATATTTGTTTTTTAATTATTTGTATGTGGTTTTTTTCATTTTTTCTGTTTTTTAATGATAATGTTTTTTGTTTTAATTCTTCTATTTTAATTTTCTTTTTCAATTTTAAATTTTGTTTTTTTTTTTTAATTTGTTTTGTTTTTTGCTAATTTTAAATTTTGTATTTTTTTTTAATTATTATTATTTTTTTAATTTAAAATTTAAAATTTAATTTTTTCCTTTTTTTTGTATTTTATTTTTTTATCTAAATTTTAATTTTGTAATTTAAATTATTTTTAAATTTTCTATTTTAATTTTTTTTTTTTTAATTATATGGTTTTTTTTAATAACTTAGAAAAAAATGTTTTTGATGTTTTTTTTTTGGTTAATTTTTGTTTTTTACTTTAATTTATGTGTTTTTTTTTTCAAATTTTGTCATTTCTTTTGATATAATTTTCAAATATTTTTGTTTTTAATCACCGCTCTAAAAAAAAAGTTTATGCTGCATCAATACGTTTCAAAATTAGCATGAAAATCAGTAACATTTTAAAACAAATATTCATACTTCATAAATAAAAATATTAGAGTGCCAAAAACAAAAAAAATGGGTGATTCTGCATCACCACTTTTCAAAATCGGGTGCTTTTTATGCTAGCAAATAAAAGTAGGTAACAGTGCGGTTACCTATTTCATCGGTAACAGTGTTCCATATAATGGACCCTTTTGGAACAATATCTATTTTTAACTTACCTACGATTGATTGAGGCATATCATATTTTTTTTCTTCCCAAATTAGCTTCCATAAATCATAACCTCCTTGGATCCATCGCCACCACAATTTAGCTCCCATTACTTGATTTAATATAAACGGATCACGTAGACCAAGGCCTCCTGCTGATTTTGATTTAATTAATTTCTCCCATGACATAAGAGCCCACTTCATGTTTTCTTGAACTCCCTGCCAGAGAAATTTCTTGAACATATTAACCAGCTGAGTTGAAATAGTCTTAGGAACAGCTCTACCAGAAAGTTGGTATATTGGTATAGATTGGAGAATAGATTTTAATAAAACCAATCGACTGGGTGCATTCAGAGCTCGAAAAGCCCAATTCTGAAGTTTCTTCTCCATTTTCGTAAGCAGTTCTCTCCAATCTGCTATTCGTAAATGGGTTTTGCTTAATGGTACTCCTAGGTACTTCATGGGAAAGGAACCAATATTAAAACCCAGGATTCTTGCCAAGAAGACTTCAGTTTCATTATTTACATTAAAAAAATATACAGTTGATTTATCTTTATTAACTAGCGTACCTGAAGCATCCATGAAGTCCTCAAGGATTTGTAGAATGGCTCTGATCTCTCTTACCGATGCTTGGAAAAATAACAATTATCATCAACAAACTGTTGATGAGTCAGAGCAAGATGCAGTCCCCATAACTTTAATCCTTTGATTTTTCCATCTGCAAGCTCAGATTTAATTAATCTTCCTAAGCCTTCTACTGCTATAATAAAAGGGAACGGGGACAAGGGGTCCCCCTGCCTCAGACCTCTGGAGCTGTTAAACAACTCAGAGGGAATACCATTGAGCACGATTGAGAAATCTGGAGTAGATATAAAAGAATGAATCCACTGCACCCATCTATGATCAAAACTATAAGCTTTTAATATTGCATTAAGATAGGACCAATTTATTCTATCATATGCTTTAGCTAGATCAAGTTTTATTAGCGTTCCTTTTGTTTTTATTGGTTTTAAAGAATGTATTGCTTCTTGAGCTATAACTATTCCATCAAGAATTTTCCTCCCAGTTATAAAACCCATTTGTTCCGGAGATATAAGAAGAGGAAACAATGGTTTAAGCCTATTAACCATAATAGTAGAGAGGATTTTATAAATCACATTGCATAGAGCTATTGGACGAAAACCTACTGGTCTGTCCGCATTTTCCTGTTTGGTAATGAGAGTAAGGAAGGTAGCATTAAGGGCAGGATAGACCTTACAATGCCTCCTGGATTCCTCTACCACCTCCTTAATATCCTGACCCATGGATTTCCAAGTAGCTTTAAAAAATTCTGCTGTAAAACCATCTCGGCCTGGGGCTTTATTCCTAGGCATGTGCATCACTACTTCTTCAACTCCTTCCAAACTAACTTCTTTTAAAAGAGCTAAGTTTTGATCTCTGGTGATGACATGTGGAATGTGTTGAGTTATTTTGTCAATGGCTTCATTTCTATTTGGATCTGGTTCAGTTAACAAGTGTTTGAAATGATTGACCAGTTCTCTTTCCATATCCTCATGGTGAAATAATCTATTACCATTCTGGTCTTTTAAGGAAAATATTATATTATGATGTCTTATTTGAATCATGGATTTGTGGAAGAAATTAGTGTTTCTTTCCCCTTCTTTCAACCACTTAATACGGGATTTATGTTTCCACAGAATCTCTTCTTGCTTTCTATGCTCTTCAAGTTGACTTAGAGTGTTTCCTTCTTCAGTAATCAAAGGATCTTCTCTTCCATGCAAAATCATTTGTTGCTGTAAATATTTCATTTTCTCTGTCAATCGAATCTTATTTAGGTGAATATTGCCAAAAATTTCTTTATTCCATCTTTTAATTTCTGTTTTTAAACTTTTCAACCTGAGTTGAAAGGAATGCATATTATTCCTGCCAGCAATTTGGGTGGACTCCCACCACTGTTTCGCTTTGTCCAAAAATTGAAGGTCCCGTAACCAGAAGAGTTCAAATCCAAAAGGTCTATTTTTAGGGCCATCTTTTACATCTATGTCAATTTTGATTGGCCAATGGTCCGAGCCCATAGTGTGAAGAATTACAGCCTCATAATAAACATCCAAACTGACAAGATCTTCAGAAGCTAAAAAATGATCAAGACGAGATGCTATTTGATGTCTTTCACCCCATCTGTTATTCCATGTATATTTCCCATTCACAGTTGGAATGTCAACCAAATGTAGATCCATGAGGAGATTGCGAAACAATGCCATCTCTGGGTCCTCTCTTCTTATACCTCCTTTTTTTTTCATCTAAATTGAGAATCATATTAAAATCTCCACCTAAAAGCCAGTACCGTTCTTGATGAAAATGACTCAGGGTTCTAATTTGTTGAATAAACTCCTTTCACTCTCCCTGGATTGGAGGTCCATAAACTACTGATATAAGAATTTTTTCCTGAGAGCCAATTTGGCAGAATTTTCCTGATATAATTCTAGGTAGAGCAAACCATCCTTCTACCTGTATCTCTGCTATATTCCACAAGATTTCTATTCCTCCTGCTTTTCCTCGAGAATCAATTTCCATTACCTCATAATGAGGTTTAAAGTTATGAAGAATAGTATAACATTTTTTTCCTGTGATTTTGATTTCCTGAATTAACATAACTTGAGGTTTTTTCGATCTCATTCGTTCCTTTAAATATCTCTGCTCACCTTTACTGTTAAGGCCTCTGATATTCCAAGATAGTAATTTAATTGTGTAACTTTCGAATTTGGTTGAAATTTCATTGTTAACTGTATGATTTTGCCTGTATTTATCAACATTTCTCCTACCAATTGGATGGATTCTTGCAAAGTTCGTCTTCCTCTTTTCATAGGGGTTTTTTGAGAGGTTGGATTTTTTGCTGCTTTTTCTATAGCTTCGACTTCTTTATGCGCTTTCACTGTCAAGTAATTTTCAAATGTTTCTTTGAATAATTGCTTTTGGTCTTGGGGAATGAAACGATCATCTACATTCCTCCATTCATTTAATAAGATTTTTAAGACCTTTTCCTCTGCACTTAGTTCTTCTTTATTCTGTTCTACATCCATTGGTGTTTGTTCAGGTCCCAATGATTCCTCTGGTCCGGTATTATCCTCTATTTATTTTCTTTTTCCGGACTGATTTTTTTGAATAATAGTTTCCTGAATTGGACCTCCCACAACTTCTTCAATAAGAATTGGTTTAGCATTTGATGGTGCCCCTTCTTCTTACAATACCTCATATCTTTTTTCTACCTGAGTTACTACCTTCTTTTGCAAAGAGTTATTCTGCTGCGAACATGTGGATTTGTTATTTTTTTTTTTCCTGTATTGGTTGTGAAACCATCTTCCGGTTCACGAGATTGTTTTGAATTTGGAGGTCGTGTTGTTGATTCATCAGGTGCATTCAATGGGCAGGATTTATAAAAATTCCCATATTCATGACAATGCTAACACTTGAAAGGGATGTGCTCATAGTCCAGAAGTTCTGGCTAGATTTTTCCTTCATACTCTAACTCTATCATTTCTGGAAGGGGCTATGATATATTCATATATACACATATTCTAGCAAAGGAAGTATATCGGTCCCGTTGAGTAGTGTTTGGGATTTTAACAAAATTTCCTAAAGAGTTTCCTATACCTTCCAGAATTGTGGGTGCCCAGAAATCTAATGGGAGACCAAACAAGCGAACCCAAAGAGGTGCTGCAAGAAATTGTTCCTGATCTGGGTTGTAACATTCCTCCCATTGCCTAAGAAAAAGCCCTACATTTCTATAAAAGTATGGACCCCTTTCAAAAATGCGTTCTTTATCTAAAAGATTAGTAAAAATTACTGTAAAAAAAACCTCTAGCACCTAGTTTCAGATTAATGTGACCTTTAGGTTGCCATTTTATATGAATCCATTTTATTAAATCTTTTTTAGCTGACCAAATACCTATGAACTTACAGATTAATGCGTGATCCTTCATATAACTTTTGTATTCATTCAACTCTATTGCAGGAATGGTAAATCGTGGTTTCTTGACTACTCTCGGCAAGCATTTCCCTTTGGATTTAGCTTGCCAATCTGCACCCAAAAATGGAGTAGTCCTTGAAGTCCCTCCTTGTTGCTGCTGCAAAGAGGATTTCTCACCAGTTATTACATTCCGATAGGAGGGGGTTGCTCCCCCTTCGGAAGCTGCTGCTATTACGAACCAGGGGCACAAGGATCGAGGTTGCTGCTGTCAAAAGTTTCAAACCCTACCAGCGACGGTTATCATTTCTTGGAGCCACATTGCAAACCCAACTGCGTGACATTGTTTATTCTTGTTTATTGATATGATGTAAAGTGGAGAAAATATCAAAGTGCTCCAACTATTTACTTATTTGTTCTAAGAAATAAAATTTCTATTAAATTAGTAATTTTAAATATTAGTAAACAACCAAGCAAAGTAGTCTAATGTTTTTTCCTATTTAAATCCAAAAAAACAAAGACACAAATGTCAATTTGGAAAAAGATAGGTAGAAATAATTTTTGAACATGTTTTCCCATCCCATGTAAATAAATAACAATAAAAATAGGTTAAGCTCTAGAAAAGAATTAAAAATAATGTATAAAATTGCACTTAGAAATTATAATTCAATATTTTGAAATTAGAAATTAAAATCAAATTGTTAGCAATTAGTTTCAAAATACTTAGACTTATTTTATCTTTGTTTTTAGAAATTAGGTAGGCCTAAACTTTCCTTTTGTGTATGACCTTGAGCTATAACTTCATCATCATCTTCACAAATAACATTTTAACTAAATAAGCTAAAAAAATATATGAACACAATTCATGTACACAAATAAGTAGTGACATGCTACCATGTGGCTCTTGCTAGTGTGTCAAATTGAAGTTCTTTGATATTATTGATAGTTATTGCTCATCACAGGATTGACTCTCTTCAATTCCCCAACAACCTCTTAGATTTTCTTCCTAAGTACCCAATGCCCAATTTTTTTTATTTTTTTTGTAAGCTTGGTAATACCTTTTATTTTTCTCCCTTTTTTTTACTCCATTTTCATCAACATGTCTAGATACATCACCCCTGGGAAGGGAATTGAACCTCTAATGGGTGCTATAATAGCTGGCCTATCACCATTTAATCATTTAACGAAGACCCCATGGAGAAATGCCCAATTTTTTTATCCCCAAGGGTTATTTCAATGTGTGTAACTCTAGATGTGAAGCTATTTGATATTGTTATTAATTATTGATGATCATGGGTTTGACTCTTTTTCACTCCCTTGAGGCTAGGCCCTTTAATACTCTCAAGTTTCTAGTAAGAATTTAATATTATATAAAACATTTTTTTCATCTCAAATGCCTTTGAGAGCCATGAAAAATTTAAACATAAAGTAAGGTAAAAAATAATAAGACTAAAACAATTAGTTTAGCTACAATACTTATGAGAAAGTACTTCCAGATTTCCCATGTAAAAAAAAATTAGATTTAGATCAAACTTGAATTTTGCTTTGTTTTGTTTTGCATTTTAAATACATTTGATGGCCATGAATTTTTTTAAAACATAAAGTGAAAATTAAAACCATAAATTTGATGTATAAACATTTAAATTGATCTTTATAAATTCTAATGAATAATTCAGAGATACTAAAAAAAATGTGTTTAGTTACTACTTATTTATTATGACCATTCTGAAGTGGATCTAAAGGAAATGAGATTCTTAGAGACAATCACTAAGATAGAAAAATATTTGAATATAACATTCTCTATGTGAACATCATTGATATACATTTCATACACAACTTTGAAGTGGTGTAAAGATAAACTAGTGAGATATTGTGATTATATTCTTCTTCTATCTATATACAACCCTCCCTCACAGTCTGGAACTGGAATATAGAATATGTAAAACAATGGACATTAAAAACAAATCACCATCGTCAAATTTGCACTTGACAGGCAACATAAATTCGAAATTACATGATTGATTTGGATATACGACAGAAAGACAATCATGGGTTTCTAAATCAGTTTACCATGGCAGATTACACAATAATTGGCGTCTTTAGTGGCATAGATTTATTGATACAAGATACCTAAAATTGGAGCAGGATGACATTCAGTGTTTTCAATAGCCTTCTAAATTTTTGTCTTCATGATGGGGTATTGCAGAGAGGTGATCCTGATGTTGGCCTTCATATGATTGCAATTTTCCTGAGTCTAGCAAACGGGATTTTACAGGATTTCCGAGACTATGTTTATCAACCTTGGGAATACTCGATCCTCTTTCTAGATTGTCGGGACGGGACATGGAATCATCTGCACTGAATCCATTTCCATTTCCACCACCCATCTCGATATCCGACGCAATATTAAAGCCCTCGGTCTTTCGATCTTCTTCTCTGATTTCTTCTCGCCTGGGATTCCCCTTTCTGTAAATCATGTAGAGAAGAAACTGTACAGCTCCAAGGCCGAAGCCGATTCCATTCGGGATCTATATATTGCAAAGTCAGATTTGTTTGAATCATATGAATTTTACTTGAATTTACATACATCATGGTCCAACACTGCCCAGACAGCCCAGATTCCTCCGTTGAGAAAGAGGAAAGAGGAAGAATGACAGGAAAAAGGGCATGAATTCCACGCTCTTCAGAGTATGACCTTTCTCTGTTACCACACACATACACCAGAGTTAACATTACACCGTAGAATTCAAAATTACACTTTGAATTATTGTTAATGTAAAAATTTAGGAAAATGGGTTTGGAATATGTTTTAAAATTAATTTTATTTGGCTAAAAGTTTGTTTTGGGACGTAAAGAAATAGGTTAATGACCTCAAATTCAGAGACATTTGGTATTTCAGAAGAAATTATTCCAGGAGAGATTATTTTAAGAAAAGTGGTTTTCTTTGAATAACATCTATGAGTCAATTTACATTTTTTACTCTCTTTATTATTAATTTGACAACTAAATTATAATAAATTTTCTCATAATATAAAAAAATAAAATCCCCAAAAAAGAAAAAAAAAATTTATTTCTTACCATAATTACCAATTACCAATGGAGAACCGTACATGCCTAATGTTAAGCAGACGAATAGAACTCCAATGACAGTACGCCTGGCATGATGACTTAGTGCCAGAAAAGTCACCAAAAACACCACAGTAAAGAATACTACATCCACAAGCAGGACCATCATAATAGTCTTGACCTGCATAACAATGACAATCAGATATGCCATTTGTCATAAAAGTATTCATCGACAAGATCCATCTTAACCTTCATGCTTACAAAGTGATATCAGAATTTCATAATAATTTATTTAAAGGTAAATGTGAAATAAGTCAAATTGATATAAGATATTTTGTTAGTGGAATAAATAATTCAATTTTAAAGTATATCAAATTGGGGTTTAAGATTTCTCTTTTCTGTGGAATAAATAATTTAATTTAAAGTGTATAAGATTTTTTAGTTTATAAGATAAGAGATGAAAAGATAAGAGATTTGTTTAAAAATAACTACTAAATTGTTAAAGTGTATAAAAATATAAATACTTAATTGTTAAAGTTTATAAAAGTATAAATACTTAACCCATATTCTTAATCATTACAGTGGTGAGATGAAAACGAGTAGCAATATCACATTTCCTGCATCATTGTCCCCAAACATCAGAAATATCACATCGCATTCTAATTTCTCAAAACCCCACATATTGAAATCTGAACGTATCTATTTTCAAATGGATAAACCATTTAAATCACCAAACTGTGATTGGATGTTATATATACTGACCTACAACAACGAGAATGAAGCTCACATCCGCCATATCCAGTATGTGATCAGAACCAATGCAATCTTTTTCCTAAACTCGTGAAGGATGCTACAATTAATGATATGGATTTGCGTTGCATTGTGAAGGTTTAATAGACACACGGGCCCTAAAGGTAGAGTCCAACTAAACAATTGCAGCGATAGAGTAAGGCCCACGTAAAAGTTGGCAGTACGAATAATCACGTGTATGACATCGCAGGAGAGATAGCCGCGCAGCTTATATAAACCACCGATATAGGTGGCCCATTCAGATGCCTTGAAAAAGGGGATGGAATAAGTTGCCCCAATACTTTAGGTAAGAAGTTGTCTACCTAGTGTATGGAATATAATTTGGATTTGGATAGTAGTTTTTTTTTGGCTGGAATTTGGTAAAATTTTTTTTCAAAAAATCACATAGTTGGAGTGTTTGAATCGTATTTTTGATAGTGGAAATGGATTCAGCACTATCAAAAACTTTTAAAGCATCCAAAATATTGAATTTTAACAATGGTAACAAGATTCTGATAAATCTTCTCTGGATTTTTTCAAAATTCTTTGCCAAATTCTGGACTATTCTGTTACTTTTTTAGATTCCGACCTTAATGGATTTCATAATTCAAATTTGTGATTCAAATAAATTTCTAACTTATTTAATTATGTTCAAATTAAAAGAAACTAACTTAATTATGAACAAATTAAAAGAAATTTGAAAAAATATAAAATAAATTGAGATACTTTATATAATGGAATTTATAACTTAAATTTGTGTTTCAAACAAATTTTAACTTAATTATGAATAACTGAAAGGAAACCTAACAAATAATCAGATTCTTTCAGGAATCCAAATAAATGGCCCACAAATTTGTAATTCAAATAAATTTTTAATCCAATTATGAACAAATTAAATAAATCTTGAAAAAAATATGAAATAAATTGCAGAAACACTCTATATAATAAAATTCACAACTCAAATTTATAATTAAAAGAAACCTAAAAAATAATCAGGTCGTTTCTTATTTCAGTAATCCAAACAAGTGGCAGACAGATAGCTTCTTATTTTAATAGCTATTTTGGGAAGAGAATTAGATTTGAATTTTATAGTAAAAATCCAATCTCTTAGATTCTGCAATTTCAGTAAACTAATATAACATCTCTTTATAGACCTTAAGTTATTAAAATAGCAATTTGAACAAGGAAAATGATTTGAGAACTTTATATGCAAGTCTTGTTTAAAAATACCTCCATTCCATTGTCGGTATGGAGTTTCCCAGGTTGGGAAGCTCGGAACAGTCACAGTCGGGAATAATGGTGTGGCCCATTTCCCCTTGTCTTATTTGAGCAGAGTTATCCCATTAGGCAGCCCTTTTCGATTCTTTATTTTGAACCTATGTAATGATTTCATCCCATTAATGTGGATTCTTAAAATTGTACATGTGTAAGATACACATAATTATCTATGTGCAAGATATGTATAATCATTCTATTGACCACTTATTTATTTTCTTATTTAGTAATGCATCCGCTTGACACAAATTATTGAGTAAGGCAAGTCTTTTTATTTCAAGGCTATCAGACACATTTTGTGTATACAACCATCATTAATTGACATTGACTATTTCTAAAGTACTAAGCTTTTTCAAGAAGAAAATAGTCTTCAATGAAAGCTCAACACTTATTGTAAATTATTTCACACTTTCAAGGATTGAAATAACTCTTCACTCAATTCTATAATTAAAAACTTGAGCCTAGAAAACCACACTTCATGAAAAGAAAAATATTCTACACACACTTCTAGAAATATAGACTGATTTTTGCAGCAATGAAAAAAATCTCAACCATTATTGTAAAAAATAAATAACACTTAGCACAACTAGATCATCACTTGCATAAATGAAATCACTCAACAACACAATTAATCAAAATCACCAATCTTTGCATCACCAAACTAGAAATTACTCAAACAACATAACCACTTGGAAAATGAAATGTTACTACTACCCCAAAGCATAATAATATTAAACCTTAAACAACTATTTGTAACAACATTGCATAACAATAACCTACCAAAATAATTAATAAAAGTGACCTATGAATATCAATGTGTGATTCTCATTAGTATGTAACAATATCTCAATCATTATTGTGTAATAGTGAAAAATTGCAACAATATGTAACAACAATAAAATATGAATTGGTAAAGTTCTGTGATGGACATGGTTGAGTAACTTTATCCTAGATTCAAGAATTCTTGAAAACTCTCATGAGTATTAGTAACAAAAATGCACTAATCACACAAGAAATATCTAACGAAAATCAACTTAAATTCTAGAAATATAATTCATAACCCACAAGCTAATTAAATGAAATATCTTTGCTACATGTATAGTCACAACAATCCCAACGAAAGAGGAGGGCCCCTTCTCCTTAGTAGGGAATTAGGGAAAATCTCACAGCCTACAGGCTAATGCAATAATCCATAGAATGAGTTACGAACTTCTTGAGTCTTGCATTAATTATAAAGAAGAGATACACATGCACAATCTGAAAAAAATAATGTCAGCCCCTTTCTCGATGAAGGGAGATCCCTTTTTATAGGTTTTTCCCTTACATTGAATCTCGGTAATAAATCAAAACATGGATAGTCTTGAGAATATTTCAATTATCAATATATTCATTTAAATTTAACTAAAAATTCTCAATAACCGAATACAAAAGATTGTATAAAAATAAGGTTGTTTCCACAATGGAATTCCTCAATTAGAAAATTAATTAAAGTTTCTAGATCATAACCACGATGGCCAAATTGTCCACATTATTTAGGAAGAGCCAAATCCTTATTGTTGCAAGAATTTGTGTTGATTGTATTGAGTAAAAAAGAACATAACAACAACCTAAAGTAACACTCAGACTTCGGAAATCACAACATAGTAGAATAACAACATCTGGGTACGTTAGGGTAACAAAAAACCAGACTACTCGAGTAATAGCATCATGAAGTATTGGAGTAACATCATCATGAAGTCCTGGAGTAAGATCAACCTAAAAATAGTGGAATAACAACTTCCTTGATTAGTTGGGTCATCCTATAGACATTTTTCTCATCATGATGTCAGTAAAACACCAAAAACAACTATTCTGATTTCCATTGCAAGAAGAAATTAATGTATTAGAGTGAAATTAAGATTTTGTATACCTAAATCAAAATTTGGGATAATAGGCAGAAAGGATGTGATTATTGAAGAAAAAATAAATAAAAATATAAGGAAAACAATGATAAGGAGAAGCGAATTCAGGAACCCAACATGTTTGTTTGTTTATTTGGTGATGAAAGACGGTTTATTTTCTCAACTTGGTATCTATCAAAGACCATGGGATAGACCAAAATGTATTAATGAAATCGTTTCCCCTATCTCAAATAATGGTCTAAGGTAGCCTAAAATCCATTGAAAAAGACCCAAAGAATATTTTAGTAGTGGCTTCAGTTATGCTACCCTTCTTATGTGGTGCTAAATTAACCACCTTAGAGAACTAATCAGCAACCATTAACACATAATCATTAACATGCATGGTGGATGGAAAACCTGACATTTAATCCATGGAGACAGTCTCCTAAGACATGTCTAGTATAGGTAGAGGAGTGTGTAATTGATTCAAATTAATTTAGGTTTAGTAATGGCTCAAGTATTGCAAGATATGATGTACCGATGTAGATCTTGTCGAATATTTGGCAAACAGAAATACATCTGAGGTATTATTACAATATTCTCCATACCAAAGTTCCTTGCCACCCGTCTGTAATTTTCCTCCCATATCATATTGCCATTATTTCTTGAAGGAACACAATTTGGAACAATTAGCACAAGAGAGCATCTTGGAGGTGGAAGTCTCAAACTTTTTTGCATGTGATTAATTTTTGGTATGTGGTAGTGAAGTTAAAGCCACTATTGTATAACGTTGGCCACTTGGAGGTCTTGTTCCCACAAGAGTTAAGAATAATAGTTAGCACCACACCAATGTGTTAATTGGGGAAGTATGAAACATGAATCGTACTACCTTTCTTTTATTTGATGTGGATGTCATATAATTGAGGAGTCTCATAATTAATGTGATGCTCATATAATTGAGGAGTCTTATAATTAATGTGGATGATCATATTTTTCCCTAGAATATAATTATCCAACTGTCAACATGCTTGCACGATGGAGTACATCTCCTTCTCATAGGTAGGGTATCTTTAGAGCGAATCAGAGAATGTTTCGCTATGATATGGCACTATACATCCTTTCTGATTCAATATTACATCTATAACATAGTTAAAGGAATATATATCAGTCTCAAATGGTAGTTATAGGTCTAGAAAGGTAAGTATTTGTGTAGAGCAAGGGTGGTGTGTCACATCCTCAAATGATTTCTATTGCAACTCCTGAGACTAGAAAAAAAATTATTTAGCTCCACCCTTGGTAACTTGACTTAAGGGCCAAGCAGTATGAGATAACCTTATCAAAAACCTTACATGGAAGTTAGTGAGGCTTAAGAAGTTATAAAGATATATTATAGTCATCAGGGCCAGAAAATCCTGAATGAGTTAGATCTTCACTAGGTCCACATGCACCTGATGTTCATCAATACTGTATCCCAAATGTTGAATTCTATACATGCCAAATGAGCATTTCTCTCTATTTCCATACAAACTATGTTCTCATAGGGTTATTATGACCTATTTAATGTGGTGTACATGTTTTTTATAAGTTTTACTGAATATGAGGATTTCACAAAAATATACAACCAAAAAATAATTTCTAAACAAATAAAGAATATCATCCACCATCCTCTTGAACATTGTTGGATGATTATTCAATCTAAATGGCATGCAAACCTCTCAACAAGGGTTGAATTTAGATAGATATTACTAAAGATATTTAAAACCTTAAGGTGATCAAGAAGATCATCAATATGTGGGATTCGGTATTTATTCTTGATATTGATTTTCTTCAAGTCTATATAATGAATATAGAGGCTCCATATCGCTTCCTTCTTCTATACCAACACAATTGGACTCTTGCAAGGTGAGGATCTGAGTTGAATGTATCCATTTTGGATGAGCTCATGAATCTAACATTTTATTTCCTCATTATCAAAGGAAGATTGTTGATATATTGGGCCATTAGGTAAAGGAGCACCAGGTATCAATTAAATTAAGTGCTTGGCTTGGTAGTGTAGAGGCACACCTCAATTGGAGCGAATATGTTTCTTTATTTCTGTATAAACTCATCCACCTTGTGTACAGAGGCCCCATTTTGATGCTTTGGGTGTTACAATGACCTCCCTTTCACCTTCTTATTTAACCACGAAGAGGGAATTTTTTGTAGTGTAAGAGATTACATTTCTACACTATATTACTATGATAAAGGAAATTGAAATAGGTGGAGATACCTCTAGTACCCTACAAACATAACCTTATAGAGTGACAATGATATTACAAGGAAAATTCTAATTAATAACATGAAGTTTCCATATATAAGGTTGTCCTAAAATAAAATCACAAAATTAAACTTGGGAGAAATTGCATATTACCTCATCTTTCAAGGGATCGATGTTATAGGACAGGTGGTGTTTCCAGTTGACATAGATGTCTCATCCATGTATCAACTAACCAATTATGTATCATTAGAGGTGTGGTACTATTGATAGCTTCAATCTCTTGATGAACTTGATTTAGACTAGGTTCTTCTAGCTCCTATTGTTAATGATAAAATGTACTGGGGTCTGCACCCTTTCAGACACATTTGTGAAAGGAGGAGGCACTACCCCTTATTATGGTAATTTATTCCCTAAAGATATTGTTAAAATTCTCACTAGATTATATAAAATAAACCTAAATACTCAACCCAAACAATCAGTAAATGATGGAAACTACCACCTAAAGGTCAAAAGACATACTAAGAGATTTGACAGTTAAAGTAAATCCCCTTATATTATCCCCATCTCCTCTTCCTCATGTCCATACATGTGTTAAACATAGAAATTAGAGTATATAGAAGTCCTTAACTGTGTTAAAACATGTCAAGTATGAAATTTTGAAAAGCATTGTGAGTGTCTTCCTTGTTGCCTTAACTAGTAAATTAAGTCAAATCTCGAAGAAATATGTAAATGAAAAATGAAACTAATAGGTAGGACCCTACCTTAAGAGAAAATTTTTTCATGTGCAATGATATTTGAGTAATTTTAGATCCCTATATTACTAGTGTAGTCCCTTATTGTTGTTAGTGTAGCCCCCACATTGTTATTGTTGTACCCGTGTAGCCCCCATATTGTTATTATTGTGCCCCATAAAAAATCCACTATTATTATTATTATGCCCTTACATTATAATTGTTAGGTCAGCTAGGAATATATTGTGACCCCATGGACTCCTATATATAGAAGGGAGGCTTTTTCATTTGTATCATCCAAGTATTATTCATTTATGTAATCTAAAAGAAGTTTCCTCCTCAAAGTGGTTGATTTCTAAGGCGTTGATCTCTCGTTCCTTATATTTTTGGGAGTTGGTTTCATAACATTTGGTATCAGAGCCTTGGATTCTAGGGTTTCGCTGCTTCAAACATGTCATCGTGGAATTTTCACTATAACTTGTTTTCTATGAAGGTTTAGATGCAAAACAAAAAAACCCATTTGCAAAGAAATCCTGAGGAAGTTCGTGTAAAAATTTTAGATCTTGGTTCGCAATATTTTCAGAGATATGATCTGTGGAAGTTAGGATTTTTACAAGCTCTCGAATTTCATCTCAAACAAGTGACCTTGGGAAAATCTTCATAGATATCTCTCTGAGCATTATACTAGAATTTTGTAAAAATTGGCCAAATGTACAGGGACTGTACTTTTTTGTGTGTCAATTTCAGAGTCGAAGGAGGAAACAGTGACACGTGGAATGTCGTACAAGTTAGCTCTATTGAACGAGTCCATAATTAGGTCATTGTGGTATATTGGGAATAAATTTGCCTTGAAGAATCCAAATCAGGTCAGACTCGTGGAATTGGAAAGAAGACTCATAGGGTTATTACAAGATCAAAGCTTAAATCTTAAGGATCTGAAATTACAAAGATACATTAGTTTCAATATAAAGATCCTCAAATGAAAGAAAATGTGTGTATTGTTTTTTCAAATTGCATAAGTCTTGTTTTAAAGCTCAGTTTGAAGTGATTCCAAGGGCATATTGAAGCATGGATATCAGTATTGGGTTCTAAAATTCCCCCTAAAAATAATTCAACACCCATTAAGCCCTCAGAATGCTCCATTATCACTAATGAAGAGGAAGAAGTGCAACATGATATATCAAAATTACAAGAGAAAGTGCAACAACTTTTGCTCTCTCAAAGATAAACAAAAAATGAAATGGAAGTTTTGAAGAAAAGCATGGCAGCTAAGTTGGATGGTTTGAATAATGGCATGGAAGGCATGGAATAAAAAATGGAAGACATGTGTGAAAATGATTCCTAATGGAGAAAATATAGTAGAGGAAACTCATGATGAGAACAAAATAAATGTTAATCGTGATTTCATAAACTATAATGTTGGGAAGAATGAATAGAAAAACGGCATGAATTCCACGATCTTCGTTAGTATGACCTTTCTCTGTTACCACACAAAGTTAACATTACATCGTAGAATTCAAAATTACACTTTGAATTATTGCTAATATAAAGATTTAGGAAAATGGGTGTGGAGTATATGTTAAAATTAATTTTATTTGGTTAAGAGTTTGTCTGGGACTTAGCTAAATAAGTTAATGACCCAAAACCCTGAGATATTTGGTATCTCATAAGAAGTTATTCCAGGAGAAATTATTCTAGGAAAAGTGGTTTTCCTTGAATAACATCAATAAATCAACTTACATTCTTTACTCTCTTCATTACTGATTTGACAATTAAATTATAATAAATTTTTTCATAGTATAAAAAAATAAAAACCCTAAAAAAATCCTAAATAAGAAAAATATTTTTTTTTTCTTACCATAATTACCAGTTACCAATGGAGAACCGTACATGCCTAATGTAAAGCAGACGCATAGAACTCCAATGACAGTTAGCCTGTCATGATGAATTAGTGCCAGAAAAGTCACCAATAACACCGCAGTAAAGAATACTACATCCACAAGCAGGACCATCATAATAGTCTTCACCTCCATAACAATGACAATCATATATGCCATTTGTCATAAAAGTATTCATCAACAAGATCCATATTTACCTTCGTGCTTACAAAGTGATATCAGAATTTCATAATAATTTATTTAAAGGTGAATGTGAAATAAGTCAAATTGATATAAGATATTTTGTTAGTGGAATAAATAATTCAATTTTAAAGTATATCAAATTGGGGTTTAAGATTTCTCTTTTCTGTGGAATAAATTATTTAATTTAAAGTGTATAAGATTTTGTAGTTTATAAGATAAGAGATTTATTTAAAAATAACTACTAAATTGTTAAAGTGTATAAAAGTATAAGTACTTAATTGTTAAAGTTTATAAAAGTATAAATATTTAACTCATATTCTTAATCATTACACTGGTGAGATGAAAATGAGTAGCGATATCACATTTCCTGCATCATTTTCCCCAAACATCAGAAATATCACATCGCATTCTAATTTTTCAAAACCCCACATAATAAAATCTGAACATATCTATATTAAAATGAATAAACCATTTAAATCACCAAACTGTGATTGGATGTTATATATACTGACCTACAACATCGAGAATGAAGGTCACATCCGCCATATCTAGTATGTGATCAGAACCAATGCAATCCTTTTCCTAGACTCGTGAAGGATTCTACTATTAATGATATGGATTTGCGTTGCATTGTGAAGGTTTAATAGACATACGGGCCCTGCAGGTAGAGTCCAACTAAACAATTGTAGCGATAGAGTGAGGCCCACGTAAAAGTTGGCAGTACGAATAGTCACGTGTATGACATCGCAGGAGAGATAGCCCGCAACTTATATAAACCACCGATATAGGTGGACCATTCGGATGCCTTAGAAAGGGTATGGAATAAGTTGCCCCAATACTTTAGGTAAGAAGTTGTCTACCTAGCATATGGAATAGCTGGGACAGCTGTTTTTTTTTAATTTGATAAAGAAAAATTCAAAAAATCACATAGTTGGAGTGTTTGAATTGTATTTTTGATAGTGGAAATGGATTCAGCACTATCAAAAACCTTTAGGGCATTCAAAATATTGAAGTTTAACAATGGTAAACAATATTTTGATAAATCTTTGCCGGATTTTTTCAAAATTATTTGCAAGATTCTGGGCTATTCTGTTACTTTTTTAGACTATGGTAGTTAGGTAATGGATTTCATAATTCAAATTTGTGATTCAAATAAATTTCTAACTTATTTAATTATGAACAAATTAAAAGAAACTAACTTAGTTATGAACAAATTAAAAGAAACTTGAAAAAGTATAAAATAAATTGAGGAGATACTTTATGCAATGGAATTTATAACTTAAATTTCTGTTTCAAACAAATTTATAACTTAATGATGAATAGCTTGTTGACGGGAAAATATGTCCGGCCAACAACAGGAGATCTCTCTGGTAAAAGGTCCCAATTAGACCTTGAACCGTTTGGAATAGGGATCCTGTCTAGGGTGTGGGTCCGGCTATCGTTGATTTCTGCTTCCTTTAGGTCTCGCTTAAACTCTATAAAAAAGTGGATATACACCTACTTAGATGATACAAGACATATGATTGATGCATTAAACATGTATATAACACTATGAGTAGCAAGAGGAAAGAATGAAGCATGAAGACCGAAGGAAGTGTTGTTAACAACACTTCATTAGGGTCATGCTTGTAAACTGTTCTGACCACGAAAGAAACAATTCCTCATGGCAAGAACACTCTTCACTTCCTAAAAGTTTTAAATGATAACACAAATGCTAATAAACAAATCCATCATGGTTCGTTAAGAAAGTGAAATGAACTCAACCACCATTAACATACTCAACAAACTATTATGCAATTGTGATATGAATTAAAGATACAGTTCCCTTAATCTAAGATTTTCAGAAGCTGAAAACATAATACTCAATAGCGCTCATACATATGACAACACCAGATCCACAAAGGGATTTTTCAAAATTCTTGTATTCATCTAAATGTATAATCCTCTGGTCATACAATATACTCAGCTCGAGTCCTAAACAAAAGATCCTTTACAAGTTCTTGAAGGAAGCATTTATAGAGCAAGGCTTGCTCTTTGGGATCCCTGACTTTTCGCTTTCCCGACTGTTGAGTTTCCTTGCAATCCGGTCTATTCTGCAACCTGTGACCTGAGCCACTGTTGTGACCTGCGACCTAACTGGGTTTTGCGACCTAGTCGCTGGGTCGCTGGGTCGCGTCGTCGGGAATTTAATAGGGGATGAGCCTTAGCGACTTGGCAACCTCTGCGACTTGCGACCTTTGGGAATTTGCGACCTGCGACCTCAAGCGATCCGCGACCCACGACCTCGGGCCATCCACGACCTGTGACCTCAAGAAATTCAGGACCTGCGACCTCAGACCATCCGCGACTTGCGACCTCGGACTATCCGCGACCTGTGACCTGAAGAAATATATGACTTGCGACTTCTAGCAGTTCTGTGGATTTTATAGCAGTATTCCTCATCTCACATTCCTTGCTTTGAAAATTGGCCCTCTTGCTTGCTGGGAAAAACTTTGGCTCGTTGCGCAGAACAACAGCTTCCACCTGCAGTCACATAGCTTAGGTTGCATGTCTGTATTTACGAATCGTAATGTTAGAGGCCTATTTAAGTAATTGTAGGAATGAAAATAATAACTTAGACCCCTGTGTGGTCAGGTGTTGTGCTGCGGCGTGGTTTTCACTAAGCTCTAAATGTTTGCAGCGGAAACCATTGATAAGATCAAAGATCTTCTGCTTGTGCCACCCGTGTGGAATGTGATGATTTTCTGGTTCCCATCTTTTGATTTGGTAGGGGATTAGCAATAACCCATATATAGGCATCGTGCGAAAAGTATGCACAAACCATGCATAATTTTTGAGAAATTAGGTACATCCCACACATGAAGGCTGTGATCATCCATATATAACAAAAAGTTCCTGGGGCGCTGCAAAGCTCTGCTCGATGGCATCTAGAAAATTAAAAGCCTGCAGAGTTACGCGCCACATGAGATCTGGACGAACCTTCTTAGCAGTTACCCCATAGTATTCATGTAGTGTTGGCTCAAGCAATGTTCTCGCATAGGAAGGAGGCTTTTGCATGAATAGATGAACAACATCTTTGCCACATGCGCAAGCAACAAGCGTCCCTGACACAACAAGCCCATGACCTTGATGTATCTTCGAATCAAACCATTTGTAATTGCAATACCACCCTGCCGAAAGCAGAGGGTACCAGTCACTATCAAGGCATAAAGGCTGAGGTGTTCCTATTGGTAGGCCTGTGGGGGTGCATGCATTTTAAATGTACGATGTGGAAGGGTATTTACACAAATGCGCTTTCCCTTTTACTGCCAACACTTGCAGGCTTTCCTGCACTGCCATGCATACTCTTTGCATAGCTAAAATGTGGTGCATTACTGTATTTTGACGAGGCTGATATATGTGTATGCGCACATTTCTTGACATATTGCTGGTGTTCTATGAGCAACGTGATTATAGGGTCTCCTACCTAATACTCGATTATTCGTTGCCATGCAAGATTGATGCTTCCGTGCGTAGCTTACAATATCCTTTCGCTCCCCTTTCAAAGCACTTAACACCTCTCTCAATGCACGTTCAAACTATTTAGGAGTGCGACCTTTGATTTTAGATAGGCATGGGCGCTGCCTTTTGAGGGAGGCCAAAATTTGAGGGGGGAGTTTGCATTTTGGGTTGCAGCTTTCCTTGGGCACGCCTTTCTGCGACCTTGCGACCTCGGAGGGGTCGCACAGTCGTGTGGTCGCGTTTCTTGCCAAGCAGTGTGCATCGCGACTCAACGACTTGGAGGGTCGCGCGACTGATCTTACAGAGGTCGCAGGGTCGCAAGTCTCATTTTATTCACTATATCAGCCATGCGACTCAGCGACCAGTCGTGTTCTGGCTGCCGTGGCCTTTGGATAATGAGATGAGAGTCTAGGCATAGCGTGAAGCATCAAACCATCACTTGCATGAGATCTTCGCCGAGGATGCCCACGGATAGCTTCGTTGGCGTTGTAAGCCTTCTTCGATAGGCTTGCATGCGTTGTGAATCTGTGGCAGGACCCACGATTTCTGAATGTAGGAACAAAATGCATTATCCTAGCGCGTCTGACCTATTATCATATTTGTTTTTCACTGAGCATTCCAGCGTTCAACTAATCTTCAATTCACGCGGAAAACCTCTCCAAAGCATGCAATCTCTATCAGCCTCTTTCGAAACATCATCGATCACCGTTATTTCTGCTGACAATGGGATTTTTTTACCAGTCACCATGGGCAACTATCAAGAGTTTTGATGAGTCACGAGATACGTGGGATATCATTATCGCTGGAAGTAACAAATGATAACGTTGCTTCAATGGCGCTGATGGCCGCATTATTTAAGGAGCCCATGCCATAAGAATTGCCATAAAATCTGCATTCTCTGATTTTGCAAACGTTCATATCGCAACTTCCTCCAGCAAGGCCGTAACTCTGCACCGCTGACAACATATGGTTATAGATTGTCGAACTTTTACAACTTCTCTCTGCTTTGACCGTAAAAAACACCATAGTTATTATAGCAGTTGCGCTGTAGGTTTGTCATAATATTTCGATCCACGTTTAAACACAACCTTTTGACCACCATATGCATACATCTACTCCAAATGTTCACCATAGGTTGAAAATTACGTTGATGTCTTTATATAGTTCTGCATTTCTTTTGATTATAACCGCTCGATGGTTGTTATAACATTGCCTTCATAGGTCTGTTATAAGGTTGCACTTTATGAGTTTGAGCCACTATATATACATCCGCTCCACATTTGTTTTTTTGCAATGGGTTGATACATATCTCGTGGTTTGAACGAAGAATTACAATGTATCATGTGAGAAAGTCGTAAACATATAATAAACCTTTTGAAGTCGATACCCCAGGGCTTTCTCACGTCATTGTGATTTTCTTTTCGAAAATGCTTGCACGTGGCCAGTTCTGCCTGTGATAGTGAAATTCTATTTGCTTCCGCTCCCTCGTTTGGATCGTTTCCATTTCTCTTGGTGGCAAGTTTATAATATAAGAAGCGATGTCCGAAGCAGGAAAACAATCGGAAACACGTGGTTTCAAGACTAAGGTCTTATTCCTTTCTCCATCCGAAATATCTGGATAAAATTTCGCCACAGACGTATTTGAGCCATTTGTAATGTTTTTTATAGTTTTCTCCGCCCTCTTATATGGTTTTGAAACCATATGGTTCTTGCACTGCTTAAAACATGGTTAAAGATTGTTAATTATAACATGCCACTATAGGTATAGCACTCCGCTCCATGTTTTAGTTGAAAATTTTGACCGCCATGTATATATATAAACATTTACCGTAAGTTGAAAACCTGCCATCGAATGTTTGGCTCCATGCAACGTGTCTGTGTAGTTTCATTCCACCAATCTCACATGGTTTGAAAACTGTATTGCTTTCGTGCCTTGGTTTAATTATACAACGTTGATCATTTGCTTTTCCTTAGATTGTTAGCGCAAATAAATAAAAATTTTCATGCCAAGGCCACCACCTCATAATATGAATGTTTCTCGTTTTGAAAGATCGAGATTTGAAATCTGCTACTCAAGCCACATTGATGGCCCTTTTAATATTAACCTTTTCTATCTTGTGGTTCTACAGACTCTCTTTGCATATGCATCAATGTGCCTGTCTACCAAAAGGGGTATGCATTTAAACATAACCTTTTAGGTTCAATTTGAAGTTCTCCATCTCTTATGGTCTCGCATAGACAAACTTTATGGATATGTAAGAGCAGAGGAGACTAGGGTTTTAAGGCCCTTTCATTCCTCCACATTATACTCCTTGCAACATAAATAATTCCACACTATGTAGCTCAGGATTCAAAAATGTTGCTTCTCAAAGGTGTGTTCACATATTTGAAACTCTGTCGTTGGCTTGCCACACCAACATGTGTGCTTTGGCACTGCTGCCCAGCACGATTACGCCTCGAATGAGATTGTAGTTCTCTAGAGAAATCTCCTGAGTCCACTTTGTTCACCAGGCTATACTTGTCGAAGTGATGAAATATGTTCCTTTGTGTACAGACATCGACATGGAGCTGGTATTGTGCAGGATATTCAAAACTTCTTCAGAAAATACTCCATCCAGTCCCTACGTAAGCTTAGATCATAGCAAATTCTTCTGGTTTATGCGAGACGGCATCTGGTACAGAAATTTCCAAATGGAGCATTTCTAGGTACCTGGTGTGCACTAGTGAAGAAAGCCTTTTGCATCAGGGACATAAAAGGTTCATTCTCTGATCAACATGTATCACACCATCCTCCTTTTAACAGTACTAGTCACTTGCTCCTCCTCCTCCCCTGTTTCACAACTTTGGCCTTGTTTTTGAGCTCAATTTTATTCCCCTTGATGTCGTGACAAGATGAGGAGTTTGTCACCCGTGTGGTCGACCTGTGTGGAAGATTACAACATCACAATTACTCTTCGATAATGATGGCCCTAGATAAAACATATGAGACTAACAAGCTTAAGAGAGGTGTTCAAACAACATGCTTAATGACCCACACCGAGAGGGAATTTAATCGTCAATACACAAAAAGGTTTCCATTCAAATGTATGCATGGCAATCTCATTACACATGGCGCGACTGCGGTAAGAGTGTTCGAGCATATGTTGGATGATCCCTCCCACATATGGCGTGATTGCAGCAACAACATCTGATCATGATGGTGAGAAAGCTCATGAGCGGTTAGGGATAGGTCGGTGGGATGTCACTGACTGTAGGTCGGGTGAAAGACTTTAATGCCTAAGTGAGCAGAGGGGGAACCCGAAATTTTAAATATACCCCAAAATTTTTTGTAGCGGCTACAAAAAATGGTGAACTACTGGTAGAATCCAACATCTCTGTCAATATCACAACAATATTCTGAGTCTGAATAGTGATGCAAGGGAATATTTAGCAAGTTCCGTGAGTACCCTTTGTATTACTTTGGCCCTTTACAGGCATGCCTAATCCTTGTGCCTCAGCTAGGTCTCGCTGATAAGAAACACATCAAAGAGAAAGCTCATAGACGCTAGTAGCTTGTTGATGATGTGAAGAGCAAGGCAGTGGGTTTATTATTTTCAAGTTTTTTTAAAGTAAGTTTCTGGTGTTGCTTTGTTGCCAGCAGGCTTGGATAGTACCCCGACGGAGTCACTTCAAGAAATCACAAACGTTGCTTTGCTGCCAGCGAGCCTGGTTAGTACCCCAGCGGAGTCGTTGCATTACCTCTCTGCGCAGGAAGCCTTTCTCGATCCTTTACCCTTATTTGTTTCATGTGCTTGCAGCACTTATTTTCATGTGCTCGTGGCACTTATTTTTCATGGGCGGATGAGGGATCTCGACTATTTTACGAGCAAGAGAGGTTGTTTCTTGTTTTACAGAAACTGAAAGATATCCTGATTTGGGTTTGCCCTTGTGCCAAACCTTCACATCCCATTCACTACAATAGGCGAAGTGTGAAAAACAGATCATTAAGATGTCCAAGACTATGCCAGGTACAAGGCTTAGGTTATGGTTATAGGCCATTCAAACTCATTAGGTCTCCCACAAGCAACTGGGTCGTATCTCCCCGGCTAAATAAGTTTAGACTCATAGGCATCTTGTTGAGAGTGCGACTTCGATGACTTGTCCTAAGAGAAAGCTGCCTCTTGAGATAGCCACCACAACCTCACGCAAACAATGGGGTTATTGTTACAGCAACCGGGGCAGAACAAGTCCGCAAGGTGGTAGGGTTTCAATGAGGGCTCATGCAGTGAGAGGTGATATGTGGAATATTTTCAAAGCTATATCAACAATCTGCGGAAATGATGTGAGGAAGACAGTGTACGAAATAATGTAATAGACGGGGCTCAAGACGCAATGCACGCCATGTGCGAGAACGATCAACCAGCTGTAGGTGGAAAAGAGGCTTAATACAAGTAGTGATTATCTATGCAGCACCCAACAACTAAAAATGAAATGAGTGGAAAATACTTGTAACATGATGATGCCTAAGATATTAATCGTAAACAAAAATAGAAAACACACTTTTAAATTATAAAGTAGAAATTTGGCAAGTAAACCTAAACCAAAACTTTGAACTAACATTTTTTTATTAATAGGTCCTAACTAGCCTACACCGAAAACCCTAGCTTAACCAGTGATGCGGTCGGGTTGTGTGAAATTAGCTTTCCAATGAAGCCACCGCATTAGTTCCTGAATTGCAAGAACAAAAATGTTCACAATCAGAGCCAACATACAAAATCGTGCACCAAAAGCAAGACTTACCTAAAGAGCATGCGCAAGATGAATTCCACTTTCATCCTGATACACAACAATATGTTCTTGAAACTCAACATTTTTTATGAATGACAGAAACCAATTGATGCATAGCCTTAGGTCTGACGGGAGGGGGGTAAGGCATTGCCTGTTTGCAATTATATTGATCGAATAAGATCCACCGAACCAAACAGAAACCTCATCATGGTGTGGAGGATGATTAGTTTCAGGGAATGGAAACACTAAGCGTGTGTTAGACGAGTCATAGATGCTTGCGCAATCAAGTGCAGAAACTCTAGTTTTGAAAACCCTAGTTCGGGGTTGCTCCTGGGTTTGGTCAAGGGTATGAGGATCAAACTCCAGAACTTCAAGCATGGGGTTGTCCAACTTTGATGGTTTGGCAAGATCAACAGGCAAATGGATGTGAACATGGATTGTGGTGGGTTGCAAAATGTCAGTGGGCTTTGTATCGATTCAGTCAAATGTTTGCACACTGACAGATTGATAAATCGATGTATCTGATTCTCTATATTTGCCAGGGTGGGGTGAATTCAACGTGGTTATGCTGGGAGGAGCATGGTACCTAGGGATCGTAATTTTAGAAATGGTCGGCAGAAGCTGAAGCACTTTGATTTTCTGATGGGTACTTGAATCTTCCCGAAGCGACTCATCGAATTTTGGTGTCTCCATGTAGTCGACAAAGAGGAGCGAGTGATAGTCCTCAACGGTATGATTGAATATGTTTTTAGATAAGCAGGGATCGCTGTAACCATTGATTTGATCAAGTTGGGTACTTGACATGTTGGGCTCCTCGGGAGTTACCAACTGGGATGGATCAATAAAGAGGACATCTTGAAGTTGCCTAGATAGGAAATCACTCCTATGGTTGTTTAAAGATTATGAGTGAGACAGATCAGATATAAAAGATTCATCGATTTTGGACTGTGATTGAGAAACACCATCTGCGTGCTTATGATTGTCGCCAATATCAGTATAAGGAAATTTTGAATGTCTCGAAGAAATTACTAGTGTGGCGGGATCGTGAAATAAATCAAGGAATAATGAACGAACAGATTAAGTCGCAGGGGCGTTAACCATACAAGGCTTTTCAACACGTGCATCCATATCATTTAGAGAAAACAATGATCTGGTAGGCCCTATAAGGGAATCGACTTCATCCGGGATAGGAGTCGATTCATAAGCAGTATACGAATCAGATTTAGGACTGTGTACAGAGAGACATCGAGTGGGCTCGAGGTAGGTTTCATGAACCGGGAGAGATAATGGGCCCATCTGGTTTTCAAGATTTGATTCGACAGGGTGCGTGAAATATTCACAGGTAGTATAATAGGCTTTATCCTCTTGCACCCATCTATCATTGTTAAGAACTTTCGATGTCACAACTCCACTACCTGACAACTCAGGAGGAGGAGAGAGAATGTCACAAATAGAAATACTCTCCTCAGAGACCTGAATGTGGTTTGGGCTGGGGGAGATGGAAAAGGAAGCATTAGGGACAAAGTTTGAATAGCGGTTGACTTGCGGGTCATCATAGGGAACACTAGGCTCAGGCTGGGTTGCTACTTGAAATTGTTCAAGGGAAACGAGGATCACGTACGTGAACTGTTCTCTTAACAACTTCCAATCGACATCCTTTTCAGGGAACTCAAAAAAATAATGAACAAATCTGATAGAAAATTCATCTAGAGGTTCCTGAGGTTCCATTCTAATGTCATTTAGCTTTATCAACACACTTTGAAAATCGTACCTGTGAAATGATTTTTCTAATTCACTGGCGATTTGTTCAAATGAATGGATGGAAGCTTCTGGAAATGTGCAACACCATTGCTTAGCACGAACTTCGAGGGTGAGGAAGAACAACAAACAAATCAAACCTTCATTATCAAATCTGTAGCACTCACCAAAGTCACAGAAATCTGAAAGGTGTTGGTTTATGGACACTCCATTTTCACCATCGAATTTTAACTAGGACAAGTGATACATAAGTTCATCGGGGATGAGACATTGAGGCTCATAAAACTCCGACAAACATCTCAGGAGAATGATTTGGGAACAAGCCATTACATATATGAGGTTAAATGCAGGCTCTAAGGGCTCAGCTTGTCATTCAGGCCCTCCTTCTAGCGCCAATTCTGTTGACGAGAAAATTTGTCTGGAAAACAGCAGGGGATCTCCCCGGTAAAAGGTCCCAATTAGACCTTGAACCGTTTGGAATAGGAATCCCATCCGGGGTGTGGGTCCGTCTATCGCTGATTTATCCTTCCTTTGGGTCTCGCTTAAACTCTATAAAACAGTGGATATACACCTAATCGGATGATACAAGACATATGATTGATGCATTAAACACGTATATAACACTATGAGTAGCAAGAGGAAATAATGAAGCATGAAGACCGAAGGAAGTGTTGTTAACAACAATTCATTAGGGTCATGCTTGTAAACTGTTCTTACCATGAAAGAAACGATTCCTCATGGCAAGAACACTCTTCACTTCCTAAAAGTTTTAAATCATAACACAAATGCTAATAAACAAAGCCATCAACGTTCGTTAAGAAAGTGAAATGAACTCAACCACCATTAGCATACTCAACAAACTGTTATGCAATTATGATATGAATTAAAGATACAGTTCCCTTAATCTAAGATGTTCAGAAACTGAAAACATAATACTCAATAGCACTCATACATATGACAACACCAGATCCGCAAAGGGATTTTTCAAAATGCTTGTATTCATCTAAAATTATAATCCTCTGGTAATACAATATACTCAGCTCGAGTCCCAAACAAAAGATCCTTTACAAGTTCCCAAAGGAAGCATTTATAGAGCAAGGCTTGCTCTTTAGGCTCCCTGACTTTTCGCTTTCCTGACTATTGGGTTGCCTTGCGACCTGGTCTATTCTGCGACCTGAGCCACTGTTGCGACCTGCGACCTGAATGGGTTTTGCGACCTTGCAACCTAGTCGCTGGGTCGCTGGGTCGCGTCGTCGGGCATTTAATAGAGGATGAGCCTTAGCGACCTGGCGACCTCTGCGACTTGCAACCTTTGGGAATTTGCGACCTGCGACCTCAAGTGATTCGTGACCCGCGACCTCAGGCCATTCGTAACCTGCGACCTCAAGCAATTCACGATCTGCGACCTCAGACCACCCGCGACCTATGACCTCGAACTATCTGCGACCTACAACGTGAAGAAATCTGCGACTTGCGACTTGCATCAGTTCTGTGGATTTTATAGTAGTATTCCTCATCTCACAGTCCTTGCTTTGAAAACCGACCCTCTTTCTTGCTGGGAAAAACTTTGGCTCGTTGCGCAGAACAACAGCCTCCACCTACAATCACATAGCTTAGGTTACATGTCTAGATTTACGAATCGTAATGTTAGAGGCCTATTTAAGTAATTGCAAGAATGAAAATAATAACTTAGACCCCTGTGTGGTCAGGTGTTGTGCCGCGGCGTGGTCTTCACTAACCTCTAAATGTTTGCAGCGGAAACCATTGATAAGATCAAATATCTTCTGCTTGTGCCACCCGTGTGGAATGTGACAAGTTTCTGGTTCCCAGCTTTTGATTTGGTAGGGGTTTAGCAATAACCCATATACAGGCATCGTGCAAAAAGTATGCACAAACCATGCAAAATTTTTGAGAAATTAGGTACATCCCACACATGAAGGCTGTGATCATCCATATATAACAACAAGTTCCTGGGGCGCTGCAAAGCTCTACTCGATGGCATCTAGAAAATTAAAAGCCTGTAGAGTTACGCGCCACATGAGATCTGGACGAACCTTCTTAGCAGTTACCCCATAGTATTCATGTAGTGTTGGCTTAAGAAATGCAGAATAGGAAGGAGCGTGGGCGGCTGGCACTAGACGAGCGTCGTGCATTGCCTTTTGAGGGGGGCCGAACTTTGAGGGGGGAATTTGCATTTTGGGTCACAGCTTTCCTTGGGCACGCCTTTCTACGACCTTGCGACCTTGGAGGGGTCGCACAGTCGTGTGGTCACGTTTCTTGCCCAGCAGAGTGCATCGCGACTCAACGACCTGGAGGGGTCGCCCGACTGCTCTTACAAAGGTCCCAGGGTCGCAAGTCTCATTTTATTCACTCTATTAGCCATGCGACTCAGCGACCAGTCGTGTTCTGGCTGCCGTGGCCTTTGGATAATGAAATGAGAGTCTGGGCATAGCGTGAAGCATCAAACCATCACTTGCTTGAGATCTTCGTCGAGGATTCCCACAAATAGCTTCGTTGTTGTTGTAAGCCTTCTTCGACAGGCTTGCATGAGTTGTGAATCTGTGGTAGGACCCACGATTTCGGAATGCAGAACAAAATTTGTTATCCTAGCGCGTCTGACCTGTTATCATATTTGTTTTTTACTAAGCATTCCAGTGTTCAACTAATCTTCAATTTGCGTGGAAAACCTCTCCAAAGCATGCAATTTCTATCAGCCTCTTTGGAAACATCATCGATCACCGTTATTTATGGTGACAATGGGATTTTTTTACCAGTCACTGTGGGCAACTATCAAGAGTTTTGATGAGTCACAAGATACGTGGATATCATTATCGCTGGAAGTAACAAATGATAACGTTGCTTCAATGGCACTGATGGCCACATTATTTAAGGTGCCCATGCCATAAGAATCGCCATAAAATCTGCATTCTCTGATTTTGCAAACGTTCATATCGCAACTTCCTCCAGCAAGGCCGTAACTTTGCACCACTGACAACGTATGGTTATAGATCGTTGAAATTTTACAACTCCGCTCTGCTTTGACCGTAAAAAACACCATAGTTATTATAGTAGTTGTGTTTTAGGTTTTTCATAATATTTTGTTCCACATTTAAACACAAACTTTTGACCACCATATGCATACATCTACTCCAAACGTTCACCATAGGTTGAAAATTGTGCTGATGTCTTTATATAGTTCTTCATTTATTTTTATTATAACCGCTCGATGGTTGTTATAACATTACCGTCGTAGGTCTGTTATAAGGTTGCACTTTATGAATTTGAGCCACTATATATACATCCGCTCCACATTTGTTTTTTGAAATGGGTTGATACATATCTCGTGGTTTGAATGAAGAATAACAATGTATCGTGTGAGAAAGTCGTAAACATATAATAAACCTTTTGAAGTCGATACCCAGGGCTTTCTCATGTCGTTGTGATTTGCTTCTCGAAAATGCTTGCACGTGGCCGGTTCTGCCTGTGATACTGAAATTCTATTGGCTTCTGCTCCCTCGTTTGGATCATTTACATTTCTCTTGGTGGCAAGTTTATAATATAAGAAGCGGTGTTTGAAGCAGGAAAACAATCGGAAACATGTGGTTTCAAGACTAAGGTCTGTTTCCTTTCTCCATCCGAAATATCTGGATAAAATTTCACCACAGACGTATTTGAGCCATTTGTAATGTTTTTTATAGTTTTCTCCGCCCTCTTATATGGTTTTGAAACCATATGGTTCTTGCACCGCTTAAAACGTGGTTAAAGATTGTCAATTATAACATGCCACTATAGGTATAGCACTCCGCTCCATGTTTTAGTTGAAAATTTTAACCGCCATGTATATATATAAACATTTACCGTAAGTTGAAAACTTGCCATCGAACGTTTGGCTCCATGCAACGTGTCTGTGTATTTTCGTTCCACCAATCTCACGTGGTTTGAAAACCGTATTGCTTTCGCGCCTTGGTTTAATTATACAACGTTGATCATTTGCTTTTCCTAAGATTGTTAGCGTAAATAAATAAAAATTTTCATGCCAAGGGCACCACCTCATAATATGAATGTTTCTTGTTTTGAAAGATCAAGAGTTGAAATCTGCTACTGAAGCCACATTGATGGCCATTTTAATATTAACCCGTTTTATCTTATGGTTCTAGAGACTCTCTTTTCATATGCATCAATGTGCGTGGGTACCAAAAGGGGTATGCATTTAAACATAACCTTTTAGGTTCAATTTGAATTTCTCCATCTCTTATGGTCTCACATAGACAAACTTTATGGATATGTAAGAGCAGAGGAGACTAGGGTTTTAAGGCCCTTTCGTTCCTCCACATTATACTCCTTGTAGCATAAATAATTCCACACTATGTAGCTCAGGATTAATAAATGTTGATTCTCAAAGGTGTGTTCACATATTTGAAACTCTGCCGTTGGCTTGCCACACCAACATTTGTGCTTTCGCACTGCTGCCCCGCATGAGAACGCCTCAAATGAGATTGTCATTCTCTAGAGAAATCTCCTGAGTCCGCTTTGTTCACCAGGCTATACTTCAGGCTAGACTTGTTGAAGTGGTGAAATATGTTCCTTTGTGTGCAGACATCGACATGGAGCTGGTATTGTGCAGGATCTTCAAAACTTCTTCAGAAAATACTCCATCCGGTCCCTACGTAAGCTTAGATCATAGAAAATGCTTCTGGTTTATGCGAGATGGCGTCTGGTACGGACATTTCCAAATAGAGCATTTCTAGGTACCTGGTGTGCACTAGTGAAGAAAGCCTTTTGCTTCAGTGACATAAAAGGTTCTTTCTCTGATCAACATGTATCACACCATCCTCCTTTTAACAGTACTAGTCACTTGCTCCTCCTCCTCCCCTGTTTTGAAACTTTGGCCTTGTTGTTGAGCTCAATTTTATTCCCCTCGATGTCGTGACAAGATGAGGAGTTTGTCACCTGTGTGGTCGACCTGTGTGGAACATTACAACATCACAATTACTCGTCGATAATGATGGCCCCAGATAAAACATATGAGACTAACAAGCTTAAGAGAGGTGTTCAAACAACATGCTTAATGACCCACAGTGAGAGGGCCTTTAATCGTCAATACACAAAAAGGTTTCCATTCAAATGTATGCATGGCAATCTCATTACACATGGCGCGACTGCGGTAAGAGTGTTTGAGCATATGTTGGATGAGCCCTCCCACGTATGGTGTGATTGTAGCAACATCATCTGATCATGATGGTGAGAAAGCTCATGAGGGGTTCAGGATAGGTCGGTGGGATGTCACTGACTGTAGGTCGGGTGGAATACTTTAACGCCTAAGCGAGCAAAGGGGGAACCTGAAATTTTAAATATACCCCAAAATTTTGGGTGCTGTTGTAGCGGCTACAACATAACTGAAAGGAAACCTAACAAATAATCAAATTCTTTCAGCAATCTAGATAAATGGCCCACAAATGTGTGATTCAAATAAATCTCTAATTTAATTATGAACAAATTAAATAAATCTTGACAAATTAAATAAATCCTGAAAAAAATATGAAATAAATTGCAGAAACACTTTATGTAATAGAATTCACAGCTCAAATTTGTAATTCAAATAAATCTCTAACTTAATTATAAATAAAAAAATCATTTCTTATTTCAGTAATCCAAATAAGTGGCAGAGAGATAGCTTCTTATATTAATAGCTATTTTGGGAAGAGAATTAGATTTGAATTTTATAGTAAAAATCCAATCTCTTAGATTCTGCAATTTCAATAAACTAATATAACATCTCTTTATAGACTTAAGTTATTAAAATAGAAATTTAAACGAGGAAAATGATTTGAGAACTTTATATGCAACTCTTGTTTAAAAATACCTCCATTCCATTGTCGGTATGGAGTTTCCCAGGTTGGGAAGCTTGGATCAGTCACAGTCGGGAATAATCGTGTGGCCCATTGTCCCTTGTCTCCCATTAGGCAACCCTTTTCGATTCTTCAATTTGAACCTATGTAATAATTTCATCCCATTAATGTGGATTCTTAAAATGGTACATGCGTAATATGTCCATAATTATCTATGTGCAAGATATGTATAATCATTCCATTGACCACTTACCTTTTTTTTGGATATTTATTTTCTTATTTAGTAATGCATCCACTCTCACAAAAAAATATTGAGTAGGGTAAGTCTTGCGTAGGCAACAATCATTAATTGCAATTGACTACTTCTAATGTACTTTCTTCTACTAAGCTTCTTCAAGAAGAAAATGGTCTTCAATGAAAACTCAACACTTTCAAGAATTGAAATAACTTTTCACTCAATTTTATAAGTAAAAACTTGAGCCTGGAAAACCACATTTGCATGAAAAGAAAAACTTTCTACGCACTTCAAGAAATATAAACCAATTTTTGTAACAATGAAAAAAACTCAACCAATATTGCAAAAATTAAATAATACTTAACACAATGAGATCATCACTTGCATAAATGAAATTACTCAACAACAAAATTAATCAAAATCACCAATCTTTGTATTACCAAACTAGAAATTATTCAAACAACATAACCACTTGGAAAATGAAATGTTACTACTAAAATTGCATTAGTAATGTCGGGTTGGGAACCCTAAAGGATAATAATATTAAATCGTAAACAACTATCTGTAACACCATTACATAACAATAACCTACCAAAACAATTAATAAAAATGACTTATGAATATCAATGTGTGATTCTCATTAGTATGTAACAATAACTCAATCATTATTGTGTAATAGTGGTAAATTGCAACAATCTCTAACAACAATAAAAATATGAATTGGTAAAGATCTATGATGGACATGGTTGAGTAAACTTATCCTAGATTCAGGAATTATTACAAACTCTCATGAGTATCAGTAACAAAAATGCACTAATCACACAAGAAATATCTAACAACAATCAACTTAAATTATAGAAATATAATTCATAACCCACAAGCTAATTAAATGAAATATCTTTGCTACTTGTATAGTCACAACAATCCCAATGAAAGAGGAGGGCCTTCTCCTTACCAAGGAATTAGGGAAAATCTCATAGCCTATAGGCTAATGCAATAATCCATAGAATGAGTTACGAACATGTTGAGTCTTGCATTAATTATAAAGAAGAGATACACATGCACAATCTGAGAAAAATAATGTCAACCCCTTTGTCGATGAAGGGAGATCCCCTTTTATAGGTTTTCCCCTTACATTGAATCTTGGTAATAAATCAAAACATGGATAGTCTTGAGAATATTTCAATTCTCAAGAAATTCAAATAAAGTTAACTAAAAATTCTCAATAACCAAATACAACATATTGCATACAATAAGGTTGTTTCCACAATGGAATTCCTCAATACAAAATTAATAAAAAGTTGGAGATCATAACCACAGTGGCCAAATTGTCCACATTGTTTAGGAAGAGACAAATCCTTATTGTTGCAACAATTTGTGTTGATTGTATTGAGTAAAAAAGAACATAGCAACAACCTAAAGTAACACTTTGACTTCAGAAATCACAACATAGTAGAATAACAACATTTGGGTACATTAGGGTAATGAAAAAGTGGACTACTCGAGTAATAGCATCATGAAGTATTGGAGTAACATCATCATGAAGTCGCGGAGTAATATCAACCTAAAAATAGTGGAATAACAACTTCCTTGATTAGTTGGGTCATCCTATAGACAATTCCCTCATCATGATGTCAGTAAAAGACCCAAAACAACTATTCTCATTTCCAATTGAAGAAGAAATTAATGTATTAGAGTGGCATTAAGATTTTGCATATACCTAAATCAAAATTTGGCATAATAGGTAGAAAGGATGTGATTATTGAAGAAAAAATAAATAAAAAGATAAGGGAAAGGGTGATAAGGAGAAGTGAATTCATGAACCCTGTTGATCATATGGTTAACATTAGTCATCTTTGAAGATAACCTTGAATAGCCAAGTATCAAATGTCATGACTCGTGGTGAATAATTTAAATTATAGTTGGAAGAGAAATGATGTTAAGTTAAGTCACGTGGCTGAATAACTTAGCACCTGTCCGAAAAGGCAAGGAAGACGTAAAGGCTCAGAACATAAAGCAAACAAGCAAAGGTATGGTGTAACAGGCCTAAAGTGAGAATATCATAATACATGCCGCCTTTATATTATGCACGTGGAAATGAGTTCCCAGGGGTGTAACTCCAGGGGGGTCAAGGAGCGGAAGGGATGAGAGAATCATACCCCCGCGAAATTGCAGTGACGTGTCATGAGGGTGGACCCAAGATAAGAGCTGTATGGTAAAGCAAAGTGCGGGCCCTCAAGTCTTCACACTGTGTATTTTTACAATTCCATGAGGAATATGTTTAGAGAACCAAGTTGCCTATGCGGAAGAAAGGTAAGGTAAGTCCATAGGTGAACTGGTACTGAGGTCCGTACCAGTATTAAACCTGGCACGCGGCGTCCACCCACCTGCAGATAAATGCCCAATCCCTACGTGTCACATGCTCCATTGTCAACGTCCTTACGGTGCTCACCCCACTTACATCACCATTCTGCCTTTTGCTCAACCATCCTCAGTTCTATATAACGGTCCCCCATATTTTACTGCAGTAAAATTTTTCAGGTATCCAGATACAGTATAAACTGAAGTGGGACCCCAGCGTTGAGTCTACCTAGTCACTGTCAGTACCCCTGCGTCGTTTTCCCGAGTAGATTTCCCACTGCACAGGTATTCCATCCCTCATATTCCCTTTGCTTTCCTTCTGTTTCAAAATTTTTTCATGTCGGTCATGGGAAAGTGCACCCCCAAGAAAACTAAACCAGAGACCCCTTAGGTTCGTGAAACCAGAAACCCTCCCGGGTTCGAGCCTTTCATTGAACTGCAAGCCAAAATCTATGATCCGCAATACCCTTTTCTCATTAGTAGTGTAAAACCCGAGCTTTTTAGACAACATGTTGAGAATTGGGATCGATATCGGGTGGTTTTATCAAGCCTATATCAAGGTGGAAGGATTCACATCGATGCCTGAACCTACAGCAGATAGTCAGCAAAGATGCACCCGATATGCCAGCCAGATCGCGAGTTCATTAGCAAACGTTCCACCACCTATGTCAGCGACCACCTCTACTCCATATCGTCAGTGAATATTGTCAATTCATGATTCGGCCTAGTGGCCTTTTTATTTTCACTTTAGTTAATTACTTTTAAGTTTCGAGTGGAATTCACATTCCACTCCAGCATTTTACTTTCTGTCAAAACTGTTGTTTAATATTTTTTTTAAAAATGGCAGAGTGCCTAACTGTAAATGATGAGATGCCTCTATTCCTCATCATAAATTTTGGTTATTTTTGATGGAGACCTCCAACTGGTTACTGGCACGCGAGGAAGATATTTCTCCCAAAAATATCTTCTCGCTGATGTTTTTGAGGCTCCTATATAAGCATCAACTAAAGAGAAAACCAGGTTCCAGATTTTCAAAAGAAATTGCTGTGAAAGAGTTTTTGTATGCAGTTTGTGGAAGCTTTAATACAAATGTGAAGAGCCCATTGGGTCTCAATGAGAAGGATTTTTATCTTTAATGAGTATTCTGGTCTTGGTGCTTTGCAGTTTGTAAATCTTTCTTACATGTTAAAGTTTGGTTGTTCATTTCATTTACATCCATTTATCTTGTATCATGTTCTGGAATGCGAGTAGCCCACTGGTTTTGGTATGAATTTATCCTAGTTGATACTTATGTCATAACCTATCTGGCACTTTAAATATGGCTCAGGCATGATATGCTGTTCCATTTTCACTTCACTCGTACTTCTGCTATATTAGCTGCTATGAGATGTTATTTGCAAATGCTATTATCATGTGTGGATTCTTAATTTCGTAAGCCCATAACATGCTAATATATGTTTCTGGATATTGTCTCAACAATAGTTAGTATTCTCTTTATTCTACATGCGCAGTAATTACTTTCTGATTATTCATCTCTGTGAAGTATTTAGAATCCAGCCCTCTTTACAATAATCTGCCTTTGAATTGTCTGATACATTTGTGTTAGAGTTCCACACCTTGCCTCTGTAGTATTTCTTTCCCTGTGTCAAGCTTCTGAAAGTTTTGGTCCAATTCAAATGAATCTTCCTGTTTACAAGAGATAGCATGAGTGCATTTTTCTGATAACTTCCCATATCATATCATATGCTCCTTGCTGTATAATATGTCCTAGGCACTGGTCTTTCACAACTCAAGGCTGTCTCTAGGATTGACAACATCTTTTTGGTGCCGTTGCTGGGGAACGAAGTTAAGAAAATTTAAATCTCTGGGCCTCGAAAAAATATTTATTCACTCTTCAGAAAGGTGAGCACGAGGAGTTGAGAGTTGTAGATCCCTCACCTTGGCGACTCCACAGTCATCTATCAGATAAAATTACATGTAGTGTTGGCTCCTCAGAAGCCACATCTGAGGTCAGATATGTCTTAGCCAAAGACACCTTCTGTGTCTGACCTAGAGAAGATCCTACATAGGAGAAATTGGAGGGAAAGACAATTCATCCACACTGAGATCCCTGAATTTTCCTTAGAAGACTTTCCATCCTCTTCTTCTCAAGTGGCCCAAGTGCAAGGTTCCGACTCCACTGTGGGAGAAACCGGTTATTACTCAGATAGTCTACCTCTGGGAAACATCCAAATCAAAGATGAGGCTGAATCGATTGATACTACTCGTTACACATTCCATCCCACCCCAGAGGCTGAAGAGGTCAAAGAAGTCACTGAATTATCTATTGTTAATATTCCGTATTTTCCATCATCATCCCAAGATGCTGTTCAATACATTCCTATTGTCATTCACACTTCACTTCCACCTCCTCCTCCTCTTACACATCAAACCCTTCTACTACCTCCACCTCTTCCTCCAATGGTCAATGTTCCTAGTTTATTATTGAATAAGTATGCCCCCCTGGCATTACCTCAAGTGTTAAATGATATGCCACAAGAATATCTGAAGATCTTACCCCGATTCAATGGGAAAAATGAGGTTTAAGCTCAAAAGCATGTTGAGGTTTTCTGCTCTTTTGCAGAGAACTTTAATGTGGAACATCTAGACGTAGTCTTAAGACTGTTTGTTCAATCTCTAGATGGTGAAGCCCGGAAATGGTTTAAGACATTGGGAGACCGTTCCATCACCACTTGAGAAGGAATGGAGGATACTTTTCTTAGAAAATGGGGGGAGAAGAAAGATTATGGACATTGTCTTACTGAGTTTAACACACTCAAGAAAAGACATAACAAAGGAGTGTCACATTTCATCAAGAGGTTTAATAAATTTTATTTGAGTCTCCCTGCTGATATGAAACCTCATCAAACTGCTGCAAAAGTTGTTTTCGTGGTAGCTTTTGACTCAGAATTTGGTTTCTCTCTAAGAGAGAGAAAGCTTGCCACCTTGGATGATGCTCAAACCGATGCACTAGAGCTAGAAGCAAATTTTTCCTCCACTGGTAAATCAAAGGGAAAATCTGAACAAGATACTAGAAGAAAGGGAAAAGAGGAGGTATCCACCTCTAGCCAAGATAGAGACTCAGCTAATGATAGGATCGAGGAAATGAACAAAATGATTAAGAATATTTCAAGTAAGCTGGTCAAACTTGAACTAGAGGCCAAGAATTCACCCTCCAAGAATTTCCAGAATGCTCCAAATAGGAGTTACAACCCTCAATACAGAAAACCACCCTTGCAGATACTGCAAAGGAAATGGAAGGAGCAACAAGATCAGGTACCACACCCTCTGTATTTAGAAGGTAAAGTAGATGGTCCTATCGAAGACACCACTTAAGAGCAAGAGGAGGCATACCTTGCTTTTTCAAATAGTGATGAAGTTGAATGTCCCCTACAAGAAAGTGATGAAGTAGAGATTCTGTCACATGTGGGAGAAAACGCTAATGAAAGAACTGAAGATCCTGAGATCGATGACTACTGCAAGCAGTTTGTCGATTTCATGCAAGCAAAATTTAATAGAAGATATGACCTCAGATCTTCTAGGAAGAGAACTCGCACTCAGGATCAGGAGGAAGACACACCTCATGAGGAAGCATCTACTCAGAAGGAGACAATAGCTCAAAGGACCGCAGAAAAAGGTAAGAGACCTCTTAATGAATCTTTGCAGTCTGCTGATCAAATTCCTTCCTCTTCACAAATGGATACTCCCCCTAATTTCAATTCAATCATAAAGGAAGTCAAACCTCTTATCCAAAACAAAGAATCAAAAGAGAAAGAATCAGAAGAAGTGTCAGTAGATAAGTCCTCCTCTGCCTTCAGTTTACAAAAGGAGCTTGAGAAGGTCAAAATCCCAGTTCCCTTGACCGAATTGTTGAAACAACTTGCGTATCAGTCTCAGGTCACATCCTTTATGCTCCCCCCAGAAGTAACACATATTCCAGATAGTATGAACCTTCAAGAAGAAAGACCCATGGTCGTATCTGGCCCACATGTTGAAGAGTTAGATGCCTCCACTCCCCCATTTTATGTGTCCTTAGTAATTCATGACCTGCTGTTGCATAATTGTATGTTAGATTCAGGAGCTTCCCATAACCTATTACCACTATCGGTCATGGAAAAACTGGGATTACAAATCACTCATCCATATAAGGACCTCTATTCATTTGATTCCAAAAGATTTAAATGCCTGGGTATGATCAAGGATTTGGTGGTCAATTTGGCCTAAATCCCAACAAAAAGTATGGTGATGGACATCATGGTAGCTGACATCCCAGCGCGCTTCGACATGTTGTTGTCAAAGTCCTGGGGGACTAAAATTGGTGGGTAAATCAAGTTGGACTTAACATATGCTACTATCCCAGTTTTTGGTGGCCAAGAGAGGAGGCTGTACTGGGAAACTAGATTTGTCAAGATAGTTACCAAGGCTGACAACTCAGTCAATTCTCCAGTTTATAGTAAGGAGGGATATTTCTCATGTTTGATGCTGGAAGAAGATCAAGACTATGCTCATGAACCATCATTCTTCTAGATCAAGGCCGAGCAGTCCATAGAGAGCCATGAAGCAGGAATATGGAAACTTCATTTTGATGGAGCAAACTAGAGAGGAGGTAATGGGGTTGGGGTATTATTGATTTCTCCTACAGGCCAATGGCTCCCATTGTCTTTCAAGCTAGAGTATGAAGCCACTAATAATGTGGCCAAATATGAAGCACTTCTGTTAGGATTACAGATAGACAAGATCATGAACATACAGATTTTAAAGGTTCTGGGAGATTCAGAACTGGTGGTTAGACAAGTAGAGAATCAGTGTCAAACCAAATATCCTAGGCTAAGGGCTTATAGAAACGAAGTTTGGGATTTGGTGGAGAATTTTTTCTTGGCATTTAATATTCAGTTCATGCCCCGGGATCAGAATAGGATGGCAGACTCCCTTGCAGTGGCTGCCAGTACCTTCCATCCACCTCAAAACCCTCTACTAAGATATGAAATTAAGGTACATTATCGGCCATCAATCCCAGATAACATTAAGAATTGGAAGGTATTTGAGGATGAAGAACAAGTGAAAAGATTCCTAGAAACAGTTGGGGAATTCTCCAACATGGAGATTGATACTTGTGAAGAAGAAGAAGCTGAAAACACTTCAGAAGATAAATGGGAAGAAAAGGTGGCTGGCCATAAAGTTCTACAACTAAAAGGGAACGTTATACCCCAAGGACTAGTGCCCTTAGAAGTATTTTTTAACAGGAATGATGTCCCATTGCAGCCGAACAAAGTTGTAGAGGAAAATTAGGTAGAAGATCTTAACCTTGGTACTGATGCTGACCCCAAAATCATGAAGTTGTCCAAGAAGGTCCCAGAAGAATATAAAGAGCTTTACCAGAAATTATTTCAGTCCTACAAATATGTGTTTTCCTGGTCTTATCAAGACTTGAAAACCTTCGATATTAGCATCATGCAGCATAAAATTCCACTGAAGGGAGGTGCAAAACCACATAAATAGAAGCTTAGACAGATAAATCCCCTGCTGCTTCCCTCTATTGAGAAAGAAATTAAGAAACTATTGAAGGCCAAAATAATTGTACCATTGAGGTACTCTGAGTGGGTGGCAAACTTGGTCCCTGTCCAGAAAAATAATGCAGAAATAAGGTTGTATGTTGACTTCCAGAATCTGAATCGAGTATCCTTAAAGGTTAATTACCCACTGCCCAAGATGGATCATATTTTGCAAAAATTGGTGGGAGCTTCTCAGATGTCAATGATGGACGGATTCTCTGGTTACAATTAGGTGGCTGTACTTCCAGAAGATCAGAAGAAGATTGCTTTCACCATACCATGGGGTACATTTATGTATGCCAGGATGCCTTTCGGGTTGATTAATGCAGGGGCCACTTTTCAAAGGGCCATGGACATTGCTTTCGTTGGCGAGCAAGATAAGTTTGTGGTAGTCTATCTGGATGATATCACCGTGTTTTCAAAGGATGATGCAGAGCACATTGAAAATTTGTGTAGGAATTTTGAGAAATGCAGAAGGTATGGTCTCTCTCTCAATCCACAAAAGTCATTATTTGCCTTAGAAGAGGGCAAGCTTTTGGGACATATTGTAACCAAAGACGGGGTAAAATTGATCCTAAGAGAGTTGAAGTCATTAATGGTATCTCTCTCCCCAGAAATAAAAAGGAGGTGTAGGTGTTCCTTGGGCATATTAATTTTCTAAGGAGGTTTATCCCTAACTATGCAGAGATAGTTAGAGATATAACAAACATGCTTAAGAAGAATAATGAGGTGAAATGGTCCCAGGAATCACGAGAGGCATTTTCCAGAATAAAAAACGCCTTTACCGAAGCCCCGGTGTTGGCTGGGCCAAAATATACCACACCCTTTATGATCTTTTCATTTTCATCACCTCATACAGTGGCAGGAGTCTTATTGCAGAAAAATGAAGAGGGGTATGAGCAGCCCATCGCTTTCTTCAACCAAGTGCTCCGTGATGCAGAATTGAAATATAACATATTAGAAAAGTAGGCTTATGCTCTGGTGAAGTCTCTCAAGGCATTTCGTATGTATGTCTTGCAGTCCCATGTCACTGCGTTTGTGCCTACAACAGCTGTAAAAGATATTCTTATCCAGGGAGATAGCGAAGGAAAAAGAGGGAAATGGATTGCCAAAATACAAGAGTACGAGCTAGACATATGCCCTACCAAACTGATCAAGGGACAAGGGTTAAGAAAAATCCTATCCGAATCAAACTGTCAAGCTCTGGGTATAAATCTGTCCATGATAGAAAATGAGGAGTCTAAGAAGAAAGAAGAGAAACAAGGAGTAGAGATAGCTACTTACAAGGCACATATGAAGTACCTCATCAGCCCATGGTACAAAGAGATAGTGGAGTATCTTCTGACCCTCAGTTGTCCTCCCAGCTGTGACAATGCTAAATACAGAACATTAAGGCTGAGATCACAAAAATTCATTGTTGCCAATGGTCGGCTGTACTGGCAATATCCTTCAGGTATTCTGCTCATGTGTCTCACAGAGGATGAGGTAGGGAATATAATGGCCGAATATCATGAAGGAATCTGTGGGGGTCATTACAACTGGAGGGCCACTACTCACAAAATCCTGAAGGCTGGTTTCTAATAGCCTAAACTCTTTGGAGATTTGTTTTCCCAGGTCAGAGCTTGTGATAAATGCCAAAGATTTGCTGAAAGATAGAAGTTGGCACCTCTGCCCATGATCCCTGTTCATGTGAATGAACCATTTCAACAATGGGGAATTGACTTTATCGGTGAAATACATCCTCCATCAAGTGGTCAGCATAAGTGGATATTAACTACCACAGATTATTTCATGAAGTGGGTGGAAGCTATACCTGCAAGGAATGCAACAGATGCTGTGGTAATGAATTTTATGGAAGAAAATATCATATCCAAATTTGGCTGCCCTGCCAAGATAGTGACCGACAATGCATAAGCCTTTAAGTCTGCAAAGTTTGTCAGTTTCTGCCAGTAGTATAACAATGAGCTAGGTCACGCTACGGCCTATTAGCCATAAGTAAATGGCCTGGTAGAGTCTTCAAATAAAACCCTGGTGAGGGCACTGAAGAAGGCTATCAACAAAAATCAGAAAAATTGGGATTCCAAATTGAAATTCGCACTGTGGGCCAACAGGATTACCAGTAAGAGAGAAAACGGGAAGTCCCCATACGAATTAGTATACGGGAGGGCAGCAGTATTCCCTGTACAATTAGTGTTACCAGTAGCCCGATTCATGCAAGAAATCCAAGAAGAACCCGATGATGTGACCAGGAGAATAAATCAGCTGGTGGAGTTAGAAGAAACACGGAACAAGGTAAGTCAGAGGCTAACTGAATATCAAGAGAAGATGAAGGACCTTTTTTATCAACATGCCAAATACAAGAAGTTTTAGGTTGGGGATTTAGTGCTCATATGCGATATTCGAAGAGCTGACAAGGGAAAACATGGTAAGTTTGACCCAATCTGGTTCGACCCTTTTAAAATTGTGGAACAAGGGGGCAACAACACTTTCAGGTTGGAAATTTTAGAGGGAGACTTGCTCGATGCCCCTGGAAATGGTCAGTTCCTCAAACCTTACTTCCAGTTCTGATTCAGGCCGAGAGAGCCTGATGTACTATACTATATATTAGTTTTCTTTTTTCATCTCTGTTTGAATGATGTGTGTGTTGTGATGAATCATGAAGAGAAAAATAAAAAGTGCTGAAGGGTGGTGTCCACACAGAATATTAATAGGTGGTGTGTGAAGTTCAGGACATGCCTAAGGATGAACGTGCCATCCCCAGGAGGAGCCAATGTTGATCATATGGTTAAAATTAGTCATCTTTGAAGATAACCTTGAATAGCCAAGTATCGAATGTCATGACTCGTGGTGAATAATTTAAATGATAGTTGGAAGAGAAATGATGTTAAGTTAAGTCACGTGGCTGAATAACTTAGCACCTGTTCGAAAGGGGAGGAAGACATAAAGGCTCCGAACATAAAGCAAACAAGCAAAGGTATGGTGTAATAGGCCTAAAGTGAAAATATCATAATACATGCCACCTTTATATTATGCACGTGGAAATGAGTTCCCGCGGGTGTAACTCCGGGGGGGTCAAGGAGCGAAAGGGATGAGAGACTCATACCCCCGCGGAATTGCAGTGACGTGTCACGAGGGTGGATCCAAGATAAGAGCTATATGGAAAAGCGAAGTGCAGGCCCTCAAGTCTTCACACTATGTATTTTTACAATTCCATGAGGAATATGTTTAGAGAACCAAGTCGCCTACGTGGCAGAAAGGTAAGTTAAGTCCATAGGTGAACTAGTACCGAGGCCCATACCAGTATTAAACCCAGCACGTGGCGTGCAAACACCTGTAGATAAACACCTAATCCCTACATGCCACATGCTCCATTTTCAGCGTCCTTACGGTGCTCACCCCAGTTACATCACCATTCTGCCTTTTGCCCAACCATCCTCAGTTCTATATAACGATCCCCCATATTTTACTGGAGTAAATTTTTTTAGGTATCCAGCTATGGTATAAACTGAAGTAGGAGCCCAGTGATGGGTCTACCTAGTCACTGTTAGTACCCCTGCGTCATTTTCCAGAGCAGATTTCCCACTGCACAGGTATTCTGTCCCTCATATTCCCTCTTCTTTCCTTTTGTTTTAAAAGTTTTTCATGTCAGTCATGGGAAAGGGCACCCCCAAGAAAATAGAACCAGAGACCCCTCAGGTCCGTGAAATCAGAAACCCTCTCAGGTTCGAGCCTTTAATTGACCTGCAAGCCAAAATCTGTGATCTGCAATACCCTTTTCTCATCAGCAGTATAAAACCTGGGCTTTTTAGACGACATGTCAAGAATAGGGATCTATATCGGGTGGTTGTATCAAGCCTATATCAAGGTGGAAGGATTCACATCGATGCCTGAACCTACAACAGATAGTCAGTAAAGATGCACCCAATATGCCAGCCAGATCTCCAGTTCATCAGCAAATGTTCCACCACTTGTGTCAGCGACCGCCTCTACTCCATCTCGTCAGTGAATATTGTCAATTCATGATTCGGCCCTAGTGACCTTTTTCTTTTCACTTTAGTTAATTACTTTTATGTTTCGAGTGGAATTCACATTCCACTCCAGCATTTTATTTTCTGTCAAAACTGTTGTTTAATATTTTGTTTAAAAACGGTCGAGTGCCTAACTATAAATGATGAGATGCCTCTATTCCTCATCATAAATTTTGGTTATTCTTGATGGAGACCTCCAACTGATTACTGACATGCGAAGAAGATATTTTTCCCAAAAATATCTTCTCTCTCATGTTTTTGAGGCTCTATATAAGCAGCAACTAAAGAGAAAACCAGGTTCCAGATTTTCAAAAGAAATTGCTGTGAAAGAGTTTTTGTATGCATTTTTTGGAAGCTTTAATACAAATGTGAAGAGCCTTTTGGGTCTCAATGAGAAGGATTTTTATCTTTAATGAGGATTCTGGTCTTTAATGAAGGATTCTAGAACATGTAAATCTTTCTTACATGTTAAAGTTTGGTTGTTAATTTCATTTACATCCATTTATCTTGTATCATGTTCTAGAATGCGAGTAGCCCACTGGTTTTGGTATGAATTTATCCTAGTTGATACTTATTTCATAACCTGTCTGGAACTTTAAATATGGCTCAGGAATGATATGCTGTTTCACTTTCACTTCACCCGTACTTATGCTATATTAGCTGCTATGAGATGTTATTTTCAAATGCTATTATCATGTGTGGATTCTTAATTTCGTAAGCCCATCACATGCTGATATATGTTTCTGGATATTGTCTCAACAACAGTTAGTATTATCTTTATTCTACATACGCAGTAATTACATTCTGATTATTCATCTCTGTGAAGTATTTAGAACCCAACCCTATTTAAAGTAAGCTGCCTTGAATTGTTTGATACATTTGTGTTAGAGTTTCACACCTTGCCTCTGCAGTATTGCTTTCCCTGTGTCAAGCTTCTGAAAGTTTTGGTCCCATTCAAATTAATCTTCCTATTTACAAGAGATAGCATGAGAGCCTTTTTCTAATAACTTCCCATATCATATCATATGCTCCTTGCTGTATAAGATGTCCTAGGCAATGGTCTTTCACAACTCAAGGCTGTCTCTAGGATTGACAACAAACCCAACATGTTTGTTTGGTGATGAAAGGCGGTTCATTTTCTCAACTTGGTATCTATCAAATACCATAGGATAGACCAAAATGTATTAATGAACTTGTTTCCCCTGTCTTAAATAATGGTCTAAGGTAGCCTAAAATCCACTGAAAAAAACCCAAAGAATATTTTAGTAGTGGCTTCATTTGTGCTACTCTTCTTGTGTGTTGCTGAATTAAAGACCTTAGAAAACTAATAAACAACCATTAACACATAATCATTAAAATTCATGGTGGATGGAAAATCTGACATTAATCCACGAAGACAGTCTCCTAAGACATGTATAGTATAGGTAGAGGAGTGTGTAACTGATTCAACTTTATTTAGGTTTAGTAATGGCTCAAGTATTGCAAGATATGATGTATCGATGTACATCTTGTCAAATCTTTGGCCAGCAGAAATACATATGAGGTATTATTACAATATTCTCCACACCAAAGTTCCTTACCACCCGTCTACAATTTTTCCAACACAATTTCATCTTGGCATTATTTCTTGAAGGAACACAATTTGGGAAAATTAGTACAAGAGAGCATCTTGGAGGTTGAAGTCTCAAACTGTTTTGCATGTGATTGATTTTTAGTATGTGGTAGTGAAGTTAAAGCCACTATTGTATAACGTTGGCCACTTGGAGGTCTTATTCCCACAAGAGTTAAGAATAATAGTTAGCACCACACCGAGGTGTTAATTGGGTAAGTATGAAACATGAATCGTAGTACCTTTATTTTATTTGATGTTCAAGTGGAATTTTTACTTATGCAGACTATTCTAATGGAGATCATTATGTGACATTCCTTGTGTTTCCATGAATTGATGAGTCTTATAATTAATGTGGATGATCATATTTTTCCCTAGAATATAATTATCCAACTGTCAACATAATTGCATGATGGAGTACATCTCCTTCTCATAGGTGGGGTATCTTTAGAGCATATTAGAGAATGTTTCGCTATGATAGGGAACTATACATCTTTTCTGATTCAGTATTACATCTATAACATAGTTAAAGGAATCTATATAAGTCTCAAATGGTAGTTATAGGTCTAGAAAGGTAAGGATTGGTGTAGAGAAAGGGTGGTGTTTCAGATCCTCAAATGATTTCTATTGTAACTACTAAGACTAGAAATTTTTTTATTTATCTCCACCATTGGAAACTTTAATTAAGGGCCAAGAAGTATGAGATAACCTTATCAAAAACCTTACAAAGAAGTTAGTGAGGCTTAAGATGTTATAAATATATATTATAGTCCTCAGCACCAGACAATCCTAAATGAGTTAGATCTTCGCTAGGTGCACATGCACCCGATGTTAATCAATAATGTATCCCAAATGTTGAATTCTATACAGGCCAAATGAGCATTTATCTCGACTTCCATACAATTTATGTTCTCACAAGGTTATTAGGACCTATTTAATGTGTTGTACATGTTTTTTCTAAGTTTTATTGAAAATGAGGATTTCACAAAAATATACAACCATAAAATTATTTATAAACAGATAAAGCATATCATCCACCATCCCCTTGAACATTTTTGGAGCATTATTCAATATAGATGGCATACAAATCTCTCAACAAGGGTTGAGTTTAGATAAATATTACTAAATATATTTGACCCCTTAAGGTGATCAATCAATATGTGGGATCAGGTATATATATCGCTTCCTTCTTCTATACCAACACAATTGGACTCTTGCAAGGTGAGGATCTAAGTTGAATGTATCCCTTTTGGATGAGCTCATGAATCTAACATTTTATTTCCTCATTATCAAAGGAAGAGTGTTAATATATTGGACCATTAGGTAAAAGAGCACTAGGTATCAATTAAATTAAGTGCTTGGCTTGGTAGTGTAGAGGCACACCTCAATTGGAGCCAATATGTTTCTTTATTTATGTATAAACTCATCCACCTAAATTTTTTTGTGTACAGAGGCCCCATTTATATGCTTTGGTTGTTACAATGACCTCCCTTTCACCTTATTATTTAACCAGGAAGAGGAAAATTTTTGTAGTATAAGAGATTACATTTCTACACTATATTACTATGATAAATGAAATTTAAATAGTTGGAGATACCTCTAGTACCCAAAAAACATAACCTTCTAGAGTGACAATGATATTACAAGGAAAATTTTCATTAAAAACATGAAGTTTCCATATATAAGTTTTTCCTAAAATAAAATCACAAACTTAAACTTGGGAGAAATTGCATATTGCCTCATCTTTCAAGGGATCGATGTCATAGGACAGGTGGTGTTTCTAGCTAACATAGATGTCTCATCCATGTATCAAATAAAGAATTATGTATCGTTAGAGGTATGGTACTATTGATAGCTTCAATCTCTTGATGAACTTGATTTAGATTAGGTTCTTCTAGCTCCTACTATTAATGATAAAATGTACTGGGGTCTGCACCGTTTCAGACACATTTTTGAAAGGAGGAGGCACTGCCCCTTATTATGGAAATTTATTCCCTAAGGCTATTGTTAAAATTCTCAATATATTATATAAAAAAAACCCAAATACTCAACCCAAACAATCAGTAAATGATGGAAACTACCATCTAAAGGTCAAAAGTCATACTAGGTGATTTGAAAGTTGAAGTAAATCCCCTTATATTATCCCGATATCTTCTTCCCCATGTCTATAAATGTGTTAAACATAGAAATGAGAGTATATATAAGTCCTTAAATGTGTTAACACATGTCAATAATGAAAATTTGAAAACCATTGTGAGTGTCTTCCTTGTTCCCTTAACTAGTAAATTAAGTCAAATCTCGAAGAAATATGTAAATGAAAAATGAAATTAGTAGGTAGGACCCTACCTTAAGAGAAATTTTTTTCATGTGCAATGATATTTGAGTAATTTTAGATCCCTATATTACTAGTGTATTCCCTTATTGTTGTTAGTGTAGCCCCCATATTGTTATAGTTGTGCCCCATAAAAATCCACTACTATTAGTATTCTGCCCTTACATTATTATTGTTAGGTCAGCTAGGAATATATTGTGACCCCATGGACTCCTATATATAGAAAGGAGGTTTTTTAATTTGTATCATCCAAGTATTATTCATTTATGTAATCTAAAGGAGGTTTCCCCCTCAAAGTGGTCAATTTCTAAGGCGTTGATCTCCCTTTTCGTATATTTTTGGAAGTTGGTTTCATAACATTTTGTATGAGAGCCTTGGATTCTAGGGTTTCACTGCTTCAAACATGTCATCATTTTATTTTTGCTATAACGTTTTTTCTATGAAGGCTCAGATGCAAAAAAAAAAAACCCATTTGCAAAGAGATCTTGACGAAGTTCATGTAAAAATTTTAGATCTTGGTTCACAAAATTTTCAGAGATATGATCTATGGAAGTTAGGGTTTTTACGAGCTTCCGAATTTCATCTCAAAGAGGTGACCTCGGGAGAATCGTCGTAAATATCTCTCTGAGCATTATATTTGAATTTTGTAAAAATTGGACAAATACACAAGGACTGTACCTTTTTGTGTGTCAATTTCATAGCCGAAGGAGGAAACAATGACACATGGAACGTCGTACAAGTTAGCTCTATTGAACCAATCCATAATTAGGTCATTGTGGTATATTGGGCATAACTTTTCCTTGAAGAACATAAATCACGTAAGACCTGTGGCATTGGAAAGAAGACTCATAGGGCTATTACAGGACCGAAGCTTAAAACTCAAGGATCCAAAATTATAGAGATACATCAGTTTCAATATCAATATCCTCAAAATCAAGAAAAGGTGTGTATTTTTTTTCAAATTTCATAAGTCTTGTTTGAAAACTCAGTTTGAAGTGATTCCAAGGGAATATTGAAGCATGGATATCAGTACTGGGTTCTAAAATCCCCCCTAAAAGTAATTCAACACCCATTAAGCCCTCATAATGCTCTATTATCACTCATGAAGAGGAAGAAGTGCAACATGATATATCAAAATTACAAGAGAAAGTGCAACAAATTTTTCTCTCGCAAAGAGAAAAAAAAATGAAATGGAAGTTTTGAAAAAAGGCATGGAAGCTAAGTTGTATGGTTTGAATAATGGCATGGAAGGCATGGAATAAAAAATGGAAGACATGAAGAATGATCTAAAAGAAGACATGGAAGGTTTGAATACGATTCCTAATGATGAAAATATAGTAGAGGAAACTCATGATGAGAACAAAATAAATGTTAATCGTGATTTCATAAACTATAATGTTGGGTTGAAGAACCATCATATTCCAAAGATTGATATGAAGAAGTTTGATGGCAAGGATCTCGTAACATGGATACCACATATGGAGAAATATTTTGATCTCAATAATGTGCAAAACACACAAAAGGTACGCATTTCAACTTTATATTTAGAACAAATACATTTGTATGGTATTGATGGCTTTGTTCCCATAAATTGTTTTTCACTTGGTCAATTTTTACGGAGGAAATGATAGCACATTATGAGGATAAAAAGAGAAAAACATTCTTTATCCAATTGATAAATCTCAAAGAAAATGGTTCAGTGGTGGAGCACATTAAGGACTTCCAAAAATTGAATATAAGGGTAGCTCATATTCCAAAGGAACATGGGATTGATGTCTTCATATGGAATTTAAAGGATAAAATCCAACATGAGGTTCACCTTTGGGAACCTGATTCACTGGAGAAGGCATTCAAGTTGGCAAGAAAAATTGATTATAAAATTATGGCGGAAAGGAAGCCTACCACTCACATCTATAATGATGGAAGTGTTGCTACTCCTAGACTTCCACAACCTACAAGCTTGACACCACAACAATTGGAAGAAAAATAAGCATAAGGGCTTTGCTACTGTTGTGATAGGAAATACACTAAAGGTCATAAGTTTTCTGAAAAGAAATTATTTTACATAGATTGTGAAGAGGAGGAAGAAAATGATCAAGAAACTTCCAAAGAAGAGGATATCCACTAGGAACCAACCCTAGAGAAAGAAAAAATGAGTATGACCATATCCTGTAATGCATTGGTAAGACGATAATTTTATTCATTGTAAGGTATCCAAGGAATTGAATTGATTCCTATACTGAGCACTAGAGTGTCAATTGATGGTTGCAAATGGAGGGAATAAATTTCTCTACAAAATTCCATAATATCAAGCTAACCATGGGGGAATATGTATTGAATATTCAAATTCTTTCCATTCCAATGGGAGGTGTTCATTTTCTACAAGGAGTACAATGGTTACAATATTTGGGGACGGTAGCTTTTAATTTTGAAGAACTTTTCTTGAATTTTTTTTTTTTTTTGTTTTCGGAAGGAAAGAAATTTGAATTATGGGGTATCGCAGAGAGGTCGGGAAATATAATAAGCTCTAATTTCATGAAAAATCTTCTGAATAAAGAAAAATGAGGTGTAATTTCACAATTATGCTCACTAGATGTTCCAACATCAAAATCATCTATTTCTCTAGACATCCAAAATGTCTTGGACAATCATTCCAAGGTGTTTGAAACTACCAAAGGAATCCCACCTATTCGTGATCATGATCATGCTATTCATTTGATTCCAGGAAGTGTTCCTCCAAAAATAATTCCCTACAGATATCATTATGTCCAAAAGAGCGAAATTAAATGTATGATTGCAGAAATGTTAGAGGCTGGTATAGTTCAACCTAATCAAAGTTATTTCTATACTCTAGTAGTATTGGTGCACAAGAAGGATGGATCGTGGCACATGTGTCTGGATTATAGGGAGCTAAATAAGCTCACTATTAAAGATAAATTTCCCATTCCTGTGATTAATGAATTATTGGATGAATCACGTGGAGCAATTTATTTTACCAAATGGGATCTTCATTCAGGATATCATCCAATTAGAATAAAGACTGAAGATATTCTGAAAACAACATTTCAAACTCCCGAGGCTCATTATGAATTTTTTTTCATCCCTTTTGGCATTACCAATGCACCTTCTACATTTCAAGGGTTGATGAATTCCATTTTCAAACCCTTCCTTAGAAAATTTGTGTTAGTACTTTTTGATGATATACTAATCTACATCAGGTCTTGTAAGGATCATGTTCAACATGTTGAGAGGGTGCTCAAACTATTGGAGGAGAAAAAATTATATGAAATTACCTCAAATTGTGTATTTGGAGTACAAGAGGTGGAATATCTAGGTCATATTGTATCTCAGGATGGTGTTAAGGTAGACCCTAAAAAAATTAAATCCATTAAGGAATGGAAAGTCTCCACAACCATAAAGCAGTTGCGAGGATTTCTCAGGTTAACAGGGTATTATCTCAAGTTTTTTAAGAATTATGGGAGAAGAGAAACACCTCTAACAACATTATTGAAGAAAGATACATTTTCATGGACTCCTGAAGAAATTAATGCCTTTGAGCATATTAAAGAGGCAATGTTCCTAGCACCGGTCTTAGCTACGCCAGACTTCACAAAAACCTTTATTGTGGAATGTGATGCCTCAAGAAAAGGAATTGGTTATGTTTTAATGCAAGAAGGAAGACCCAGTGTTTTTGAAAGACATCCAATAAAAGGAAAGTATTTACAGAAATCTATTTATGAGATGCAAATGTTGGCAATACTACATGCACTAAATAAATGGCGACTTTACCTAATGGGAAGAACCTTCAAGGTAAAAATTGATCATGATAGTATTAAATAATTTTTGGAACATATATTATCTTCATAAGAGCAGCAAAAATGGGTCACAAAGATCTTGGGTTATGACATTGAAATCATCCACAAAAAAGGGAAGCTAAATTTTGTTGTAGATGCATTGTCGAGAAAGGATGAAGAGGTGGAAGCATTGCTTTGTGATATTTCTGTTATCCAACCAGATTGGATAATCGAAGAAAGGGATTACTAGAAGAATGACGAAGAAGTGTGGACACTCATTCAAAATTTGTTGCAAGATCCTAGTACATATGATACATTTAGTTGGAAAACGTATTCCTTATGGTACATAGATCACTTATATATTTGTAAAAATTTGCAACTAAAACAAAACATTGTTTTGGAATTGCACACCTCTCCCTTAGGAGGACACTCAAGGTGAAGAAAGAATTTTTTTGGGATGGCCTTAAATCTGATATTTAAAATTTTGTCACAGAATGTTTGGTTTGCCATAAAAATAAAGTTCAGACAATTGAGACCCCATGTCTTCTACAACCTTTATCCATTCCAAGTCAACGTTGGGAGGAGGTTTCAATGGATTTTATCACAGGTTTACCTAAGCCCGAAGGAAAGAGTGTCATCATGGTGGTAGTTGATAGACTTACCAAGTATGCACAATTTTGTGAATTATCTCATCCATTTAAAGCAAGTACATTTTCTAATGCATTTATGGAAACAATTCAAAACCTACATGGAAACCCAAAGATTATAGTAAGTGACAGAGGTCCCATTTTTATAGAAATGTTTGGATGAATTTTTTTTCTTGTTTGGCTACTCAACTCACTCATAGCTCATCTTATCAACCTCAATCTGATGGGAAAACTAAGATAGTGAACAAATTTTTGGAAGGATATCTTCGTTGTTTTGTATCTCATAAAAAAACACAATGTGTCAAGTGGTTACCTCTGGCTGAGTGGTGGTATAACACTTCCTTCCATACTGCAAAAAAAATGACCTCATTTATGGCACATTATGGATATCATCCACCATCCATCACATCATATTTAAGAGAAAATTCTAAGGTTCAAGTGGTGGAAGATCACATCGAGCATCAACAACAAGTTCTCCAACTCTTAAAGGATAACCTAAATTTGGCACAAAATCGAATGAAGCAACAGGAAGATCAACATTGCAGCAAGAGAAGTTTTGATGTAGGAGACTAGGTATTTTTATGGCTACAACCATACAAATAAATGTCCCTTAAGCAAGCTAAGAAGGATAATAAACTATCGCCAAAGTACTACGGTCCTCACAAGGTGTTGCAAAATATTAGTACTATGGGATACGAATTCGAGCTTCCTTCTTCATCTCAAGTGCACCTAGTTTTCCATGTTTCATGCTTAAAGAAGGTTATAGGTGACAAAATTCCAGTTCAAACAATATTTCCAAAATTTTTTGAGGAACGAAAAATCATATTGGAACTTGAAGCAGTCACGGAAACTAGAACTCGACAGCTATGAAATTGATCAATTTCAGATTATCTCATCAAGTGGAAGAACTTACCCACTGAAGATTCCACATGGGAGGATGAGAATTTTATACAGAAGCATTCAGAGCCACTCAAGCATTAAGGAAAACACTTTTTTGAAGGAGAGGAGCATGTTAGATTCCTATATTACTAGTGTAGTCTCTTATTGTTGTTAGTGTAGCACCCTTATTGTTATTTTTGTACCCCTCTAGCCCCCATATTGTTATTATTGTGCCCCATAAAAAGCCACTATTATTATTGTTGTTCTCTTACATTATTATTGTTAGGTCGGCTAGGATTATATTGTGACCCCATGGAGTCCTATATATATAAAGGAGGTTTTGTCATTTGTATCATCCAAGAATTTTTCATTTATGTAATTTAAAGGAAGTTTCCCCCTCGAAGTGGCTGATTTCTATGGCATTGATCTCTTTTTTATTCTATTTTGGGACCTTGTTTCATAACGAGTAACAAGTGCTTCACAATTTCTTCTACATTTAGATTGTGATAATATTTGGGATGGAGGAAATTTTTGTTGTTGTGGATGTTGATTAGGATCATCAATAGTATATTATAAGGGTCATGGTGCCATCGTCCAACTTTAGAACTATCTATTTCTCACATTTATTTACATTTTTAGTTATATTATGCTTAGTTCGAAACATAAAAATTTGTTGTCATATCATGTGGCCTAATGTGGTTTCATTGTAGGGAATGGAGCATTTTGAGATATTTTCCATGCAGGGGATCAAAGTAGACAACAAGGAGAGAATCGAGGAGGTGTTATTCCTCCTTAACTCCCTCAGTTAGTCTAAGATCACAAATCTCTCTCTCTCTCTCTCTCTCTCTCTCTCTCTCTCTCTCTCTCTCTCTCTCTCTCTCTTATCAGCTCGAGGTAATTTGCATCCAAGCCACTATTATTGCAAGTGGGAGTAATGAAGAACAAGATATACCATTCTCGCATTTAAGGAGACAATCATTCCTATTTTCTAGGGAGATGTTAGCACCTACCTTCTTGTAAAAATAAACAAGAAGAAGAGCTCATTAGGATTTTAGTTTTCTTTTTAGCTAGGAAACTATTGAGATCAAGAACTTGGCATTGTTATTTTTACTGTCATTTGATGTATTAGACATTTTATTTTATGACAATGAGAAGTTTCTTATTGAGTTATCACTGAGTTGGTTCCATAGGGTTGAGGCTCTTAGGATTGGGCCCAACCCAGTGGCTTAGGTTCCTCTTATGTATTTTTATTTATCTTAGATTCAAGTATTTCTTAGTTTCTTCCATTTCAGTAGAGAATAATCCAAAAAAACATGTGGTTGCAACCTCTACTTCACTTCCCTTATGGGAGCATGAGTGGAAGGAATCACAACCACAGGTCAAAAGTATTATGTTTATGATTTCTTGGAAAGAGATTTGTGTTATTTGTCTTGGCGTAAATTTGATTTATGTAGTTTATAATTTGGTTTAATTATTATATTATAGTTATAGCATAAAATAGATATATTTTAAATTCAACTCATCTTTTCCACCATCAGTTATCTTATTTTGTCAATAATAAATGGATGCATGCATGTGATGACTACATGGATGTATGGATATGAAGGAAATGGCACCTCAACCACTTCCATTTTTAACTCCATCACCTTCTTTAGTCACCTCCAAATTCTATCCTAAAAACTCTATTTCATAAAGTTTTTTTTCCTAGGTACACCGAGAGCACTCAGCCTAGTGCAAGAAAGGCCTTTGAAAGACTCTAAGCTTGGATATTGGCTTATTCCATCCTTCAGTCATTTAAACCAACCTCCATCCACCTATCCAAGACACCATTTTTCACCTTTAAAACCCTTTCGGAAACCCTCTTGTAGCATTACAGGCCCTCATCTAGCAATACAAAGCTCATGTAGCAGCGAGTTGTAGCAACCCTGTAGGACCTTTTTTTTGCATCATTTTTTATAACCACTGCAACTCCGACTTAATCTAGATGAATTTTTACCCCTAGCTATGATTTCATGGTTAAATGAAGTTCTTAGGCCACTCCAAACCTTCATTTCCCTCACTGCAAAAGCATAGTAGAGTTAGTTTCATTATCACATATTTGATGCAAATAGATTACTGATTTCCAAGAAAGTGTGAGATAGGTAGATGTCACATGAAATTATGATTGGTAGCTTGATGAATTATGCAATATAAATTAACTTCCATTCTGCAAATAGATCTTGTAGTTTGGTGAATGATACAAGATAAAATAACTCTCTTTCTACAAGTATTTTAGCCTTTGTCACTTCTTGAACTGATTAGTTATAAATTTCATGTTAAAGTCAATGGGATTTTTCCTTCATAGTTAAAAGTAGATTTTAATTTCACTTTCATCAGCAAGATTTCATTCTAATTCAGTAGGAGGAATGGTCTTGGACTAACATGTATCTAATGTCATAGTTAAGGGTGGCATGAGTAGAATCACGTCTACCATGCATATAGCATTTTCACCTCTAAGTTTGTACAAACCCCAGGTTGATAGATATAGTTGAGTAGCCCTTGGGAGTTGTAGCACTCATGGTGAAATACCAAAGCTCACAAATTTTTGCGTCGTTTTCAGGGAGGTGTATAAGTAAATGATTGTTCTTGCTGAAGTATTGTTTTCTAATTTTTGTTTTTCATTTAGTTTTGAAAAAGTGAGAAAACAATAAAAAAATTATTTCATGCCTCATAAGAGTAGAAATAATCAATTAAAATGTAAACTAAAAACCCCCACACCCTCACACAGTCAACCTTCACTCTTCTTCAATGATTGTGAGCTTCCCTCTCTGACAGTAGGACAGTTAGAAGACCCTCTAGGAGAGAAAACTGAATTTTTTGAACCTATTGGGGAAGAATAAGAACCTACTTCACCTATCCAATATATGGATGAGAATATGAATAGTGATATCTTTCCCATCAAAGAAACCAATGGAGAGGCTAGGATGAATAACATTAGCCCTAATTCCCTTCCGCACTTCCATGGCTTAACCTTAGAGGATATTGACAATTTCATGTTCGAATGTTATCTTGTTTGTAAGACTTATGACATACCTAAAATGAACAAAAGATGATTGTTTTCCCCTCTACCCTTAAGGATGTAGCCTTGCACTAGTTCATGGGTCTTCCTGGGGGAAGCATCACTACCTGGGCCCAAATGTAGAAATCCTTAAATAACAAGTAAAAGTATTATTGTATGTCTAAAGAAACCAAGGAAGAAATCTTTATCATGACCATGAGACCTGATGAATCTTTACAAGACTATGAGGAAAGGTTTTAGCTTAACTATAGGAGGGTCAATTTCACCCTTGATCCTGAATCAATCAAGTTATTCTTCTTCGAGAGATCAAGGAGGAAGGATGACATACAAATTTTCTTCAAAAACCACTCTAGGCAAAAAAGGAAGAATGGTAGGGCTAGTCAAGCCTTGGCCAGTACCTCTTCCTCCACCCCATCCATAAAAAAAAGATATGGAACATGTTAGAAAATTTAAAGAGTAAAAAATTACATACCTTTTCATTCCAAATGGATACCATGCAGATAAGGAGGAAACAAGAGGAAGTAGATATATCCCTAGATGTTTTTTTCCCTAGATGCACTAGGAGACACCCTAGGAATGAATTCTGAGTGAATTTCATAGAATTATGCTCAGTCTGTGAGGAAAACCATGCATCAGACAAATTCCCTTCTTTACCTGGCCTAAAAGTTGTATACCAAGGGGTAGAAGGTGGGCCAGAGAAACTCTTTTTTATCAATCAAAAGAGGCCTCAAGGACCTCGGGCATACCAACAGGGCTTGCAAGGTTCACCTTCTTCTTATTACAATTCAAATGAGAATGCACCTTTTCAGCCTTATTAATATTCCACTCATCCATCATGGTACACACCCCGTTCTTAGCCTTATGCTCCTCCATATCCTACTCAACATATAAACCATCCATTTTATCCATATCCTCCCCAACCTCCTCGATGGAGCAACTCGTCACAAGCGTGGAAGGCCTCAACTCAAAAAAATCATTCTTTTATGCCTCCACCCCAACCTCAACTACAAATCACTCATTCTACTTCACTTAAGAAAACTCACATGAATGTTCAATGCAATATGGACCCAAATTAATAATAGGCACAACAAGTATACAAGGGAGAGACATCTTATCCTGCCTATGTTGTGGAGATCCAAGAGATCAACCTCTAGTCTGGGAGTGTACTTCCAAATAACCGTCTACCTTCTCCACCTAAAGAGATTGAAGAGGAAAAGGAAGAGAGTGCCCCTCAAGTAAATCCACCTCCTTTTCTTGAAAGATTGATCCACCCTAGCCAACACAACTGAGAAGAGATTGAACTTTTGGGGAATTGAAGAATTTATGTGTTAAGTTACCCCTTCTCCAGACTATTAAAGATGTTGCCATGTATAATAATCTTATGAAGGAGAAATGTTTTAAAAATCCTGGGAGAAGTAGGAGAGACACCGCCACCATCAATTTTGTTGGACAATTATCAGATCTGATGCTGGGGAGAGTGATATTTCCAAAATACATATACCCTGGAAGCCTAGTAGTGGATGTGAACATTGATGGCATCATTGTCCCTAATATCCTGATTGATCTTGGGGTTTCCATCAATGTGATGACTAAAGAGACCATGCTAAAGCTAAATCTTCGATTGGCATTGAGAAATACCACCACCGTGTTGCAACTTGAAGATAGATCCCCAGTAGCTCCCGAGGGAGTTGTTGAGAATGTCACAGTATCCACTGAGTCTTGGAAGTAACTTACCAATTTCCTATTTCTCCATACCAAAACAAATTTTAATGGCTACCCTCTTATCTTAGCAAGACATTGGTTGGTCACTGTTGATGCCTACATTAGTTGTAGGGCTAGGAACATGACCATCAAGAATGGAACCCTATCAAAACAACTGATATTGTATCCTCCTATTGAGCCTTTTATGGAACGTGATATACCTTTTTTACTACAGGATGAGGAAGAATATGAACTGTATCATACAAAACCCTACCCAATTTATACCTTATATGATGTTATAGGAGGGGGGAAAACTAATGAAGATGCCCTCATTGACCATATCCTTCAGAACCAACCCCCCACTACCATTCAAAATGATGAAATTGTGATATAATATGGATGTAGTACTTGGAATTAGTTATACTTGGTTGAATCAAGTCCTGGACATGTAAAAAATGTAGAATTTGGCCCATCCAAAACATTTAAAATAAACCCCTTTCTCTTGGCCAAATAAGAAGAAAAATTGTGCAAGATACTGAGAGAACATTGAGATGATTTTTCTTTGGACTATTAAAAATGAAAGGGGGGCATCCCTCCATTTGTAATCATCATATTCACATCAAATAAGGATGCAAGCCTATGTGCCAACCCCAAATGATAATGAACCAATCCCTTAAGGACATAGTGAAGGAATAATTACAAAAGTTGTTGGATGCAGGGTTCATATACCCCATCTCTGATAGTGAATTGGTGTCACCTCTAGTATTTGTCCCAAAGAAGAATGGGAAGTGCAGGATCTGTGTTTATTACAGAGAACTAAACAAGGCCACAAAGAAAGACCATTTCCATTTTCTTTGCATTGAGCAATTCCTAGATGGTTTTGCAAGGAAGATTTTTTTTTCTTTCCTTGATGGAATTAGTTGTTACAATCATATCCAGATCATCCTTGAAGATGAAGAAAAAACAAAAATTACATTTCATTGGGGTACCTTTGCTTATCGAGTCCTCCCATTTGGCCTATGCAATTCCCCTGCCACTTTTCAAAGGGAAATTTTTAGTATTTTTGTTTAAAATTTTCATGACTTTGTGGAGATCTACATGGATGATTTCACTCCTCACTCCTTACAAATGTGATTTCCAGGAAGTCTTGTCCAATTTTTGTAAATTCCTTAGAAACATGATTGAAATGAATCTCTCAATGATCCCTGATAAATGTGAATGATTAATGATGGCAGGGATTTTCCTTGGCCATTCCATACCTCAGGAAGGGATACATGTGGACCCAAACAAGATTTATATCATAAAAAGGGTCCCTATCCCTCAGAAGAAGAGAGATGTTAGGAGTTTCTTGGGCCTACCTAGTTAGTATAGATGGTTTATCAAAGAATTTAGTAAAGTGGCTTCACTATTGTAGGGATTGTTGGCCAAGGATTCAAATTTCTATTAGAAAATTAGCTTCCAAGAGGCCCTTGAAATACTAAAAGAGAAATTGACAACTGCAACTGTACTTAGTGGTCCTAGCTAGGCTATACCTTTCCACATCCACATTTATTCATCAGAAAAAGTTGTGGGGGAAGAATTGTTACAACTAGACGATAATTTTCCCCATGCCATTCATTTCATTAGTAAAAATATGTGTAAGTCTAAATTGAACTACAATGTCACTGGAAAAGAAATCTTAGTTTTTGTACACCACCTGAAAAAATTCATGCACTATATCATTGGATACAATTTTTTTTTCATACTAATCATGAAACTATTAAATATTTGATGAATAAGCCTTATGTGTGTTGTGGATGATTTTGTCACCCTCCTAGAGACAGCCTAGAGTTGCTATAGACCAGTGCCTAGGACATCTTAATATAGCAAGGAGCTCCTTTAGTTTGGGTTGTCAGTCCAAGAACATGTGAATGCTAGAATAATTACATGGTTGTTATTATTACAACAATTTTATTTCACTATCATGGATAAGCTAGGAAGAGAAAATGTAGTTGCATATTTTTTGTCTATACTTACACTACCTACAGGTAATGAAGAGATGATCGATGATCAACCTCAATATGAGCACCTATTTTATATCTCAGTTTTGTGTCCATGGTTTGATGACATAGAAAACTACCTATTTGTTGTGAGGGTTCCTCCAAATATTTCATCCAGGGAGAAGAGTCGAATTGTGAAGAAAACTGCCCCATACACATGGATTGGTGGAAACATTTTCAAAATGGGACAAGATCATATTTTGAGAAGATGTGTAAGGGAAGATGAAGTCTTTGACATCCTCTCATCATGCCATGATGGGACCTGTGGGGGTCATTGTTTTGCTAAGAGGACAAATTTTGAAGTTCTACTAGCTCACTACTATAGGACCAATCTCGATCAAGATGCAATAAGGTATGCTAGCATATGAGATCAGTGCCAAAGAATGGAGAAACTCAAAACCAAGCATGAGATTCCTTTACAACCTTGTGGTAGTGTATTTGGTGCAAGGCTGTATGAAATAGACTTCTTTAGCAAGTTGGTTGCTACCTAGACAAGGTCACAAAGAAAAATGATTGTCTATTGTTAGTGGAATAAATTTGACATAATGTACACTAAATTTGAGGGAAAACTAAGCATACAATACTAGCAACAAAAAAAACACAAGATGCAAAATACAAAATCTCGATGGTGAAAACAACCTAATAACACAAGTGGTGCAAAAATATACAATGCTAAACACTTGAAGAGGTTTCTTTGAGCTATGGAGATGAGATACCCAAAACAAAGAGGTATCCTTCCCTTGAGTTCTTGCAAGTGTCTCTTCCCTCTCTCAAAGGATGGTAGATCAAGATGAAATGGTGGACCTCTCTCTCTTGTACTAAGATGTTGGTTGGCCAACATATGATTCCTTCCAATCCCTCTGGTACTAGACTATGTAAGTTGGTTTGCTATGAATCAATTTGGAAAACATAACAATGTGTCTCCATTTCTTCTTCCAAAGGCTGATTTATATAGACATTTTATGAATTTCTCCTCCTTCTCTTGGCCTAATAGTCATAGTGAAACAAGAGTTGAGGAGGGATTCATTTTTTGGCTGCATTTAATCCTCAAGGTGGCTAAAATCCAGTTGTCCTTGAGAATACTAGGTGGAGAATCATCCTAACAAAGTGTGTCAAGTGGTCCTAGATGGTGACATTTCTCCATCTTCAGGACCACACAGCTATCGAAGTAATAGCCATGATGTGAAGAATATTTCTTTGATGTAGGTGTGATGTCCATTAATTTCCATCTGAACCTTAGGAAAAATTAAATTTTTGGTCTTTCCTAATGTATTTCTTCTGTGAAAAATATTTGCCTATACCTTTAGCTTGAAATTTTTAATGTCTTTTTCCTGTACGGTTTTATCATGTTAACATTTTCCCCCTAATGTATGAGGTCTAGGAAGCACTATATAGCCTAAATAAATTATGTTTTATTTTTTGTGTGATCCTTTTGAGAGAGAGATAGAGAGAGTAACTTGTTTTAGAACTGAGTTGGGAGGCCCATTTGCTTAAGTGAAAAAGAGACCATGTTCTATAGAAAACCTGTAAAAGATAAAATAAGAAATATTTATACAATATAGGCATGTACCATGCTCGTGATGTTTGAGTAGTTAAGCTAATACGACAGATATTGGTTCTGTCATGTCACATTTTGTGGTTGGTGATCTACTGTTGGTTGAGGACGACAATTGCTGACACTACGAAGGTGTTTTTATTTGGAAAAAAATGGCTGAATGTGGTACCCACATGCATGGAACATTTCGAGAAATTTCTCAATACATACATAGGTCTTTGACTATTGAGTACCTTCCCGTGTAAGCATCGCTAAAAGAGATGCCTACTAATATACAAGTCTTCAACGAATTCTGACAAAGGAAACGATTACAAAGTATGATGCCATCCTTGACATGAAAACTTATGCTTAGATCAAATGTCAAGGGGATCGATGAAATCAATGGGAAATTTTAATTCCCATAATTTTGACAAAGTGAAACAATTACGAAGTACGATGCCATCCTTAACATGAAAAATTATGCTTAGGTCAAATGTCAAGAGGATCGATGAAATCAATGGGAAATTTTAATTCCCATTGTTCCATCCGAGGATGCCCCCTATTGTGATGAGGACTCATCCAAGGTACTACCTACTTCCTAGAAAGTGGGTGTTGAAGTTGACAAGAAGGAAGCATCAACAGATCGAAATAAGTACTAATACAAGGGACCATGGTTTCTAATGTTGTAGGGTACAATGTGATAGGTTAATAGGACATGATGATGAGAAATGGTTATAACTGATGATGGTGGTTAAGTGGATAGAGGTTGGAGCTGTAAATGCGATTGGTGACGGTGATAACATTTTTTGATGGAGAAGCCCGTCGGGTGGGTAGGACATCCAGGGTGGGTATATGCTTGTTATAATTTTCATGGTTGGGTGTGGTAAAGAATGCTTAGCTTTGACCAAGTGTGATTAGGGTCTGCTTCCAGGTAGGAAATGTAAATGGAAGGGTGAGAGTCTTCTCTTAAACGAAATATTTGTACATTTTCCAAAAGAATATGAAAGTGATTTGGATGTACAATCACAGATATGGGTGCCCCATTAACATGAATAATCCTGCATGATGATGTGAGGAGTGTTTTTTGGTGAGGGTGGGAGCCCGATTGGTTGGTCTTGGTGCGAGGGTGATGAGGCAGATGAAATGTCGCAGGTTGGCTAGTATGCTTATGAGGATGTGATAGGCCACATATGACACGCGGTGGTGCGCTTTTGTTGATCCACTTTGTATAGAATAGTAGTCTGGGAAAGGGGTTTTTACATGGAATGGTTAAAACATGAATTTATGTTTGATGATGGGTGTATGAACATGAAGTGGTTCCCGGGTCAAATTTATGATGGCCATAGTTCCAGATGTATGAGTGATGGGTGCCATGGATGGTGAGGCTCTACCGACCTACAAGGGTGTTTATCATGTGAAATATGGGGTGATGATAAACATGGTTGAGTGAATGGAACCTATGGTTTTATTCTTCTAAATAAATAATGTCAGGATATGCAAAGATGTTTCAGGGAATTCTATCATGTTGAGGGTAGAACGATACCTCCTCTTGTACTTTTGTTGGCTAGACATGTGGTGATCTTGCGTGTTTGTAGTACCTGCAACCATTAAACCAAGTAAGAGTATATTTTTCATGCAAATATTTTTGAAATAACTTGAGTTTTGAAGTGATAGGAGAGGGTGTACCAAAATTGAAGTATGTTGGGTGTTGGAACTGAAAATGATTTTTTCTGAAGCTTGGATTTATGGGGACTAGATTGAACATGATGAAGTTTTGATGAGTGTGTTTCTCATGGTTTTGTAATTGGGTACTCTAAGTTCTAGTTATGGGCTGTTGAAAATGGAAAAAGGGCAATATATAGGCCAATATGGTCCATTCTTAAATCATTTGTGCCTTTTGAGGGTCTGAGGTTAGAGCATAGCTACTTTTTCAAGAATTTCTTGTCGTTGCGGCCAACCTGCGCACCTAGGGTTCACGCTGTCAGTGACATTTAGGAGCTAGAATGTCCTAATTTTTATTTTTTCATTTTCATGTGTGAGTGGTCCATAGAGATGTGAATTTGTATGGATTTTATGCCCATTTTTTGGCGGTACCATGCAGATGATCTCAGATAGTGTGTGATGTCCCCATGTAAAGGGTTCCTTTTGCACGAAGGCCCCATGGGTGGTGATTGCGGTCTTATATCGATCCATATGTCGGATCTAAATTTGATTGTACCCCAAAAATCCATCCATGAAGGACAAGGCCTCATGATCGACGCAAGCATCAATAACTTTGTCAATGAAAGGAGTGGGGTAGTTAAATTTCGAACAAGCTTTGTTTAAATCTTGAAAATCGATACAAAATTGAATGGTGTCATATTTCTTCATGACTGGTACAGGGTTAGAAACCTAAGACGCATAAGAAATTAGGTAGATGAATCTAGCTTTATGAAGCTTGTCTATCTCTTGTTTGATCACTTCTGCTTTGGATGGGTGTAACTGACACTGTTTTTGGCGTACAGGTTATATGTTGGGACAAATGTGAATGTCATGCTCCATGATAGTGGGGATTAACCCTGGAATTTCCAAATAATCCCACATGAAGATATCTGTAAACTCTTGTAATAGGTTTGTATACATGGCTACCTCATCTAGGGAGCATGCTGCCCCCAATGATATTTCTTCGGTTTTGCTTGGTTGTTTCGATATAATCACCTTAATGGTTGGCAAAACATTCGACATATTTCCTTCCTCATATGAATCAGGCGTTGGGATAGGGTTCTTTAACCAATATATATTTCCTGACAAAAGGAAGTCATTGGATTCAATGGCCTAAATATCCAACATTTTTGTGCTTCTAGGCATGAGGGCTTTTTCTGGAAGAAAAAATGAGTGGTGACGCATTGCGTCTTACAGAAAATCTGGTTCTGTCATGGCCTCTAATATATCCTCATTAGAGTGAAGCAAGATTTTTAAGGGGGAATTTTTTTTGTGAGTCAGTGAGGAATTGGTTCAGGCCTAACAGTGCTAGTCGACATACATGATTATAATCTTGTGGTTGATTTCGTGCAACTAGATGGGGTTGAAAGGGTGTAGACGGGTTGGGTTTTCACCTTCGATGGTACTACTACCACTGTGGTAGTTGTAGTAGCCTTGAAAACACAGAATGATGAGCTGGCAACATGATTCATGGTTCCCATGCATGATGAGATGAATCATAGATGGTGTTGTGTTTCATCAACATTATATTTTGGAAGAAGTTTCATGATTTTTGTTTTTTTTTAGTGAGAGCAGACTCATGCTCTCTTGGTGGTGCACGAAGGGTACAAGTATCTTCGTTTATGTGAATATTTTGACAGATGTAGAGGCACCAAAATTTTCGCAACATAGGGAATTTAAATGTATGATGATCATGACTCGTGAATATGTTGCATGGAATAGATGTACTCACTGAGTATATTGTATGGGATCCAGTACTACTCATCATATTAGAGGATGATGATGGGAGGTGCTTACGAGAATGTGTATTTCTTCATTTCTTCCATCTCTTATTCTTAGACACCGTGTGATTTGGCTCTTGTGGGAGATTTTCTTCTAACATTGATCTAGCTTCTCTTAACCTTCGAAGATAATGGAAATTCATAGTGTGGTGAAATTGAGAGAAAATTTGGAAATAACAACGTGTGATCTTATCTTGATTAGAGAGATGAATGTAAGGTATGGGTGTGACCATGAGAAGACTGTTGGTGAACTTGTTAAGCTCCCGAGATTGATTAACCATGTGGTTGTGTTTAGTACATAAGGCCCATGATATGTTTTATTTGATTCTTACCTCGTTGGGGCGAGGAGTTTCCTTCATGGTTCTAGGTGGCTAGTGAAAACAAAGGGTAGGCCTCATTGTTATCGGTTGTCTATGTTGTGGTAACTCGAAACCAACTATGTCCGGATTATTGGTGACGAACGAGCACATGATGTCTAGCCTAAGTCGAAATCAGGGGACATATGGGAAATGCCGAGCGTGGTAGTTATCTTGGCATATTAGAAAATATGAATTCTCTTTTGTTTTCCAATCCCTTTAGACCACGAGGGTGATTGGGTACCATTTTTAGAATGATACTAAATATGGGCATTCAATGATTAAATGGTCATGTTCGTCACACAATACGCACATTGGGGTTCAGCGTGTGGGGGGTTTGGTGGTGGGAAACCGTGATTTTGCTGGATTCCTCTCTTCAGATACACAAAGAATGAAACCTAGTCACTTCATTCTTCTGCATTGTGGAACTTTCTACGGACTCAGAATATGATTTGTCTTAGTCGGAAATATTGGTAATGGCCAAGCGTAGCAATTCTAATGCTAAACATAATTTGTGAATGTAGGTAGAAGGGTGAAGATGGTGGTTATCCTGGCATATCTAGGAAGAATATTGGTTGGGTCGGAGCCCTATGAAGTACACTGGGTTAACCGGGTACCACCTTTGAAACAACTCTGGAGCTGCACATTGCGCGATAAAATGATCACGTTCGTCGCCTAATGCGCAAAGCTGGTCTTGAGGCTGAGGATGGTTATGGGGGAGAGGTGGTTGCTCTGGTTACCTTCTCTCCTCCGATATATATAATATGGTCCCTTTTGCTTCAGTCCGTTGAGTGGTAGTGATGTCCGTGGATTCTGTGTCCAAGTTTGCTAAATGAGGATTTTCCATGATGAAACGTTGCATGAAATCAAACATTGATTGGAGACGATGGAGGTTGGGACGTTGATGCACGTTATGGTTTCTTCTATATATCTGAAACATGTGTCTGTGTCACGATAAGTTTCTTTGGGTAACATGTGGTATTTGATACCAACGGTTGAAATCCCTTAATTCGAGGCACTTTATGATCAACTGATCAGGTTCATCGCACAATGCACAAACTAGGACATGTGGTGTGGCCTTTGTTTTCCTTCTTTGAGAAATTGGGTCGGATGATTATGAGCATGATGCAGGTTCTTCTCGTAAATAAAATATAGTTTTGGACTCATCTGATTTCATTTGTATGGATTCAGTGGAGGGGTTCTCAAGATTAGATTGTTCTAGGGCTTGAATTGCATCCCTATATCAAAGCATCTTCGAGAAATAATGGGTGTAATTCCCATAATGGTCACATATGGCACACGAATTATTGGTGTGTAATTATTTCCATTAGTTTTTCATGACTTGTTCCTTTTTCCAGGAATCTCAGGTCGCGGAATTTCTTTCCGTATGTAGAATATGTTTTAATTCTTCTAACTATGGGAAAATTTTAGTAGGATTTCCTACGATATTGCACAATTCACAAGGCTGTAAAGCCCTAGGTAACTTGGGGGATTTCGAACTTTATCCCTTTTTTGTTATTCCTCTTGGTAGTGCCAGTTGGTGCCACTACAAATGTTTATTTAACTGGTATGAACTCTTGGGGGGAAATATGGGTTATAGCTATGGAGGTAATGCCTAGTACTTCTAGCATGGTTGGAGGGGCTAAATACCACATAAGTATTGAGAAATTCATATGTGGCAATGTAATAGTTTCCATGAACTCTTTAGATACAAAACCAGTTGGGGGATATAAAAATGGGGTCTGTGAAATGGCATATGGTAGGAATGGCGTACCCGTGGCTTTGACATCCATACTACTGGTTTCTGCTTCTGGGATGGTTTCAGTGTTTGATGAACTCATCATGCACATCGGTGCCTCCGTGCTTTTGGGGGATTCCCTTTGTACAATAGGAGGATCTCCTACAAATGATCCTATGATAGATGATGGTTTGAATTGGCTTAGGCCAAATTTTGTATACCTTGTGAGCGGTTTCGTGGTTGTATCTACGTATGGTAGTATGAAATCAAGAGTGGTCAAGGGTTTCTTGTCGTAGTATGTGAGCTGGTCGATGGTGATAATATTATTGTCATGAGGGGACATCATCACCCTAAAGAAATAGGATGTCATCGCGGTCATGGTGTACATGTAACTCCGCCCCAAGGAGTACATTGTATTCTACTTGTGCATCTAAGACGTCAATGTCTATAAGAAGTATTTTTCTAGCCAGGTTCACTGGGAAATTTTGATAAATACCAACAGGGGTTGATGGGTGCCCGTCGTATGCTCTAAGAATGATGTTAGATGGTTTCAATTCAGGTGATCCTAACTTTTTTCAAACTGATTTGGACATGATACACGTGGATGCTCCTTCATCTACAATGCATTGATGTATGGTGCTATTTTGAACTGAAACTAGTATCTTGAAATCGACTAGAGAAGGAATTTGAGGGCTTGCCTTATCTAGGACAAAAGCCATTAAGTAGGAATCAGAGGGATGATTTCTCCTAAGGAGAAAAGTAAGGCCTTCAGCTCTATTTGGCATTATTACAATATTTCCAATGCTAACATGGCTGCTGGAGATTGAGCCAAGTCATCCACTATACTATAGATATGATAATATTTGGAATGGTGTCCTACACCTAATTGGTCCTTTGACCATTCTTGGAAGAGCCGCAATAGGTACTTTGGAGATAGTTAACGACGCGGTAGCTGCGCTCGTACTCATACCTGATGGGTTGCTATCCAAGGGATTTTCATAGTTCCTATTCTGTGTTTGAAATAACAATTCTTCTCCATCCATGTAGATTTAGTGGTTGCTTCCTCCAATCTCGTTTTCAGGTGGTTTTTGTTGTTAAGTATTAACCACTCCTTGGTGGGGGGAAGGTTTGATGCAGGAGCATTATTCAAACTTCATAAGACCTAAGAGTCTTATCACACATTTACTAAAGGGAGTGGGTTCCCTTAATTATTTTGTTATTTTTCTAAGTTTAGTTGAGTTCTAAATAGATTCAATTGTAATTTGATTAATATCTCGTAATTTGTAGAGATCTTAGGGTTGAGTGAGAAATCGTAGGTAGAGTGAGGATTTTATAGATCTATAAGTCTAATATAGGGTTTCATTGAGTAAAGAGTGGAATTGAGAGAAGCTTTATGGAATATTGAGAGATTGCTGAATTTTAACTGAAATTGCTTCATGAATCCTTTTTTTATATGTTTATAAACATTTTGAAACAAAACAGGCAAGAGCAAGGATTGGAGAGATTGGCTCGATATTAGAGGTTGGCTCGAGGTTAGCTCAAGGTTGGCTGAGGTTCGATAGTTAAGGGAGTGAGAGTATGATGTGTGGGAAGTAATTTTAATTGTGTGTATGCAGGCCACAAAGGCTGTAGTATTTTAATCAAATTAGATTCAATGATGATTGAGTAGTTATGTATTTATTCTAATTTGTTTAACCGTGATTTATAAATTTTGTGTAATTGGGTAAATTTTAGCGTGTGTGTTGTTTAAATAGAATTGCTATTAAGATTTTAGAGTGGATTGAGACTCTCTATATTAAGCTAAAAATTGGACAACCAAGGGAATGTCAATGTCCAAAACCGAGTAGTGATAGCATAATTTGCAGTCGTGTAAGTGTATTGATGAGTTGTTGCAGAGAGGAGCATGGAACAACACTGGGTCGCAGAGGGCTACAACAACGTGTTTCCTTAAATCTTAGAGATTTCTGAACAGAGGCATGAAGGAGAAAGATGAACAGTTGCGATCAGATCACAGATCTGAAAGGGAAAGATGAATGAACAAGATTCTGTCATAAGATCAGTTGGAAAGATGTGGTTCAAGAAATGCAGAGAAGGTGAGGACTGTTATATCTTGTCACAGATCGACGATGGGCAACAAATCGCAATATCGAAAAATGAAGATTTAAAGTTTAAAGACATCACAGGTATATTATTTTATTTGCAATATGGTAAGGATTGAAAAATGCGATGTGGCGAGGGGAGAACAGGTGTCAGAGTATCGCAAGAGCCCACACCACAAGATTTATTGTTTAGCATTATTGGTAAAGGTTCAAGTTTGCGAGAAACGATTATGATAAGATGAAGAAGTATAGAGAACGTTGCATCCTACAAAGATCTACGGTAGAGATTGGTGTCGCAACTTTGCATGAGTTATTGTGTTGCTTCCCATTTAAGTTGCAACTTATGTGTGTCGAGATGTGATGAGCCCTAATTTTCTATCATCTTGTGGGACCCGAGAACCTGTTTCACACATATCTAAAGGATTTGGGTATGTATAACCTATTCAAGGTGAGCGGTGTTGCCTGCTAGTGTATGCATGTTTATAGTGTTCTCAGTATTGAGAAGCGTTGTTGAAATCCTTCTGACTGTACATGTGGGCCATAAAACACAGGTCCAGGGTATTATGTGTAAAATGCAGATTCATCTGCATCAAGTGGTATCAGAGAAAGACTAGCGCTCTTTGGGGTTTTTTATTGAAGGGTTGAATTATATTTTTTTTATGTGTTAAGTTTGCATTGGTAATTGATCTAGATTCATCAGGTTGTGTATTAAAGGAATTGGTCATTGGGAGATCAGAACACAAAATATTTTATGCAGAGAAGAATCCTAAAATTTTGTAGGTAGCTGCGTCAAAGGATAAGGGTGCAAGTGACGAAATTACAACAAGAAGAACTAAATTACAGATAGTGAAAAGTAGAACAACATGTTTATTGTCCAAGCCAAGGAAAGCCTAAGGAGATAAGGTCATTGGAATATCTCTCAGGTATGAGTTATATTTTAATTTTTGGCATAATTTGAATTAGTTTCATAGTGAAGACAATGATAGCAGCCAACACACAAAAACAGACTATGTAAAGACAAGAGAAGTTGTGCTAGTCGCAAGTTCAACAAAGGATATTGGGTTAGAAAAGAAGAGAATAGAAAAATTATCAAATAGAGAGAGGGGCAGGTGAGCATTGATTACAAATTCCTGACATCGTTGGAAGTTGAGGAGAAGGAGTGTTCAAAAGAGGTTTTGTTGCAGAAACCCAAGGATGTATATGAAGATAATGACTTGGTCTAGGTGACAAGTAAAGAATTGTTACAAAGAAATGAGAGAGGATTATTGTAAGCTCACAGTGGGCAAAGGGAGTCCACATAAAGAATTCGAGATGACCATTAAGGGTAATGAGATAAGCCACAATAGAAGAAAGAAAGATACCAAGGAAAATGGTAAGGAGAATAAGATGAGTCAAGAGGAACTTGACAAAGACATTTCTAAATTGAAAGAAATTATGGATGCAATAAGAATGTTGCTTGAAGACTGTGAAAGGGGCCAAAGATATGGTTGGAATATGAAAAGAAATAAGATAAAATGGAATTTGTTGCAGACACAGATAAAGAAGAGAATCTACATTAAATTAAGAGAAGAACTTAGAGCAGCTAAGTTAAAGGTGAAAGATGGTTATTATAGTCACGAGAAAGAATTTTACCTTTCTGAGGAAGGAATTATTGATGATTTTCTGAACTACTAGACAAGTTCGGATCAGCTGATAAATGTGATGAAGGAGACATCAAAGGAGGAGGAGCTTTGTATTTTTGAACCTAATGTTTTGTGTATGTATGCAGGTGAAGAACCACCTTTAGAGGATCTATTTATGCAGGTTGATGAATAAATGAAGCTGTTAGAGGAGATTTTTGTAATATAACACTTCTTGATTGAACATGTATTCAAAGAAACCGAAGATGGACAACTGTTGAAGACTACTATGGAAGCTAGAAATGATGAATCTAGTAAGAAATGGAAAAATGATAACAGACGATTGGAAGACAAAAGGAAATTACATATTGCAGAAGAAGAAGTAGAAAAGAAGTATGAATATTACCTTATGACAACTTACCTTATGACAACATTAAGTAATTATATGTATAATGCAAACACTTGGAAGTCAATTGGATGGAAAAATGATAACAGACGATTGGAAGACAAAAGGAAATTACATATTGCAGAAGAAGAAGTAGAAAAGAAGTATGAATATTACCTTATGACAAGATTAAATGACAGTATATGTACAATGCAAACACTTGAGTCAATTGGATTAGCTCTTCAAATTCTATTAAAAATTATGAACCTGTATTGATAGTTGATGGACAAGAAATTATTTTGAGAGGACATAATGGAACATCAATGGAAAGAGATCTTAATAAATATTTCATTATGGAATATGATAGAAAAAAACATTATAAGGAGAATTAGGCCCAAGGAGGTACAGTTAATCCAGTAAATGAAATGAAGAAGAAAGGAAAAGAGGATAGTCATAAACTTAAGGATAGGTTGGCAGAGACTAATGAGCAACATAAAATTGAAGATAGTGTTAACAATACAAATTGCGAAAGGAGTAAAGGTGAATGCAATCAGAAAACTGGAAGGAGACAGGAAATCTTAAAAGATGAAGGCAATGATGCTTTCATGAACTATGCAATTACAGTGAACAAAAAAGGGGTACAATGGAATATGATATTCATGGCGATAAAAGTAATGTTTAATGTTGTAAAAGGGATGCTACGGTGGAATGGAAAATCTATTGTATATGGTGATTTTTTTTCCTGTATAGAAACAAAGAGAACTTTAGCTTCTAAAGTTAGAAATTGGCAGATTTTCATTGAAAATAAAGAGGGATGAAAAAAGAAACTTAGTGGCTTACAGATTTGTAAGCAAGAAAAGGGAAGAATGAAAAGAAATGTGAAAGGAAGGAAGGCCAAAGAAAATAATTTAGAAATTAGACAGCATTCATAAAAAAGTAGAAACAAAGAATATTTTTCCAAGACAAGGCAGTATGAAGGAGGATATGACAAATCAGACATGTCATATGCACATCAAGGGGATGACAAATTAGAGAAAACTTGGAGCAGAGGTAATGAGGAAGAAGGTGAAAAATGTAGTATGTTTTCTGAGTTTGAATTATTAATCGTTTAATGTGTTTTTCAAGATAGAAGACAATCTTCTTTTGGAGATATATTTGTTTATGCAAATATGAGGAAGCATGCAAGTTCTGGAGATGCAGAAAGTCAATTTTCTGTATGGAAACAAGAATATGAGAGAAAGCAACTAGTTGATTCAGAAGTTTGGAATGGAGGAAAAGTGTTAATATAACTCTTACACAAGTCATTGCAGAAGAGAAAGAAGAGAAAGAAGATGATGAGTGGGAAGTCATTTTAATTGTGTGTATGTAGGCCACAAAGGCTGTAGTATTGTAATCAAATTAGATTCAATGATGATTGAGTAGTTATGTATTTATTCTAATTTTTTTAGCCATGGTTTATAAATTCTGTGTAATTGGGTAAATTGTAGCGTGCGTGTTGTTTAAATAGAACTGTTATAAAGATTTTAGAGTGGATTGAGACTCTGTGTATTAAACCAACAATTGCATAGTCAAAGGAATGTCAATTTACAAAATCAAGTAGTAATGGCATAATTTGTTGTCGCATAAGTGTATTGATGAGTTGTTGCAGAGAGGAGCATGGAACAACGCTGGGTCGCAGAGGGCTACAATAGTGTGTTTCCTTAAATCTCAGATATTTATGAACAGAGGCATGAATGAGAACGATGAATGGTTATGATCAGATTGCATATCTGAAAAAGGAAATATGAATGAACAAGATTCTGTCACAAGATCAGTTGGAAAGATGCATTTCGAAGAAGGGTAGAGCACGTGAGAACCGTTAGATCTCGTTGCAGATCAATGACAAACAATAAATCAAAATATCACAAAACAAAGATTTAAATTTTAAAGACATTGTAGGTATATTATTTTATTTGTGATGTGGTAAGGATTGATAGATGCGATGTGGCGATGGGCGAACACGTGTCAATGTATCACAAGATCGCACACCGCAATATTTAATTTTTAGAATTATCGGTAAAGGTTTAAGTTTGTGGGCAACAATTATGATAAGACAAAGAAGTATAGAGAATGTTGGATCCTATAAATATCTACAGTACATATTGGTGCCGCAACTTTGCATTAGTGATTGTGTTGGTTTCCATTTAAGTTGCAACTTATGTGTGCCAAGATGCGATGAGCCCTGATTGGCTATCGTCATGTGGGACCTGAGAACCTATTCTATACGTATGTAAATGGTTTGTGTATGTATAACCTTTTTAAGGTGAGCTTTGTTTATTTCTAGTGTATTTATGTTTATAGTGTTCTCAGTATTGAGAAGCATTGTTGCAATGCTTCCGACTGTACATCTGGGCCATAAACCACAGGTCCACTGTATTACATGTAAAATGAAGATTCATCTGCATCAAGGTTCCTGCATTATCGCAGGCTACTAGGTAGCTCCGTATTGTCCTCAGTTACCCTATATTTTTTTCAATTCGAGGAGTTCAGAGCACTAGTGAGTGTAATGTCCATACTCATCACATATGGCACAAGAGTGATTTGTCCTTTGACTAGGTAACATGCTTTTCCATTGGGAGTTATAACTTTGCTCCTGGTTTCGATTTCAGTTGGGGTTGCCCCCAACCTGAGACTACAGGGGGTGTTGTTGATTACTGCCCCCTATCCAAGATCTCACTTTTTATTGTTGCTTGGATTTCTCTTTGTAGTGTTTGGAGAATTATTTCTATTCTTCTGATCATAATATTTTCATTGTGAGCCTGGGATGGTTGTGTGAGGTTCACAAGTGCATTGTTTTGTGTTGGTGGTGTTTTTGTGTGGGAAAAGGTTAGTATTGGTTCCCGTGTCATTGATTGGTGTATGGTTGCTAGGGTGGCTCTATTGTATTAGCATTCCTAGCTTAGTATTGGTTCCCCTACATGGGAGGATATGAACCTCCTTGATGTTGATGATATGCCACAACCCTATTCGTCAAGTTCTGCAGAGGTGTAGGCTAACTTTTGTGGTACCCGAATTGTGATCTGTTCTTACTAGAATCGTAAGAGTATCTCGGGTTCTGATAACTTCTGCTTGGTTTACTTTGGGCTAAGGACCCGATCAAACCATCAATGGTATTGGACGTGCCTGATAATTCTCTATTAGTTTGCAGCCACAGGGCATTTGGCAGGACATTGTAAATATATCTTGACTGGGTGTAAATGAGTTCAAGTTGCTGGGATTTGCTAATGAACTCTTCCTCTTAGGTATGTTTTTGTGTGGCCACGTATTTTGAAATCTTTGCAGTGAGAGTTTAAAAAAAAAAGTCCAATAGAACTTTGTCTTCAAGGTTGGTTTTGTACAAACTATAACATATGCGCCATTCATGGAGATGGTCTGATATATGAATGAATTTTGTTTGTCTGAAATCTGTCAGAAGTTCCATTCCCGAGTCATGATGAATGGGGAGTTGGAAATATGTGAGAAATGCAGTAGCAAGGGCACTAAAGTTTCCATGTGATGCATTCATCTACTCAACATACCATTGCACCACAGGCCCTGTGAGGGTACGTTGAAATAGTGTCAGTTGAATGGTATCATCAATGATACTATTTGATGAACACCATAGGTGGAGAGTCATTATATGATTTCCAGGGTCTTCTGCTTGCTTCCCTTCAAATTTTGGTATATCAAAAGGGAGCTTCATGGGAACTGGGGGTAAATTAAGGCCATGTGAAATGGGGTCATTTGTTAACTTCGTTAGATATAGAAGATTTAATGATGCTAATAAGGGTAACTACGATTTGACTGCCATTGTACTCTATTGAGAAATAGGTATTTGAATGTGCTAGATCGGGGGAGGTGCTTGGGGAATGTTACACTGTGGCTTAACCTGATGGATATTCTGTTGACTCCTCGGAGGGGTAGCTACCCTTTGACCTCAACGAGTCGACAGAGGAGTTAAATGTGGTGCACCTGTTGTGGTTTCCACTGGTGTTGTGGTTGGTTACCCTTGGGGGTTTCCAAACAAATATGCCCCGATAAAGGATGTTCCGATAATGGTGTAAGTATCATGTCCTCTGTGCCTGAATGGTGGGAGAGATGACACTCCTCCCTTTAATTGGGGGAGGTTTAAGAAACACCTAGATCAATGGGGTCCTGTTGGGTCCCCTATGATGTATATTAGTGCAATTGTTTTGTGATTTGGGAGGTAGTATGATTCCTATCAAAGAAAAATTACAATCACATGCATAAAACAAAGTGAAAAAATGAAAAGGTGAATTTTCTTTTTAACTTTACACTATGTGATCAATCAAGGAAAAAATGAGGTTTGTTTTTTTTTGTGTATGATACCAAATGCCTATATAGACCTCAGCATCCCTACACTCTCAATGTGAATGGGCCTTGCGAATATATCTTCTAATGGGTATTGGGGCCAACTTCTTGAAAGAACTCGCAATGCCTTCTAGGAGGCGAATAATCAAACAAGGTAATGTTATGATGATCAAGTGTTGCCTCCTCCATCACCTATAGGGAAGGATGCCCTAGTTTTGACCACTAAAATACCATTGTCCCACGTGAGCATTCAAGTCTTGAGCTTCTTGGTAATCAGATAAAAATACCAAGCATTAAATGGGTTAGGTAGCCCCAAAAAGTACCGCACGCACAGGGCCTAAGCTTAGCTGCCTCTCAAATATGTCTTTATAATGCTCGGGTTTTCATTCTGTGGGTAAATAGATGAGTTTGAAGCTCCCTAAAATTTCAGCATCTATGTTTCAAAATGTATTATGACCACGACGGATTATTGGAGGCCTACCTCGGATGGTCCTAACTTGAACTATAATTTCTTCTGTGGCCCCTTTGGGGAGAATTTAGTTATTTGGGTTAATGATTATTTTTAAAGGGTCTCAATTTTTCTTAGGGTGTGCTTTGGTGAAGTAAATGTAAGAAGAGAACAAAAGTCCTAAAACGATGGGTGCCTCTTGGTTAAAATCTTAGCGATGCTTCGTGTGTGCTTTGGAGTGAACAATCAAGGGTATTTATGACCTGTGGATATGCGTTGATCCTTTACAATCATTTTCTAATTACTCTATGTGTGATTGTTCCTTGCGAAAATTAAAGTGATGGGTGGATGATGGGCCACTTATACCTGGCTTAATTAGACTATGTTTTACCTATAGGAAGATGGAAAATTTCCTTTGGAAATCGTTCATATGTGTACCGAGGATCACCGTGAGGTGCAAGGGTGGGAGAGATTACTTACTTTATTTTTTGACAGTTTGGCCATAGTCCCAATTCATAATGCAAAATTGAACTAATCTAATGCAAAAATTTGACAAACTTGAACTAGCAAAAGATATGTGGATATATGGGCCACTTACTCTTTATTAATTAAGCTACTTGTTTTGTATATTTTATCAGCGAATAATTTTTTTGGAAAACATATGTGGATTTAAGGCCACTTACTTGTTCCCTATTTAAACTATGTGTAATTTGCGAAATAAAATACTAAGATTAAAACTACCTATTTGTTAAGCTAATTCAAGGTTAAAAATAACACTTAAGTGTCGTAATAGTAGTGAAATATAGAGACAAAGTGATGGAGAATTATTAGGGGTTTCCAATCACGGGATATATTTTCACATGGGTGGAGAGCGCATCTGTTAGAGTGCAAGGCGCACTGTCGGGTGGAATGAAGAAAAATTCCCCTAGGCTCTATTGTGCAAAATTTTTCACTGAGTGTGATTGGAGATGGAGAGAGAATGTAGGGGTGGTTTGCAGAAAACTGAGTAGGAAGAAGGACCTGCAACAACAACCATTAACTCAAAACGAAATAATCGAGTGGAGTCACCATTCCTGTGGTAGTGTATTTGGCGCAAGGGTGTATGAAATCCACTTGTTTAGAAATTTGGTTGCTATCTGCACAAGGTCACATAGAAAAATGATTTTCTACTATTATTGGAACATATTTGACATAATGTAAAATATTTTGAGGGAAAAATAAGCATACAACACTAATAAAAAAACAAAACACAAGATGAAAAATACAAAATTTCGATGGAGCAAATATCCTAATAACACAAGTGGATATTTCTCGCTTTATCAGGTGCTGGTGGTGAAAAAATATACAATGCTAAACACTTGAAGAGGTTCCTCTGAGCTATGGAGATCAGATACCCAAAACAAGGAGGTATCCTTCCCTTGAGTTCTTGCAAGTGTCTCTTCCCTCTATCAAAGGATGGTAGATCAAGATAAAATGCTGGACCTCTCTCTCTTGGACTTATATGTTGGTTGGCCAACATATGCGTCTTTCCAATCCCTATGTTGTTGGATTATGCAAGCTCATTTTCTATAATGCAATTTGGAGAGGATAAAAATGTGTCTCCATTTCTTCTTCTAAAGGCTGGTTTATATATACATTTTTTTGAATTTCTTCTTCTAAAGGCTGGTTTATATATACATTTTGGCCCAAGATTTATAGTGACTCAAGTGTGGAGGAGGGATTCCTTTGTGGGCTTCATTTAATCCTCAAGGTGCTTCAAATCTAGTTTTCCTTGACAGTACTATGTGGAGAATCATAGTAACCAAGTGTGCCAAGTAGTCATGGATGGTGACATCTCGCCATCGTTAGGACCGTGCCGCTATCGAAGGAATAATCGTGTTGTCCGCATTTTTTTTTTGATGTAGGTGCATTTTCCATTAATTACCATCTGAACCCTAGGAAAAATTAAATTTTTGGTCTTTCCTAAAGTATTTCTTCCCTGAAAATCTTCGTATGTACCTTCTTCTTGACATTTTTAATGTATTTTTCCTATATGATTTTCTAGTGTTAACAAACCTCAAGTGGCCTTAGAACCATTTTACAAGTGGGGCATGGAATTCAATGGGCCAAATGATCCACCATCAATACAAAAGAAATATATTATTGTGTGTACTCACATTAGGTGCTCCTGTAAAGCCTAAGATTAAGAGACAAAGACAAGTCCCCCTATATTTTAAGACCAGAGAAAGCACCAAAATAAAATAACTACATTGAGGAATTACTATCCTGCAATGCTTCTCTGCCTTTTGGTATGGAATTCCTCGCATGGTGGCGTAGGCACTCCTACATCTCTTATCTGATAGAAATATCACGCCACTTTACAATGTCCTCACACCTCACCTGCCACAAGCCAACTATTCCAGAATGTTGACGAACTCTCTCAACAACTCCTTGAGACTGCTCATGGGTAGCTGGAGCTTTTGGCTATTCACATGGCCCTATGACCCTCATTTTCAAATTCCCTATGGCGAGAATGGACGCTCGTGCACAAAAAAGGATAAAGCCTATGGAAGCACCACAGTAAGACATATCATCTGAGTAACATTCCTTGATCTCTCACATATTGTTAGCTTGTCAGCATAGTACTTTGTAAACAAATATCTTGATGTACAGATTGACCGACTCTGTCGAAAAAAGGCTCTTTGTTATAAATTTATACATTAATACAAAGGGTCTCAGAACCCAATTCTTCTAACTAATCATTTTTTAAAATTGGAATATATCATTGAGGTCCTTAACTTCAGTTATTGAATTATTTATGATACCATTAAGCATTTAGGAAACATTGTTACGGGACTTTTCTCCAATTTGAACTTCGTACACTATGTAATTACAATTGTTTACTATTTTAACTTATTTACTTTTTCATACAAGCATAGGACACATGCACCCACGCATAATCATATCCAGAATCAATATACAAATAAGGAAAATATCACTTTATAGTTGCATCAAAGATATATAGAAAATAACACATACTGCAGTTGTTATTTAGTCATATATATTACAATGAAAATGGAGCATAACCCATTAATTGAAAATAGTAATCATACATTATTTATCTTCTTTGTCTATAGTGAAATTGAATCTGGCCTTCTATCCATGTCCTCTTTTCCAAATTCCTCTATTTCTTTTCGAGCAAACTTCATGTCCCTCCATTACTGCAACATCCTTGTTGTTGCAATCCTTCTACAAATTTTGTCCTCTTTTGCTCCTTGTATTATCTCAAACAAGCATCGGAGTGAATACATTCTTGTACCCTTTACTTCATGGATCAATCAACCATTAATGCGTGTCTTCAAGTTCAGGTCTCTTCTTTGTACAATAAATTGTATCATCCCTACGAGGAATTCTCCATCCCTAAATCTAGAATCTATCTCCTCATACTCAGTCTCATATCTTTTTATTCCAAATATTACAACATATGTACATTATTCTTACAATGCAATTCATACAAGAACCTTGAGTGGAACTGTCACATAGATAATAAAATTCATTAAAACTAATAATCATTGCAACTCCTTTTCTATTGTTTATTCTTGTTCATTGATTTGATGTAAGGTGGAGCAAATATCAACGTGAAATAAAATTTCTATTAAATTAGTAATTGTAAATATTAGTAAACAACCAATCAAAGTTGTCCAAATTTTTTTCCTATTTGAATGGAAAAAAAAGACACATGTCATTTTTGAAAAAGATAGGTAAAAGTAATTTTTGCAAAAAAAAAAATTCCCATCCCATGTAAATAAATACCAATAAAAATAGGTTAAGCTAAAAAAAATTAAAAGTAATGTATAAAATTACACTTAGAAATTAAAATTTAGTTTTTTGAAATTCGAAATTAAAATCCAATTGTTAGTTATTAGTTGCAAAATACTTAGACTTGTTTTATCTTTGTTTTTAGAAGTTAGTTAGGCCTAAACTTTTCTTGTGTATGAGCTTGAGCTACAACTTCATATTCATCTTCACACATAACATTTTAACTAAATAAGCTAAAAACTATATGCACACAATTCATGTACACAAATAAGTAGTGACATGCCACCATGTAGCTCTTGTTAGTGTATCAAATTTATCACATTTTCCAAACAAACAAAAAAATGAAATTATTACAAATAATTGTTATTACGTATTTCCACAACCAGTGATGCTTAAGTGTAACCATAAAACAACTCAAACTATCTATTTTGCAATGTAATCGATTTATGTCATGCCTGGAATTTGACCGAAATTATTGCAACCGAATGTTTTTACTTATTTCCATAAACTAGTGATCCTTAGATGTACCCATAAAACAACTCAAAATTTTTGAATATCAATTTAATAGATTAATAGATTTGGATTAGGTGTTAATCGAGTTTAGATTAGGTGGTTGTTTGTAATATTTGTTATCATTTCCACTAAGAGACATTTTTTGTAAGTTGACATGTTGAGGCTATAGAATTGAGCCTGTACCTAGTACCAACAATCTTTCTCTTGCTTTTAAGCTAAGAGGGAGGGTTAATTTCTTCCACCCTTCCGTGGGTGGTACACAATTCCCAAAATTTTGAGCTCTAAGGGTTAGTTCAATTGGTGCATATCCCAAGTAACGGATGCCCAAAATTTTAATCTCCAAGGTTTAGTTCAATTGGTGTAGATCCCACTGTAGTACCTAATACCCAAAATTTTTATCCCCAAATGCTATTACAATTGGTGTAGAGTGAGACGTGAAGTTATTTGATATTATTGCTAGTTATTTCTCATCACGTGTTTGACTCTCTTCAATTCCCTTGGGGCCGAGCTAGCATAGCACCAAAAACCTCTTCGACTTTCTTCCTAGGTACCCAATACCGAAAAGTTCTATCCCAAAAAGTTAGTTCAATTTGCATAATTCCGAGTGTGAAGTTATTTTTTATTGTTATTAGTTGTTGATGATTATGGGTTTGACTTTTTTCACTCCCTTGAGGCTAGAACCACTGATACTCCCAAGCTTCTAGTGCGAATATGATGTTATATAAAACATTTTTTTCTTGCATTTTAAATGCCTTTCAGGGTCATGAAAAAATTTAAACATAAAGTGAGAGGTCAAAAATAATGATACAAACAATTAGTTTAGTTACCATACTTATGGGGAAGTACTTCTAGATTTCGAGTGTAAATGAAATAGATTTAGATCAAACATGATTTTTCTTTTTTTTAATACGTTTGATGACCATGAAAATGTTTGAAACATAAAGTAAGAATTGAAACTTTATATTTGATGTTGCTCTTTATAAATTCTAATGAATGATTCAAAAATACTAATTTTTGTTTTGTTTAATTACTACTTACTTCTTTTGATCATTATTAAGTGGATCTCAAGAAAATGAAATTCTTAGACACAATAACTAATATAGAAAAATATTTGAATATAGCATTCTCTATGTAAACATGATTGACATACATTTCATACAGAATTTTTAAGTGTTGTAGAGATAAACTAGTGAGATATTGTGCTTAGATTTCTTTTTCTATCTTTATACAACCCTACCTCACACTCTGGAATATAGAATATGTAAAACCATGGACATGAAAAACAAATCAGCAACATAAATTCGAAATTACATGATTGATTTGGATATACAACAGAAATACAAGCATGTGTTTTTTAATCAGTTTACCATGGCAGATTACACAATAATTTGTTGGATGTTAGTTTGTGATGGTTGAGAAATTCTCTCAACCTCTCCTTCTAACTTAGGAATAAGTTAGATTCGAGAAACTCTATTTATTAGAGTAATATGAATGTAATTTGTGTGTGTGTATTGATCGCATACACCTTTGTGTGGAATATATGAGTGTTTTTAGTTAGTTTTATTATGGTATCGGAGCCTATCTAGGCTAACCCTTTATGGGAAAGCCGAGGGATAGAGAGTGTAAAATTTTGCTGATGTTAGAGTAGGTGATGGCGGCGTGGTAAAGTGTGTTGTCTTCACAAGTGCTGGATTGGCTTATTAGACTGCAAGTTTATTTGATATCAAGTCGATGCGCTCACATGTTTTTAAACTAGTCATTTTTATCATTAATCTCCATTGGTTGTTTCACGGCCACGTTCAGCTCATTGAGGCCCAAAAACTAGAATGGAACATCTAGCATCGGTAGGAGTTTTCTATTGGGCAAAGGTGAAGAGCACTTGTCGGCCAAAAAGGGGGGTTTACAGAAGCTGAAGATAGAGGGAGAATTCCTTGCTACAACGCAAGTTATTTTTACAATCTGCAGAGGCCGTTGTATGTGTTTCAATTCAATAAAATATACACTGATACTCATGGTTCCAATCGTTGTATCTGCTAGGTATTTATATGGCATTCAAAGGGAGAAATTTACCTGCTCTCTATGGTGATGAGAGGTACTATGTGAGAGTTGATTAACATGGCTGGTAGTGGGAGATAATATAATTGCTTTCTTTCATAAGAAATCTATTGGTTAGGAAGGTTTACAATACCATTTAAATGGGTAATAAATAATGTCCTCATTAGGGTTCAAAGGTAGAAATTTACCTGCTCTCTACGGTGGTGAGTGGTACTATGTGTAGTACTTACATGACGTGCGAGCTAGTGTGGGGCTGCGGCATCTTTTTTAACACAATGAGACAATGGGCTCATAAGAGGGGCAAAGTATATATATTATGGTTGAATTACAACATCATAACATCTCTTACAACATTGTCGAATTATATGGATCTTCTATTCTACATGATGCTATGATATTCCTAGTGTGTTTTTTAGAGGGATAATGATATTATTCAGTAATAGACTTTCTATTCTATAAAATTTTAGAATTTTGTTGGTAAAAGTCATGATGTAAAACTAATTCTAGATACCTTTTGTATCTAGATGACTTCCCTAGATAACTGGCAAGTACAACAGTTGGCACCCATGTATCTTGGTATATGGGAGCTCGTCCATAGAATGACTAGTAGTTCAGTGATCTGTCTGAAGCCACTATTTAAGATATTGAGTGGAAGTAAGGCTCAATATGGATGGTTGTCTAGATAGTATGGTAGTTGCGGATCTAGGAAAGGATCCCTCATTCCTTGAAGACTTGGGAGTGGTCTTCTAATGAGGTTATGCGACGATTTGGGATGCTCTCTAGTAATTGACTTCGGGAGGTCCTTTATTGGGGAGTTCAGGAGCCGAACTCGGAAATCCAACTTGCTAAATACACCTTTATGAGGGTTATGAGGAAACTTGATGGAGGTTGTAGTGATAAGCTAAATAATGATTATGTTTTCAATAAATTTATGTAATTTACACATTAAGAGGGGATGTTGGAATTAATGCTTACATGCTATATTTGAGATGCTATTTTGTGATGGTTGAGAAATTCTCTCAACCTCTCCTTCTAACTTAAGAATAAGCTAGATCTCAGAAACTATATATATTAGAGTAATATGAATGTAATTTGTGTATGTGTGTATTGATAGCATACAACTTTGTGTGGAATATATGAGTGATTTTAGTTAGTTTTATCATAATTGGCATGTTTACTGGCATATATTTATTGATCCAAGATACCGTCTGCAAACGATACTTGTGCATATTTTTCGATGGTCGAGTCTTCTACTCATCGAAAATTGGAGCAGGATGACATTCAACGTTTTCAATAGTCTTCAAATTTTTGCCTTCATGATGGGGTATTGCAGAGAGGTCATCCTATTGTTGGCCTTCATATGATTGCAATTTTCCTGAGTCTAGAAAAATGGATTTTACAAGATTTGTGAGACCATGTTTATTAGCCTTGGGAATAATCGATCCTTTTTCTAGATTGTCGGGATGGGACATGGAATCATCTGCACTAAATCCATGTCCATTTCCACCACCCATCTCAATATCCAATGCAATTTTAAAGCCCTCGGTCTTTCGATCTTCTTCTCTCATTTCTTCTCGCCTAGGATTCCTCTTTCTGTAAATCATGTACAGAAGAAGTTGTACAGCTCCAAGGCCGAAGCCGATTCCATTCGGGACCTATACATTGCAAAGTTGAATTTGTTTGAATCATATGCATTTTATCTAAATCTACTTTCAATGAAAATCTTGGAGCACTAACCCCAACGAATATATCATGCTCCAACACTGCCCAGACTACCCAGATTCCTCTGTTGAGAAATAGGAAGAATGACAGGAAAAACAACATGAATTCCACGCTCTTCGTTACTATGACCTTTCTCTGCTACCCCACACACATCTAGGAGAGTTAGCATTAGACTGTAGAATTCAAAATTACACTCACTTTGTTTGAATTATTGTTAATATAAAGGTTTAAGAAAACGGGTTTGGAGTATGTCTTCAAAATAATTTTATTTGGCTAAGAGTTTGTCTTTCTGGGACTTAAGGAAACAGGTTAATGGGTCAAGACCCAGAAACATAAGTGAAACCTGTCTCTTCTAAGACTATCAATAGGTTATTCTAAGAAGCTTAGTTTTCTTTAAATAACATGATGAGTCAACTTGCATTTTTAACTGTCCTCATTGTTGGTTTGACAGCTAAATTATGATAAGTTTTCTCACTATATAAATAAATAAAACCCAAAAAAAAATCCAAGGCATATCCAAAATCTCAACAATTTTTTTTTAACTTTCTGACCTTAATTACCGATGAAGAACCATACATGCTTAATGTTAAGTAGACGCACAGATCTCCTATGACAGTTAGCCTCACATGATGACTCAGTGCCAGAAAAGTCACCAAAAACACCGCAGTAAAGAATACTACGTCCACAAGGAGGACCATCATAATAGTCTTGACCTGCATAACAATAACAATCATATATGCCATTTTTCATAAAATTATTCATCAACAAGATCCATTTTTACCTTCGTGCTTACAAAGTGATATCATAATTTCATAATAATTTATTTAAAGGTGAATGAGAAATAAGTCAAATTGATATAAGATCATTTTTTTAGTGGAATAAATAATTCAATTTTAAAGTATATCAATTGGTGTTTAAGATTTTTTTGGTATGGAATACATAATTTAATTTAAACCAGTCTAGATCCATCTTAACTCCAGATCTATCAAGCGCCTAGAGGGATCAAATCTCTAGAGGTGCAAACCTCTTTTTTGAGTGCAAAAATTGGGGAAAGGTTTGCACCTTGAGAGATTTGATCCCTCTCGACGCTTGATAGATCCGGAGTTAAGATGGATCTAGGCTGGTTTTAGTCATGTGCGGCCAAGGAAAATCTATCGATAATATGAGGAACGTATGATTTATTTTATCAATAATATGTAAATACATCTAATATTAATATAACCATTTTAAATATGCTAAATATGACTGAGATTTATCAAGTCATTTTAATTTTAAATTTTCTTAGTTCCCTTAGTTTGTTGAAATGATAAATATTGTAAAATAACTTTAATGATGAAAAATGATGAAATAAAAATTTTGAATGCAAAGTGACAATGTAACAATATTGAATGATAGAAATGTCAATAGTAAGAATGTAGTCAATTACAAATAGTCTTCATTGTGATCAATATCAAACTATTTTCTTGTACTATTCTTATTGTCACCCTTGTTAGTTTTGTCATGTTTTCATATCGATTATATGAAAAATAAAGTTGAAATCGTAAACCATTTAAATATTTAGCTTGATTTGTTGTAGTAAACATCATACTTTGTCTCTCTTGCTCTCCAATATTAATAGGTTTAATTACTATAACACAAAAGTCAATGTACATTGTCAATATTTTTTTGTGCTTACACTGGAATAAATGCACACTATTAATCCAATGACTTTAAAATTAATGTACCATCATACATTCAATTATATCAGATCATAAATCAACATATATACTGAAATCAATGCATCTAATGCAAGAAATCAGATAAGATTAGAAAACAACATCTACACTGAAATCAATGCATTTAATACAAGTAATCAAATAGGATTAGAAATCAACATCTACATTCAAATCAATGTATTTAGTCCAAGTAGGGAAATATGATTCAAAACCAACATCTACACTGAAATCAATGCATCTAGTGCAAGAAATCAAATAGGATTAGAAATCACCATCTACACTAAAATCAATGCATTTAGTTCAAGAAATCAAATAGGATTAGAAATAATCTACATTGAAATCAAAGCATCTAGTGCAAGCAATGAAATATAATTAGAAATCAGCATCTACATTGAAATTAATGCATCTATTGCAAGAAATCAAATAGGATTAGAAATCACCATCTACACTGAAATCATTGCATTTAGTGTAAGCAATCAAATAGGATTAGAAATCATATACATTGAAATCAATTCATCTAGTGCAAGTAATCAGATATCATTATCAATCAACATCTACACTAAAATCAATGCATCTAGTGTAAGCAATCAAATAGGATTAGGAATCACCATCTACACTGAAATCAATGCATCTAGTGCAAGGAATCTTCTTCCCTCTCTTCCCCACCCATCTATATCTATATCTCCCTCCATCTCTCCTTCTTTGTCTCTTTATCACACCCCGCGAAACACACACTCTCTCTCACTCCATATATATCAATCTCTTTGTCCCTCCCTCTTTGCTTCCATCTATCTCTTCTTTGTCTTCATCTTCCATCTATATCTCTATCTCCCTTTGTCTCTCTATATCAAACCCAAAACATACACTCTCTTTCTCCAATCTCTCTTTCTATCAGTCCCTCCTCCTCTCCCTCTCTCTCCATATTCCTTATCACTCCCTCTCTCTCTCTACCTTTCACTCTCTATGTCTTTATCCTTACCCTCCCTCTCTCTCCCCTTCCATCTCCATCTTTCTTTCCCTACCTCTCTTTACTCTCTCTCTTCTTTTCTCTCCCACCTATCTCTCTCTCTATCTTCACCTTCCAAATTTGTTATTATATGCCTATATCTCTCCTTCTCTCCCCCCTTCTCTCAATCTATCCTTGTTTGTCTCTTTATCTCACCCCAAACATACACACTCTCTCTCCATCTCTCCCTTCTCACTCCCTCTCTCTCTCAACTGCTCAGTCTTTATGTATTTCTTCTTCCCTCCTTCTCTCTATCCCTCTCTCTCCCCACTCCAACTCCATCTCTCTATCCCTACCTCTCTCCTCCTATCTCCCTCCCTCTCTCCTCCTCTCTTTCAAGTCCCCTCTCTTTTCGTTCCTCTCTCTCCCTTTCTCTTCTACCTCCCTCTCTCTTCCCCCATCACTCTCTCTCTCTCTCTCCCCCCCTACAATCCTCTCTCTTCCCCCATCACTCTCTTCCACTTTATCAATTCCCTTTATCTCCCACCTCCCTCTATGTGAGCCCCCCAACTCTCTCTCTCTCTCTGTCTCTCTCTCGCGTTGCCCTCCAATCCTCTCTCTTCCCACATCACTCTAGATATCTCTCCAAAAATGTTACTATATCCCTCCATTTCTCCTTTCTCTACTTCTCTCCCCCCTTGTCTCCATCACTCTGTCTATGTCTCTTTATCTCACCCTTAAACATACACACTCTCTCTCCACCTCTCTCTTGGCATGCCCTCTCTCTCCACTTCTCACTCTCAATTCCTTTCTTGTTCCATCCCTCTCTCCCCCTCCAACTCCATCTTTCTATCCCTCCCTCTCTCCTCCTCCTCTCATCCTTCCCCTCTCTCCCTTTTTCTCCTACCTCCATCTCCCTTCCCCTTTTCTCTCTCTCTCTCTCTCTCTCATCCCCCCTTCTCTCTCTCTCTCTCTCTCTCTCTCTCTCTCTCTACCCTCCAATCCTCTCTCATTCTCCCTCCCTCTCTCCTTATGTCTCTCCCATCTCTACTTTATGTCTCCCTCTCCCTCTGTTACCCTTCTCTACCTCTCTCACTCCTCTCCCTCTCTCTCTCTCTTCATTCCTCCTCTCCCCTCTCCTTCAGTTTATCTCCATTTCTCCCTTGCCACTCCCCCTATTTCTCCACCTCTATCGTATGTCTTTGTTATTCCCTCCCATATATCTCTAGAGTTAATAATATATATTATAATATAAAAAAATTTAATATTGTATTAATCTAAATTTGTTAAATTTAATAATATTAATATTATAATATATTAATACAAATATTAAATTTAACAATAATAATAATATTAATATTAATATGAATAATTTAATATTAATGTTAGGGTTAATAATGTTTTTTTTGCATGGTATTAATAAGAATTTGGTCCATGGTATTTGGGCCATAGACTTCATATATAATTAGATGTTGATTTCTAATCCTATTTGATATATTTTTTTTAATTTACCTTACCTCTTTATACTTCTTTTATATTTATTTATTTACCATACCTCTTTTATAAATATGTTATTTGGCCCATGGTATTTTCCCCATGGTATTTGGCCCATAGGCTTCACCTAAATAAAACCTCTTTTTTGAGATTTTGTAAATATAGAGGTTTATGGAGTAAATATAAAAAGAAAAAGGTTTTATTTATTTACCATAAGAGGTTTTATCTATTTACCATACCTCTAATTTATTTATTTTTATTTATTTACCATATTTTTTTTAGTGTTTGTAAACATCTTCATATTTTAATAAATTTATTTTTTAATGAATTTTTTATTTTTTATTTATATGGTTTTTTAAGTTATTGTTTAAGCCGACATTATTTAGATTTTATTTTTAAAATTTTCTTTACTATTTTTATTTTGGCCTCGGACATACTTACACATGGAGGTCATACTGGGTTGTAGAATGTGCCTCTCGGCCCAATTATATCAAATTGGTGTACAAGATTTTGTAGTTTATTAGTGTATAAGATTTTGTAGTTTATAATATAAGAGATTTATTTAAAAATAATTTTTTAATTTTTCCAAAATTTTTCGTTTGTAATTATATTGGATAGAAAATTGTTTCAAACCAATTAGTGTGGTAGACTTTGATCTCGTCTTGAAGATGAACTACACTGGTTGGTTCAAAAAATGTCACAATTTTCTATGCAATGTAATTACAACCTAAAGATTTTAAAAACAATACTATAATCACAAAAACATAAATTCAAATATTGAAACTCTTTAATTGTTAAAGCCTATAAAAAAAATAAATACTTTGAGTTTAAATTTCAACACACATATTCTTAATCATTAATCAATAAAAAGATTTAAATTATAAAAAAAATAATATTTAAATTTAAATTTCTAAAATAATCACACTTCTATCAAAAGACATGATAGCCCCTGGTAGAGATGAAGCGTTTCAAAAAAATATTTATATTAAACTTATATAATCCAATCCGATTTCCAGTTATGTACGTGACACTAACATTTGTGTTCTTGTTAATAGTTACGGACACAAAAACTAAAACAGTCGACATAAAGCTGGCTAAAAAAATTACTTACCTTAAGTTCCTTACGGGCGTAAATTATAAACAGATTAACATAAACCGATTCCAGTACAGCGCCTACCCCATTAATCGTAGAGATCAGCAGTCCTCCCGACTTGATTAATCCATAATATGTCCACAGCGAAGTCCTCTGTGGACTTGTTCTTCATTATGCGCCAAAAAGTTTTCCTGTCAATCAAAAACTTAATGAACAATACTCACAAAATGGACAAGGCTCCCTTACAAACTCAATGTATTTAGAGATTCAAAACATTAAGAGCTTACACTGGCGAGATGAAAACGAGTAGCAATATTACATTTCCTGCAGCATTTTGCCCAAAACATCAAATAAATCAGAAATATCACATCACAGTCTAATTTCTCACAACCCCACATATAGAAATCTGAACGTACCTATATTCAGATGAATAAACCATTTAAATCACCAAAGCTGCGTTAAATACAACTCTGATTGGATGCAATATATACTGACCTATAACACCGAGAATGAAGCTCACATCCGCCATATCCATTATGTGCTCAGAACCAATGCAATTATTTTCTTCTTCTCGTGAAGAAAGCTACAATTAATGATATGGATTTGTGAAGGTTTAAAAGCCACACGGGACCTGCAGGTAGAGAACAACTCAACAATTGCAGTCCTGAGGGCCACGTAAACGAATAGTCACGTGTATGACATCACAGGAGAGATAGCCCGCAGCTTATATAAACCGTGGCAGCTTATTTAAATTAAGTTTATAATTTAAATTTGTGATTCAAATAAATTTTTAAGTTAATTATGAATAAATTAAAAGAAATTTGAATAAAAGTATAGAATAAATTGATTTGATACTCAAATTTGTATTTCAAACAAATTTTTAATTTAATTATGAATAAATGAAATTAAACCTAACAAATAATCAGATCTTTTTTATTTCAGTAATCCAAATAAATAATAAACAAATTTGTGATTCAAATAAATCTCTAATTTAATTATGAACAAAGTAAACTAAAAAAAATTAAATAAGAAAAGACTTTATCGAATTCATATCCCAAAATTATAATTCAAACAAATCTGTAACTTAATTATAAACAAATTAAAAGAAACCAAAAAAATAAAACAAATATGTACTTAATTATAAACAAATTAAAAGAAACCTAAAAAAATAAATCAGATCGTTTCTTATTTCAGTAATCCAAATAAGTGGCAGATAGATAGCTTCTTATCTTAATAGCTATTTTGGGAAGAGAATTAGATTTGAATTTTATAGTAAAAATCCAATCTCTAAGATTCCGCAATTTCAGTAAACTAATATAAATCTCTTTATAGACCTTAAGTTATTAAAATAGCAATTTAAACGAGGAAAATGATTTGAGAACTTTATATGCAACTCTTGTTTAAAAATACCTCCATTCCATTGTCGGTATGGAGTTTCCCAGGTTGGGAAGCTCGGATCAGTCACAGTCGGGAATAATGGTGTGGCCCATTTTCCTTGTCTTATTTGCGCAGAGTTATCCCATTAGGCAGCCCTTTTCGATTCTTGATTTTGAACCTATGTAATGATTTCATCCCATTAATGTGGATTCTTAAAATTGCACATGTGTAAGATATGCATAATTATCTATGTGCAAGATATGTATAATCATTCCATTGACCACTTACTTTTTATTGGGATATTTATTTTCGTGTTTAGTAATGCATCCACTTTGACACAAATTAGTGAGTAGGGTAATTTTTTTTATTTCAAGGCTATCAGGGACATTTAAGTGACATTGTACTTTCTTCTACTAAGCCTCCTCAACAAGAGAATAGCCCTCAATGAAAGATCAAGCTCAACACTTATTGTAAATTATTCTACACTTTTCAGAATTGAAATAACTTTTCACTCAATTCTATAATTAAAAACTTCAGCCTGGAAAACCACACTTGCATGAAAAGAAAAAACACTCCACACACACTTTTAGAAATGTAAACCAAATTTATAACAATGAAAAAAAATTCAACCACTATTGCAAAAAATAAATAACACTTACCATAACTAGATCATCACTTGCATAAATGAAATCACTCAACAACACAATTAATCGAAATCATCAATCTTTGCATCACAAAACTAGAAATTATTCAAACAACATAACCACTTAGAAAATGAACTGTTACTACTAAAATTGCATTAATAATGTCGGGTTGGGAACCACAAAGGATAATAGTATTAAACCATAAACACTTGTAACACCATTGCATAACAATAACCTACCAAAATAATTAATACAAGTGACCTATGAATATGAATGTGTGATTCTCATTAGTATGTAACAATAACTTAATCATTATTGTGTAATAGTGGTAAATTGCAACAATCTGTAACAACAATAAAAATATGAATTGGTAAAGATCTATGATGGATATGGCTAAGTAACTTTATCCTAGATTCAGGAATTCTTGCAAACTCTCATGAGTATCAGTACTAGAAATATAATTCATAACCCATAAGCTAATTAAATGAAATAACTTTGCTACATGTATAGTCACAACAATCCCAATGAAAGGGGAGGGTCCCTTCTCCTTAGCAAGGAATTAAGGAAAATCTACACATGCACAATCTGAGAAAAATAATGTCAACCCCTTTCTCGATGAAGGGATATCCCCTTTTATATATTTTTCCCTTACATTGAGTCTTGGTAATAAATCAAAACATGGATAGCCTTGTGAATATTTCAATTATCAAGATATTCATTTAAAGTTAACTAAAAATTCTCAATAATCCAATACAAAAGATTGTATACAAATAAGGATGTTTCCACAATGGAATTCCTCAACTAGAAAATTAATAAAAAGTTCGAGATCATAACCACGGTGGCCAAATTGTCCACATTGTGTAGGAAGAGCCAAATCCTTATTGTTGCAACAATTTGTGTTGATTGTATTGAGTAAAAAAGAACATAAAAACAACCTAAAGTAACACTCAGACTTTGGAAATCAAAACATAGTAGAATAATGACATCTCTGTACATTAGGGTATCGAAAAAGTGGACTACTCAAGTAATAGCATCATGAAGTATTGGAATAACATCATCATGAAGTCCTAGAGTAATATCAACCTAAAAATAGTGGAATAACAACTTCCTTGATTAGTTTGGTCATCCTATAGACATTTTCCTCATCATGATGTCTGTAAAACACCCAAAACACCTATTCTCATTTATAATGAAAAAATAAATTAATGTATTAGAGTGACATTAACATTTTGGATACCTAAATCAAAATTTGGGATAACAGGTAGAAAGAATGTGATTATTGAAGAAAAAATAAATAAAAATATAACGAAAAAGGTGATAAGGAGAAGCGAATTCATGAACCCAACATGTTTGTTTGTTTATTCGGTGATGAAAGGTGGTTCATTTTCTCAACTTGGTATCTATCAAAGACCATAGGATAGATCAAAATGTATTAATGAACTTGTTTTCCCTATCTCAAATAATGGTCTAAAGTAGCCTAAAATCCATTGAAAAAAACCCAAAGAATATTTTAGAAATGGCTTCAGTTGTGATACTCTTCTTGTGTGGTGCTGAATTAACCACCTCAAAGAACTAATCAACAACCATTAACACATAATTATTAACATGCATGGTGGATGGAAAACTTGACATTTAATCCACAATCTCCTAAGACATGTATATTAGAGGTAGAGGAGTGTGTAACTGATTCAACTTGATTTAGGTTTAGTAATGGCTCAAGTATTGCAAGTTATTATGTACTGATGTACATCTTGTCGAAACTTTCGCCAGCAGAAATACATATGAAGTATTATTACAATATTCTCCACACCAAATTTCCTTGCCACTCATCTATAATTTTCCTCCCATATCATCTTGGCATTATTTCTTGAAGGAACACAAATCTGGAACAATTAGCACAAGAGAGAATCTTTGAGGTGAAAGTCTCAAACTTTTTTGCATGTGATCAATTTTTGGTATGTGGTAGTAAAGTTAAAACCACTATTGTATAACATTGGCCACTTGGAGGTCTCATTCCCACAAGAGTTAAGAATAATAGTTAGCACCACACCGAGGTGTTGATTGGGGAAGTATGAAACATGAATCGTACTACCTTTCTTTTATTTGATGTTCAAGTGGAATTTTGTACTTATGCAGACTATTTCTAATGAAGATCATTATGTGAAATTCCTTGTGTTTGCATGAATCGAGGAGTCTTATAATTAATTCGGATGATCATATTTTCCCTAGAATATAATTATCCAGGTGTCAACATGCTTCCATGATGGAGTACATCTCCTTCTCATAGGTGGGGTATCTTTAGAGTGTATCAAAGAATGTTTTGCTATGATAGGGCACTATACATTCTTTCTGATTCAATATTACATCTATAACATAGTTAAAGGAGACTATCTCAGTCTCAAATGGTAGTTATAGGTCTAGAAATGTAAGGATTGGTGTAGAGAAAGGGTGGTGTTTCAGATCCTCAAAAGTTTTCTATTGTAACTCCTGAGACTAGAAAAAATTTTATTTAGCTCCACCCTTGATAACTTGAATTAAGTGCCAAGTAGTATGAGATAACCTTATCACAAACCTTACATAGAAGTTAGTGAGGCTTAAGAAGTTTTAAAGATATATTATATTCATTAGGGTGAGACAATCCTGAATGAGTTAGATCTTCGCTAAGTCCATATGAACCTAATGTTCATTAATAATGTATCCCAAATGTTGAATTCTATACATGCCAAATGAGCATTTATCTTGATTTCCATACAACCTATGTTCTCATAGGGTTATTAGGACCTATTGAATGTGTTGTACATGTTCTTTTTTATAATTTTTACAGAATATGAGGATTTAACAAAAATATACATCTACCATAAAATAATTTCTAAATAGATAAAGCATATCATCCACCATCCTCTTGAACATTGTTGGAGAATTATTCAATCTAAATGGCATACGAACCTCTCAACAAGGGTTGACTTTAGATAAATATTACGAGAGATATTTGAATCCTTAAGGTTATCAAGAAGATCATCAATATGTGGGATCGAGTATTTATTCTTGATATTGATTTTCTTTAAGACTATATAATGAATATAGAGGCTCCATATCACTTCCTTATTCTATACCAAAACAATTGGACTCTTGCAAGGTGAGGATCTGAGTTAAATGTATCCCTTTTGGATGATCTCATGAATCTAACATTTTATTTCCTCATTATCAAAGGCACAGTGCTGATATATTGGGCCATTAGTTAAAGGAGAGCCATGTATCAATTAAATTAAGTGCTTGGCTTGGGAGTGTAGAGGCACACCTCAATTGGAGAAAATATGTTTCTTTATTTATGTATAAACTCATCCACCTACATTTTTTGTGTAGAGAAGCCCCATTTTGATGTTGGTTGTTACAATGACCCTTTCACCTTCTTATTTAACCATGAAGAGGAAATTTTTTGTAGTATAAGAGATTACATTTCTACACTACATTATATGATAAATTAAATTTAAATAGTTGGAGCTCTCTCTAGTACCCTACAAAAATAACCTTCTCGAGTGACAATGATATTACAAGGAAAATTCTCATTAAAAACATGAAGTTTCCATATATAAGGTTGTCCTAAAATAAAATCACAAACCTAAACTTGCGAGAAATTGCATATTACCTCATCTTTCAAGGGTTCGATGTCATAGGACAGGTGGAATTTTTGGCTGACATAGATGTCTCATCCATGTATCAACTAACCAATTATGTATCGTTCGAGGTGTGTTACTATTGATAGCTTCAATCTCTTGATGAACTTGATTTAGATTAGGTTCTTCTAGCTCCTGTTGTTAATGATAAAATGTACTAGGGTCTAGACCCTTTCAGACACATTTGTGAATGTAGGAGGCACTGCCCCTTATTATGGTAATTTATTCCCTAAGGATATTGTTAAAATTCTCAATATATTATATAAAATAAACCCAAATACTCAACCCAAACAATTTGTAAATGATGGAAACTACCATCTCAAGGTCAAAAGTCATACAAGGAGATTTAACAGTTGAAGTAAATCCCCTTATATTATCCCCATATCTTCTTCCTCGTATCCATACATGTGTTAAACATAAAAATGAGAGTATATATAAGTCCTTAAATGTTTTAAGAGATGTCAATAATAAAATTTAGAAAACCATTGTAAGTGTCTTCCTTGTTCCCTTAACTAGTAAATTAAGTCAAATCTCAAAGAAATATGTAAATGAAAAAAGAAACTAGTAGGTAGGACCCTACCTTAAGAGAAAATTTTCTCATGTGAAATGATATTTGAGTAATTTTAGATCCCTATATTACAAGTGTAGTCTCTTATTGTTGTTAGTGTAGCCCCCTTATTGTTATTGTTGTATCCCTGTAGCCCCCATATTGTTATTGTTTTGCCCCATAAAAAGCCATTATTGTTATTATTGTGCCCTTACATTATTATCGTTAGGTTGACTAGGATTATATTTTGACCCCATGGAATCTTATATATAGAAAGGAGGTTTTTTCATTTGTATCATCCAAGTATCATTTATGTAATCTAAAGGAGGTTTCCCCCTCAAATTGGTTTATTTTTAAGGCGTTGATCTCTCTTTTCTTCTATTTTTGGGAGTTGGTTTCATAACATTTGGTATCAGAGCTTTAGATTCTAGGGTTTCGCTGCTTCAAACATGTCATTGTGTAATTCTCGCTATAAATTGTTTTCTATGAAAGTTTAGATGATAAAAAAAACCCATTTGTGAAGAGATCCTAAGGAAGTTCATGTAAAAATTTCAATCTTGGTTCGCAATATTTTCAGAGATATGATTTGTGGAAGTTAGGGTTTTTTCAGGGTCCCAAATTTCATCTCAAAGAGGTGACCTTGGGAAAATCATCATAAATATCTCTCTGAGCATTATATTGGAATTCTGTAAAAATTGGCCAAATGTACAAGGATTGTACTTTTTTGTGTGTCAATTTCAGAACCGAAGGAGGAAACAATTGTAGAAATTTGAATAACTAATATGTTATCCACCGAGATCCTCTTGATCACACACTATTTTAAATTCATGCACAATACATAATCTCTTCTACCATTGATCATTAATGGTGGAAATAAAAACAATTGCATGCACACATTAAAACCATAAACAAGCACACATATGAACACAATATTTCATGAGAAAGCTTAAAGCTGAAAACCCCAAATATTTGTATATTATATGTCATAGAGATCATGTAACAATCATTATACAAAGCTCCTCACAAGCTCTCAGTACAATCTTCAATTGCTACACACTAATCAAGCTAGATATAGCAAATCACATGCTCCAATATCTGCCACCTAATAGCCTGCCTCTATTGCGTAATCAATGCTGAAGAATGTCTCATAAATAAATTTGAACCACCTATCTTGTACTGCGCAATCCTCATTGGCATCTCCAATCACTAGTTGTTGCAAATCATGCAACAGTATAGTCACAACTGATAGTCACACTGCTCTTTCACCTATCTCTACACTGGTCTCCACTGAAACTGTCCATGCACTGAAGTTAACTGATGTATTCTTTAGTTGATTAATGAGTTTATAATTAGTGAATTAATTATTAATTAATTCACACCACTCTCACTAGTGTATCAATCAATTAGACTAGATACAACTAGCTCAACTATGTTTAGATTAGTTAAACCGAACACAACTCCATTAACTTCCTTAATCAACTCCACCAAACTCTCTCACATGAGTTCTAACTAAAGTATCCATGCAATAGCTCCACTTAACCCTTAGGAATAGTGTAATTCCTTCTGTCAGATTCTGTGCCACATCTGTGCACTTAACTGAAGTGCTCCAAGAGAATAAGATAATGTTTATAGTCCAAATATTATTAAGAGCTAATAATATTCAACATATCTATTTTTACACTGGAAATATAAAAATAGATTCTTCCCAATATGTCTAAAAATATAAGTCCATCTATTTTTCCGACTTGACCAACTATCCACAAATAGCATCCTGCAACTCATAGAACATGATCCATATGTCTAAAAATAGACATAGTCTAAAAATAGACTTTGTGCCAAAAATAGCCTGCGGGCCCACTTAGTGAATGCAACTTCTTTCCACTAAGCTCATCATATTGTTTCAATCTCAACACTCCCTCTCAACAAGATAAGGATTATCTGCCACCCCTATCCTGCCTCTGTGGTATTCGAATTTGCTCCTGGTGAGTGCCTTGGTCAAGATATTAGCATCCTGATCCTCCGTGGGAATGTATGAAAGTAACATGATCTTCCGCTGCACACAATATCTGATATGATGATACCAGATGTCAATGTGTTTAGATCTATCATGAAAAACTGGATTAACCGAGAGTTTAATGCAACTCTAATTATCACAATAAATCACAGTAGGATCTAAGTGTGAATCGAACAACCTGACCAGGATCTTCCTCATCCATATAGCCTCACATGTAGCCAAACTTGCTGCCATATACTCGGCCTTCGCTGAACTGAGTGCCACGGATCTCTGCTTCCTGCTGTACCAAGAAAATGCTATTGTCCTGATACTGAAAATCCCTCCAGATGTGCTCTTTATGTTCGTTGGGCTCCCTGTCCAATCTGCATCTGTGAAGCCACATAGCTTCACCTCATCTGACTGTTAATGTACCATAATCCATATCTCGATGTGCCTCTGAGATATCTCAATACATGCTTGTCTGCCTTCCAGTAGAGCTTGGTATGCTTAACCATAGCTTGTGAAAGCTGGTTAACAACATAGCATATGTCGGGTCGTGTATTGACCAGATACATAAGCGACCCCACCTATTGTCGATAAATAGTGGCATCCACTACCTCCGCCGAAGTAGCATCCTCCTTCCTCCAACCACCAGGAAGAGGACTATCAACAGGCTTGCAGCCATGCAAGTTGAACTTCTCCAGTATCTCCTGGTCATACTTGCCTTGAGAAAAAAACAGTCCATCACTGAGCTGCCAAATTTCCAATCCCAAAAAATAATGAAGGAGGCCCAAGTCCTTCATCTCAAACTCCTTTGCATGATTAGCCTTGCATGAGTGTATCAACAGTTCATCATCTGTCAAAATCAAATCATCTACATAAAGTACAATTATCAACAACTTACCCTCCACCACAATCTGGTATAGGTTCGGATCCACCTCACTCTTGGAGAATCCAAGTCTGGTGAAATAACTGTCTATCCATGTGTGCCAAGCACGAGGTGCTTGTTTCAACCCATACATCGCTCTCTTGAGCCTGCACACATGCGACTCGCTGCTGAAGATCTCAAAACCTTCGAGCTGCTCTATGTACATCTCCTCCTCAATCACCCCATTGAGGAACATAGTCTTCACATCCATATGATGAATGTGCCACCCCATCTGCGCTGAGAGAGCAAGAATCATCCATATGGAAGAATACCTTGCGACAGGTGCAAAGGTTTCCTCATAATCGATCCCCTCAATCTGTGAGAAGCCTCAAGCAAAAAATCTTGCATTGTATTTCTCCACACTCTCGTCAGCTGCTTGCTTCACTTTGTAGATCCATCTCAAACCCTGTTATTTCCCTTGGCCTTAGAGCCGATCTCCCATGTATTCCGACAATCGGAATCATGCTCTTCCACCATGGCATCTACCGATGTGGGATCCTCTTACGAAGTCGTGCGAGACCTTGGTTTAATTTGATACACTTTGCTCATAGAACCCTTAATCGATGTAATGGTCGAGCGGCTGCTCCGTGCTTGTTTGTGATGTAGGTGCTCCTACGACCTTCGCTGCATCTTGAGCAGTCGCTCAGCTTACGCCATGCGCTTCCGCCCTATGATGGTTGGCGGCGCATGAGTGGTCTCTTCCACTCCATGAACCTCCTCTTGTGGTTGATCCCGCTCACGAGAGACTCATCCTTAGGAACTAATAGCTCCTCATATACATGCAAGTGTGGCTCCCTCTCAAGCGAACACTTCATGGCTTTCTCCTCATGAAATTTGATATCTCGTCGCACAACAGTCTTGCGACTGTCTGGAAAATACACACGATAGTTCTAGGGTGTATCAGTGTACCACAAAAATATCCAACCTCTGTAGCCAGCTCTAGCTTCTTCCTAGCATCCTTCGTCACATGAATGTAAACAGGTGAACCAAAAATCCTCAAATGGGAAATATCAGGCTTCTTACTAGAAAGCGCCTCCTCGGGTGTACTCATGCCAAGTATCCTGTGAGGACAATGGTTTTGCACATAAACCGCAATATTGCATGCCTCAGCCCACAACTGTATGGGAAGGCCCTGATCATGCAAAATCGCCCGTGCGGCACCCCCGATTGTTTTGTTCTTTCGCTTTGCAACCCCATTCTGTTGTGGGTTATGAGGTGCTATGAGCTCTCTTCGAATTCCTTCTGCCCCGCAAAAGTCCTTGAATTCGCCAGAGATGAATTCACCACCATTGTCGCTCCTAAGAGCCTTCACCTGCTTCCCCGATTCTTTCTCAACTAGTGCCTTGAACTCACAGAACTTTGAGTATGTCTCGCTCTTCTTTTGCAAGAAGAAGATCCAACACTTCCGAGAAAAATCATCAACAACTATCACATAGTACCTGTGCTTTGCTATCGAAGCTACTGAGAAAGGTCCACACATGTTTGTGTGAATTCTCTCAAGGATCGTCGTGGCGCGACTATCCTTCTCGTGAAAGGTGGCTTTCACAAATTTTCCCAAGGTACATCCCTTGCACTGATCTGACTATGCAAGTGTACCCTTAGGAAGCCCAGTAGAAATCTGCTACAGTATCTTCAAAGCTCCATGGTAAAGGTGACCCAATCTCCTGTGCCACAGCTCGCCATCATCTCGGCTCACCACTCCTTCTGCCTTGCCTGCCATTGCTGAGCAGCCATCTACCTGCAATTGATAAAGGTTCTTAACTCAAACCCCTATCCTCCGGGTCTCACCAGTTGCCTTACTGCGCAGGAAAGCTTTTGCCTCGCTAAAGACAACATCATATCCCTTGTCTTCTAACATCGCCACAGAGATAAGATTATTCTTCAATCTTGGAACATGCATAACTTCCTTCAGTACGAAGGGTTTACCAGAATCCCTCTCAAAGGAAATGGTACCGATACCGGTCGCACTGTATCTACCATAATCGCCCATCTTGATGTGCACTCCAAGATCTTTCTCATCCAGATCAGTAAACAAATTTTTGTCTCCGGTCATATGAAAAGACACACCACTATCAAGAAACCACACTGAACACATCACACTTGAGACCAAGCATGCGATCAGCGAAAAATCTAGCTCAAACTACGAGGCTAAGGCCTCTCCAGCTGCAGATCTAGCAGCCTGCTTATTTTTCTTCTTCTGTGGACAATTAGTGGCGTAATGTCCGTGTTGGTGACAATGAAAGCACTTCACCTTGGACATGTCCTACTTCTTTCCTTTCGCACTGGATTGAGAAGCATTCTTCTTGCTCTTCCCCTTCCTTGTTTTGGTAGCCAAAGTGCAATTTTCTTCATTTGAGTTCTTTGATGAAGATCCATCCCTGGTACTCTGCCTTATCTCCTCTTGCACAAGATCCGACCAAATTCACTCCCATCCTGGAAATTTCTCCCGACCATTGACAAAGTCCTAATAGGAATGCCAACTCTTCGAAATCCCATGGAGAGCCAAGCTCACCAAGTCCTCGTCATCAACAATAACCCCCACACTTCCCAGCTCATCCCTGCATTGGATGAACTTCGTGAGGTACTTGGGCATAGTGTCGGCCTTCTCCATTTTTATGTTCCTAAGTCTATCCCTGAGCACCAACTTCCTCTGGTCGCTCTTGATTTGAAATAAATCTGTCAAAGCTTTCCACATCAAGAATCGAGAATCTTTACCATGAAGGCTGGACACTATGTGATCCTTCACACCTTCCAATAGAATTCTTGGACACTTTGTTGTCTTCTTTTGCCATGCATCAAGTACAGCAGCATCGCTAGAAGTAGGTTTTGGAATTTCTGCATCTATGAACTCCTTCAATCCATTGTCATCCAACACCGCCTCCATCCTGTACTTCCATGCAATATAATTTGAGCTTCCCTCAAGGGCATACTCCAATCACAATCCGTTGAAAGACATCTCAACTTCGACACCAAGAAAACACTGCTGCAAATTCAAATTCCACCAGCTCAAAACTCAACCGCTTCAATGTTTTGCAATTTCTCCAATGATCAATATCGCTATGATACCATGTATAAATTTGAATAACTGATATGTTATCCACCGAGAATCTCCTGATCACACACTATTTTAACTTCATGCAAAATACAAAATCTCTTCTACCATTGATCATTAATTGCGGAAATAAAAACAATCGCATGCGCACATTAAAACCATAAACAATGTCGAATGGATCTCTGTGGAAAGATGAATATAAGATGATAGAAAGTTCTGGGTTTAGTAAAGCTAAAGAGAAATTAAGAATCCTTTAACTATACTTCAGCATAAATGCAGAGCAGACAGTCTCTGAATTCTACATTCAGGTTGTTAGAGAAAAAAATTCAATATAACAGTTTAGTGAAATTAAAGAGTAGTTAAGAATTCTTTAACTAAAATTCAGAGAAAGCCTTAAGATAACAGTTTGGTAAAACTAAAGAGCATTTAAGAATTCCCTATCTATACTTCACAAAGAAAAACACAAGACAACAGTCCAGTAATACTAAAGAGAATTTAAGAATTCTTTAGTTATACTTGCAGAGGAAAACATTAAGATAACAGTAACAGATAGAGTTAAGGTGCTTACACAGCATATCTTGATCTAAAATTTTATGTTTTTCTATTAGAGAAATTGATGTACAGTATGGAAAAACAAAGGGAAAATATTAACATAAAAGGGATAACATCACCATTAACATAGATCAAGGATCCTTTGAAAGTGCTTGTATTATTGATGTCCAGCTCAAAAACAGTTGCAATGCTCCAATACAATAATATTTGCAACTCATAGTCTAAAAAAAGTCCAACCTTAATAATGAAAACACGTGCAGTATTTATCTGCAACTGAGGTGGTTGCTCTAATCTAGGGTGACATACTGCATTTACTACAGAGTAAATGAAGTTTTGACAATTGTGACCATACAAGGCCCAAGCCAAAAACATATCTCTGACAAACCCACTATAATAATAACTTTTCAAATGAAATCTTGAGCTAACTTTAAAATATCTTTGACCAAATACCTTTTCTTGCTTTTATCTGTTCTTCTGCTCATAATCCTCCGGTGAATAAGGCTTTTAAATTGAAATCTAGAGAGTCTGGATTAAAAAAAATTCGGAAATAGTATCTCAAATTGTTTATCCGATATTCTTATATGTAGATTATCTGCAAAAATAAAAAATAATTATTAATAAAATGGAGTTTCGCAGGGAGGCGATCAATGGTGGTTTACCGTATAGCGCAGGGTAAATAGGTTTATCACATAGGTGTGGTGGGCAGGTGGTTTCAATTGGAAACAATGGATGGTTTCGTTATGTGAGAGGAGGAGGTTTGTGGTTTCATCACACGGTAATACATGGCTTGGCGGTTTATGATTGAAGGGTGCGATAAAGTGGGGGAATGATGCGTGGCATATGGGAGGGGTTGCGAAACCATCCTTTTTGCAACCCCCCAATGGTTCTAAACAACGTGCAGTTGGTGGTGCGAAAAGGATTGGGGGTTGTCGGATTAGATGGTGGAGATCAGACGATGGTCGAGTGTTGGATCGATTGCGGGTCGGTTTGATAGGTGGGGTTGGGATTGAATGAAACAGAGGGTTTAAATGAAACGAAAGCGGAGGGAAAGTTTTTAAAGAAGAGGTTTTAATATATAAGGGGTCAGATGATTTAACAAACATAGTTAATTAAAGTGAGACCCGAGGTTAATATGGTGGGGGAAAGAAATAAATAAGCGGGGAATTAATATAAGGTGGGAATATAAATAATTTAGGAGGGGAGGCGGTTAATATAATATCGGGGAAAGGTTTTTAAATGTGGAGACCCAATATATTTTAATTTTAAAAACATTGTAAAATATGGTTTTTTTTACATGTTTTTAATGGAAAAGGGGAATTAGTAAAGGGGAAAGGATATTAGTAATGTGAATGCGGTTTTAGCTAGGGAAAAGGATGTTTTTATGAGGGGAAAGGGGAATTTTGGGGGATATTAGTGATTTGAAATGACCAATTGATGCTTTCCATGCTTGATGAAAATTGCTTTTGCCTACCCATTATTTGCTCTAACATTTTTCTTCATTTATTGGCTGCATTTAAGCTTGTTGGCCCTTTATTTTTCCTTCAAAATCAAAATATCTAATCACTAACCTTGTAACTTTCAAAGGCTCATATTAAAATGACGAGCTCACTTATTCTCTACCTAACTACTGATTTGCCAAGATTAAACAGTTTGGCGAGATCTTTATTCACTAACTAGAATGATATGAAATTGAAAACATGAATGAATCAAGATTAAACTATTTGATTATCATGAATTGTGGCATTTATTGTTTGCAAAAGTAAAGTAAACTAAAGGTAATGGCATTTAAATGTGCAACACTTTCAGGATCTATTCTTATCTCTTTTTGTGGGGTTCATACTTTATCTTTTTTTTTCTTCTTTTGGTCCTTTGATTTTTCTTTGAGGAAATACCCTAATTCTTATCTCTTTTTGTGGGGTTCATACTTTATCTTTTTTTTCTTTTGTTGCTTTGATTTTTCTTTTAGGAAATACCCTAATATGGGAAAAACTTTGCAAAAAACAAAGGTATGTACAATATTACAAGCTTTAGAAAATAGCCAAATTCAAAATTATGGTCCCTATTATTATAGGACCCTAACAAAGTGGAGTAAATATCAAAGTGAAATAATTTTTCTATTAAGTTAATAATTGTAGTCCAATTTTTTCTCCTATTTAAATGGAAAAAAAAACACACACATGCCATTTTGGAAAAAGATAGGTAAAATTAATTTTTGCAAAAAAAAAAACCCATCTCATGTAAATAAATACCAATAAAAATAGCTTAAGCTAAAAAAAAATAATTAAAAATAATGTATAAAATTACACAGAAATTAAAATTCAATTTTTTGAGATTAGAAATTAAAATCCAATTGTTAGCCATTAGTTTCAAAATACTTCGACTTATTTTTTTTTTTTTTAGAAATTAGTTAGGCCTAAACTTTCCTTCTGTATGAGCTTGAGCTACAACTTCATATTCATCTTCATACATAGCATTTTAACTAAATAAGCTAAAAACTATATGCACATCATTCATGTACACGAATAAGTAGTGACATGCCACCATGTGGCTCTTGTTAGTGTGTCAAATTAATCACATTTTCCAAACAAAAAAATATGAAATTATTGCAAATGATCGTTATTACGTATTTCCATAACTAGTGATCCTTGAGTGTAACCATAAAACAACTCACACTATCTCTTTTGCAATGTAATTGATTCATATCATGCCTAGAATTTGACAATGTTTTTACTTATTTACACAAACTAGTGATCCTTAGATGTACCCATAAAACAACTCAAATTTTCTGAATTGCAGCTTAACATATCAATAGATTTTTGAATTGCAATTTAATAGATTGATAGATTTGGATTAGATGCTAATTGAGTTTAGATTAGGTAGTTGGATGTGTTTAGATTAGGTGATTGGATGTAATAGTTGTTATCATCTCCACTAAGAGACAATTTTTGTAAGTTGACATGTTGAGGCATAGAATGTAGGCTATACCTAGTACCAACAATCTCTCTCTTGCTTTTAAGCTAAGAGGGAGGGTGACTTTCTTCCACCCTTCAGTGGGTGGCACCCAAAACCCATAATTTTGAGCTCTAAGGGTTAGGTCAATTGGTGCATATCCCAAGTATCAGATGCCCAAAATTTTAATCTCCAAGGGTTAGTTCAATTGGTGCATATCCCAAGTACCGGATGCCCAAAATTTTAATCTCCAAGGGTTAGTTCAATTGGTGTAGATCCCAGTGCAGTACCGAATACCCAAACTTTTTAGCCCCAAATGTTATTCCAATTGATGTAGAGTGAGATGTGAAGTTGTTTGATATTATTGCCAGTTATTGTTCCTCACAGGTTTGACTCCCTTCAATTCCCTTGGGGCCAAGCTAGCATAGCACCAACAACCTCTTCAAACTTTCTTCCTATGTACCGAGTGCAAAAAAGTTCTATCCCCAAAGATTAGTTCAATTTGAGTAATTTCAGATGTGAAGTTCTTTGATATTGTTATCAACAACCTCTTCAAACTTTCTTCCTATGTACCGAGTGCAAAAAAGTTCTATCCCCAAAGATTAGTTCAATTTGAGTAATTTCAGATGTGAAGTTCTTTGATATTGTTATTAGTTGTTGACGATCTTGAGTTTGACTTTTTTCACTGAGTTTGACTTTTTCACTCCCTTGAGGCTAGGCCGGCTAATACTCGTAAGTTTCTAGTGCGAATTTGATATTATATAAAACATTTTTACTTTACATTTTAAATACCTTTGAAGGTCATGAAAAAATTTAAACATAAAGTGAAAGGTAAAAAATAATGAGACAAACAATTATTTTAGCTACAATACTTATGGGGAAGTAGTTCTAGATTTCCAGTATAAATGAAATCAATTTGGATCAAACATGAAATTTGATTTTTTTTTTTTTTAAATACATTTGATGGCCATCAAATTTTTTGAAAGATAAAATAAGAATTGAAACTTTAAATTTGATGTTTCTATTTATAAATTCTAATAAATGATTCAAAAATACTAAAACTAGTTACTATTTATTTTTATTTCTTGTGACCAGATATCAAGAAAATGAAATTCTTAGAAACACAATAACTAATATAGAAAAATATTTGAATATAGCATTCTCTATGTAAACATGATTGACATACATTTCATACACAATTTTTAAGTGTTGCAGAGATAAACTAGTGAGATATTGTGCTTAGATTTCTTTTTCTATCTATATACAACCCTACCTCACACTCTGGAATATAGAATATGTAAAACCATGGACATGAAAAACAAATCGGCAACATAAATTCGAAATGACATGATTGATTTGTATATACGACAGAAAGACAAGCATGTGTTTTTTTATCAGTTTACCACGGCAGATTAGACAATAATTGGCGTGTTTACTGGCATAGATTTATTGATCCAAGATACCGTCTGCAAACGATACTTGTGCATATTTTTCGATGGTCGAATCTCCGAGTCATCGAAAATTGGAGCAGGATGACATTCAGCGTTTTCAATAGCCTTCAAATTTTTTGCCTTCATGATGGGGTATTGCAGAGAGGTGATCCTGCTGTTGGCCTTCATATGATTGCAATTTTCCTGAGTCTAGCAAAAGGGATTTTACAGGATTTGTGAGACCATGTTTATCAGCCTTGGGAATACTCGATCCTTTTTCTAGATTGTCGGGACGGGACATGGAATCATCTGCACTGAATCCATGTCCATTTCCACCACCCATCTCGATATCCGCCGCAGTTTTAAAGCCCTCGGTCTTTCGATCTTCTTCTCTGATTTCTTCTCGCCTGGGATTCCTCTTTCTGTAAATCATGTACAGAAGAAGCTGTACAGCTCCAAGGCCGAAGCCGATTCCATTCGGGATCTATACATTGCAAAGTCAGATATATTTGAATCATATGAATTTTATCTGAATCTAATTTCAATGAAAATCTTGGAACACTAACCCCAACGTATATATCATGCTCCAATACTGCCCAGACCGCCCAGATTCCTCCGTTGAGAAACAGGAAGAATGACAGGAAAAACGGCATAAATTCCACGCTCTTCGTTACTATGACCTTTCTCTGTTACCCCACAGTGCACACACCCATCCAGGAGAGTTAACATTAGACTAGAATTCAAAATTACACTTACCTTGTTTGAAGTATTGTTAATATAAAGGTTTAGGAAAATGGGTCTCTTAAAATTAATTTTATTTTGGTAAGAGTTTGTCTTTTGGAGACTTAAGGAAACAGGTTAATAGGCAAAGACCCAGAAACATAAGTGAAACCTGTCTCTTCTAAAACTCAGCATATTATTCTAAGAAACTTGGTTTTCTTTAAATAATATAATGAGTCAACTTCCATTAATTTGACAACTAAATTATAATAATTTTTTTCAATATATAAATAAATAAAACCTAAAAAAAAAATCCAAAGCCTATCCAAATTCTCAACCATTTTTTTTTTAACTTTCTTACCATAATTACCAATGGAGAACCGTACATGCTTAATGTTAAGCAGACGCATAGAACTCCTATGACAGTTAGCCTCACATGATGACTGAGTGCCAGAAAGGTCACCAAAAACACCGCAGTAAAGAATACTACATCCACAAGCAGGACCATCATAATAGTCTTGACCTGTATCACAATAACAATCAGATGTCATTTGTCATAAAAGTATTCATCGAGAAGATCCATCTTTACCTTCGTGCTTACAAAGTGATATCAGAATTTCATAATACTTTATTTAAAGGTGAGCGAAATAAGTCAAATTGATATAAGATCATTTTATTAGTGGAATAAATAATTCAATTTTAAAGTATATGAATTGGTGTTTAGGATTTTTTTTTGGGTATGGAATGCATAATTTAATTTAAATTATATTAAATTGGTGTACAAGATTTTGTAGTTTATTAGTGTATAAGATTTCTTAGTTGATAAGATAAGAGATTTATTTAAAAATAAATTTTTATTTTTTCAGAAATTTTTAGTTTGTAATTATATTAGATAGAAAATTGTTTCAAACCAATTAGTGTGATAGGCTTTGATTTTGTTTTGAAAATGAATCACACTAGTTAGTTATAACAGCGTTGACAATTTTCTGTCCCATATAATTACAACCTAAAATTTTTGGAAAAAATACTATAATCACAGAAACATGAATTCAAATATTGAAACTCCTTAATTATTAAAATCTATAAAAGTATAAATACTTTGAGTTTAAATTTAAAAAGGCATATTCTTAATCATTAATCATTAAACGGATTTAAATTATATAAAAACATAATATTTAAATTTAGATTTCTAAAACTAATCGCACATCTATCAAAAGACATGATAGTACATGCCTTGGCCCCTGGTAGAGACGACGCGTTTCAAAAAAATATTTATATTAAACTTATATAATCCAATCTGATTTCCAATTCTGTAAGTGACACTAAGATTTGTGTTCTTGTTAATAGCTGTGGACACAAAAAACTAAAGCAATCGACATAAAACTGGCTGAAAAAATTACTTACCTTAAGTTCCTTACGGGCGTAAATTATAAAAAGAATAACATAAACTGATTCCAATACAGCGCCTGCCCCATTAATCGTAGAGATCAGCAGTCCTCCCGACTTGATTAATCCATAATATGTCCACAGCGAAGTGCTCAACAAGGTGCATATGTAAGGGAGAGATTTGAAGTCCTCTGTGGACTTATTCTTCATTATGCGCCAAAAAGTTTTCCTGTCAATCAAAACTTAATGAACAATACTCACAAAATGGACAAGCCTCCCTTAGAAACTCAATCTATTTAGAGATTCAAAACATTTAAGAGCTTACATTGGCGAGATGAAAACGAGTAGCGATATTACATTTCCTGCAGTAGTTTGCTCAAAACATCAAATAAATCAGAAATATCACATCACAGTCTAATTTCTCACAACCCCACATATGGAAATCTGAACGTATCTATATTCAGATGAATAAACCATTTAAATCACCAAAGCTGCGTTAAATACAACTCTGATTGGATGTAAGATATACTGACCTATAACACCGAGAATGAAGCTCACATCCGCCATATCCAGTATGTGCTCAGAACAAATGTAATTATTTTCTTCTTCTCGTGAAGAAAGGTACAATTAATGATATGGATTTGTATTGCATTGTGAAGGTTTAAAAGGCACACGGGGGCCTGAAGGTAGAGTCCAACTAAACAATTGCACGATAGAGTGAGAGCCACGTAAAAGTTGGCAGTACGAATAGTCACGTGTATGACATCACAGGAGAGATAGCCCGCAGCTTGTATAAACCACCAATATAGGTGGCCCATTCAGATGCCTGAAAAAGGGTATGGAATAAATGGTTTAGACACTTTATGTAATGGACTTCACAATTGGAATTTGTGATTCAAATAAATTTCTAACTTAATTATGAATAAATTAAAAGAAACCTAAAAAAGAGTATGGAATAAATTGCGGAGACACTCTATGTAATGGAGTTCAAAACTTAAATTTGGGTTTCAAACAAATTTTTAACTTAATTATGAACAAATGAAAAGAAACCTAACAAATAATTAGATCCTTTCTTATCTCAGTAATCCAAATAAATGTAGACAAATTTGTGATTTAAATAACAAATTAAACCAAACCTGAAAAAGATATAAAATAAATAGCCGAAACACTCTATTACATAGAGTTTACAACTCAAATCTGTAATTTGTATCTTTAACTTAATTATAAACCAATTAAATCAAACCTAAAAAATAATCAGATCGTTTCTTATCTCAGTAATCCAAATAAGTGTAATTTGTATCTTTAACTTAATTATAATCCAATTAAATCAAACCTAAAAAATAATCAGATCGTTTCTTATCTCAGTAATCCAAATAATCCAAATAAGTGGGAGACAGAGAGCTTCTTATCTTAATGGCTATTTTCGGAAGAGAATTAGATTTGAATTTCACAGTACAAGTCCAATCTCTAAGATTCTGCAATTTCAGTAAACTAATATAACATCTCTTTATAGACCTTAAGTTATTACAATATCTTATAGACCTTAAGTTATTAAAATAGCAATTTGAGAACTTTATATGCAACTCTTGTTTAAAAATACCTCCATTCCATTGTCGGTATGGAGTTTCCCAGGTTGGGAAGCTCGGATCAGTCACAGTCTGGAATAATTGTGTGGTCCATTTGCTCTTGTCTTATTTGAGCAGAGTTATCCATTAGGCATTCCTTTTCGATTCTTTACTTGAAGATCAACAAGTCCAGCGAATTTAGAATACTTTCTTTGCTGCGACTTTCACAGATGAAAAGAGCATATTCTGCAGTGCATGCCCGAATTTTATGGACGACCTTGATAATACGTTCAGTAATTGAATTCTATTCTATAATGAGATAGTACATTGGTGGAATATTTGCATTTCGTCATTGATTTGATTTTATGGGTAATGGCTACATTCTTGTACCAAATCTGAGTGACATGTATACGTAACCTCAACTCTGGTGCCCTTCAATGACTTTCTTAAATACTGCACAGAGCCCACAGAAATTCTCGTGATCCTCGTCGACACCCATTAAAATCATCACAGAGAGAACCAAAATTATATTTCAACTTTCCTCGTGGACACTTATTAAAGTGCATAACCTTAATTAAAATCACACAATCTTCCTCGTCGAAATACATAGTGAAGCAGCATTTGCAAGGTGGATTCATTTACTGAAATTGTTCATTGACTTACGATTGCTAAACCGTTTTAGAACAGTGGAAAATATGTTAATTAATCAAAAATGGGACCGAAGAATAAAAGTTAATGTCATTTCCACCGCCTCTTACGTTGCAAAATTCTCCATCACTCATGAGAGTTGTGGAAGATATCAGATCTGAAAAAAGGGTAGTCATATTTAAAAAAGGAAGGTCATATTTTAAAAAGCAAGGACAATGTCATCTTTACTTTTTTTAATGGTTCATTTGCTTATATTCCATGAAAGTAGTGCATGACACCATAAATTAATTTAAAAAGAAAATAATCATTTTTATATCTAAGTGAATGTCATTGTATCATCGCTAGCATCAACTTGAATTGTGTTTTTATTGACCCACAAATCACATGACATTCAAAATCGTTTGAAGTGTACATATTATCAATTAAGGAAACGAAAATCATATTTTATAAGTTTAAATTAATATTCCAGTTTTGGTTTTGTAATGTATTGGTTCAATTTATCTATAAATTCTAAAGATAAATTATTATTTTTACATGTAAATGATGTATAGTATGAATTTTAATATGCTATTTAAATTTAAGTTTAATTAATAAATAGTTAGGTATGTATAACGTAAATAAACTCTTAGAGATGTGTTTTAGCATTGGTATTATGTGTTAAATTTATATAAATATTATTATTGATATATAATATAAAATTGTTCAAGATGGCTATAGAGAATTTGAGAGGGATTTAGTTTTAGTGGAGGGAAGAGGAAATTGGATTTTATAATTTGTTGGTTCAATTTATTTATAAATGTAAATAATTAATTTAATATCTAAATGATGTAGATGATTGTATGAATTTTAATATGCCATTTAAATTTCAGTTTAATTAATAAAATAGTTAGGTATGTATAATGTAAATAAACTTTTAGAGATGTGTCTTATAATTGTCACTATGTACTCAATTCATATAAATATTATTGTTGATATATAATATACTAGCACAACCACATTATATTTACTAATGTGGTTGATATACGCCGATAAGTGTATATAAAATAGATTTACAACAACATTCATCAATGTGGTTGATATACACAGATAGGCCTATATCCACTACGCATCACATTAATTTATATATCAATAAATATTATATATTTATGATTAAAATCACCAAAATATTATATATATATTAATAATATTTATTGACATATTAATAATATTATAATATTTATTAATAATATATATTATATCATAGTTGGTTATATTATTAATAATATATATTATTAATAATATTAATATTTATTGATATATTAATAATATTATAACATTTATTAATATATTAATAATATTAAACTCAAAAACTTAAGAAAGTAATAAACTCTAAGAATTAATATATTAAACTCAAGAGATTAATAAAGCATATGAAACAATATTTAAAAACAAAAAACCTTAGAGATTAATAAACCCTAACAATTAATATTTTAAACTGAAGATATTAATAAACCCAAGAGATAATTAATAATACAAATACAATGTTATCATAAACCAAAGGTTTAAATATTATAAACCAAAGGAATTGGTGAACCCAAGGGATAAATATTATAAACATAAGGGATCAATATTAAAAACACCAATGATTAATAAACTTTAAGAATTGATATTTAAAACTAAAAGACCTAATAAATTAATAAACCATAAGAATCAGTATTTTAAACATAAGATATTACTAAACCAACGTGATTATTAACATTATAAACCAAAAGAACTAGTAGACCCAAGGGTTTAATATTATAAACCAAAGGAATCAGCGAACCGAAGGGATAAATATTATAAACCTAATAGATGAATATTAAAAACAATAGAGATTAATAAACCCTAAGAATTAATATTTTAAACTGAAAAATCTAAGAAATTAATAAAGCCTAAGAATTAATATTTTAAACTCAAGAAAGTAATAAACCCAATGTGTGATTAACATTATAAACCAAAAGAACTAATAAACCCAAGGGTTTAATATTATAAACCAAAGGAATTCGTGAACCCAAGGGATAAATATTAAAAACCTAAGGGATCAATAAGGCTAAGGGCAATATTAAAAACAATAGAGATTAATAAAACCCAAGGGTTTAATATTATAAACCAAAGGAATTGGTGAACCCAAGGGAAAACCATTACCCAAAAAATTATAAACCAAAGGAATTGGTGAACCCAAGGGAATCAATTTAAAATTCAGAGAATTATTGTCACAATGCGACGTTGGACCAACTATGACCATGGTTGGCCATGGGTGATTTTCATATTGAGACAATATTTGTCAGAATGTGAAATTTGATCATGGATGACATTGATCGATTATTCATATTATAAACCAAAAGAACTAATAAAATCAAGGGTTTAATATTATAGACCAAAAAAATTGGTGAACCCAAGGGAATTGATTTAAACATGGAGACAATTGTTGTCACAATGTGACGTTGGACCAACTATGACCATGGTTGGCCATGGATGATTTTCATATTGAGACAATATTTGTCAGAATGTGACATTTGATCATGGATGAAATTGATCGATTATTCATATTATAAACCAAAAGAACTAATAAACCCAAGGGTTTAATATTATAAAGAAAAGGAATTGGCGAACCCAAGGGAATTGATTTAACAATTGAGACAATTGTTGTCACAATGTGACATTGGACCGACTACGACCATGGTTGGCCATGGGTGATTTTCATATTGAGAAAATATTTGTCAGAATCTGACATTTGATCATGGATGACCTTGATCGACTATGGCTAAAGAAATTAATAAACACTAATAATTAACCCAACGTACTGTTCATATTATAAACCAAAAGAACTAACAACCTTATTAGGCAATGAAAAGGGAGGATGACAAGGAACAAAGGGAACAATAAGTTCCTCCTCCAAGATGGGAGGTGTAATCTATATTATTTTTTCCCAAAAAAATGTCATGAGAAAACCAAGACATACTTCCCCACATTAGAGTCCCCACATTAGTGTGTGTTATTCCTAAAAAACTCTTAATGTATAATATTGCACCTAACCCAAAGGGATTTCATGTCGATACTTAAGTACATGAAACCAGCCAAATGTTCAATACCAATAATGACAAAATATGTAAAAGAGTACAATAGATTCTTACATCATTAATGATGTAATAAATATGTATTACCATAATAAATTATTTTAGTGGGAGAGACCTCCAATATTATGTTCTATTACTTTATTTGTCATAAAATATAATGAAACATGAAACAACTCTTTCATTATATATATTTTTTTACATATATACATTAAAAAAAATAGATAATGATATTAAATATTCAACTACTTTTATGTAAGTAATCATCCACTTCAAGATGGGAGGTGTAATCTATATTATTTTTTCCCAAAAAAAGTCATGAGAAAACCAAGACATACTTCCCCACATTAGTGTGTGTTATTCCTAAAAAAACTCTTAATGTAGAATATTGCACCTAACCCAAAGGGATTTGATGTGGATATTTAAGTACATGAAACTAGCCAAATGTTCAATACCAATAATGACAAAATATGTAAAAGAGTACAATAGATTCTTACATCATTAATGATGTAATAAATATGTATTACCATAAAATAATAATGATGTAATAAATATCTATTACCATAATAAATTATTTTAGTGGGAGAGACCTCCAATATTATGTTATATTCCTTTATTTGTCATAAAATATAATGAAACATGAAATAACTCTTTCATTATATTTTTTTTTGACATATATACATTAAAAAAATAGAAAATGATATTAAATATTTAACTACTTTTATGTAAGTAATCATCCATTTCAAGATGGGAGGTGTAATCTATATTTAATACAGATTAAAGTCTAATTGATATCATCCATGGGCCGCAAGAAGCCCTATATATACCAGGGGCAGATTATATTTTGCTTAAATATTTCGAGCTATCTCATACTTCAAAATCTCTCATATCATATCATCTAATCAAGCAGGCATGTCTCTTGTTTCTGTGATCTCCTTGGCTTCCCAATCCTGCGTGCCCAGATCGTTGACTAGTTCTACTTGTGAGATTAAGCCAACAATTCCAAATCTGGGAATCCACAGGAAACATAAGTTAAAGAGTACCCCTCATGCTGCTCTCCATATATGTGGAGAGCAATAGTAAAATCTTCATATATACAATGATGCTTTGCCTAGTATCAGAAGTCAAGTTGCAGTGTATGTTGGCAATATGATGCTAAATGTTGTCCTTGATGGCAACCCTCTTGATGAAGATGATGGCAACCTACTTAATGAAGATGCTTGATGAGTTTATTAATGACGTAAATATGATGTTCTACAAATAGCTCAGAAGTACCAGAGAAGGAAATATCAGTGAGGGCCAAAGCAATGATGAAAAATGTGTGTTACAAGGAATACGCGGGTTTTTGAAGGAGAAAGCGCGTATGCACGCGGAAAAGTACGTGCCAAGTCGCGTATGGTCTTTTGCGCTCCAAATTTAGAATACCAAGGGGCATTACCATGGTATTGACCCATTGTATTGAGCGCTGGATTGTCTATTTGATCCCGTCCAGGAAAACCATCAGAAGTAATGTGGTCTTTGACTCATGGTATCGAAAAAGGCTAAATCTATATAAGGAGAAGAATTTCATTGTGCAAGGTGTGCATGTGTCTGAGCTTTAATGAATACTTCACTCTGAAGTATATCTGCATGGTTGAACTCTGCTCTTAATTAATAGATCTGAATCTATGAGGCATCTATGAAAATAATGAAGGTTCAAGATCTCTAGATCTTGAAATAGTGGATCTCTTGGATGATCTGAAAAGAAGTGATGAAGACCTGGCACAAATTTGTTGAAGAAGTTGAAGAAATCTGGGTAATTTCATAGATCTGGTATGATCTGCAAAATTTATCTTTTATAGATCTATACGCAGGTTCGTTTCGTGAAAAGCGCGTGTATACGCGGCTCCATTCATACAAAAGCGCGTATGGGCTGTTAGGGTTTTTCTGATAAGTTGCACAAATGTATACGCAGGTTCACTTCAGTAAAGGCGCGTGCATACGCGGGTCTGTTTAAGGAAAAGCGCGTATGGTATTTGAATTGATGATTGCACAAAAGACAATTGAGATTCTGCATATCTGTTCTGAAGTCTAGGCTATCTCTGATATTCTGGTTACAGTGGTTCACTGTTCTGACTGATGAAAAGGGATGTTTGTTGATAAGTGAAGAATTGTGTTGACGTTGTTTGATCCAGTTTGAAAATTGATGAAACGTGGTCTGTAGTGGATCTGAGGGTTGAAGCCTTCAGTCTGATAATAGAAGCTTTCTGTCAGCAGAGGTTGGTTCTAATATCAGGGGGTAGTAGCTCCCTTCTAGGTGAGGCTGGTAAACGAGAGCAGGGGGTTGTAGCTCCCTTCTAGATGAGGCTGGTAAACGAGAGAAGGTTGTAGACTTCTGCAGGTGGGTGCCTGTGAGCTGGTATAAGTCTGCACCAATACATGATTGTAAGAAGTTTTTCTTTATAATAAATATTAAAGACTGAGACGACGACAGCGGTGGTTTTCTCCCGAATTGGGTTTCCACCTAAAAATCCTGGTGTTCATGTGCGTTGCCTATGTGTGATGATTATTCTGTTCTTTCTACACCTGTTTATTGTTTCCTGAAACAACTGATGAATGAATAATGCAATGATCTGAGTTAAGAATTGAATGCATAATTATATCTCTAGACATACGCGAGTTCTGTGAAGGATATCTACGTATATACACTAGTTGGCTTCAGCAAAGTAGCGTATGGGTTTTAGAAAGGAAAAGTAATTTTTTTTTTTTTATTGTTTGCATTAAATACTGATTCAACCCCCCCTCTCAGTATTTTTCCAACAATTGGTATCAAAGAAGGTCCTTCTGAAAAAGCTTAGCCGCTAGAAGGAAGATCAAGAAAGATGAGAAATCATGAGGGAACAACATCTATCAAGCCCCCGCTCTTCAACGGAAGTAATTTAATCTTCTGGAAAGTGAGGATGAGATCCTATCTTCAGTCTATGGGAGCTGATGTATGGGCCATTGTTGAACAAGGATATCAATATCCAGCCACTACACCAACAGATCCAACTGAAAGGAAGAATTATGAATCAAACGCAAAAGCGGTCAATGCTATAACAAGAAGTCTAACTGAATCAGAATTTGTCAAAGTCATGCAGCTGAATACAACAAAGGAAATATGGGACAAAATCATTCTAAGTTATGAAGGCGATGCAAAGGTAAAAAGTACAAAACTCCAAACTCTCAGAATTGAATATGAAAATTTAAAGATGCATAGTGATGAGAGTATTGCCAGTTTCTTTTTACGTATTGATGATGTTGTAAATCGTATGAGAAATCTGGGTGAAACAATATCCGACACTACTTTGGTTGAGAAAATTTTATGATCGCTAACGGAAAAATTTGAATCAAAAGTTTCTGCCCTTGAAGAAAAACAGGATATTCAAAATCTTTCCGTGGTGCAACTTCATGGCATATTGACTGCATATGAAATGAGAAGAGGAGGACCATCTGAAGTCAAAGAAGCTGTTTTTAAAGCTTCTACAAAAGGAAAAGAAGTTAAAAAACCAGAAGGATCAGGATATATCTCAGAAGAAGATGAGGAAAACTTTGTGAGAAGACTCCAACTAGGAACCGGAAGATTCAAAGGTAAGCTTCCTTTAAAATGTTTTAATTTTGGAAGAGTTGGTCATTATGCTGCAAAATGTCCTTATAAAGAAACATCTGCTAAAGAGAAAGAAGTATCAAGAAGGAATAAGAATCGATCTAGTACTAAGAAAAGCTACTATACAAATGAAGACAGTGATGGGTTATCTGATAGTGAGGAAGAATGTGAACAAGATCTTAGAGTTCTCATGGCATTTGAAAATAATTCTAGAGATGATAAGGATGCTTTTATGGATGCTCTAGATGACAATGATTTTCTTGATCAAAACAATCAACTCAAAATATGCTTGGAAGAAAGTAAAATAATCATAGAGACTCTGAAAAGACAGAATGAAGAAGCAAAGAAACATAATGAAAAATTAGAATGTGAAGTAGTAAGTCTAAGAAAAGAACTTGAGAAAGTAAAGACTCTGAATCTTAGATTTGTTAAAGGATCTGAAACCTTAGATGAGATTATCAAGGTTCAACGTTCTCCTCTTATTAAGATAGGTCTTGGATATACCGGAGAATCTTCTCAGGCTTCAGCACCAAATTATCTAAAAGCAGCTACAACTGGTTTACTACATTCAGCCACTCAGCAAGGGAATAAAGAATATTTACAGGTAAAGCATGATCATCACAATACAAGGAACACTAACAGGGATATCTCTCAAAGAAGCAACAATCAACAGGTAAATTCAAATAGAAGATTTCATGATCGCAGAAATTTCTACTTCAATGGACAATGTTTCTCATGTCACAATCTTGGTCATAAAGTTGTTCAATGTGTTGCATATAAAACCATCATGACAAGAGAAGCAAGAAAGAAAAGGATGGATATTGAACCAAAGAAGAACACCTATAACAACTTTTCTCCTCTTCAAAATGAATTTGAATGTGCTTATTGCAATAACTTTGGCCATGAAGAATCTGAATGCAGGAGCAAAGTTCAGCCAAAAGAACATGTTCCTTCAAGCTCCAAAGTATGGAAAAAGAAGGAATTACAGGTTGAAAATTGTGGCATAGCGTTATTTGCAGAAGATGAAGAAAACCAATGGTACATTGATAGTGGATGCTCAAGACACATGACAAGTGACAAAAACAAACTTCTTGCATATAGTGCTCTAGAAAAGGAAAAGAATGTTACATTTGGAAATGATACTCCTGCGGTCATTAAGGGAAAAGGGTCTGTTTTTCTAAAAGAAAAGGTGAAAGCTAATGAAGTCATGTATGTGGATGGATTAAAGCATAACTTTTTAAGTGTAAGTCAAATGTGTGATCAAGGAACTGAAGTTGTCTTTAGTTCAAAAGAATGTGTGGTACGTGATCTTGATACAGGTAAAACAATTATAAAAGGAAAAAGAACTCCAAGCAACCTGTATGTATTGAAGAACTGCAAAGAACAATGTTACTTGAGTAAATCTTCAGAAAACTGGCTATGGCATAGAAGGTTAGGGCATCTGAGCTTCTCTCAAATCAACAAATCAAGCAGACTTAAAGCTGTTCGTGATCTTCCCAATATTACTCTACCTGAAAATATCATATGCAAATCTTGCCAATTCGGTAAGCAAACCAGAGTACAATTTAATGCGAAGGAAGGATCATCAAGTAAGCCTCTTGAACTCATTCATACTGACATATGTGGACCTATGAGGAAAAATTCACCACGTGGTGAAGAATACTATATCTTATTTATTGATGATTTCTCTAGAATGTGTTGGATTGGGTTGATTAAACAAAAAGATGAAGCATTTGAGAAATTTTAGATCTTCAAAGCACTGGTTGAAAATGAATTAGATCTAAAAATCAAGTGTCTTAGATCTGATCGAGGAGGAGAATATACATCAGATGAATTCCTTGAATTTTGTGAACAACATGGCATAAAAAGACAGTTTTCTGTAGCTGGCACTCCACAACAAAATGACGTAGCAGAAAGAATGAATAGAACAATTCAACAAATGGCTAGAGCTATGCTTGATGATTCTGGAACACCTGACATTTTCTGGGGAGAAGCAGCACATACAGCAACAAACATTCTCAACAAGGCACATGTTCGGGTAAATAGTGACAAAACTCCATATGAACTCTGGTATGGTAATTCTCCCTCTGTGAAGCATTTTAGAGTTTTTGGAAGTAAATGCTTTATCGAAAATAATGATGAAAAGCTTGGCAAGTTTGAACCTAGATCAGATGAAGGGATATTTCTTGGTTACTCATATACAAGCAAAGCATACAAATGTTACAATAAAAGGCTTCGAAAGATTGTTGAATGTATTGATGTTGTTATTGATGAGTCTCCTGCAGCTCCTAAAGAAGAAAAACAAACAACAGAAGAAGATGATGGTGACTTTTTTCCTTCTACATCAAATAGAAATGATATAGATAGTGGATCCAATGAAGAACCTGAAGATGATTTATCTGAAAAGGCTCCATCCAGATATGTTCAAAAGAATCATCCTGAATCTCAAATTTTGGGAGACAAGGAATCAGGTGTACAAACAAGGAGGACTCTTGTGGGATCTCCTAGCTATTTGGCATTTCTATCCACGATTGAACCACACAATGTCAATCAAGCTAGAAAAGATGAATGTTGGATTCAGGCCATGAATGAAGAACTTGATCAAATTGAAAAGAACCACACTTGCGAATTGGTACCAAGACCACATGATAAAAATGTCATTGGAACCAAATGGATATTCAAGAACAAGCTAAATGAGAATGGGGACGTTATAAGAAATAAAGCTAGACTGGTTTGCAAAGGGTATACTCAACAAGAAGGTATAGAATTTGAAGAAACTTTTTCTCCTGTAGCTAGACTTGAAGCCATAAGAATGTTTCTTGCTTTTTCAAGTTTTCAACAAATCAAAGTTTATCAAATGGATGTTAAATCTGCATTTCTCAATGGTGATCTAGAAGAAGAATTTTATATAGAACAACCAGAAGGATTCATTTTGGGCAATGACAAAAATCTTGTTTGTAGACTTAAAAAGGCTTTATATGGTCTCAAACAAGCTCCAAGGGCATGGTATTATCGGCTTGACAAATATCTTCATCAACAAGGATTCTCAAAGGGGTCTGCTGATAGCAACTTATACACAAAAACTGAAAATGATAAACTATTGATTGTAGTTGTATATGTTGATGATATCATTTTTGGAAGTAATGAAGAATCTATGAGTCAGAAATTTGCTTCTGTCATGCAGCAAGAATTTGAAATGTCCTTACTAGGAGAACTAACATTCTTTCTTGGCTTGCAAGTGCATCAAACTACAACTGGTATATTCTTATCTCAAGCAAAATATCTTAAGCAAATTCTGAAGAAGTATGGCATGGAAGAATGCAAACCTGTAAGTACACCAATGATAACCGGATGCAATCTCAGTTCTCATGATGATTCTCCCACGGTGAATCAACCAGAATATAGATCAATGATAGGAAGTCTACTTTATCTCACTGGGACTAGACCAGACATTATGCATGCAGTTGGGATTGTTGGACGATTCCAAGCTAATCCAAAAGAGTCTCAACTTTAGGCTGTCAAAAGAATATTCAAATATCTACAAGGAACTCAAGACTTTGGACTATGGTATCCAAAGAATGCTAATCTTACTCTTCATGCTTACACTGATGCAGATTGGGCTGGAAATGTTGATGATCGGAAAAGCACTAGTGGTGGTGCATTCTATATGGGACCCCGGTTAGTGTCTTGGTTCAGCAAGAAGCAAAATTATATTTCCTTATCTACAGCAGAAGCAGAATATGTGGTTGTCGCGTCTTGTTGCACTCAACTTCTTTGGATGATGCAAACCCTGCAAGATTTTCAAATCAAATGTACATCTCCTATCTCCATTATGTGTGATAATACAAGTGCCATCAGTATCTCAAAGAATCCAGTTATGCATTCAAAGACCAAGCACATTCCCATCAAGTATCACTTCTTACGTGAACAAGTGCTTGAACAAAAGGTGAAGTTGGAGTATGTTCCCTCCAAAGAACAAGTTGCTAATATATTTACCAAACCTTTTCCCAGGGAAGCATTCGAATATCTCAAACAGAAGCTGGGAGTAGTCTCTGCTGTGAAGAAAATCAGAACTTCTTAAATTTAGAAGATCAAATTGGATACGCGGGTTTCCTGAAAGACAGTCACGTATGTACGCGAGTTTATCCACAGAAAGCCGCGTATGGTCAGTTGCTGACAAATTTTGGTTGGGTTCAGCATTTTACAGCACATCTGCAACACTGTTTGATATCTCTGATGTTGTATGGTATCTCTGGTGAAGTTTTATCTCTTATATTTCTGTCTCATTCTTTGATATTGGGTAAAGATGCCTTGATGATATTCTATTGAAAAGTGTTCAGGATGCAAAAGCTAAGGGGGAGATGAAGGAGTAAACTGATGTACAGGTTCAGGGGAAGCATTAGCCTTGCTGGGTATTATGCATTGTTGGCTTATGATTCTGAAATATGATCTCTCTTGAGGTCCTTCTGATATTGGTCATGAAAAATCATATTTGTAATTTGATGAAAAGGTCATGATGAGCCCTATGATGTAAAATTGTAATATTCAGTCATGTAAGGACTTGTTCTAATTTGTAAACCCACTTGGTTGGGTACTTCAGTCAAAATGTGTAAACCCTCTTGGTTGGGTCTTTGAGTCTCATATGTAAATCCACTTGGTTGGATCTTTGATGTAAGTATGAGTCCTTGGTGATAGGAAGGTCATAGAGTCATGTACTACATTGAAAAGTATGTTTTAACTTTCAGCATGAACTCAGGGGGAGCATGCTAACTTCAGTGCACATTAGATTTACAGCGCTCTTCTATCTACATGAACAGAAAAACCTTGTGTTGGTTTTTATCTGCCCTTTGCCCTTGATGTCAAAGGGGGAGAGTGACATGGTTTTTGAATAGGGGGAGAATATCATTCTGCTTAATATAGTGATCAAACACCATCATGGTTGCCATCAAGTCCAAAGGGGGAGATTGTTGGCAATATGATGCTAAATGTTGTCCTTGATGGCAACCCTCTTGATGAAGATGATGGCAACCTACTTAATGAAGATGCTTGATGAGTTTATTAATGATGTAAATGTGATGTTCTACAAATATCTCAGAAGTACCAGAGAAGGAAATATCAGTGAGGGCCAAAGCAATGATGAAAAATGTGTGTTACAAGGAATACGCGGGTTTGTCAAGGAGAAAGCGCGTATGCACGCGGAAAAGTACGTGCCAAGTCGCGTATGGTATTTTGCGCTCCAAATTTAGAATACCAAGGGGCATTACCATGGTATTGACCCATTGTATTGAGCTCTGGATTGTCTATTTGATCCCGTCCAGGAAAACCATCAGAAGTAATGCGGTCTTTGACTCATGGTATTGAAAAAGGATAAATCTATATAAGGAGAAGAATTTCATTGTGCAAGGTGTGCATGTGTCTGAGCTTTAATGAATACTTCACTTTGAAGTATATCTGCATGGTTGAACTCTGCTCTTAATTGATAGATCTGAATCTATGAGGCATCTATGAACATATTGAAGGTTCAAGATCTCTAGATCTTGAAATAGTGAATCTCTTGGATGATCTGAAAAGAAGTGATGAAGACCTGGCGCAAATCTGTTGAAGAAGTTGAAGAAATCTGGGTAAGTTCATAGATCTGGTCTGATCTGAAAAATTTATCTTTTATAGATCTATACGCAGGTTCGTTTCGTGAAAATCACGTGCATACGCGGCTCCATTCAGACAAAAGCGCGTATGGGCTGTTAGGGTTTTTCTGATAAGTTGCACAAATGTATACACGGGTTTACTTCAGTAAAGGCGCGTGTATACGCGGGTCTGTTTAAGGAAAAGCGCGTATGGTATTTGAATTGATGATTACACAAAAGACAATTGAGATTCTGCATATCTGTTCTGAAGTCTGGGCTATCTTTGATATTCTGGTTATAGTGGTTTCACTATTCTGACTGATGAAAAGGGATGTTTGTTGATAAGTGAAGAATTTTGTTGAAGCTATTTGATCCAGTTTGAAAATTGATGAAACGTGGTCTGCAGTGGATCTGAGGATTGAAGCCTTCAGTCTGATAATAGAAGCTTTCTGTCAGCAGAGGCTGGTTCTAATATCATGGGGTAGTAGCTCCCTTCCAGGTGAGGCTGGTAAACGAGAGCAGGGGGTTGTAGCTCCCTTCCAGATGAGGCTGGTAAACGAGAGAAGGTTGTAACCTTCTGCAGGTGGGTGCCTGCGTGCTGGTATAAGTCTGCACCAGTACATGATTGTAAGAAGTTTTTCTTTATAATAAATATTGAAGACTGAGACGACGACAGCGGTTGTTTTCTCCTGAATTGGGTTTCCAGCTAAAAATCTTGGTGGTCATGTGTGTTGCCTATGCGTGATGATTATTTTGTTCTTTCTGCACTTGTTTACTGTTTCCTGAAATAACTGATGAATGAATAATGCAATGATCTGAGTTAAGAATTGAATGCATAATTAGATCTCTGGACATAAACAAGTTCTGTGAAGGATATCCGCGTATATACGCTAGTTGGCTTCAGCAAAGTAGCGTATGGGTTTTAGAAAGGAAAAGTAAAAAGTTTTTTTTATTGTCTGCATTAAATACTGATTCACCCCCCCCTCTCAGTATTTTTCCAATAGTATATTCATTCGTTAATTTGGCATCATTTCCATAATATTCTCACAATGCGTTGGTGTTGACCTTTCTTTGAAGCAGCAATACAAATTCTATTGGCATATGACAATCATATTATATTTTGAATGAGCATTTGAATTTGCTCACTATCTTATTTTTTTTCAGAGGCGTTCAAAACATATGTATGGGTTGAACAATATATGGGAAAAGTAATATATATTTTGTGGGTGCGTTAGCAATACAATGGAAAACAGTGTTGAATCAATCTCAGCCCTTTTATTTGAGCGTTGGATGAACATGCTTTGAATGCCTAGAACATTGCCTTAACGCTGTAATGATGGCTATAATTTGAGCATTGAAATGTTTGAACATTGGACAACATTATATACAACTTTATTTCAATGGAGCTGCGTTGCTTTGGATTTGGATAGTTGGTTTGAATTTTGTAATATATTGTAATATGGAGCTTGAATAAATTGGAGCTATGGAGCTCCATTTATTTCAGATACATTGGAGCTTGAATACATATGGAGCTCTAGAGTTGTGTTGCTTTCAAATATGTTATTACAATATATTCAAAATGTGTTAAGAGTAAATCGAGAATGTTAAATTTTGGTGTTGCGTTGCTTGAATTTTGGAGCTATGGGGCTACATTGTTAAAATTTAATGGAATGCGTTGTTTTGAACATTGGATTTTTCTCTGGAGCAACATGAATATATATAAACTGGACAACGTTTTAAGCTGCGTTGCTATGGAGATGCATTGTTAACATTTGATTATTAATATATAAACTGGAAAATGTTATTCTTGTGGAAAGGCGTATATTCTCAATGTGCAGTGTATACTCTCTTTGGACCAACGTATTTGAAATTAGAGCAGCGTTTAAACTGTGTTATATAATTGGAGCAGAGTTGAGATTTGCGGCAGCATTTAGGGTTTTATGCCCTAATTTTAGAGAGCATTAACTATTATATGCAGAGCTTTGCCATATATGTGGAGAGCAACATTGAATTAGTAAAATATTCATATATACAGTGATGCTTTGCCTAATATCAGAGGTCTGTTGAAATATAAACTTCAACTGCAGATGTGATCCAGAAGGACAGCCGCACAGAATTTAATTATGTTTGCTTGCACGACATCATATTTTTTAAACCTCTGCAAGTTGAAAATTTTAGGTAATGGCCGTAGGGTATGGATGCCATTACTTGGGCGCCCTCCATTCCACGTCCACAAACCACGTGGCCAGCACACCATGTGTTGTACGACACTTTCCAGCTCTTATCGTTGACGTGTTTTGGTTGGTGAGGGATTTAAATTCGAGCTCCTTCTGTACTTTTAGGGTTTCACACGACCTGTTTTGCAACACGGGTTCCTCACCCTGTGCATTTATGTTAGGGGCGGGATGTTGCTTGGAGAGCTCCACCGGTGGTTGCACGCTCTGTTGTCAGTGCTGGTGCATGTCTGCTTCCCCTGTTGACCAGATCCTCGCGGTTTCTGTTGCTGTTCGGATGACTTGTTGGTTTGTCACTCTTTCATTGATGTTGCTCCTGCACCCTGCTGTGGACATGTTTGGCTCCTGCGACCACCATAGCTTGCTCCTCCACTGTCAAATTGCCCTCCTCGACTGCTCAATGCTATGGGGAGATGTTGACGGCTTCGTCCCCTCTACTAGTTTGTAGAAGTACCATGATTTTAAGGTAATTTTTCTTTTTCGAGGGTTTTTTTTAGGGTAATTTTTGCAGAAGTTGTGTTTCTTGCATTTTAAAGGGTTTTTACAGATATTTTGGCTAATTTATGCTATTTTTGAGGGTTTTGCAGGGATTTTTAAACTGTGGCGGGCTCTGGCTATCAGTTCGCTCTTGCATCGACGTTTTCCTCTACATTTGGCGTGGCGTCTTCACCTCTTGGTAGGAAAATAATTCCTACCAGCCCACTGCTGTGTTTTTCAACACTTGAAAACATGTTTTTATGAACACTTCTAATCTACTTCGGTTCAATTTAGCTCTTCTTCAAAATGTTTGTTCATGGCACTGGTTTTGGCACTGTTTTTTCTTCTTCCTATGTAGTTTAGGGTCTAGGGTTTCTGTGCACATGTGCCTTCCTCAATTTTGTGATATGCATGTGAAATACTTGGTTATTGTATACCTCTATGTTTGCTGAAATACTTGGTTGTATGTATATTTTCCGAGATACTGGTAAATCTGTGTATGTGTATGTTTGCCGAGCTGAGATACTTGTATATCTGTGTATGTTTGCTAAAATACTCAGGTGTGTATGTGTATGTTCGCCGAGCCGATATAGTCGTATATCTGTGTATGTTCATTGATGTTTGCTGAAATACTTAGTTGTGTATGTTGATGTTTGCTGAGATACTTGGGGTTGTGTAGGTGTGTTTATCTCCCCCGCTTAAGAAATTATGAGATTGTTGTGGTTGATTTTTTTATCAACCCTGCTTAACAAATAATTATGACATTGATGTGCTTGATTCATGTGTTGATTCAGGGTTTGCTAATGTTTTGGTCTTTCCTCCTTTCCTTTGACGATACACATGATCGCATATCCTTTCCCTTTGGAACAAGTGCCACCTAAATCTATTGAATTCAGAAAAAAATTATATGGGTTTTACAATTAGTCCTTGGCTGCTATTAGTTCTTTTGCTCTGTTGCATTTTCTGTTCTCAGTTTTGGTATTTTTCTCCACTTCCTTGTTCATAAATTTAGATTTATGTTCTTGCTTTTAAGTTTTGTTTTGTTCATGCTTTTCTGTTTCTGTTCACTCTTATGTTCTGTTCATGTGTGTGTTATCTCAGATATTTGTAAACTATTGGAAAGCATTCGCTTGTGACTCTGTGAGCTCTAGCAACAGTAACCAATAAATTTCTTAAGGATGTTATCTGTATCTCCACTCTTATAATGAGTTTTGGCAATATGTGTACTATGTAGTGAAGCTGTGAGCTTCAAGAAAAACTTGAATATCTTTTTTTTTAATGAATTTTATGTTTACAGCCAAAAATGTTTCCAAGTGTTGATAAATTTCTAATTATTCATTTTTGGATTGGAGTGGACTAAGATAGGTAAAGTGTTGGAGTCGAGTAGGATAGGTAAAGTGTTAAAAAAAAATTTGTGGAGCATTCATTTGTATTTGTTTCAAATGGGATGGGAGGTGGTTAGTTGAGAATGGAGTTGTTTATGGATGCAATAAAACATAAACAAGAGTTGTGTTTCATATATGTAAAGCTCATGTTGTTGGGTTATTTAACTCTAGGACCCTTTTTTCATATATTATAGCAGCATATTATTACTTCTCTACCACATGTGAGATACACCGAACTTGTTATTATATTTACAGATCACTTATGCGGGGTGCAGTTGAACGCTTTACTTTTAGTTAAACTCAATTTTTATCTGAAGTTATGTTTAATATGCTTCTTTTTTTGGAAGTACTACTTTTCTTTTTCTAGTTTCCTGCAGCACATTTGATTATTGAGGTACTTGCATTTTCATGTCAAATTCACTTATATTATGCTTCTAGTTGGAGATGTCCAGTCTTCCTTTTGGAAAACCATATTTCTTGGTAGCATTATACTTCTAAAAAACTTGATTCCCAAGTGCCAATGCTCTTTATAATGATATATTTTTTATCTTTTAGAATGGAACTAACAGCTGAAATATGAGTGGTATAACTAAAGAAGTTTCATCACCTGTTCTAGTTTCCACTTTTAGACATTTAGAGACATTTTTCTTTTAATGCACTTTCCTTTAGAGACATTTCTTTCTTCTTTTAGTGTATCCAAATGACTTCTCAACATTATTCTTCTATTTCAAAATACATATTTGTAGCATACTCTAGCTAAGCCCTGTAGTTGACAAGAGTGCATGCCGTATAACCATTTTGTGCATTTCTCATCCATGACAAAGTGGATGTATTGCGATGATGTTAAATGGGGTCAATACTACAGACAACTTGATGTAGCATGTGTTTCAACTTTACAGTTTTGGAGCACTTCATAAAATTAATTAAGAAATTACTCTCGATTCTAATGATTTTTCGTATCTTATGTTGGTAAAGTATATCTTAACCTTAAGGTACAATGTTTGAGAAGCACTCGACCACGTTAAAGTTAGATGTTAGGTTAGATTGGGAGTCTTGTTTGAGATGATCCCAACAAATAGAAGTTGGGTAATGGATCCAACTAGCTGCCTATAATGATGTATGAAGAGATTCTATCTATTGAACCCTTAGATTAACATCTCATGTTAAGTAGATATAACCAGATTGGTTCTGATTATGTTGTTAGGCTACCTTATTTTCCTAAAAAAAAATGATTTAATTATGAAAAACAAAATTACATTCACTATGTGTTTTTCTACATTTCAGATATATCCTTAAGCATAGGAAGTGATAAAAGTATGGCTGGGAAGATATCTTGCTTCATAAATAGTCTTCAAAAATGTCAATATGACAGCCCTATCACAATCATTCTAACATATCACCGATTTGAAACCAAACATATAGTCCATCCAAAAATCCACATCATAATGTGGTTACATCCAAAAACATCTAACACTCCTATTCTTTATGGCCTTGAGAATCTTCAGTGCCAAACCCTGAGTTTCCTGATTGAGCCAAGTAGGTTGGCCTTCCTAAGAAGGCTTGATTAGGTGGTGGTTGATTGCTGCCATATAATTGAGACCAATTTGTCCCTTCCAACCATGGAGGAATTGAGTACTCGTACCTCACACTTGCGTTAAGTGGAGGTGTTTGATGAGCATACATTGAATTCACACCTCCCGTGGTAGGAATAAGGCAAGTGGGTAAACCCCGATTTTGATAGTGAGGCACTTGAATGTTTATGAGGTCTTGGAATAATGTTGTATTATTTGTAATGTTGTCCAATGTGTTGGACATGTTCCTGGATTCATTCTCATCAACTGTGCTTGCATTTATGTCAACCATATGAGTCAACCCTTGTTCCCTTTCAAGCATTTGTTGAGCCTTCCTTGCTTCCTTTTCCTGTCTTGAGATTTGTTTTTGTTGCTCCTTCTCTTGCCTTTCTCTCTCTCTTTCAATCCTTTCATCTGCTCGACGTTGTGCTGCAATAGCCCTTGCTGCCTTCTTCTCCTTGGCTTCATCTTTCTTTCTTTTTTTCCGTTTTAATTCCTAAATTTCCATTTTCTTATTTTCAGACTCAACAAGGAGCTTTATATAGTCTTCAGAGGTGAGTAACTATGAACTTCACCCCAAACGAAGACTACTGGTTGTTCCTTGCTTCTTTTTCATTGACACTCTTTCTACTAGTAGCTTTAAGAACCGCCCAAGTAACTTCTCCCTCCCTCCCACCTGCATGTCATTGCTTGGAACTTCAGTATCTGTGGCACTTGATTGAAATATATTGTTTTCTTCATCTGCTGCCTCATTATGTCCTCCATCTTCTTCCATTGATCTATTGTCCACAAAAAAATGAACAATTTCACTGTTCAATTCAGCCACTTGTGAAGGCATGTTCATGCTTTGTTCATTGGTTCTTGAGACACTATGGGCGTTCAAATTAATCATGTTTTCTGCCAGCCATGATGGTGGGTTTACTTGGCTAGGCAATGTCAATTGGTCATTTTCAATTTCATGCCCAATATTAGCAATTTCATTTTCTGCATTAACAATATCCGCATTTTCATTTTGAACTAAATCTGCATTAACATTATCAGCAATTTCTGTTTCAACAAAATCTGCATTCTCAATTGCATGTTCAACAGTGTTGCCATCAATTTGTTGACAAGTATACTGTGTTTCACATACCTGCTCATCATCATCAGCATATAACTGTCCTTGAGAGAGGGAAATTATATTATTAGCTGCAACCACATCATCATGTTCATTTACTTCTTCTTCCACTTCATGTCTTTCTTCCTGACCATCCACATGGAAAGCTTGGCTACAAGTAGTATCATGCATAAGAGCATCATAATTTAGTGGCCATATTCCTGTCCTTCTAAAGCTAGCCTTGATATTTGATGCTATCAGAGCCCTTTTAAAAGCCTTACTTGCAAGCTATGCTAACTCGAACCTTTTGACCTCAACCCCTCGATTCTTTGCCATCCATGCAACACGTTCTGACCTGAAATAGTTCTTGAAAGGGCCAAACACACTAACATCAAGTGGCTGCAATCTGTGAGTGGTATGAGTGGGCAATGTTAAAAGGTCAATGCCCAAATTGTATGCTTCATCAATTGTTTTTAGAGCCATGTGGCTTCCATGGCCATCTAATATCAACAGGTGTCTGTTATTAGGTGAGACACCACCTGGCATAGATGCAACAAAGTGGCAAAGCCAATTTAAAAAAAGCTCTTTAGTCATCCATGCATGGGGATGTGCAGCCATGCATGCTCCAGGTTCACAGTTTTGTATATAATTTTTCAACTGATTTTTACCTTTGAAAAGATAAAATCCTGGGATTGAAGCACCAATTGCATTGACACAACATAAAATAGTTATTCATTCCCTTCTCTTATGAAAAATATTTGGCACGTTTCGGCTGCCTCTTTTGGCAATTACCCTCATGCCACAATTCCTTCCCGCCTGTAAACCTGTTTCATCACAGTTTCATATATGGTCTACAAAATAAGAATGTTTGTCATATGAACTAGAAAGAGTGTCATAGAACTTACATACAACTGTAGGGTGAAAATTTAATGCTCTGTCTCTGTCAAGGCCCTCAGCTGTACGCAATACAAGGTCTGGATGCCTTTTTTTAAACCCAAACCACCATGATTTACCAGGAAACCCATCTTTGAATGGGTTTGGCCTCCCTTGACAGATTTGAACAACTGTAGATTTGAGTTGTATCAACTCTAGCCCATGTCCCAATTGGGCCATTTCTTTACACCACTCAACCACCTCGGCCTCCTCCTCTTCAGTCATAACTGTAACAAGCCCTCTACGTTTGGTGTGAGTCAGCCCATTTATCCAATAATGTATTGATGAAGGGGGAATAGTATGCTTCTTTGTAGATGCCCGAATAGAATATCCATTGAACTCTATGTCGTCAATTGCAACTAACATTTCTTCTTTTGTCCAACCTCTTATGGTGCTGATATTTTTAGTTGAAGTTGCACCTTGGACTGTGGTTGACGGTGGCTCTGTGGCTGATGGTGCCACAACATCAGCTTCAGCCACATGGTCATCATCAACAAAATTTCTTGGAGCATTGGTGACATTGACATCACTTGTTTTTTCTTCATCTGATGAGGTGCATCGCAGTTGGGCACCCCTGGTCACTCTTCTACCACTTCTCCTTATGCGAGCGACATAACTCACTCCCGCCATGGATGCAACTACCTGTAGAATTATTGCATGCATTTAGTTAAGAATAATTGAACATAATTCTTTCATACAAGCCAAACATCATCTTGTAACATCATCTCTTCCCATTTATAACAATTTATAACAGTTTCCAATTAGTTTGTGTGTTCATGCCCGAGTTTTCTGAATGCCTTTCCTTCTGTTACAGTTTTTTTATTTTCTGTCTTGTCATCTTTAATTCCTATGATCATCTAATGCGCATCTACTCATGCTCAACTATTTTCCACAGGCTTATATGCTCAGCTAGTCATGTTTTGTTTTTTGTTATGTTTTGTTTTTTTGATCATTTAATACAAACTATGGAACATCAGGACCTAAATCATCTGAAGTATTATTTTTCCTGGTTTTGTTGTAGATCTTGCTAGGGGTATTAGGGGAGAATTCCACAAGAAATATGGGAGCATCCATTTGATGTTTCAAGATCTTACCTCTGTTAGCCCATATTCAATGACAGTTTACCTTTAGTCACAACAGAGTCAAATGGTGCTTTAAGGTATCAACCTATTAGGCTCCTACACCGCAGGATTTTCCTCTACAATTTTAAAACAAACAAAACAAAGGACAGTGAATTTTCAAAAATTACAGTTGAAGTTTCTCATTCCTTTTCTTTTACTTACACCAACCATTAGGGTTTTAGATCTCCCTCACCCAGGTGTCGAATATCCAATATTTTTAATGTGATGACATTTTATTGCAAATGTTATTACGGTGGACCTTGTAAATCATGTGTACCACTTTTGATTTTCTAGGGCTGTTTCTCATTTCTACTGCTATTTCTCAGGGATTCTTTTGAAATTGGATACTAAGTATCCCACAGTTTGCAAAAAGAGACAGAGTGGCCATGTTCTATAAATGCTTTAGCGTAAGTTCATTATGACTGAACACAACAATTGTGAGGTTTTAAGCTAAGGGATTGAATAATTGTGAGGGTTTAAGCATAAGTAAATGATCTCTATGTTTTCTATTTAATGCTAATCTGTAAGCGAAGAAACTTATCTGTGAATTTAAGCCAAGAAATTGATCTGTGGGTAAGCCATTAAAATATTATTGTTATTATTTTATTTATCAACATTGGAAAAACTTGTTATAATTCTATTACTCACTAGAGACAAAATCCTCTAACTAATGGCATCTTGATCAAACCCTAACATTAATAGCCCTGAACTGAGCTAAACATTGAGCTATGGTAGAGATCCATCTAATCCTCCTCCTTATTTCTAAAGATGCACCATTTCAATTTGGGATTTTTCTTTCGGAATTTGATGTTTCCTTTTAAATATTTTTAACTACAAAAAGTGAAGTGATAGAGACAGGTTTCTTTCACCTAGTCTCTAAAATGCACTTGACTTCAAATGAACTGTGGTGCAACTATGAATCAATGAGATCTTACATCTGTTAGCCCAGATTCAATGAAAGTTTACCTTCAGTCACAACACATTCAAATGGTGCTTCAAGGCATCAACCTATTAGGCTCCTACACAACAGGATTTTCCCCTGTATTGTAGCAGTGGCAATTTTAAAACAAACAAAACAAAGGACAATGGATTTTCAAAAATTACAGTTGAAGTTTCTCATTCTTTTTCTTTTACTTACACCAACCATTAGGGTTTTAGATATCCCTCACCCAGGTGTCAGATATCGAGTATTTTTTATGTGATGACATTTTATTACAAACGTTATTACGGTGGACCTTGTAAATCATGTGTATCACTTTTGATTTTCCAGGGCTATTTCTCATTTCTACTGCTATTTCTCAGGGATTCTTTTGAAATTGGATACTGAGTATCCCACAGTTTGCAGAAAGAGACAGAGTGGCCATGTTCTGTAAATGCTTTAGCGTAAGTTCATCATGACTGAACACAATAATTGTGAGGTTTTAAGCTAAGGAACTGAATAATTGTGAGGGTTTAAGCATAAGTAACTGATCTCTGTGTTTTCTATTTAATGCTAATTTGTAAGCTAAGAAACTTATCTGTGAATTTAGGCTGATTCAATCTCTCATTGGGTTCAGAAAATTAAACTGATATAAAGACTTGTAAGACAACTGAAATAAAACTGATATAAAGACTTGTAAGACAACTGAAATAAAGGCTCAAAAATGAAAATAAAAGTGTAAGAATCAGAAACTAGAATAAAATTGTAAGAAAATTGTTGAGAAAACTAACCTGATTTTACTTTGAAATGTTTTGTGTTGGTTTGTCTCCAGAACTGGTGAATATTTTGAATGTTCAGCAGTGGTTGAACTCCTTTTATAGTTTTTTGCAGTTGAATTTAATTGGTGACAATGATGGCCATGGATTGCAATGGCTTCATTTTGCATGTGTGATCAAGATTGAATTTGATGTGATCCAATGTCTGGGAATTTGTTTTTGTTGATCCATGTGCTTTGATCTATTTTGATCTGTTTTAATGGAAAATCATTTATTGAATTTATTGGGTGGGTGTCACTTATTGTGGGTTTAAATGTTGTTATTGGGTGGGTGCCATTTATTGAACACAATGTGTTTAAATGTTGAATAACACAGCAGTTATGGCTGACAAACATTTATTTTTATTATGTGCAGGTATTGATATTTACTTATCTAACACAGCATCAGGGTTGATTAGATGGGCTGAAGTGACTGTCTTTTTGTACTTATTGACTTGACCATTTAGGAAGGAAAAATGGTTTTATGAGTTTTTGAGTTGATATGATAGGATTTGTAATCTTGATACTTATTAAACTATTTATGGACAGTTGTGGGCTATTTATGGACAATTGTGGGCCTAGTCAATGACTTGGGAAATTTTGGACTTAATTTAATATATATTTGCACTTCAAATTATTTCTTTATGTTTAATTATCGGATGCATATATATCTATTTTTGGTGGGTTGATGGGACCAGTACTATAACAATTACTGGCCCCTGCACAACATTAGACAACTCTCCCCTAGCCATGTTCAACAAATTAAACCTTGTTTGTTTTTTTTGTTTTTGACCACACCATCAGTCCATTTAAAGATCTTCCATACCACATAATTCCTGCAACCACTGCATTCAAAGCTCAAGTGTTTTTACCGCCAGTTCTGTGTAATTCAAAAGGGCCACGTGGAGTAAATATATTGGATCGTGTGAATTTGAAGGGGAATATGAAAAATCAAAATAGGAACCGAAGGTCTATCAACCAAATTTCATAAAATTGTTTGCATAACACTTTGGCCCTACGTCATCATTCACTTTTGTTATGCGATAATTTCATAAATTCCGGCTCATGATTTTTTGAAGTCCGTGTGGTCCCAGCAACAGCCAATAACATTGTGATCGCATAGTTTCAGGCTTCAATGACGTCATGCAAAAATGTGATGCAATTTTTATTGCATTATGGTTTAATATGTTTTGAAATACGAGTTCATAGATTCATTGAGCTTTTTGATTAAATTTTTTGTTTTGCCGAAACATGTATTATATACATATATGTTATGTTATGTAATGTTTTTTTTTAATAAGGTGTGTGGGTCATATAAAGTAGAAGCCCGAAGGTTTAGTGTATGTATGAGTGAATACACAGCAACGTGTATTGAAAAAAGCAGCGTATGTGTATTTCAATACATAGTGAAGAAAAATTCTGCGTGCATTTTTTTTTATACATAGCAGTGTGTTGAAAAAAATAGAGAGCTCGAAGGTTTATTTTGTAAGAAACGACAGAGTTTTAAAAAGACATAGAGTGTGTGTATTTTTGTAAGAAAAACACATCAGGAAGCTTCTCACTGGGAACGTGCTGAGAGACTGATCGGAGAAGTAAAGAAGATGTTCAATCATAATCATAATCACCCCAGGGCATCGATATCATCTTTGAAAGAATTATCATTGCCGTGGTGGGTGAAGCATGCAGCGAGGTACAAACAAACACTGTAGCTGAAACCCTACGCTAATATAAAAGTACGGTGAAAGAGAAAAATATGGACTCTGCCAAAACCTACTATGAATTAACGTGCAAACATTTTAACTTTTGGCAGAGAATATAGCATGCTACAAAACAAATTAGTGGAAAATACAACCAACCCAATAATAGAACTGGCGCAACGGATTTTTTAGGTTTGATTTAGATTCACCAAGCATAGTATCAAGGATGCTTAAAGGTGATCCAGAAGTTGTATTCTCATGAATATGTAGGGATAAATTCAAAGGGAGACACTTACTAATCATTGTACTGATATAATGTGAAAATGCTTCACCGTTGGCCTGGTCCTGCAGGAAAATCCAAGCATGACAAGAAAGAAAGAAAAAATATTCTATATAACATGGTTGTATTAATAGATTCAGAGATTTAAAAAAAGCAGGTCCATATGGAACCAAAGTTGCTTGTCGTAATGAGATGCTATTTTGCACATCCTCTATCTGTGAAACCCAAGATCTAAACAACCTTGAAATCGAATTGAGAGGCATGAAAGTAGAATATACAAAGCTTTACTTGGTCGGATACTACGATGCACATTAAAAGAAAGTGAAACAAGGTCATATACCAGGCGGAGATCAAAATTTCGGGGAGAGTGTGGCTGCGGAGATTTTCAGATAGAGGTCATACATGAATAGATTAAAATGCTCTGAGGATCAAACCTAGAAATTTCACCCATATGGACTGAAGAAGGATGGAATTGCGACCAGCCCGCCCATGATATCGCCTACTAAGCTGGCAAGATGTGTTGTATTCTTATTTGAGTTAGACGAATCTGGTGCCCCACGCTCTTTGTAATAGTTTCCAACCTTCAATTCCATCCGCCTTTATCAACAAGCCACTCACCTACCCACTCTCGCCCACGTTCGATAATACTTATGCATGGCCCATCATACTAAACCTTACTCCTCCATTCCGCCCACGTTCATCTTCCTAGTTCACCCTAATTTGATAGGTGGCGCACGCACGTTTATTTGATAATTCATGTTTATTTGAGAATTTGAACTATCAATTAGGTGGCAATTAAGTTTGAACCATCACTTGTCAATCTTGATAGGTGGCGGTCAACAAATGGCATAGTAAATTTTTAATCATGTTTTGTAAAAAATTAATTTAAGTATGGTTTAAACATGTGATTTAGATATGGAAGGAAGTTAGTTGTTTGAATTTCATCCATTGATTGAGTGGCGATGACCAGAATATACTGGCATCTTTCAATCTAGACCATCAGATGAAAAAGATTAAATAGAAAAAGGAATAATGAAGCCAATTCCAATAGGGGGCTACGCCTATCGGCATAGCCCCCTATTGGATCAACATAAGGGATCAATATTAAAAACATAAAAGATGAATAAACCCTAAGAATTGATATTTAAAACTAAAAAACCTAATAAATTAAGAAACCATAAGAATCAGTATTTTAAACATAAGATATTAATAAACCAACGTGATTATTAACATTATAAACCAAAAGGCCTAATAGACCCAAGGCTTTAATATTATAAACCAAAGGAATCAGCGAACCCAAGGGATAAATATTATAAACCTAACGAATGAATATTAAAAACAATAGAGATTAATAAACCCTAAGAATTAATATTTTAAACTGAAAAATCTAAGAAATTTATAAAGCCTAAGAATTAATATTTTAAACTCAAGGGAGTAATAAACCCAACGTGTGATTAACATTATAAGCCAAAAGAACTAATAAACCCAAGGGTTTAATATTATAAACCAAAGGAATCAGTGAACCCAAGGGATAAATATTAAAAACCTAAGGGATCAATAAGGCTAAGGGCAATATTAAAAACAATAGGGATTAATAAAACCCAAGGGTTTAATATTATAAACCAAAGGAATTGGTGAACCCCAGGGGAAAACCATTACCCAACAAATTATAAACCAAAGGAATTGGTGAACCCAAGGGAATTGATTTAAACATTGAGACAATTGTTGTCACAATGCGACGTTGGACCAACTATGACCATGGTTGGCCATGGGTGATTTTCATATTGAGAAAATATTTTTCAGAATGTGACATTTGATCATGGGTGACATTGATCGATATTCATATTATAAACCAAAATAACTAATAAACCCAAGGGTTTAATATTATAAACCAAAGGAATTGGTGAACCCAAGGGAATTGATTTAAACATGGAGACAATTGTTGTCACAATGTGACATTCGACCAACTATGACCATGGTTGGCCATGGGTGATTTTCATATTGAGAAAATATTTGTTAGAATGTGACATTTGATCAGGGATGACATTGATTGATTATTCATATTATAAACCAAAAGAACTAATAAACCCAAGGGTTTAATATTATAGAGCAAATGAATTGGTGAACCCAAGGGAATTGATTTAAACATTGAGACAATTATTGTCACAATGCGATGTTGGATGAACTACGACCATGGTTTGCCATGGGTGATTTTCATATTGAGACAATATTTTTCAGAATGTGACATTTTTATCATGGATGACATTGATCGACTATGGCTAAAGAAATTAATAAACAGTAATAATTAACCCAAAGTACTATTCATATTATAAACCAAAAGAACTAATAACCCAAGGGTTTAATATTAGAAACCAAAGGAATTGGTGAACCCAAGGGAAAAATATTAATAACCTAAGGGACCGATAAGGCAAAGGATCAATAAAATTAATAAAAAAATACTCAAGTTGAAGAAATTAATAAACACTAATAATTAACCCAAGGGTTTAATATTATAAACCAAAGGAATTGGTGAACCCAAGGGAATTGATTTAAACATTGAGACAATTGTTGTCACAATGCGACGTTGGACCAACTATGACCATGGTTGGCCATGGGTGATTTTTATATTGAGACAATATTTGTCAGAATGTGACATTTGATCATGGATGACATTGATCGATTATTCATATTATAAACCAAAAGAACTAATAAACCCAAGGGTTTAATATTATAAACCAAAGGAACTGGTGAACCCAAAGGAAAACCATTACCCAACAAATTATAAACCAAAGGAATTGGTTAACCCAAGGGAATTGATTTAAACATTGAGACAATTGTTGTCACAATGCGACATTGGACCAACTATGACCATGGTTTGCCATGGGTGCTTTTCATATTGAGACAATATTTGTCAGAATTTGACAATGCGACGTTGGACCAACTATGACCATGGTTGGCCATGCGTGATTTTCATATTAAGACAATATTTGTCAGAATTTGACATTTGATCATGGATGACATTGATTGATTATCCATATTGTGAACCAAAAGAACTAATAAACCCAACGGTTTAATATTATAAACCAAAGGAATTGGTGAACCCAAGGGAATTGATGTAAACATTGAGACAGTTGTTGTTACAATGTGACGTTGAACCAACTATGACCATCGTTGGCCATGGGTGATTTTCATATTGAGACAATATTTGTCAGAATGTGACATATGATCATGGATGACGTTGATCGATTATTCATATTATAAACCAAAAGAACTAATAAACCCAAGGGTTTAATATTATAAACCAAAGGAATTGGAGAACCCAAGGGAATTGATTTAAAGATCGAGACAATTTTTGTCACAATGCGACGTTGGACCAACTATGACCATAGTTGGCAATGGGTGATTTTCATATTGAGACGATATTTGTCATAATGTGACATTTGATCATGGATGACATTGATCGATTATTCATATTATAAACCAAAAGAACTAATAAACCCAAGGGTTTAATATTATAAACCAAATGAATTGGTGAACCCAAGGGAATTGATTTAAACATTGACACAATTGTTGTCACAATGCGAAGTTGGACCAACTATGACCATCGTTGGCCATGGGTGATTTTCATATTGAGACAATATTTGTCAGAATGTGGCATATGACCATGGATGACGTTGATCAATTATTCATATTATAAACCAAATGAACTGATAAACCCAAGGGTTTGATATTATAAACCAAAGGAATTGGTGAACCCAAGGGAATTGATTTAAACATTGAGACAATTTTTGTCACAATGTGACGTTGGACCAACTATGACCATGGTTGGCCACGGGTGATTTTCATATTGAGACAATATTTGTCAGAATGTGACATATGATCATGGATGACGTTGATCTATTATTGATATTATAAACCAAAAGAACTAATAAACCCAAGGGAAAAATATTAATAACCTAAGGGATCAATAAGGCGAAGGATCAATAAAATTAATAAAAAAATAATCAAGTTGAAGAAATTAATAAACACTAATAACTAACCAAGGGTTCATAATATTATAAACCAAAAGAACTAATAAACCCAAGGGTTTAATATTATAAACCAAAGGAATAGGTGAACCAAAGAAATTAGTTTACAACAGTGAGATTATAAACAAAAGAACTAATAAACCCAAGGTTTAATATTATAATTTTCAATTCAAGGTGAACCCAATGGAATTGATTTAAACATCGAGACAATTTTTGTCACAATGCAACGTTGGACCAACTACGGCCATGGTTGGCCATGGGTGATTTTCATATTGAGACAATATTTGTCAGAATCTGACATTTGATCATGGATGACATTGATCGACTATGGGTAAAGAAATTAATAAACACTAATAAGTAAACCAATGTACTATTCATATTATAAACCAAAAGAACTAATAACCCAAGGGTTTAATATTAGAAACCAAAGGAATTGGTGAACCCAAGGGAAAAATATTAATAACCTAAGGGACCAATAAGGCGAAGGATCAATAAAATTAATAAAAAAAATACTCAAGTTGAAGAAATTAATAAACACTAATAATTAACCCAAGGGATTATTCATATTATAAACCAAAAGAACTAATAAACCCAAGGGTTTAATATTATAAACCAAAGGAATTGGTGAACCCAAGGGAATTGATTTAAACATTCAGATTATAAACCAAAAGAACTAATAACCCCAAGGGTTTAATATTATAAACCAAAGGAATTGGTGAACCCAAGGGAATTGATTTAAATATTGAGACAATTGTTGTCACAATGCGACGTTCGGCCAACTATGACCATGTTTGGCCATGGGTGATATTCATATTGAGACAATTATTTTCAGAATGTGACATTTGATCGTGGATGACATAAACCCAAGGGTTTAATATTATAAACCAAAAGAATTGGTGAACCCAAGGGAAACCATTACCCAACAAATTATAAACCAAAGGAATTGGTGAACCCAAGGGAATTGATTTAAACATCGAGACAATTGTTGTCAGAATGCGACGTTCGACCAACTATGACGATGGTTGGCCATGGGTGATTTTCATATTGAGACAATGTTTGTCAGAATGTGACATTTGATCATGGATGGAAATTGATCGATTATACCTATTATAAACGTAAAATAACTAATAAACCCAAGGGTTTAATATTATAAACCAAAGGAATCGTAGAACCCAAGGAATTGATTTAAACATTGAGATAATTGTTTTTGTGCGACGTTGGACCAACTATGACCATGGTTGGCCATGGGTGATTTTCATATTTAGGCAGTGTTGTCAAATATTTTGATCATGGATGACATTGATCGATTATTCATATTATAAACCAAAAGAAATAATAAACCCAAGGGTTTAATATTATAAAGGAAAATTCTTTGACATAGGGAATTTATTTAAGCATTGAGACAATTGTTGTCGCAATGCGACGTTGGACCAACTATGACAATGGTTGGCCATGGGTGATTTCCATATTGAGACAATATTTATCAGAATGTGACATTTGATCATGGATGACATTGATTGATTATTCATATTATTAACCAAAAGAACTAATAAACCCGAGGGTTTAATATTACAAACCAAAGGAATTTGTGATCCCAAGGGAAAATTTTTAATAACCTAAGGGACCAATAAGGCGAAGGATCAATAAAATTAATAAAAAAATACTCAAGTTGAAGAAATTAAAAAACACTAATAATTAACCCAAGGGTTCGTAATATTATAAACCAAAAGAACTAATAAACCCAAGGGTTTAATATTATAAACCAAAGGAATTGTTGAACCCAAGGGAATTGATTTAAACATTGAGACAATTGTTTTCACAATGTGACGTTGGACCAACTATGACCACGGTTGGCCATGGGTGATTTTCATATTGAGACAATATTTCTCAGAATGTGACATTTGATCATGGATGACATTGAAGAACTAATAAACCCAAGGGTTTAATATTATAAACCAAAGGAATTGGTGAACCCAAGGGAAAAATATTAATAACCTAAGGGACCAATAAAGCGGAGGATCAATAAAATTAATAAAAAACTACTCAAGTTGAAGAAATTAATAAACATAATAATTAACCCAAGGTTTGTAATATTGTAAACCAAAACTAATAAACCCAAGGGTTTAATATTATAAACCAAAGGAATTTATGAACCCAAGGGAATTGTTTTAAACATTGAGACAATTGTTGTCACAATGCGACGTTGGACCAACTATGACCACTTAGTTTGGACATGGGTGATTTTCATATTGAGACAATATTTCTCAGAATGTGACATTTGATAATGGATGGCATTGAAGAACTAATAAACTCAAGGGTTTAATATTATAAACCAAAGGAATTGGTGAACCCAAAGGAATTGATTTAAACATTGAGACAATTGTTGTCACAATGCGATGTTGGACCAACTATGACCATGGTTGGCCATGGGTGATTTTCATATTGAGACAATATTTGTCAGAATGTGACATTTGATCATGGATGACATTGATCGATTATCCATATTATAAACCAAAAGAACTAATAAACCCAAGGGTTTAATATTATAAACCAAAGGAATTGGTGAACCCAAGGGAATTGATTTAAACATTGAGACAATTGTTGTCACAATGCGACGTTGGACCAACTATGACCATGGTTCGCCATGCGTGATTTTCATATTGAGACAATATTTGTTAGAATGTGACATTTGATCATGGATGGCATTGATCAATTATTCATATTATAAACTAAAAGAACTAATAAACCCAAGGGTTTAATATTATAAACCAAAGGAATTGGTGAACGCAAGGGAAAAATATTAATAACCAAAGGGACCAATAAGGCGAAGGATCAATAAAATTAATAAAAAAATACTCAAGTTGAAGAAATTAATAAACACTAATAATTAACCCAAGGGTTCATAATATTATAAACCAAAAGAACTAATAAACCCAAGGGTTTAATATTATAAACCAAAGGAATAGGTGAACCCAAGGGAATTGATTTAAACATTGAGACAATTGTTGTCACAATGCGACGTTGGACCAATTATGACCATGGGTGGCCATGTGTGATTTTCATATTGAGACAATATTTCTCAGAACGTGACATTTTATCATGGATGACATTGAAGAAATAATAAACCCAAGGGTTTAATATTGTAAACCAAAGGAATTGTTGAACCCAAGGGAAAAATATTAATAACCTAAGGGACCAATAAGGCGAAGGATCAATAAAATTAATAAAAAACTACTCAAGTTGAAGACATTAATAAACACTAATAATTAACCCAAGGGTTCATAATATTGTAAACCGAAATAACTAATAAACCCAAGGGTTTAATATTATAAACCAAAGGAATTGGTGAACCCAAGGGAATTGATTTAAACATTGAGACAATTTTTGTCACAATGCGATGTTGGACCAACTATGACCATGGTTGGACATGGGCGATTTTCACATTGAGACAATATTTCTCAGAATGTGACATTTGATCATGGACAACATTGAATAATTAATAAACCCAAGGGTTCAATGGTAGAATTCTTAGCATTATGTATATTAAAAATATTTCTGAGAATGTGACATTTGATCATGGATGACATTGAAGAACTAATAAACTCAAGGGTCCAAATCTATTTCATCTTGCTTTTCTAGTAACTTTCTTAAGAAATATTAGTTATATATTTTAATTAAATAGATATAGCACCAATATTTTGGTTATCTACATTAATTTGACCTGGGGGAGTAAGAGACCAATACTCACCTTAGGTTTCTTGTGGATAGAGCATCCAACAAGTACATAGAATTAGGATGGGGTGAATGGAACACCAATTTTATTTCAAACTTCTCAACTTCAACAATGGCACTAGAGACAACCTTATTACGCAATGAAAAGGGAGGATGACAAGGGACAAAGGGAATAATAAGTTCTTCCCCCATGATGGGAGGTGTAATCCATATTATTTTTTCCGAAAAAATGTCATGAGAAAAACAAGACATACTTCCCCACGTTAGTGTGTGTTATTCCTAAAAAACTCTTAATGGAGAATATTGCACCTAACCCAAAGGGATTTGATGTGGATACTTAAGTACATGAAACCAGCCAAATGTTCAATACCAATAATGACAAAATATGTAAAAGAGTACAATAGATTCTCACATCATTAATGATGTAATAAATATGTATTACCATAAAAGAATAATGATGTAATAAATATCTATTACCATAATAAATTCTTTTAGTGGGAGAGACCTCCAATATTATGTTGTATTACTTTATTTGTCATAAAATATAATGAAACATGAAATAACTCTTTCATTATATATATTTGTTTGACATATATACATTAAAAAAAAATAGATAATGATATTAATTCAACTACTTTTATGTAAGTAATCATCCACTTCAAGATGGGAGGTGTAATCCATATTATTTTTTCCCAAAAAATGTCATGAGAAAACCAAGACATACTTCCCCACATTAGTGTGTGTTATTCCTAAAAAACTCTTAATGTAGGATATTTCACCTAACCCAAAGGGATCTGATGTGGATACTTAAGTACATGAAACCAACCAAATGTTCAATACCAATAATGAAAAAATATGTAAAAGAGTACAATAGATTCTTAAATCAGTAATGATGTAATAAATATTTATTACCATAAAATAATAATGATGTAATAAATATCTATTACCATAATAAATTCTTTTAGTGGGAGAGACCTCCAATATTATGTTCTATTGCTTTATTTGTCATAAAATATAATGAAACATGAAATAACTCTTTCATTATATTTTTTTTTGACATATATACATTAAAAAAAATAGAAAATGATATTAAATATTCAACTACTTTTATGTTAGTAATGATCCATTTCAATATGGGAGGTGTAATCGATATTTAATATAGATTAAAATCTAATCGATATCATCCATTGGCCGCAAGAAGCCCTATATATACCAGGGGCAGATTATATTTTTCTTAAATATTTCGAGCTATCTCATACTTCAAAATATCTCATATCATATCATATAATCAAGCAGACATGTCTCTTGTTTTTATGATCTCCTTGGCTTCCCAATCCTACCTGCTTAGATCGTTGACCAGTTCTACTCGTGAGATTAAGCCAACAATTCCAAATCTCGGAATGCGCAGGCAACAAAAGTTAAAGAGTACACCTCATGCTGCTCTCCATATATGTGGAGAGTAGCATTGAATTAGTAAAATCTTCATATATACAGTGATGCTTTGTCTAATATCAGAAGTCAAGTTGAAGTGTATTCATTCGTTAATTTGGTAGCGTTTGCATAATATTCTCACAATGCATTGGTGTTGACCTTTCTCTGAAGTAGAAATACAAATTCTATTGGCATATGACAATCATATTATATTTTGAATGATAATTTGAAATTGCTCACTATCATATTTTTCTTCAAAGGCATTCAAAAGATATGTATGGGTTGAAAAATATATGGGAAAAGTAATATATATTTTTGTGGGTGCGTTATAAATACAATGGAAAACAGTGTTGAATCAATCTCAGCCCTTTTATTTGAGCATTGGATCAACATAATTTGAATGCCTAGAACATTGCCTTAATGTTGCGATGATGCCTATAACTTGAGCATTGAAATGTTTGAACATTGGACAACATTATATACAATTCTATTTCAATGGAGCTGTGTTGCTTTGGATTTGGATACGCTGGTTTGAATTTTGTAATATATTGTAATATGGAGATTGAATAAGTGGAGCTATGGAGCATCGTTTCTTTCAGATACATTGGAGCATGAATACATATGGAGCTCTGGAGTCGTGTTGCTTTCAAATATGTTATTACAATATATTCAAAATGTTTTAAGATTAAATCGAGAATGTTAAATTTTGGAGTTGCGTTGCTTGAATTTTGGAGCTATGGGGCTGTATTGTTAAAATTTAATGGAATGTGTTGTTTTAAACATTAGATTTTTCTCCAGAGTAGTATGAATATATATAAACTAGACAGCGTTTGGAGTTGCGTTGCTATGGAGCTACATTGTTAACATTGGATTATTAATATATATAAACAGGAAAACGTTATTCTTGTGGAAAGGCATATATTCTCAATGTGTAGTGTATACTCTCTTTGGAGCAACGTATTTGAAATTAGAGCAGCGTTTAAACTCTATTATATAATTCGAGCAGAGTTGAGAATTGCGGCAGCATTTAGGGTTTTATGCCCTAATTTTAGAGAACGTTAACTATTATATGCATATGTTTTCCATATATGTGGAGATCAACATTGAATTAGTAAAATCTTCATATATACAGTGATGCTTTGCCTAATATCAGAAGTCTGTTGAAATATAAAATTCAACAACAGATGTGATCCAGAAGGACAGCCGCATAGAATTTAATTTTGTTTGCTTGCACGCCATCATATTTTTTAAACCTCTGCAAGTTGAAAATTTTGGTAATGGCCGTAGCCATGCTCAGCAAATTAAACCTTGTTTGTTTTTTTGTTTTTGACCACGCCATCAGTCCATTTAAAGATCTTCCATACCACATTAATTCATGCAACCACTGCATTCAAAGCTCAAGTGTTTTTACTGCCAGTTCTGTGTAATTCAAAAGGGCCACGTGGAGTAAATATGGAGTAAATATATTCGATCACGTGAATTTGAAGGGGAATATGAAAACTCAAAACCGGACCCGAAAGTCTATCAACCAAATTTCATAAAATTGTTCGCATAACACTTTGGCCCTACGTCATCATTCACTTTTGTTATGCGATAATTTCATAAATTCCAGCTCATGATTTTTTGAAGTCCCTGTGGTCCGGGCAACAACCAGTAGCATTTTGATCGTGCAGTTTCAGGCTTCAATGACGTCATGCAAAAATGTGATGCGATTTTTATTGCATTATGGTTTAATATGTTTTGAAATACGAGTTCATAGATTCATGAATATTTTTTATTAAAGTTTTTGTTTTGGCGAAACATTGATTATATACATATATGTTATAAATATTATATATTATAATATATATGTTATGTTATGTAATGTTTTTTTTTTAAAAGGTGTGTGGGTCATATAAAGTAGAAGCCCGAAGGCTTAGTGTATGTATGAGTGAATACACAGCAGTGTGTTGAAAACAACAGAGAGCCTGAAGGCTTATTTTGTAAGAAAAGACAGAGTTTTAAAAAGACACAGAGAGTGTGTAGTTTTGTAAGAAAAACAAATCAGGAAGCTTCTCACCAGGAACGTGCTAACAGACTGATCGGAGAAGTAAAGAAGATGTTCAATCATAATCATAATCAGCCCAGGGCATCGGTATCATGTTTGAAAGAATTATCATTGCTGAGGCGGGTGAAGCATTCAGCGATATACAAACAAACACTGTAGTTGAAACCCTGGGCTAATAGAAAAGTATGGAAAAAAAGAAAAAGATGGACTGTGCCAAAACCTGCTATGAATTAGCATGCAAACATTTTAACTTTGGGCAGAGAATATAGAATTCTACAAAACAAATTAGTGGAAAATACAGGCAACCCACTAATAGAATTGGTGTAACAGATTTTGCAGGTTTGATTTAGATTCACAAAGCATAGTATCAAGGACGCTTAAAGGCGATCCAGAAGTTGTATTCTCATGAATATGCAGGGATAAATTTGAAGGGAGACACTTATTGATAATTGTATTGATATAATGTGAAAATTCTTCACCATTGGCCTAGTCTTGCAAGAAAATCCAAGCATGACAAGAAAGAAAGAAAAACGATTCTATATAACATAGTTGTATTAACAGATTCAGAGATTTAGAAAAAGCAGGTCCATATGGAACCAAAGTTCCCCACCGTAATGAGATGCTATTTTGCACATCCTCTATCTGTGAAACCCAAGATCGAAACGACCTTGAAGTCAAATTGAGAGGCATGACAGTAGAATAGACAAAGCTTTACTTGGTCGGATATTGCGATGCGCATGACAAGAAAGTGCAAAAAGGTCATATACCAGGCGCAGATCGAAATTTCTGGGGGTGTGTGGCTGTGAAGATTTTTAGATAGAGGCCATACATGAATAGATTGAAATGCGCCGAGGATCAAACCTAGAAAACTCACCCATATGGACTGAAGAAGGCCGGAATTGCAACCATCCTACCCACGATACTGCCCGCTAAGCCGACAAGATGTGTTGTATTCTTTTTGGAGTTAGACGAATCCAGCGCCCCACGCTCTTTGTAATGGTTTCCAACCTTCAATTCCATCTGCCTTCATCAACAAGCCGCTCACCTGCCCGCTCTTGCCCACATTCGATAACACCTACGTGTGGCCCATCATACTAAACCTTACTCCTCCATTCCACCCACGTTCATCTTCCCAGTTCACCATAATTTGATAGGTGGCACGTGCATGTTTATTTGAGAATTTGAACCATCAATTAGGTGGAAATTAAGTTTGAACCATCACTTGTTAATCTTGATAGGTGACGGTCAATAAATGGCATAGTAAATTTTTAATCATGTTTTGTAAAAAATTAATTTAAGTATGGTTTAAACATGTGATTTAGATATGTAAGGAAGTTAGTTGTTTGAATTTCATCCATTAATTTAGTGGCGACGACCAGAATATACCGGCATCTTTCAATCTCGACCATCGGATGAAAAAGATTAATTAGCAAAATGATTAATGAAGCCAATTCCAATAGGGGGCTACGCATATCGGCGTAATAATGGTTCAAGATGTTTATAGAGAATATGAAAGACGTCATGATTCTAATAGAGGGAAAGATGAAAATTGTTTTATGGGAAAGTAAATAATTTATTGTCAATTTTCAATCTTACATTTGATTCCTTTTCTACATGTGCCCTAAATGAAGCCATGCACCTTCATTCGGTTATAAAACCAATGATTGAATGCATGCAAGAGGTTTGTGGGAAGTATTCTTACCTTATTACATAAGAATGAGTTGAATACAGTCATCACGAGGAAGTGTGAAATTTCCTATGTTCTTCCTAACATAAGTAAATCCAAACATCATTATCGTCAATAATTCACTGATTTTATATAAGAGTTCACTCTAGTATTATCACATTCATGGTCAAAATTGCTTCTATTTCATTCATTCGGGTTTTATAATGAATAAAATGAAATTTAGGAAAGGATATGAAGGACACAAAGTAATATGGTGAAAACCTTAATTTTATTAAAAAATGAAATAGAATAATATTGTAGAAAAGAAATTGGCTAGAAATGTGGTAGATATATCTAAAGGGAGAGAAAAATGACGATTACATGCATTTGAAAAATTTATTAAAAGATGAATAAATATTGTCTCTTTAATATGAGGAAAAGCCCCTAAAGGTCCAAAATCTTGACCCTAAAAGATGAAGCACCAAAAGGTTCTCAGGACCCCAGATGATTAGTTACTAAAAAAATATCCAAGGGGCACACTTTTTACATAAAATATCTATTTGCAACACACAATAGCTCATTATAAAGAACTACCCTAAGACTATAAATTTTGACTAATGGAAAGACATGGCATAGCAACTCGTAGTCCCTCAAATTTCCAAAAACATCATTTAAAGCCTCAAAATTCCCATGGAAATTTGGGATCCAAAAAACCATAGAAAAACCGCCAAGAAGGTAATGAAACATTAAGTAAATGGAAGAGGTGGGTGGCCACCAATATACACCTAGATCACCATCCCCTCCCCCAATCCCCCAAGGAAGCATGGTATCCATTGCTTCAAGTTCCCTCATGAGATGGAAAAAATTATATTAAATTTAGATTATAGTGTACCAATTCCTTTGCTGGAGAAATTGGTGTACTTTGACAACCTAGTAGAGTTATATATACTACTAGTGGGTAAATTTTGTCTTAGTGTCCATGATTTGATCCATTGTTCCTATTAAATTCGATTAGGGTTCATTTTTTTGGGTGCCAATTTTTCGATTATCTTTGAGGTGTCCAACATAGGTGGAACATATTGTCAAAGTAGTTCAACACTAAATATTGTGAAAGCTAAGGAAAGGGGGAATGCTTAATTCAAAATATCTTTCACACACATCATTTGTGATTGTGTAAAGTCCATATTGGAGTGGTATGGGATTGCTATGGGGGCCTACGAGTTTCTCTTTCTATAAATTCAACCACATATTATCACTAAACTCAAACATCTATGGAAACCTATTCTAGTCATGTCACCTCTTGTACTTTGCCTTAACTTTTTGATTGATATCATGAGCCTATTTTTAGAGGTATTGCATCAATTTAAAAAAATTCACTACTATATCTATTTCAACTTAAGTGTGGGAGGAATTTTCTAATGAAGATGCAATAGGCATATCTATATCAATTAGGGCCAATGTTTGGAACCCTAAGCACACATGTAAGGAAATGTGGCCAATAGAAATGCAAAGGGGTCAATTACATATATTTTGAACATATGTAATGATTCCATCACATGAATGTGGATTCTTAGAGTTGCACATGTGCAATATATGCATAATCATCCTATTGACCACTTACAAATTTTTGGGGATATTTTTTTTCTTATTTAGTAATGCATCCACTCTGACATAAAATATTGACTAGGGTAAGTATTTTTATTTCAAGGCTATCTGACACATTTTGTATAGGAAAAAATCATCAATTGGCATTGAATACATCTAATGTACTTTCTTCTACTAAGATTCATCAACAATAACATAGCCCTCAATGAAACTCAATGTTTATTGTTAATTATTCCACACTTGAAAGAATTGAAATAAATCTTCACTCAATTCTGGAATTAAAAATATCACCCTAGAAAACCACAGTTGCATGAAAATAGAAACACTATACACACACTTCTAGAAATGTAAACCAATATTTGCAACAAGGAAAAAAAAAAGCAACCAATATTGTAAAAAAAGAAATAACACTTAGAACAATGAGATCATCACTTGCATAATTGAAATTTCTCAACAACATAATTAATCAAAATCACCAATTTGTGCATGACCAAACTAGAAATTATTCAAACAACATAACCACTTGGAAAATAAAATGTTACTACTTAAATTTCATTAATAATGTCGGGCTGGGAACCACATAGGATAATAACAAAAAACTATAAACAACTAGCTATAACAACATTGCATAAAAATAACCTACAACAATAATTAATAAGAGTGGTGTATGAATAACAATGTGTAATTTTCATTAGTATGTAGCAACAACCCAATCATCACTATGTAATAGTGGCAAATTGTAGCAATTTGTAACAAAAATGAAAATATTATTTGGTAAATATCTATGTTGGATATGATTGAGTAACTTTATCCTACATTCAGGAATTCTTGCAAACTCTCATGAGTATCAGTAAAATTAATGCACTAATCACACAAGAGTTATGTAACGATGGGCAACTTAAATTTTTGAAATCTAATTCATAACCCACAAGCTAATTAAATGAAATCTACAGGTATGGTCACAAAAATCCCAACTAAAGAGGAGGGCCCCTTATCCTTAGCAAGGATTTTGGTAAAATATGACAGCCTACAAGCTAATGCAATAATCCAAATAATGTGTAACGAACTTGTTGAGTCTGTCATTAATTATAAAGAAAACATATGCATGCACAATTTCAGAAAAATAATGCAAACCCCTTTCTTGATGTATGGATATCCCCTTTTATATATTTTTCCCTTACATCGAATCTTGGTAATAAATCAAAACATGGATAGTCTTGAGAATATTTCAATTCTCAATATATTCAAATAAAGTTAGCTAAAAATTCTCAATAACCAAATACAATAGATTGTACACAAATAAGGTTTTTTCCACAATGGAATTTCTCGATTAGCAATTTACTAAAAAGTTCGAGATCATAACCACCGTGGCCAAACTGGCCACATTGTTTAGGAAGAGCCAAATCCTTATTGTCACAACAAATTGTGTTTATTGTATTGCGTAAAAAAGCACATAACAACAACCTAAAATAGCAATGAAACTTTGGCAATCATGACATAGAAGAATAATGACATCTGGGTACATTAGGGTAACGATAAAGTTGAGTACTGGAGTAATACCATCATGAAGTCTTGGCGCAATATCATCAAAAATTCCTCAAGTAATATCATCCTAGAAATAGTGGAATAACAACTTCCTTGGTTAGTTGGGTCATACTATAGACATTTTCCTCAACGTGATGTCAGTAAAACACCCAAAATAACTATTCTCATTTCAAATGCAAGAAGAAATTAATGTATTATAGTGACATTAATATTTTTCATACCTAAATCAAAAGTTGGGATAATAGGTAGAAATAATGTGACTATTGAAGAAAAAATAAACAAAAATATAAGGAAAGAGGTGATAAGGAGAAGCCAATTCATGAGCCCAACATGTTTGTTTGTTTATTTGGTGATGAAAGGTGGTTCATTTGCTCAACTTATAATCTATGAAATACCATAGGCTAGACCAAAAGTTATTAATGAACTTGTCACCCTTATCTAAAATAATGACCTGAGGTAGCCTAAAATGCATTGAAACACAACCATAGAATATTTTATTAGTGGCTTTAGTTTTGATACTCTTCTTGTGTGGTTTTGAATTAACTAGCTTAGATAAATAATAGACAACCATTAAAACCTAATAATTAACATGCATGGAGGGAAAAATTAAAATTTAATCCAAGAGACAAGATCCTAAGACTTGTGTAGTATAGGTAGGAGAGTGTGTAACCCATTCTTCTTGATTTTTGTTTAGTAATGGCACAAGTAGTGCAATATATGATTTACCCATATACATCTTGTCGAATATTTGGAAAATAGAAGCACATCTGAGGTATTATTACAATATTCTCCAGAATAAAGCGTCTTTCCACCTATATTTAGTTTTCCTGCAAGATCATCTTGGCACGCTTTATTGAAGGAATACAAATATGAACTAAGTAGCACAAGAGTGCATCTTGGAGGTGGAAGTCTTCAAATTTTTTTCATGTGATAAATTTTTGGTATGTAGTAGTGAATTGAAAGCCACTATTGTATAATGTTGGCCACTTGGAGGTCTTGTTCCCACAAGAGTTAAGAATAATAGTTAGCACCATACCAGGGTGTTAATTGTGGAAGTATGAAACATTACTGGTACTACCCTTCTTGCATTTGATGTTGAAGAGGAATTTTTGTACTGATGTAGAATATTTTTTTATGGTGATAATTATGTGACATTCCTTGTGTCTGCATGAAGTGAGGAGTTATATAATTAATGTGGATGATCATATTTTTCCCTATAATATATTTATTCAATTATTAACATTCGTTCATGATGGAGTACATCTCCTTCTCATAGGTGGGGTATCTTTAGAGCGTATCAGAGAATGTTTCACTACAATAGGGCACTATACATCCTTATTGATTAAGTATTACATTTATAACATAGTTAAAATCATATATCTCAGTCTTAAATGGTATAGGTCTAGAAACGTAAGGATTGGTGTAGAGCAAGGGTGATGTTTCAGATCCTCAAATGCTTTCTATTGTGCCTTAGACTAGAAAAATTTTCTTTAGCTCCACCCTTGGTCACTCGACTTACAGGCTAAGAAATATGAGAGAACATTATCACAAACATTACATATAAGTTAGCGAGGCCTAAGAGGTTATAGATCTCTATTATAGTCATTAGGGCTAGACAATCTTGAATGAGTTGGATCTTGGCTAGGTCCACATGTAGTCGATGTTCATCAATATTGTATCCCAAATGTTGAATTCTATACTTGCCAAATGAGAATTTCTCTTGATTAACATAAAACTTATGTTCTCATAGGGTGCTTAGGACCTATTTAATGTGTTGCATATGTTTTTCCTAATTTTTAAGGAATATGCATAATTCACCAAAATATTCAACCATAAAAGAATTTTTGAACAGGTAAAGGATATCATCCAACATCCTCTTCAACATTGTTGGAGAATTATTCCATCTAAATGGCATGAAAAACCTCCAAAAAAGGCCTTATTTAAATTTGAATATTGTCTTCAATACACCAATTGGTTCAAATGGAACCTGGTGGTAGTTTTACTTTAGATAAATCTTACTAAAGAACTTTTCACCCTTAAGTTGATGAAGAAGATCGTCAATATGTGGGATCAGTTATTTATTCTTGATATTGATTTTCTTCAAGACTCTATAATGGATATAGAGTCTCCATATCCCTTCCTTCTTCTATACCAACACAATTGGACTCTTCCAAGGCAAGGATCTGTGTTGAATGTAGCCCTTTCAAATGATCTCATGAATCTAACATTTTATTTCCTCATTCTCAAAGGAAGAGTATTGATATATTGGGACATTAGGTAAAGGAGGACTAGGTATCAATTAAACTAAGTGTTTGGCTTAGTAGTGTAGAGGCATGTCTTAACTAGAGCAAAGATGTTTATGTATCTCTCTATAAACTCATCCACCTACATTTTTTGTGTATAGATGCCCCATTTTTATGCTTTGGTTTTGACAATGACCTCCCTTTCACCTTCTTTTTTAACCATGAAGACGAAATTTTTTGTAGTCTAAGACATTAAATTTATACAGTATATTACTATGATAAATGAAATTGAAATAGTTGGAACTACCTCTAGTACCCTATAGAGCTAACCTCCTAGAGTAACAATGATAGTAAAAGGAAAGTCTAATAAAAAACATTAATTTTCCACATATAAGGTTGTCGTCAAAGAAAATCACAAACTTCAAGTTTGGAAGCATTGCATGTTACCTCATCTTTCAAGGGCTTGATGTCATAGGACATGTGGCATTGTTGGCTGAAATAGATGTCTCATCCTTGGGTCAACCAACCAATTGTGTATCATTCGAGGTGTGGTACTATTTATAGCTTCAATATCTTGATGAACTTGATTGAGATTAGGTTCTTCTCACTCCTGTTGTTATGATAAAATGTAGTGGCCTCTCGTCCCTTTCACACAAATTTATGAATGGAGGAGGCATTTCCCCTTATTATGGTAATTTATTCCCTAAGGCTATTGTTAAAATTCTCAATAGTTTCGATCAAATAAACCCAAATACTCAACATAAATAGGAAGGAAAATAACAAGCAAAAGAATAGAAGGAGTGAATTGAGGCAGAGAAAAATGCATGATTTTACTCACCATAAGGCACTCCATCTGAGGTACCTTGGGATGTCAAGTAGGACACAAGGGTCATGGGAGAAATTCACATGGATGACTGAGTTTCTCAAAGGATGAGAAAAAATTTCAATAGGGGGTGATGACGAGGCTCATCCATAGGTATATTATAAGGGTCATGATGCCATCCTCCAACTTTATAATTATCTCTTTTTCTAATTTATTTACATTTTTAGTAATATTATGCTGAGTGAGAAGGATAAAAAGTGTTTTTCATATCATGTGGCGTAATTTTGTTTAATTGCAAGGAATGGAGAATTTTTGAGATATTTCCCATGCAGAGGCTTGAAGTAGACACCAATGAGAGAATATACAAGGTTGTCCACCTCCTTAAGTCCCTCAATCAGCTTAATATCAGAACACACTCTCTCTCTCTCATCAGCTTGAGGTTATTCGCATCCAAGCCACTATTAGTGAAAGTGGGAGTAATGAAGAACAAGATTCACCATTCTAGAGTTGAAGGAGACAATCATTCCTATTTTCTAGGGAGATGCTAGCGCCTACCCTCTTGTATAAATAAAAAAGAAGAAGAGTTCAATAGGATTTGAGATTTGCTTTTAGCTAGGTAGCTATTGCGCTCAAGAACTTGGCACTATTATTTTTACTGTCATCTAATGTATTAGACATTTTATTTGATGATAATGAGAATATTCCTACTGATTTATCATTGAGTTAGTTCCACAGGGTTGAGGTTCTTGGGTTTGGGCCCAACCTAGTGGCTTATATTCCTCTTATGTATTTGTATTTCTCTTAGCTTCAAGTATTTCTTAGTTTCTTCCATTTCAAAAGAAAATAATCCAACAAAAATTGTGGTTGTAGCCTCTACTTCACCTATTTTGTGGGAGCATGAGTGGAAGGATTCACAACCACAGTTCAAAAGTATTAATTTTATGATTTCTTGGAAATAGATTTTTGTTAGATATATTTTCTTACATTTGATTTATGTAGCTTATAAGTTGGTTTAATGATTAGATCATAGTTCTGACATAAAATAGATATTTTTCAAATTCAACTCAACTTTTCCATCATCGGTTATATTATTTTTTAAATAATAAATGGAGGCATGAATGCGATGACTAAAGGGTAGTGTGGATCTACAGGAAAGGTCATCTTTACCACTTCCATCTTCAACTCCATCACCTTCTTCAATCATCTCCAAATTATGTGCTAAAAACTATGTTTCATAATTTTTCCTAGGTACACCAAGACCACTTGTCCTAGTGCAAGATAGGCCTTTGAAAGGATTTGAACTTGGATAGGGGCTTAATCGATCCTTCCATCATTTACCCCAACTTCTTTCAACCTATCCATGCCTTCAAGACACCATTTTCACCTTCAAAACCCTCTCGGAAGCCCTCATGTAGCAATACAAGGTTGTTGCAGCAACCACCTATAGGAACCCTGTAGGACATATATTCTACATAATTTTTTATCCCCACTAAAACTATGACTTAATCTAGATGAATTTTCACCCACAGAAGTGATTTCATGATTAGGGGAAGCTCTTATGCCACTTAAAACCTTCCTTTCCTTCACTCCAAAAAATAGAGTAGAGATAGTTTCTTTATCATATATTTGATGCAAATAGATTATTGATTTACAAGAAAGTGTGACCTAGGTAGATGGGACACACAATTCTGATTAGTATCTTGATGAATGATGTAATAGAGATTATCTTCTATTCGGAAAGTAGATGTGGTAGTTTGGTGAATGCTATAAGATAAAATAGTTGTATTTCTGTAAGTAGTTTAGCCTTTGGCACTTCCTGAATTGATTAGTTATCAATTTCAAGTTAAATTCACTGATATCTTTCCTTCATAGTTAAAAGTAGCTTTTAATTTCACTTTAATAAACAATATTTCATTCTATTTCAGTAGGAGGAATTTTCTTGGAGTACTTTTGATATAATGTCATAGTTAAGGGCAGCATGAGTAGAATCCCATCTACTATGCATATAGCACTATCGCCTCTAAGGTTTTACGAATCGCGGGTTGATAAATAGAGTTGAGTAGCCCTTTGGAATTGCAACACTATTGGTGAAATACCAGGTCTCACTACTTTTTAGCGTCGTTTGTAAGGAGGTGTTTAAGTAGATGATTGTTTTTGCTTAAGCATTGTTTTATGCTTTTTTGCATTTATTTTTGAAAAAAATGAGAAAATAAAAAATAATTTTTCATGCCTCATAGGATTAGTGGTAATCAAGGATAATTTATACCAAAAACCCCCACACCCTCACACAGTCAATCTTCACTCTTCTTCAGTGACTGTGAGCTTCCATATCTAACTGTAGGAGAGTTAGAAGACCTTCTAGGAGAGCAACTTGAAATTTTTGAAGGAATAAGAAGAACCTAATACACCTATCCAAGCTATGGTAGAGAATAGGAACAATGATATATTTCTCATCATATAAATCAATGGAGAGGCTAGGATGAAGAACATCAACCCTTCGTCCCTTCCACACTTCCATGGCCTAACCTCTAAGGACACTGACACTTTCATATTCGAATTTGATATTATTTGGAGGACTAATGAATATGCCTCAGATGAAAAAAAGTTGAATTTGTTTCACTCTACTCTTAAGGATGCATCCTTGCGTTGGTTCATAGGTATGCCTGGGGACAACATCACTACCTGGGCCCAAATGCAATAATCCTTAAATAGCAAGTACATGTATTATTTTAGGTCTAAATAAAATAAGGAGTAGATATTTAGGATGACCCTGGGAAATGATGAATATTGAGAATACTATGTGGAAAGGTTTCAACTTAACTATAGGAGGGACAATTGCACCCTTGATCCTGAATCACTCAGGTAACTTTTTTCTGAGGGATCAAGGAGGAAGTGTTGGAGACCCTCAATATGACATATGGAGGAGATATCTATCATTTATCCTATTATTACATCACAATTGTGTTAAAAAACCATTGTAGGGCAACGAGGAAGAAGTTTAGGGATAGTCAAGGCTTGGCCAATACCTCTGTTCCACCTCATCCTAAAAAACAAGATAGGGAACATGCTGGAGGATCTCAAGAGTGAAATTTTGCATACCTTTGTATTGAAAATGGATACCATGTATATCAAGAGGAAATAAGAGGAATGAGACACAATCCTAGCTATGTTTTTCCATAGATGCACTAGGAGACACTCTGTGAATGAATTCCCATTGAATGTGATAGAAGTCTTCTCAGTCTGTGAGGAAAACCATGCAACAAACAAATTACCTTATTTATGAAATATAAAAGTTGTATACCAAGGGGTAGAAAGCGGGCCAGAAAAAATATTCTTCATCAATCAAAGGAGGCCTTAAGTACCTCGATCATAACAACAAGGCATGCAAGGTGCACCTTAATCCTATTACAATTCAAATAATTATGCACCTTTGAAGCCTTCGTACTCTTCCACTCATCCATCATGGCCCACACCTCCTTCTTGGATTTATGGTCCTCCATATCCTCCTCAACTTTTCAACCATCCTTTTCAGCCATATCCTCCCCAGCCTCCTCAATGGGGCAACCCATCAAAAGGGTGGAGGCCTCGGCTCAACCAACCTCCTTCTTTGATTCCTCCACCCCAACCTCAACCATGAATCACTCATCCTGATATGCCTAAGAAACCTCATATGTCTTCTCAACCCATTCTTAACCTGAATAACAAATAGGCACAACAGTTCTACAATGGAGAGACATGTTATATTGCCAATGTTGTGGATATCCAAGAGATCAACCTCCGGTCTGGGAGAGTAATTCTAAATACCCATCCACATTCTCCACTTGAAGAAATTGAAGAGGAATAGGAAGAGTGTTCCCCTCGAGTAATTCCAACTCCTTTTCCTGAAATATTGATCCACCCTAGATCCAACACACCTAAAAAGACATTGAACTTCTAGGAGAATTGAGGAATTTGTGTGTTAAGATATCCCTTCACCAGGCTATTAAGTATGTTCCCATCTATAATAAGCTTATAAAGGAATTTTTTTTCAAAAATACTGGGAGAAAGAGGAGAGACACACCCACCATTATTGTTGTTGGAAAAATATCTGATCTGATGCTCAAGAGAGTGATTTTTCCAAAATACCTAGATCCTAGAAGCCTAGTAGTGGATGTGCACATTGATATAATAATTGTACCTATTACCCTAATTCATATTGGGGCTTCCATTAATGTGATTACTAAATAAACCATGTTAAATATAAATCTCCAAGGGGGATTGAGGAAGAACACCACATTGTTGCAACTTGCAGGCATATCCAGAGTAGCTCTCGAGGGAGTTGTTGAGGATGTCATGATCTCCATCGACTCTTGGGAGTATCCAACTTATTTATTGGTTCTCTAGCATAAAAAAAAATTTAATGACTACCCTCTTATCTTAGGAAGACCTTGGTTGGCCACTGGTAATGCCCAAATTAGTTGTATGGCTGGGAACATGACCATCAATAATGGACCCTTATCAAAATAGTTGATATTGTATCCTCGTGCTCAACATTCTATTGAACATGATATAACATTTTATCTATTGGAGGAAGAAGAAGATGAAGTGTATCGTACAACACCCTACCCAATCTATACCCTAGATGTTGTTATAGGAGGGGGGAAACTTGATGAATATGACCTCATTAACCATATCCTTCATAAAAAACCCCCCACTACCATTCCAATTGATGAAATTATGATATAATATGGAAGCAGTCCTTGGAATGAGTTATACTCTATTGAATCAAGTTTTGAACATGTAAAAACTGTAGATTTTGGCCCATATAGAAGTTTAAAAATCAACCCCTCTCGCTCATCTTAAGAAGAAGAACAATTGTGCAAGATATTGAGAGAACACATAGATGCTTTCTCTTGGGACTATAGAGAAATGGAAGGGGTGCATCCCTTAGTTTTCACTCATCATATTTAGATCAAAGAAGGATGCAAGCCTATGCATAAAATCTAGATTAGAATGAACACATCCCTTAAGTACACAGTGAAAGAAAAATTAAAAAAGTTGTTGGATGTAGGGTTCATGTACCCCATCTCAGATAGTGAATGGGTGGCTCCTCTAGTCTTAGTCCCAAAGAAAAATGGGAAGTGGAAGATATATTTTGATTATAGAGAACCAAACAAGACCACAAAGAAAGACCATTTCCCTTTTCCATTCATTGACAAGGTCCTAGATGGTCTTGCGTGGAATAATTTCTTCTCTTTGCTAGATGTATTTAGTGGTTACAATCATATCTCGATTATCCCTGAAGACCAAGACAAAACCACATTTACTTCTCCCTTGGGTAACTTTTCTTATAGATTCCTCCCATTCAGACTATGCAATGCCCTTGCCACTTTTCAAAGAGAAATTTTTAGAATATTTGCTGAACTTGTTTATGACTATATGAAGATCTACATGGATTATTTCACTCCTTATGGATGTGATTTCCAGGAATTCATGTCCAATATTTGTAAAGTCCTTGGGAAATATATTGAGATGAATCTCTCATTGAGCGGTGAGAAATGTGAATTCTTAATGAAGGTGGGGATTGTCCTTTGCAATTCCATATCTCAGGAAGGGATATAGGTGGACCCAAACAAGATTGCTATCATAAAAAGGGTCTCTACCCCTTAGAAGTAAAAAAATGTTAGGAGTTTCTTGGGCTTAGCTGGCTATTATAGAATTTTAATCAAAGGTTTTAGTAAAGTGGCTTCACCATTGTTTGGATTTTTGGCCAAGGATTTAAATTTATGCTGAACAAGTAGCTGCCAAGAGGCCCTTGAAATATCAAAGGAAAAAATTACCACTTCACCCATACTTAGGGGTCCCAACTACGTTGTGCCTTTCCATATCCATACTAATGAATCAAAAAAAGTTGTTGGAGAAATATTAGGACAAGTAGATGATAAGTTGTCTTACGCCATTTATTTCATTAGTAAAAATATGTCTAATTTTGAATTCAACTACATTATCACTGAAAAAGAACTCTTAGTTGTTTTACACTCCCTGAACAAATTCAGGCATTATATCAATGGATACCAAATTTTTTTTCATACTCATAATGCAACTGTTAAATATCTAATGAATAAGCCTGATGATAATTCTAGAATAATTACATGGTTGTGATTATTACAATAGTTTGATTTTACTGTCATGTACAAGCCAGGAAAATTAAATTTAGTTGCATATTTTTTGTCTAGACTTTCATTAACTGCAGGAAATGAAGATATGGTTGATGATCAACTTCCAGATGAGAACTTATTTTCTATCTCAGTTCTCTCTCCCTAGTTTGATGACATAGAAAACTACCTGTTTGTTGGGATGTTTCCTCTAAATAGTTCATCGAAGGAGAAGAGCATAATTTTGAGGAAAAGCACCCCCTTCACTTGGATTGGGGGAAACCTTTTGAAAATGGGATCATATCATATTTTGAGGATATTTGTAAGGGAATATGAAGTCTTTGAATTCTTATCATCATGCCATGATGGGCCCTGTGGGGATCATTTTGCTGCTACGAGGACAACTTTTAAAGCTCTACAAGTTGAGTACTATTGGCCCACTCTCCATCAAGATGTAATGAGGTATAGATGTGATCAGTGACAAAGGATGGGGAAACCCATACCCAAGGATGAGATTGCTTTACAACCTCAAGTGCAATTAGAGCCATTTGACAAGTGAGGAAATAACTTCATTTGGGCAATTAATCCACCATCATGACACGAGGAATAAATTATTGTGCGCATTATATATTTGACAAAGTGGGCTGAGAAAAATGTTGTCAAAGAAACAACAAAGGAGAAAGTGGTTGTGTTTTTAAGGGAAAATATTTTCTACAAATTTGGGTATCCAAGGGACATAGTCATTGATCAAGGAGCTCAATTCACATCACATTTTCTTGAAAATCTCTCAAGGAAGCACAATATAAATCACATGACATCTAATTCCTATCATCCTTAATAAAATGAGCAAGAAGATGTCACCAATATAGAATTGGAGAGAATCCTCATGAAGGTTGTTAGCAACAGCAAGAGAGATTGGGAAGACAGATTAGTGGAGGCCACTTAGGCATATAACACCACGTGGAAGACAAGCACTGGATTCATTCCATATGATTTAGTTTATGGGATGAAATATCTTCTTTCTATTGATTTTGAATATAAAACTTTGAGAATGGGAACCCAATTGGACTTAGATATCACAAGAGCACAACACAAAAGGTTGCTCCAATTGAATGGATTGGACGGGTTTAGAATGCAGGATCTCATCCACACTGAGGTTATGCAAATGCAAAGGAAGGTCTGACATCACAAGCATATCAAGGAAAATAATTTTTAGGAAGGGTATTGGGCCTTCTTATATGATTCTATGTTAAGATATTTGAAATGAAACTAATGAAAATATGGTTCGGTCCATACCTAGTGGAAAAATATCATGACAATGGAGTTGTCTATATGAGAACTATTGATGAGGAAGGGATCCCCTTTCTTGTCAATGGTTGTAGGTTGAAGCTATACAGAACCCCTCTGTCCAAGGAAGAATTCAATAGTACCATTACCATAGAGGTTCATGTGATTTGGATTTTCATGGGTTCCAGTCCACAACGCTCCTAGAAATTTGAAAAAAACACAAACAAAAATAAATATTCCTGGATGAAAACCTATATGAGGAATATGATGCCAACACTAGGGTTGAAAACCTCTCTTATGTAGCCCAGGAGAAAAAATGAGAGAAAAAAATAATAATAAAGATCCATAGGGGAAAACCTCCTCCGGGGAAAGTAGGGCAAGAATGTAGGTTGACAAACTCCTCAAAGGCATCCTTCTTGTCTCAAGTAAAAAAACAAAAAAAAAAGAAAGAAAAACCCAAGGAAGGAACTTATACCATGTATGCTTACTTTTATTTTATTTTGTAGGATTAGACACAGTGGTAAATTTCATGGCTATAGGCCCACAATTTGCTAGGTATCGTCCATTATTCCATACATCCACCTAATATATACCAGCTTCACTTATGTTATCATCTGTTACCACCATCCCATCAACATAAAATTGAAATTTCATCTCCTCTTTGTGATGCTGCAGGAAGGACCTGTATTGCTACAGGAGGGTCCTGTAGTGCTAGAGGAGGAGCCTGTAAAGATACAGGGGGGAGATCCTAAAAGGAGGAAAACCCTTAAGGACATCATGGCTCTAATAAATTATGATTAAGGTTCTGCAATGATTTTCCATCATCGATACATCACCCATCCACTCTGTTTCACCAAAAAATTGCTCAAATTCTCCACTATGTCCTTATTAAAAAACAAACACACACACACACACACACAGAAGAAATCACTTTTAATCCTACAAGTGTCTAAGCTACTCTTTTAGGACCCTAACACTGTCCTGGAGGCATGTCATCATCTCCCTCATCACTCTAATGCAGATGAAAGACTACAAAGGGAAATAAAAGGACTGCTACATGAATAAACCTCCTCCTATAGCATCCTGTGCAATCACCACAGAGATCACTGATATTGTTTTTTTCTTTCATCACAAGGGAGGATGAAACCTTGTTTGAAACTATGAATAAGGGATATCACTCCCAGGGAAGGTTTCTACCAGCGGAAAAAACTTGGATTCGAAAAAGGCACATGTTCACACATAGAAAAAACCACAATCATAGCATCATAAAAAAATGATGATATGCACAGGAAATAGTTCAAAGAGTCAACTCCCTTGATGTCGATGATAAGTTCTAACTCTATAATGCCAAAATATGTAGAATTTTGATCCTCAGATAGGCTTAGGTATGGAAAATCCTTACCTCCTCCCTATGTGTAAAGAACTAAAGTGTGTAAATGTTGAGAAGGAATGTTTTAATATGTTGGAGGTGACTAGTTAACTTGGCCACCCTCGACTATTTTACTAAAGTTGGTTTTGCCACTCATGCAACATGGAGATGTCACATCGAAGGAGTTAGGATCACAAATAATGGGTGGTTATTATGAAGGAAGGAGGAATAATTACTCTGAGTGGGGACAATGGTATAAAAGAGGAAACCCCGTGTAATTTCCATGTCACCACTATGCTCTAAGACAACACTCAAAAATGGATTATTATGTACTTGGGCTTGAATTATTTTGCCCATTTTCTCATTTAGAAAGTACTTAGAGAGAGGAAACGTTTTGGTACCATTGAGGAGTTTCAAACTTCATTTTTGAATTGAAATAGGAGGGAGCTACAAGCAGGCATGCAATTGCTACAGGAGGGCCGAGAGACTACTATAGGAGGAATGATAAGGTAAAAATGGGTCACTGATGTTCAAATTGGTCTCAAAATTACCATATACATCCAAGGCTACATAACTAGAAGTGTCACCATATCCATAATCCTTACATCCAAACTTGCATGCAAATTCTACTGAGATTATATAGCTTGTGGTAGTTTAATTGTGCAAGTAGGAGGTCTCTTTGAGAATTATAGTGGTTTGAGAAGAAGAGATTTTGTTAAAAATTATTTCTAAGCATCATTTTCACTCATTGATACCCAAAATTAAACATTGTCACACCATTGAATTTATAAAATAATAAAAACCTCTCCCTCACCTAATTGGCACTAAGGAGATACAACATAAGAGATAGGGGGAGGATTCATCAGGAGGGAACCCTCAAACACTAAAAGGATCCACCTACACACTCCTATGGTAAAAAAATACATAAGACACCAATGGATAAGATTCTTTTAGTTTCTAAAGGGGTATGATGATGACCTTGCCTTTGAATTTTCCATGGCATTGAATTCCCAAATAGAGGATAGTTCCACCTCAATTATAAGAGGGATATATCTCTCTCTCAGCCCTGAAATCATTAGCAGAGTAATAAAACTTCCTATAGTGATCAAGTGGATAAAGGAAGACAAAGCCATTAGTGTCACTCCTAGGAATAATTTATTCATTTCAAAAGAAAAACTTGTTGAGTATAAGAATGAGGTTCAAAGAGAAAGCCTACCTTATCAGTGGGATGAGGTGGCTTACTTTAGTACATATCCTATGAAGAAAGAATGAGTCTGGTGTATGATTACCACTTCATATTACTTCATGAACTGATATTTATGGTAAAATTGCCTCTTACTCAAAGAACTAATGTTCCATACCTTCTCCTACATTCAATCAAAGAGATGAGTCAAAAGGTGACGGATGGAAAACACAAACATATAGCTCACCATGGCCTCATAGAATTGATAGTAATGGATGCTTTGACAAACTTGAGAATAATTTTTTTATGGGCTAAATTCATAGACATGGATAGGAAAATTTTCATAGGGACACAAATGATTACTCCTAGAGTGACGCCTGCCTCTAACATTGGAGGTAGGGAGGGAAAAAAGGAAGAGGAGGAAGACACAAAAATAGAGGAAGACGAGGAAACAAAGGAAGAGGAAGGAGAAGCATAAGTTGAAGGAATGGAAGGAGAAACAAGTGGAAGGAAAATTAAGTCCTAAGAAAACTCCTAAACCCAAAGCAGTAGAGGGATCACCACTTCAAACAAGCTTATTTCCAGGAAATATTGAATATGAATTTTTTGCAACCTTAGGTACATTAGGCACTCATATAAAGCCTAAGAGGAAGAGACAAAGACAAGGCCCCCTATATTTTAAGACTACAAAAAGCACTAGAATCAAGTATGAGATACCACAAACTCCCAGAAGGGTCCCCATCACCATTTAAGAATCACCAAGCAAGAAAGAGGAAGTCACACTCGCTGAAGGAAAAAATGAAGAGGTCACATTAGGGGAATTTTAATGTCTAAAATGGGCCTCCTAAGAAAAATGTACAACCAAAATAAAATTTATAAGAACCAACAGGATGCAAGATGATGATGTCAACCATGGGGGATGATTCACCATTTTTTAATTAAAAGGGTAAAAATATTAAAAAATAAAAAAATAATAAAACTACTTTTTCAACTCGTATTTTCAACTTATCTCCCAAATTTTTGACTCAAATTTATAGCGAGAGTACTTATTGGATGAAAATTTTAATTCCTCATCGAAGGAGTACCCATGTTGAATACTTTTGATAAACCCTGCTACACGAAAAATGAGAAATACATAAAAAAATGTGATTACAATCACGTTTTTCACATATTTTTCATTTTTCGTGTAGCAGAATCCATCAAAAATATGCAACATTGGTACTCCTTGGATGAGGAATTAAAATTTTTATCCAACGAGTACTCCATCGTGAAATTTGAGTAAAAACTTTGGGAGATAAGTTGAAAATAGAACTTCAAAAAGTAGTTTTTTATTTTTTCCCTCTAAAATTTGATGATGTAATCAAATTTTATCTTATTATTTCCACTATTATTTTACAATTTCCTTAGGAGGCCCATTTTAGACCTCAAATTTCCCCTAATTCCTCTCCTAAACCTAAACCAAAGACACCTATAGCATATGCCAGGAGGCCTACCACCAGGTGAACTTCCAAAGCCACCAGCAACCCTTCAACAAGAATAAAAAAGGATGATACAAGAGGGGGAAAAGTGTACTGCAGGAGGAGTAGTGTGTGCTACAGGAGGGGAATAATGTACTACGAGAGGGACAAAATGTGCCACAAGAAGGGAAAAGTTTGCCACAACAACTACAGGAGAAATTTAGCTACAAAAGGCAACATCCTACCCAAAAAATGTTTATAAGGACTCCCTATAGCTCCAAAATCCTAGTCTATAGCCTAGCTTACAGTCATATTATAACTTTATTGAAGGGGTAAGAATCATCCCTGAAAAAATTATAATTCCACTTCTTTATGAGCTAGAAATAGAAAGGGGAAGAACCCATAGGTGGATTCAGATTGATCGATCAAAGAATGTGGAAGATGTGGGACTGATGGAGGAAAGAGTCAATGAGATGGGAAAAGAATTGGTTTATTTGAGACTCAGGGATTCTATGATGAAATAAAAACTATAGGCAGAGAATATGAGGTTGAAAGAGAAGTTGCAAGAGAAAGAAACCCAACTTACTACCATGGAAATTTTCTCTATAGAGGCCCTACAATGCAGGTTTCCTTCCAAATTTTACGCTCTCTTTCTCAGATAACAATGGCTGCAATATCAAATAAGAACTCTATCTCAACATGATTGTAGGTTTTAACCCTGAACATAAATTATCTACAACGAATATTAAAACATAAAATAAACCATAGCAAGAGCATAAAAGATAAAACAGATAAACACAGAAATTTTCCCCTGGATCCCAAATTGGGACGACCAGCTTGATTTTTCATTATTTTCCTTTTAATGTTACAACACATATATATACATGCCGAAGCATACATAAACCCTAATACATTAACCCTGGATTAGAACATAAGCATAGTTCCCTTGACCGGATCTACAAAAATACTAGGGGCTGAAAACCATCATACCCCAAAACGATGTTTAAAACCATGCACAAACCCATGGGTGCGGACCCCCTCTTACCCCCCCGCGCACACCCCCCCACGCGTGATTAGTCATGGAAGGAATATAGCACATACCCAAAATTCTCCCACTTGTTGTTTTCTTTCCACAGGGGGCCACAAGAGAGCTTATTCATTGGCCCAATTCTTCAACACCCATTGTTTCTCTACACCAAGAGAAATTTTGAGTGCTCACAGACTTCGTCAATGCATCTGCAACATTCTTCAAAGTGTCCACCTTTACCAGCAACAACCTTTTAGCCTCAACCATATCTCTAACAAAGTGATATTGAACATCAATGGGCTTTGTCTTTGAACGATAAGCAGGGTTTTTAGCCAAGAAAATTGCACTTTGGCTATCACAGTCTATCCTTATAGCTTGTTGTACCAACCCCATACTTGAACACAATATCTGCAACCAAACTTCTTCCTTTCTTGCATGAGTGGCTGCCATGTATTCTGCCTCTGTAGTTGAAAGAGCCACTACAGACTGTCTTTTACTCATCCAACTGACTGCGCCTCTAAATAGGCTAAACACATACCCACTTGTAGATCTTATTTGGTCCAGATCTCCAACCTAGTATGCATCAAGAAAACCATGAATGTACAACATTATTTCCAATCCTGGTCTTCCCTGGTAGCACAGGCCATAATCACGAGTGCCATGTAAATATCTAAAAACCCGCTTCACTATTGTCCAATGCTCCTTCCTTGGGTTTGACATAAACCTGCTCAATACTCCCACCACATGTGCAATGTATGGTCTAGTACATACCATTGCATACATCAGGCTACCCACTTCACTTGCATATGGAACACGGGACATATCCTCCTTTTCTTCTTGTGTCTTGGGACACTATTCAGCAAACAAATTTACACCTACAGGAATAGGAACATTCATCGGTTTAATATCCTTCATATTGAACCTTTTCAATATAGTCTCGACATACTTCCTCTGATTTAACCAGAGCTTCATCTTTGCCTGATCTCTCTTAATTTCCATTCCCAAAATATAGTTTGCAGCACTAAGATTCTTCATGTCGAATTTGGAGAACAATTAGGTCTTCAAATCTTGGATAATTTCTTTGTCATTTCCAATCAACAACATATCATCCACATACAAGAACAAATAAATAACACGGTCACTAATTAATTTAAAATAAACATAGTGATCCTCCTTGCTTCTGGTGAAGCCAAGTCCCCATATATAGGTATCAAATTTCTGATACCACATCCTTGGTGATTGTTTTAACCCATACAGAGACTTCTTCAACCTGCATACCAGTTCTTTCTTACCCTTCACCATAAAGCCTTCAGGTTTATTCATCTAGATCTCATCTTCTAGATCTCCATGAAGAAATGTTGTCTTCACATCCATATTTTCTATGTCAAAATCAAATGCAACAACAATAGATAAAAGTAATATAATAGAAGTAACTTTGGCAACAGGGGAAAAAATGTCACCAAAATCAATTCTCGACACCTGGGAATAACCTTTTGCTACTAACCAAGCTTTTTATTTGTCCACCTTGCCTTATACATTCATCTTCTTCTTAAACACCCATTTTCTCTCGATGGGCTTCCTTCCAGCCGACAACTCCAGCAGATCCCATGCCTCATTTTTGTGCAAGGATGCCATTTCATCAACCATGGCCTCCTTCTAGAGTTTTCCATCCTCTAAATCTACTGCCTCCCTGATAGTTCTGGGATCATCATCAGTTATAGTTAAGGCAAAACCTGAACAGAAAGAAGATGGACTATACCTTTCTGGTTGCCTTCTTTCCCGAATCGATCTTCTCATAGTTGGAGTTTGTGGCTCTTCCTCTTCTGAATATTCTTCTGCTGTAGAGTATGATTCATACCCCTTTAGCTCAAACTCTATCTTCTCAGGTTCCTTTTTTATGAATTCATGTTTAACAACATCTTTCACCTCTCTAAACACCACATCTCGGCTGTACACAACCTTCTTTGTTTCCAGGTTCCAAAGCTTGTAACCTTTTAAACCATCCTTATACCCAATAAAGATGCACCTTTCAGATTTATTATCCAACTTGGTCCTTTTTAGATTTGGAACATGTACATATGAATCACATCCAAATACCCTTAGATGTGAAAGAGAGGGTTTCTTACCAGTCCATACCTCATGTGGAGTCTTTTCCTCCAACACTGATGAAGGTGATCTCTTAACCAGATAGCATGCAGTCTTTGCTGCCTCTGCCCAAAATTCTTGTCCTAACCCGGTACCACTAAGCATGCTTCTTGCCTTTCCCATCAGTGTTCTGTTCATTATTTCTGCAACTCCGTTTTTTTGAGGTGTGTATCGAGTAGTATTTTTCCGTGCTATACCACACTTCTTACAGAACTATTCAAATTCCTTCTTGCAGAACTCCCCACCATTATCTGTCCTCAGTGCCTTTATCTTCTTCTCTGTCTAGTTTTCCACCAGAGCCTTAAATTATTTAAATCTGTCAAAGACTTCAGATTTCTTCTTCAAGAAATATATCCATGTATTCCTTGATAAGTCATATATGAATGAAACATAATACACAGAATTTTCCAGTGGTGGAATTGACACAGGTCCAAACACATTATTGTGCACAAGTTCTAATATCTTGTTCGCCCTCTTAGCACCAGAAGGAAAACTCACCCGATTCTACTTCCCATATACACAATGTTCACAGAAATAAAAATCCAGAGAGAAATTAGACATACCTTCTACCATACCATTTCTTTTCAGTATCTGAAGGCCCTTCTCTCCAATATGTCCAAGCCTTTGATGCCATAGCATGGTCTTTTCTCCAGAGACAGCTAGGATTTCCGCTCCACTTTCAGGAACCACAGAACTATTATACCAATCAATAACAGTGCTACCTTGTAGCTTGTACAGAGTTCCAGTACGAACTCCCTACATTAATACCAGCGATCCCCGAACGATCTTGCAGGCATCTTTCTCGAACACTATTTTTACTCCTGCATCATCCATCTTGCTTCCAAAAATCATATTTCTGGATAATGCAGGAATATGCAGAACACCAGGAAGTGTTCTAATCCTTCCACCTTGCAGCTTCAACTTGACCTTTCCACGTCCGACGATTCTGGCCTTCCTATCATCCCCTAGGAAGACATCACCACCATCATATTTATCATACTCGCAGAACCACTCCCGATGGGGAGTGAAGTGAAAGGATGCACTTGAGTCAATCAACCATGACTCATGATCTACATGTGTATTTGAAAAATAATCCAAATACACATCCCCACCTTCATCCGAGGTGGTTTTTTCCTCTGCAGAAGGAGCATCATCAGATCCCTTTCCTTTCTCAGGAACTTTAGATCTGCACTCCCTTTTGTAGTGCCCGTCCTTTCCTCATTTCCATCATACCTTTACAAACTTTCCAGGAGATTTAGACCCTCCTCTAGATTTAGATCTCCCACTCGAAACCTTATTCTTGTTTCTGTTTTGGGACCTTCCTCGTAAAGATAAGGCATCTCCATTCTAGCCCTCCATATTTCTTCGTCTCATTTCCTCCGACAGCGAGGCTGAGATAATGTCATCGAAATTCAAGGTAGTTGTGTTTTTATCTATTGCAATAACCAGATTGTCCCACGAGTTTGGTAGAGAACGCAACAAACTGATGCACTTATCTTCATCTGAGATTTTGATATCAACAGATGACAGTTGACTTACCACAGTATTGAAGGCGTTTAGATGCTCTGCTACCAGACTCTCTATCCTTCATCCTTAGGTTATACAACTTCTTCTGCAGGAACAACTTATTCACGAGAGACTTAGATTGGTACAAATTCCTAAGTTTTTCCCACAAATTATTTGCCATAGCTTCCCCAGATATATTCAACAATACTAAATCTGAGACACACACTTGTATTGTGCTCTTAGCCTTCTGATCCAATTTCTTCTAGTCTTCATCTGACATTGTCGTTGGTTTAGTACCTAGATCTAATACGATCCATTGATCTTTATCCACCAGCAGATCCTCCATCTTGAGCTTCCACATCTTAAAACTCTGACCATTAAATTTCTCGATCTCTATCTTTCCGCCGCTCGCCATCTTCTTTCACCGCAAGAATCGATCCTGTATAAATTTGAATAATAGATGAGTTATTCACCGAGATTATCCTAATTACACACTATCTGAGCTTTATGCATAATACATAACCTCTTCTACCATTGATCATCAATTTGCGGAATTAGAAGCAGCTGCATGCGCACATTAAAACATAATCATGCACACATATAACACAATATGTAATGGGGAAATCTTACAGCTGAAAACCCCAAACTATCTGTATATTATAATGATAGAGAACATGTAAAAATAAATAGCACAAACTCCTCACAATCTCTCAGCACTATCTCCAATTGTTACACACTAACTAGCTCAGATATGAACAAGTCACAAGTTCAAATCTCCTCCACCTGTTAGCCTGCCTCTACTGCGCAATCCAAGATGAATAATGATGAGATCCAAGTTCAAATCCCACTGGCTTGTACTGCGCAATCCTCATTGGAAATCTCAATCAATGTGTGTGCAAATATCATGCACAGCTATAGTCACAACTGATAGTAGACTCACCCTTTCACCCACCTCTAACACTGGTCTCCACTGAACTGTCCATGCATTGCAGTTAACTGATGTGTTCTTTAGTTGATTTATGAGTTAATAATTAGTGAATTAATTAATAATTAATTCACACCACTCATCACTAGTGTATTTTTCGGTTAGACTAAATACAACTAGTTCAACTAAGTTAAACCGAACACAACTCCACCAACTGTCTCATCAACTCCACCAAACTCTGCCACATGAGTTCTAACTGAAGTCGACCATGCAATAGCTCAACTAAGCCTTAGGAAAAGCGTATTTCCTTCTGTCAGCTGCATGTGCCACATCCAAGCATCAAACTGAAGTGCTCCAAGAGGATAAGATAATGTTTATAGTCTAAATATTATTAAGGGTTAATAATATTTGACTGTTCTATTTTTAGCCCAGCAGTCTAAAAATAGAAACCGCCCAATGTATAAAAATAGAGGTCCATCTATTTTTACCAACTCGACCAATCATCCATAAATAGCATCCTGCAACTCATAGACCATGATCCATATGTCTAAAAATGGACATAGTCTAAAAATAGACTTTGCGCCAAAAATAGCCTGCGGGCCCACTTAGTGAAGGCGACTTCATTTCACTAAGCTCCATCATCTTGTTGCATTTTCAACACTCCCTCTCAACAAGATATGGATTATATGCAACCCCTATCCTGCCTCTGTGGAATTCGAATTTGCTCCTGGTGAGCGCCTTCGTCAAGATGTCAGCATCCTGATCCTCCGTGGGAATATATGAAAGTAACATGATTCTCCGCTGCACACAATCTCTGATATGATGGTAACTGATGTCGATGTGTTTGGATCTATCATGAAATACTGGATTAGCCGAGAGTTTAATGCAACTCTGGTTATCACAATAAATGACAGTAGGCTCCAAATGTGACCCGAACAACCCGACTAGAATCTTCCTCATCCAAATAGCCTCGCATGTGACAAACTTAACATATATACTCGGCCTACTGTTGAACTAAGTGCCAAAGAATCTCACCACTTCCTATTGTACCAAGAAGCGCATTTGTCGGCCAATACTTAGATCCCTCCCGGATATTATCTTTGCTTGGTTGGGCTCCTGCCCAATCTGCATCCATGAAGCCACATAGCTTCACCTCATCCTCCTGTCTGTACCACAAACCATATCCCGATGTGCCTCTAAGATAACGCAATACATGCTTGCCTTCCTTCCAGAAGAGCTTGGTAGGCTTAACCATAGCTTGTGAAAGCTGGTTAACAGCATAACATATATCGGGTCGTGTATTGACCAGATACATAAGCGACCCCACCAACTGTCGATAAACAGTGGCATCCACTACCTCCGCCGAAGTAGCATCCTCCTTCCTCCAACCTCCAGGAAGAGGAGTATCAACAGGCTTGCAGCCATGCATGTTGAACTTCTCCGGTATCTCCTGGGCATACTTACCCTGAGAAACAACAACCCACCAACTATGTTGCCAAATAAAATTTCAATCCCCGAGGAACCTATGAAGGAAGGAGGCCCAAGTCCTTCATCTCAAACTCCTTTGCAAGATCAGCCTTGCATGAGAGTATCAACAGTTCATCACCTGTCAAAATCAAATCATCTACATAAAGTATAATGATCAGCAACTTACCCTCCACCACAATCTGGTATAGGTTAGGATCCGCCTCACTCTTGGAGAATCCAAGTCCGGTGAAATAACTGTCTATCCGTGTGTACCAAGCACGAGGTGCTTGTTTCAACCCATACAACGCTCTCTTGAGCCTGCACACATGCGACTCGCTGCTGAAGATCTCGAAACCTTCGAGCTGCTCTATGTACACCTCCTCCTCAATGACTCCGTTGAGGAACGCAGTCTTCACATCCATTTGATGAATGTGCCACCCCATCTGCGCTGAGAGAGCTAGGATCGTCCGTATGGAAGAATACCTTGCGACAGGTGCAAAGGTCTCCTCATAATCGATCCCTTCTATTTGTGAGAAGCCTCGGGCAACAAATCTTGCCTTGTGCTTCTCCACACTCCCGTCAGCCGCCTGCTTCACTTTGTAGATCCATCTCGAACCCACCACTGATTTCCCCTCTGGCCTTGGGACAATCTCCCATGCAATGTTTCTGACAATCGAATAATACTCTTCCACCATGGCATCTGCACCACTCTGGTCCTCACGACTTCCTAGAAGAGATGAAGAGCACGTCGGGATGAACTTGCTCCACAAGAGCCATGTATCCGGTATACCGGTCCAGGTGGCCCCCGTACGTACGCGTTGTGCGCGGGTGGTCCTGGCCTTCTGCGAATCTTGAACGTTCGCTCGACACGAGTGTGCTTCCGCCGCCCATCGGTTTGGCGCTGCATCTGTGGTCTCTTCCACTCCATGAACTCACTAGCATGGCTGATCACATCCTTAAGCTCATCCTTGGGAACTGACAAGGAACTAATAGCTCCTCCTCTGCATGCAAGTGTGGCTCTCTCTCAAGCAAACACTTCATGGCTTTCTCCTCCTGAAATTTGATATCCCGTCGCACAAAAATCTTGTGACTATCTGGAAAATACACACGATAGTTGTGGGGCGTATCAGTGTATCCCACAAATATCCCAACCTCTGCAGTTGAATCCAGCTTCTTCCTGGCATCCTTCGTCACATAAATGTAAACAGGTGAACCAAAAATCCTCAAATGGGAAATATCAGGCCTCTTACTAGAAAATGCCTCCTCGGGTGTACTCATGCCAAGTATCTTGTGAGGACAATGGTTCTACACATATACTGCAGTATTGCATGCCTCCGCCCACAAGTGAATGGGAAGGCCCTGATTATGCAACATTGCCCATGCAACACCCACGATCATTTTGTTTTTCCGCTCAGCAACCCCGTTCTGCTATGGGTTATGAGGTGCTATGAGCTCTCTTCGGATTCCTTCTGCGCTACAAAAGTACTTGAATTCGCCAGAGATGAATTCACCACCATTGTCGCTCCTAAGAGCCTTCACCTGCTTCCCTGATTCCTTCTCAACCAGCACCTTGAACTCACAGAACTTTTAGTATGTCTCGCTCTTCTTCTGCATGAAGAAGATCCAGCACTTCCGAGAATAATCATCAACAAATATCACATAGTACCTGTGCTTTGCTGTCGAAGCTACTGAGAAAGGTCCACACACGTCTGTGTGAATTCTCTCAAGGATCGTCGTGGCGCGAATATCCTTCTCGTGAAAGGTGGCTTTCACAAATTTTCCCAAGGTACATCCCTTGCACTAATATGACTGCGCAAGAGTACCCTTAGGAAGCCCAGTAGAAATCTGCTGCAGTATCTTCAAAGCTCCATGGTGAAGGTGGCCCAATCTCCGGTGCCACAACTCGCCATCATCCCGGCTCACCACTCCTTCTGCCTTGCATGCCATTGTTGCGCAGCCATCTACTTGCAATTGATAAAGGTTCTTGACTCGAACCCCTATCTTCTGGGTTTCTCCAGTTTTCATACTGCGCAGGAAAGCCTTTCCCTCGCTAAAGACAACATCACATCCCTTGTCTTCTAACATCGCCACAGAGATAAGATTCTTCTTCAATCCTGGAACATGCATCACTTCCTTCAATACGAAGGGTTTACCAAACTCCCTCTCAAAGGAAATGGTACCGATATCGGTCGCATTGTATCTACCATCATCGCCCATCTCGATGTGCACTCCAAGATATTTCTCATCCAGATCAGAAAACAAATCTCGATCTCCTGTCATGTGAAAAGACACACCACTGTCCAAGAACCAAACTGAACCCATCAAACTTGATACCAAGCATGCGATCAGCGAAAAATCTAGCTCAAACTGCGAGGCTAAGGCCTCTCCCGCTGCAGATCCAACAACCTTCTTAATGTATGTATTGGTGACAGTGAAAGCACTTCACCTTGGACATGTCCTGCTTCTTGCCTTTTGCACCGGATTGAGAAGATTTCTTTCTCTTCCCCTTATTTGCTTTGGCATCCAAAGTGCAATTCTCTTCATCAGATGCCTTTGATGAAGATCCATCCCTGGTACTCCGCCTTATCTCCTCTTGCACAAGATCCGACCAAAGTCGCTCCCAACCTGGAAATTTCTCCCGACCATTGACAGAGTCCTGATAGGAATGCCAACTCTTCGGAATCCCAAGGAGAGCCAAGCTCACCAAGTCCTCATCATTTACAGTCACCCCCACACTTCCCATCTCATCCCTGCATTGGGTGAACTTCGTGAAGTACTTGGGCATACTGTCGCCTTTCTCCATCTTTATGTTTATGAGTTTATCCTTGAGCGCCAACTTCCTCTAGTCACTCTTGCTTTGGAATAAATCTGTCAATGCTTTCCACATCAAGTATGGAGAAGCTTTACCATGCAGGCTGGATACTATGTGATTCTTCACGCCCTCCAACAGAATCCTTCGACATTTTGCTGTCTTATTTTGCCAAGCCTCAACTTGAGCAACATTAGTAGGCTTTGGGACTTCAGCATCTATGAAATCCTTCAACCCATTGTCATCTAACACGACCTCCATCCTGTCCTTCCATACAATATGATTCGAGCTGCCCTCAAGGGCATACTCCAATTGCAATCCGTTGAAAGACATCTCAACTTCGACACCAAGAAAACACTGCTACAAATTTGAATTCCACCAGCTCAAAACTCAACCGCTTCTTATCTAAATTTGTGAGAACAAAGTATTTCTAGCACAGAGATCAAATGTAGGGGAATTTACTGGATATTTCACCTTTCAAAGAAATGATGGATCCAGAGGCTACTTGGCCCTCATACAGACTCTGCCTAAAGAAATAAAATGTAATCACTGTAATAGATCCGATGATCAACTTTCGCTCTGATACCATGTAGAAATTTGAATAATAGATGAGTTATTCACCGATATTATCCTGATTACACAGTATTTGAGCTTCATGCATAATACATAACCTCTTCTACCATTGATCATCAATTTGCGGAATTAGAAGCAGCCGCATGCGCACATTAAAACATAATCAAGCACACATATAAAAAAGTATGTAATGGGGAAAGCTTACAGCTGAAAACCCCCATCTATCTGTATATTATAATGATAGAGAACATGTAACAATACATAGCACAAAATCCTCACAAGCTCTCAGCACTATCTCCAATTGTTACACACTAACTAGCTCAGATATGAACAAGTTACCCAAGTTAAATCTCCTCCACAAGTCTGCCTGCCTCTACTGTGCAATCCAAGATGAATAATGATGAGATCCAAGTTCGAATCCCACTGGCTTGTACTGCACAATCCTCATTTGAAATCTCAATCAATGTGTGTGCAAATCTCATGCACAGCTATATTCACAACTGATAGTAGACTCACCCTTTCACCCACCTCTAACACTGGTCTCCACTGAACTGTCCATGCATTGCAGTTAACTGATGTGTTCTTTAGTTGATTTATGAGTTAATAATTAGTGAATTAATTAATAATTAATTCTCACCACTCATCACTAGTGTATTTATCAGTTAGACTAAATACAACTAGTTCAACTAAGTTAAACCGAACACAACTCCACCAACTGTCTCATCAACTCCACCAAACTCTGCCACATGAGTTCTAACTGAAGTCAACCATGCAATAGCTCAACTAAACCCTAGGAATAGCATAATTCCTTCTGTCAGCTGCATGTGCCACATCTGTAGCTCGAACTGAAGTGCTGCAAGAGGATAAGATAATGTTTATAGTCCAAATATTATTAAGAGCTAATAATATTCGACTGATCTATTTTTAGACTGGCAGTCTAAAAATAGACTCCACCCAGTATGTCTAAAAATAGAGGTCCATCTATTTTTACCAACTTGACCAACCATCCATATATAGCATCCTGCAACTCATAGACCATGATCTATATGTCTAAAAATAAACATAGTCTAAAAATAGACTTTGCGCCAAAAATAGCCTACGGGCCCACTTAGTGAAGGCGACTTCTTTTCACTAAGCTCCATCATCTTGTTGCATTCTCAACAGATCCCATAGATCTCCCACTCAACAGGGTCTACCTTAGGACTAAGCAAAAAAAACTCTCAGTAGCAAAGGCATCCCCTTGAAGCCGAAACAGCTCTGATACCAAATTTAGGTTTTAACCTTGAACAGAAATTATCTACACACGAATCCTATAACAAAAAATAAACAATAGCAAGAGCATAACACATAAAACAGATAAACACAGAGATTTTCCCCTGGATCCCAAATCAGGATGACCAACTTGATTTTTCATTATTTTCCTTTTAGTGTTACAACACATATATATACATGCCGAAGCATACATAAACCCTAATCCATTAACCCTGGATTAGAACATAACCATAGTTCCCTTCACCGGATCTACAAAAATACCAGGGGCCAAAAACCATCGTTCCCCAAAACCATGTGCAAAACCATGCACAAAACCATGGGCGCAGACCGCCCACCGGAAATTAAGGACCAAAAAATATTCGTGGAAAGAATATAACACATACTCCTATGCCCTTTCAAAATTGCTGGGCAACGAATACAACCACTTTTAACACTTATTTCATCCATTTCTACTCTTATTTATCATGTAATTTATCATAATTTATCATATAAATCCATTTTATAATTATTTATGCTCTTATGGATAAATATTATTTCTTCTTTATTTTTAATAAATTGATGATTATTATGCATAATATTATCAATGATGGTTTATTAACATATTTTGTAACATCACTCACCATTTTAGCCTCCAAAATATTTTCCAGATTATACGTTTGATCTCCAGATCATCATCAAATATTCCAAATCAGAAATTTGTTGGAATAAGAAGTGACAGTTTTGCGGTTGAGATTCTGGGCAAAGAATTTGGAAAATCTGGAACATGAGTTTTGTCCAAAACGGACCAAATTAACTTTATCAAAGAACGGTTTGCCCAAATTCTGCCTGTATTAAGAGAAATGCAAGGTTCTTTGAGCATGATTTTCTTAGATTTACTGTTGCGGTCATCCTCCAAATTATCTCAGCTGTAAATGCAAATTCGACTTGCTCTTGTTCAAATATTGATGAAAATATATTTTCTGGTTGATCAAGTTGTTGGGAACAATCCAATATTGTTATGAGAGATCATATTTACTATTTATTTTCTCCTCTTTCTCATTATAAAAGGAGAGCATGTATTATGTATTGGGGAACGATGGGAGATGGAGAGACTTTCCTTGTTGTAATTTTTAGAATTGTGCATCAACTCTTGTTAAGAGAGTACGAAATTTTTGTAAACATTATTCATGCCTGATTAATACAAGAGTTTGTTGCCATTTAATTTCTTAACACTAGAGTAAAGCCCAGCAGCGTTTCACCGGTGGTTGAGGGCCCGGCCCTGGTGGATCGATCTACTGGTTGTATCATTACCTTTAAATTATTGTCATGTGATAGTTTGTCATTGTTCTCATTACATTTGCAAGTTAGTTAGTTTTTCGTTGAATTATTGATTGATTTCGTTATGTTAATGAATTGCATTGTTGTTTCGTTTTAGTAAGGACTTTAATTCCTGTATTAATCATCTTGTTAAACCTTACAAAGCATTGTTGTTCAGCATTAGATGTCCTATTCCAATTAATTGTTGTTCCGTTGGATTGTTGTTCATGTCGATTATTATTTAACAACGTTTGCTATCGACAGGGTTTTGGTGTTTAATAGAATTGTTGTTTGATTTCATTAAGTTAAAGATCTATTGTTTAGATTCATTAGTTAATATTTGTTGTTTGATTCTTCTAGTTTCACTTGGTTATTCATTTGCATTGTTGTTTGATTTTAGTGTGTTGTTCATTTCCAATTCATTAGTTAACAGATTGCAAAGAGTTTACTTTCGAAGAGCTTTCTTAGTTTACTTTCAATAACAGCTTTAGTTCAATTGCTATTTCTCCTTAATTGCTTTAACGTGGGACTGTCAACTGTAGAGAATATTGGTTATTGCTTCCACGTTCCCAGATTTATTTTCTTGTTTTAGTTTGATTTCAATTGCATCAATTTCTAGAGGAATGAGTTATTGCTACTGTATCCTCGATTGATGGTTGTTGAGTGAATAGATAGATTTTAAGAGCATTTGAGTTCATGTTATTGTAATTAGATTTCTTTCTCAAGCATATGTTTAATCTTGTATTTCGAACACTATATTACATCTTTCATAGCATTACTCTTAGCTCAATTGCTGCCTCAGACTGAGTACACTCTTGAAACAAAATTTCATTCCTGGATTGACAATTAATGTGAGATAAATAGGTGTTAAAAAGATACCTTTTATACCTCAACATTTTGGCACCAATTCTCTAAAAAATTACTTTTTCTTGAAACCTGTACATAAATTTTCCTTTCTATTTGATTGGATTTGCTTGACAATGGATTTCACATTAGCTTTGTTCTTTCCTCTATTTTTTTCCCTTTGTTGTTCCCTACAACAACTTCTACGTGCATTTTCTGTGTTGTTCCCTACTTTTTTGTGTGCCTTTATTTTTCATGTTGTTCCTCTTAAGGAACAACGGCCGTTCCTTATAAGAATCAGTGCGTTTGTGTGTTTATTTTTTTTGTTCCTTCCAAAAGGAACAACATTTCTGCTGATTAGTTTTGCTGTTCCTTTCAAAAAAAAAAACATTTTTGCTGCGTGTTTTTGTTGTTCCTTTCAAAAGGAACAGCAGTTTTGATGTTCCTTTCAGAAGGAACGACACTTTTGCTGCATTTTTTGTTGTTCCTTTCACAAGGAACAACTGTTTTGCTGTTCCTTTCAGAAGGAACAACACTTTTGCTGCGTGTGTTTGCTGTTCCTTTCGAAAGAAACAACATTTTCACAGATTGTTTTTGTTGTTCCTTTCCAAAGGAACAACACTTTTTGAGTGCATTTTTCTTGTTTGTGAACAAACTTTTGAGGATTTTTGTGAATTATTCATGACTCTTTTAAAGGAAAACACAAAATTTATGCAAGGATACACAAATTAGAGGTTACTGGAATCAACAAATCAAGAGAAATTGTCATTTTTAAGAAAATTTTTTGTAGTGATAAGAAAAAGGAAAGGACACAACCATCTATATCACTTTGCTGTCTTTATTTTCACTAAAATTAATATGATCGATTATCTTTATCAAGTTGGTTCTTTCCTAAATTATCATAACTCTCTTTGATTTTTATTTATTGAATAAGAATAAGGGCATACTTTCTCTATTGAGATGTTCAGACTTCTTCCACCATCCCTACTCTTAAGGAGTGTTGAGCCACCCTTTATATATAAATAGGGAAGTGCTATATGTAAAGAAAAAGAAAAAGAAAAATCTCTATATGATTACTAACAATTCTATGATATGGCAGATGGGGGATAGGGGGTCTCATCAAAAGCCAACCTACCATGGTCATAAGGGAGCAGTGAAGTGGCATTCCCATTATGGCCACCACACCAGGGATATGATCTAATGGACAACTCAAAAAAATAAAAGGTCCTTGGAACATGAGGTCTCATCACGAGCCGACTTGCCCACCTTTCACTCCTTCCTGATGAATAGCATTGTGATTCATCTGGTTCCCAAGCCAGCACAGTGGCCTCCATCATGAAATCACACAGCACTTCACTAAGCATAAATAAAGGATAATGGTTCCAAGGGTGAGAAAGCAATTTTGTCAAGATTATAGACACCTTTGGGCAACAGAGCTTTGCTGATGGTATTGAAGTTATATTTTTCACAAATCAATAGTAATGATAAACCCTTTTCTTATATATTTATCTAATATCAAATGAGAGTATGCCCCTAAACCCTTTGTTCGGAACCGCTTATGCATGAAATTTATTTATAAATCGATCATAATTGTTTATGTGGATAATGATTGCATAAGTATTTTTTTCACATCAGCTGTCCTTTTCCCTTATTTTCGAATCATTACATAAACATTTCCGTATCTACTCATGATTTCAAAATATGCAGTGATTTCAGTAATGCGATAATTCTTTGATCATATCATAAGTATGTATGCCTTTCCATGCTGTACAATTGCTGTGCAGTACAATGCTCTTCTATTTGCCACAATAAAAATACTACATTTCTATCGAAGTTTTTCTGCTTAAAATTTTTGCATGCATCTGTTGCCATTCAAAACTAAAATTGTGGATTAAAGAAGATTGCATACAAAATTATGATTTGTTTACCGGCGAACAACAAGTATGGGGGACAATTCTATTCGCAGCATGACCACACTATTGCAACTAACAGTAAAGGCTCACACAACCTGCAAACACGCACAATTATTCAGACATGATGTGCTTGCATGGCTTCCACCTTTTGCATCACTTTCAGTATCCGCTCAACCTACATCAGCTTCAACAAAGGCCAGTCCCTACATGTCATTCCACATATTTTTTCGGAGGTAACACTTGAGGTAAAATAGCGTAATTTTCTGATTTATTATGAATTTAGGAGAATTTCATGAAAATCCATTGAGCATTATTTATCATCATTCATTCCACATATTTACCACTTCCCATTTTTCAGTTTGGGGGAGTGTTTCTTTCCTTCATTTCTTTCTTATGACCATGTCAGTAATCTTCTTTATCATCCATTGATATTCTTATTCATTCTCAACACCTCCCTTATTCCATGTTGTTTTACACCAAGCATAGATTTCAACAGATTGTGGCAACCACCTCTCTTTTTTTTCTAGCATCGCATGAGGACATGCTAATTATTCAATTTGGGGGGGGAATTGCTACACATGATGGATTTTTTCTACTCTCTTTCTCGTTTAAGGCATACAAGTTCATTTTTATACAGTGCAGAAATTGATTTGCATATATCTTTAAAACTATGAACTGAATTCTTCTTCTTTCTAGATAACAAAGAGGTATCATTAAAATACACAAACCCAAATAATTTCACGCTAAATTAGTTCATAAAATTTCGAAAATTATGCACTATCACCTACAACCATTTTGTTTATATCTCATGATTCGTGCATCAAAACGATCTGATTTTTGAGAAAATTATTAATAAAGGTTGTTGTTATAGTTGAACATCAACTGTAAAAATTATTACGCCTTCATCAAGATTTCTAAAATTGAATATTCATTATTTGAGAAAAAATTCATTTGTTCCATCCATTCCATGAGTTGGGATGAACAAATTTTATTTGCTTGGTTAACACATGGGTTTTGTTTTTGGGTTGCATGAGGACATGCAATATATTCAGTTCTGGGTTGCATGAGGACATGCAATATATTCAGTTTTGGGGTATGTTGGGCCACGAATATGACCACTTTTTAACAATTATTTCATCCATTTCTACTCTTCTTTATCATGTAATTTATCATAATTTATCATATAAATCCATTTTATAATTATTTATGTTCTTACGGATAAATATTATTTCTTCTCCTTTATTTTTAATAAATTGATGATTATTATGCATAATTTTATCAATGATGGTTTATTAATATATTTTGTAACATCACTCACCATTTTAGCCTCCAAGATATTTTCCATATTGTAGATTTGATCTCCAGATCATCATCAAATATTCCAACTCAGAAATTCACTGGAATAAGAAGTGACAGTTTTACGGTTGAGATTCTGGGCAAATGGAGAAGAATCTGAAAAATCTGGAACATGAGTTTTGTCCAGAACGGACCAAATTAACTTTATCAAAGAATGGTTTGCCCAAATTCGGCCTGCGTTAAGAGAAAAACAAGGTTCTTTGAGCACAATTTTCTCAGATTTACTGTTGCGGCCATCCTCCAAATTATCTCTGCTGCAAATCCAAATTCGACTTGCTCTTGTTGAAAGATTGATGGAAATATATTTTTCTGGTTGATCAAGTTGTTGGGAACAATCCAATATTGTTATGAGAGATCATATTTACTATTTAATTTCTTCTCTTTCTCATTATAAAAGGAGAGCATGTATTATGTATTGGGGAACGATGGGAGATGGAGAGACTTTCCTTCTTGTAATTTTCAGAATTGTGCATCAAATCTTGTTAAGAGAGTACAAAATGTTTGTAAACATTATTCATGCCTGATTAATACAAGAGTTCATTTCCGTTTAATTTCTTAACACTAGAGTAAAGCCTAGCGGCGTTTCACTGGTGGTTGAGGGCCTGGCCCTGGTGGATCGATCTACTGGTTGTATCATTACCTTTCAATTATTTTCATGTGATAGTTTGTGGTTTCTCTCATTACATTTGCAAGTTAATTAGTTTGCCATTGAATTATTGACTGATTTCATTATGTTAATGAATAGCATTGTTGCTTCGTTTCAGTAAGGACTTTAATTCCTGTATTAATCATCTTGTTAAACCTTACAGAGCATTGCTATTCAGCATTAGATGTCCTATTCCAATTAATTGTTGTTCCATTGGATTGTTGTTCATGTCGATTATTATTTAACAACATTTGTTGTCAACAGGGTTTTGGTGTTTAATAGAATTATTGTTTGATTTCATTGAGTTAAAGATCTGTTGTTCATATTCATTAGTTAATATTTGTTGTTCAATTCTTCTATGTTCAGTTGGTTATTCATTTACATTGTTGTTTGATTTTAGTGTGCTGTTCATTTCCAATTCATTAGTTAACATATTGCAAAGAGTTTACTTTCGAAGAGCTTTCTTAGTTTACTTTCAATAGAAACTTTAGTTCAATTGCTATTTCTCCTTAATTTCTTTAACGTAGGACTGTCAACTGTAGAGAATATTGGTTATTGCTTCCATGTTCCCAGATTGATTGTCTTGTTTCAGTTTGATTTCAATTGCATCAATTTCTAGAGGAATGAGTTATTTCTACTATATCCTCGATTGATGGTTGTTGAGTGAATAGAAATATTTTAAGAGAAATTGAGTTCATGTTATTGTAATTAGATTTATTTTTCAAGCATCTGTTTAATCTTATATTTAGAACATTGTACTACATCTTTCATAGCGTTACTCTTAGCTCAATTGCTGCCTCAGACTGAGTATACTCTTGAAACAAAAAGTCGTTCTTGGATTGATAATTAATGTGAGATAAATAGGTGTTAAAAAGATACCTTTTATACCTCAACTAAAACTACAAACAATTTATTGAGTTTTGCAAACAAGCTAGTATATTGGATAGGGAAAACATGGTTGAATTTTACATGCATAATCTCATATTGACAGATATGAACCATTGTGATCCAAATTCAAGGTTATGGGACATGCAGTTGATGGATTTGGCATCTTTGTTAACACATGAATAAATAAGGGCTAAGGACGTTAAAAGAGTAATGGAAAAAGAGGAGAATGATCCCATATACATTAGAGCTGAGGTAATGAGCCCTAAGGTTTTAGTTAGCAATAATCTCATCTACAATGATGTTATTTTGGCACCCAAGTACATTGTAACATATGAGAAAGAATTTTTTTAACTTTGAACATACCTTTAGGTTGTTAGAAGAAGACAATATGCAAGATTTCCAAAGGAGATGGCATGTTTTACCACTCAATTTGCAAACTAGAGAATACCACTGTACTGAAAGGCTAAAGAATTCCTTGGAGAAAACATAATTTTACAAGAGATCAATGCAAAGAACAAGGATTCAAAGTATAGATCTCAAGCCCATTCCACCTTTGCTACTAGGCCTATAGGAAGGAAAATACCAAGAAAGTAATATTCCCAATTTTCTATGAGATAATTGGAATATTAGAGTTCTTAATTTTCTTAATTAATTAAGTAAATAAGAGGGTGGAGGGATGCATAAGCCCCATAAATGAATAAAATCCACTTTTGATGTGTGTATGTGGATAATTTAGAATTAGATCTGCATTATGGATTAGTGGAGCAACTTCTTAATGAAGGAAGGGTGCAGATCATGCAACATTAATGATAAGATCATGGAGCTCATGGAGGAAGTCAAATGAGATCATGGTGCATTAAAAGTAATATCATAGAGCACTAATGATGAAATATTGGAGGAAGTGGTGCATCTAATGCACACATGATGGAGAGAGTGGGAATTAAATGCAGATATTGTGGAGAACATGGAGCGACAGTGCAGTCTTCATGGGGGCTAGTGGCCACATGTGAAGCGCATTTATGAGGTGGGCCAATGCTATGGAAGGATCACAAACCATATAAGGGAGATGAAGGCAACAATATAAGGCGAGATTTAGATTGTTATTTTTTATCAGTTTAGTTTTGGATTTCTCATTTGACATTTCTATGCATGCTTCAACTATTTAGCTAAGTCAACAATGTTGTTTAACACACCAGTGTTTCCAAGCAGAATTCCCACCCTTACACATGGGGAAATTCAAGTGCCTTCACTGGGAAGGTTTCTTTGAGCTGTCATACATCATCAAGAATTGGTGCCACATTTAGCCCCTCTCTATAGCACATTCAGTCTCAGGAATTACACATTCCTGCTTGAGGGTTTGAGAGGAGGAGGTAGTTCTTGGAATTTCAGCCAAGAAACTGGTGGAAGATTCATCCTTTCACCTTGTTCTTCAAGATTAGTATTCTGGGACCAACATATTCCTATCTAGAATTCAGGCCAACATTACACACTTCCATGCAGCAACAATTCCCCAGAATTTCATGAATTGGATGAGGGAAGTTTCCAGTATTTCATCTGGAAATAATGTGAGGGACCATCTCCTCACTTTGGGCACATTATTTCCTTGATTTGTGAGCTTCGTTGCAACATCTAGCATCAGGCTATAGAGCCTCCATCTTTGATAGCACAGTTTTACTCAGTTGTTGTGTATTCAATAGTTGCATTCATTGGAGGAGGAAGGAGGAGCTATATATTAAGCTTCTAGCTTGAGTATGTAGTGAAGGGATCATCCCTTCAAGCATTGAGCTTATTGTATATCATTGCAGCCATATATTCTTCAGTTATGCTTAAGATCTACATACCTAGAAGTCATATAGTTGCAGACCTAAGGGGGTGAGTTTCCAATATTTTCGGATCTGGAAATCCATTCTAGGTTGTCTTGGGTATTCATCATAGAGCCCAAATCGAAAATCCCAACATCATCTGAGCTCCGGAACTACCAGATATACACTTCTATATTTTTCTGGGAGTTGAAGTCATGGCATTTTCAGCAGGGGCAGTGCAATATTCCTTCCAGAAGTACTATAGTTACGTAGTCCCTCATGTGGGAGGACTTCAGGGTCATTCTAGCCTTCTTCTTTGGCTTGAGTGTCTCATATTTTGAGCACTGTTGTACTTGTTTTTCCACCTCCTATTAATAAATTGACTTTGCTATTCTGTGTATTTATGTGGTGTATTTAGATTATTCTTTCATTGCTGCAGTTTTCAATTATTGTGTTTTTGTATTACTTCATTCTCCCCTTTTGGTATATTACAGTGGTATCAGAGCATGATCTTTGGTTCAACTTGTGGGAACTTCATCTTTAACATCAAGAGAAGAAGCAGATAGGAGATATCTACAATGACGGAGGGTTTAATTTTTCCAATATTCTCTTGAGATCTATGCAATATATCTCGAAGGAGGTCAAAAAAATGAAGAGTGAAAGGAAAAAGGAGGATCCAAGAAGATTTCAGAAGGAGGAAGTTCCAAGCACCTCCCATCAATAGCAGAAACAATTGGTGATAAAAAGAGCTCCACAACATTCTACTAGATCAACTTTCTTTGAGAAGGAAGGTGAGTGGTATGAATATGAAGGAGAATTGGGGTACAAGATCCTAAGTAGATATATATCCAAGTACAAATCATAGCCTAGAGCACCTAAGGAGAATCTGACTGCCCAACAGTTTTTACAACTCAAATAAGAAAGGAGACCCCACATCAGTAATAGAAGAAAGAGGCATATATTCGTATTGCCTACATTTGATGGATCATCCACAACCATAGTGAATGCTGGGAGGGAAGAGTTAGCTACATTCTTTAATCTATACCCAGTAGATAAAATATATGCTATTGAGATTGCAGTGCTGCACCTTGAGGGTTAAGCAAAGGATTGGTGGTTCAGTCATTTGTCACATGCCAAAGTGACTGCTTATGTGGATTTCATTGAGAGACCAAAGAAGAATTTTTGTAGAAGGAAACCAGAGACATTTCCCATAGAGACACTTCCCATCATTGATGAGATAGTACATGAGGAACTAAATGAATATGTCATCACTATCACTCCGAAAGAGGAGCCCATACCACCACCACCAGCTGTAGAAGTACTTGCATTAGGAGGAGGAACACTTGCATATTTTAAAGATGGTCTTGATCTCTTGACATTGGGAGCCCATGCATGATTCATGAGATGCATGAGGGGGAGGAGAAGGCAGATACTAGTGCTAGTATAGTAGAAGAGGAGAAACCATCACCATTACCAGTAGTTGGAGAGGCCATTGCATCGGTTCGAGGAAATCTTGTACATGTGCAAGATGTTCCCAAGATTCATCTCATCCACGATTTGAAAAAAATGTCATCTCATATTATTTTAGTACCTTATATTGAGATTTGTGAGACCATGCCATCAGGGAAATTTCATAACCAAGTATTAGAGCACCTTGATGATTTGGAGCAGCAAATTATAACTGCATAGAAGACCCTTGAATTGATCAGGGAGAACATGTATAACTATCCCAATTTATCATGGTTGAGCTACACCCAACACTTTGTGTTGAAGTGTGGATTTTTAGAGGATGGGAGTGGCACAATCCTATTCAGTACAGTTCTGGACTATGAGTTCAACATTGCGTGTGGCCTTGGGATAGCAAATGTATCACCATGAAGATCTACATCGTTTCCACTGAGAAGTAGTGATGAGATGAGGGCCCCATTATTATTGGAGCATTTCGAAGGTAGCTTCACTCATGAAGCACTGAAGGGAAAGATGTTATATGGTAGACATCTTATGATGGAGAAAATTTTCCACTATCAATATGGAGCTTCCTTGATAAGCATATCACAGCTCAAAGAGGAATGTCTACCTACCGCATGTATATAACCTCATGGGTTCTATTAGGCCATTGATGAGAGGATCTCACGGAGAGACCTCAAAGGAGGTGCACTTCAACATATAATGGAGTGAAAAGCTTATTAATTGGAGGAGAATGGTATTCTACCTTGGGTGGATAGCAAGTATGAGCATGACATGATTAATCATCCATAGTGGGATGGATGGATGAGGAGGATGAGAAAGGTTTTGACAACCTACACTACAAGAAAAAATCACATTGGTGAGGGTCATGCCTATGACAGACCTTTAATGTCCATCACCAATGTCACATATGGTGATGGTCATTAAAAAACTGTCACTGTAAGTGTATATAGTGATGGTCCTTTATGGTCCGTCACCAAAGACATTTTCAATGACACTTTTGGTGAGGGTTGTTAAAGGCCCATCACTAATTCTCTCTTTGGTGACACTTCTAGTGATGAACTTTTAATGACCCTCACCGATGCTCTTTTTGTTACTTTTGGTGATGGTCAAAAAATGTTCGTCATCATTGATCACTAAAAACCGTCACTGTAAGTGTATATAGTGATGGTCCTTTATGGTTCGTCACTAAAGACATTTCAATTTTGGTGAGGGTCGTTAAAGGCCCATCACTAATTCTCTCTTTGGTGACACTTCTAGTGACGAACTTTTAATGACCCTCACCAATGCTCTTTTTGTTACTTTTGGTGACGATAAAAAAATGTCTGTCATCATTGACCATTCCAATGAGTTTTTGATGATGCTATGTGCCTGTTAATATATTTTTTGTCAAAAGATAACGATTTAATACCATTATTGTTAAGAATTTTTTATAATATGTCCAAGGCCATAGTGGTTAGGGTCAGTCAATTTCTTAAGAAGTAATAAGCATGAATCATTTCACTCAAGTAATGACTAGTCGAATAGAGATTTCCTATGAGTCAACACATGATTCATATCTATTAAGTTTATTATCTAGAAAATTCCATTTAGATAAAGTTCCACTATTGTGTGTAGGAAACATATTATTTAATACATAATCAAGCTCTAAAAATTCTATTAATGAGAAAGACCTAACAATCCTCAACAATCTGGGCACACTTTAAATTAATGCTTTGGCACACACTAACATTTCTTATTACCCCACATGTCTTGGAACATCTTTGTACCTAGAACATCTTGTGATGACATTGACGCCCAAGCACATGGTGGCATGCGCTAGCACAACATGGAACTCTCCTAGCATGTGTTGGCATGCTGCATATAGTCCCTAGCATGCCCCGGAACACCTTGGTTGAATGCATTGACATACATTATAACTTGGCACACAATGCCACTTGGCATGTATTGGGACCTATTATTAGTGTGCCTAGCATGCCCCTTTTCAAAAATATCAAGTCCTGACTTATTAACCCTCTTATTGGTTCTTCCTTTTGTTGCCTTGACACATATTGATATACCCTGGCACGTTGTGCCACATCCTTAGCACCTGGCATGTATTGGCATATCTTGGCACTATTAATTGGCACATGATATAATTAGCACACCCTGGAACTCCCAAGCACACTTTGGGAATTCTTAACATGCCTTGATATTCCCTAGCATGCCTTACCAATGCTTTGCATACCTTGTCACTCCCTCCTTGGCATGATAACTAACATTGACCATTAACACTAGTCTCTGGCAGTACACGTTCCTCATATTCATTAACTTCCACTTCATAACATGCATAACACTAGTCCCTGACACATATTGGCGCTTGGCACATGTTAGCACTTGGAAAGTATTAGCATGTATGGAATATGTTGAGATGCCTTGGTATGATTTAGCATGGTTTAATATTAAATTTATTTGTGATGATCACTTGTTTGAAAGTAGATGAGAAGCAACATAAGAATACTTGGCACTTAGAATGCACTAAGACTTTGCACTTGGAACCTATTGCCGCCTAGTGTTAGTGTGCCTAGCATGCCCCTCTTGGAAAAGGTAATTGATGACTTATTAACCCTCTTATGTGTTCATTTCCTTGTAGTTTAAATTTTTTCTCCCTTTTGTTGTCTTGAAAGTCCGTAACACGCATTGACACACCCTTGCACATCTTGGCATGCCTTATCACTTGGCACATCTTAGCATGTTTCACATGTATTCCCACTATCTGGCACATCAGGGGGGTGAAGAGAGATGTAGTCCTAAAGTAGGTCGAGTACGAGGGCCAAGTAAGGGTTTCTAAAGGGAGGTCATGATCATCCTCCAAGAGCAAGATCATCATGTGAGGGTTCAAAATAATGTTGCATACCTTAATGGTCAGTTTGCGCTAGGAAGTAGGATGGAATATTGTTGGTTCTCTTCTGGCAGATCAAGCTTAAGAGAGGTTCTCATGAGAATCTGGGCATGTGATTTCAATGGTGTCTTTGTGTGAAGGCCGCATCAAATTCTGAAATGTTGAAATTTGCAACAAGAAACAATGAGATTGGAAAAAATAAAGGAAAAAAATATGCACCCACACTGGTGAGGAATTTTGATGCACCAAGAGTGACGAATGTGGGGCGTCTAATTTATTTTTCCCTTAAATAAATTGGATAATAAATTGTAATTTCATCTCATAACAACTTGTGTCAGTTAATTAAGTCATGATGACCGAGTTAGCTCAAGAAATTCGAGTTGAGGGTCTAATATGAGGCCTCTAGAGGGATTCTAATCTTTTTGGGGTCCAGTTGAAGTTGATGCATTAGTGGGGTACAAGTGTAATTAACTCAATTAAATGAGTTAAAATCAGTTTAACTAGTTCTAACTGAGTGATGAGCTAGTGAGAGGTCCAGTGAATTAAATTAGATTTAATTCACAATGAGTGATCAATCAAATAACTGATAATTCACTATTAATAGTTGCATGCATGTCAGTTTTGAGGAATACCCAGTTGAGAGAGAGGTTAAAGGGAACATAACTATCAGTTTTATTCAGAGAAATTTCCCATGTGCAATTATAAAGTCATTGGGATGCCATGATGGATTGCACAATCTAGGAAAAATGATTTTCCTAATTAATAAGGAGTTAATTCCCTAGGAATTGCATGAGCAAGGCAGGCTGAAGTAAGGATGAGAATTGGCTAAGTACTAGACCGAGTTTTCCTAGATCAACGAGAGACAATTGACAGAGTGCTGGAGAATCTCATGAGAGATTAAGCATTGTATTGTTTCATGATTCCTTGACTTAATACACAATAGAGATAGAGGGGTTTTGATTAGTTGCTTTCCCCAAATACATCATGTTGTTGTGCGATTGATAATTTATTTCTTTTACTTATATATGATTGTGCAATCGTGTTTTGTTTCCGTAAATTGTAGGAAGGATTTAGTATCTTGTTTTAGTAGATTACAAGATCAGATTGAACCTCGTTGGTTAGATTTTCTACATGGTATCAAAGAAGGAATTTTTTGGGAAGCGAGTTTGTAGAGAATATTTGAATATTTCGGTGTAAAATTTTCGAAAACAAATAGAATATTTTGATTCCTTGCGAAAATCTACCCAAATGGAAAAATAATCGGTCAAATCAGAGCTCGGATGAGGGAGATATCATCGATTTAAAATCAAATCTATTTTAGAAACTTTTTGTAACTTTAGGACAATTACACTGTGCACGAGTCAAGAACCTATATGCACTTGAGGTACCGGATGCATGCAAAGCTTTGAGGAGAAAGGAAAAAGTTAGAGACTTGGTGGTTTAGAGGGAGCATAAATTACCTCTCGACATGCATCATCATGAGAAGCAGTCTCAAAAGGTTGTGGAGTAGCTTCCACAATTGGAGAAGCAGAGAGAAGACTAAGTGGAAGCATCCACTCAAGCAGAGACCTCCATGAGGGGGAAATTTTGAGCCAAATGGGAAGAGGGAGCAGCCATACCTTGAGGTGTAAGGTAGGGTTATGTGTAGACATAATCCCAAGATAAGAAATTTGGGCAAGGTCCATTGAGATGGCGTGTCTCATGGATTGAACTTGGCTACGAGGAGCCCAAAGTATAACATTAGTAGGAAGGATCAGTTAGATTGATGTAGTCAGATGTCAGCAAGACAGAAATCATAGTGACAAATGTCAAATACTGGAGCACAAATAGAGTTAGCAAAAGTTCAAAGGGCACAGATGTAGATGTCAGCAGCAGTGCAGAGAATCCAGTACTAGACAGGTGTAGTAGCTAGCAGCATTCAGAAGAATCTAATGACAAATGCATTATACTGATTCAATTTTTCAGAGGCTATTCAGTTTCAGAAGTTTTAGGTGCAAACAACACTAGAGAAGTGTATCATGCAGAACATTCCAAAGGTACCGGATGGGGATAGATTGAATTCGTTTCTTGTTGAGAGGGAGTGTTGAAATTTGCAACAAGAAACAGTCAAATTGGCGATTAGAAAGGACAAAAAAAATGCACCCACACTGGTGAGGAATTTTTATGTACTAGGAGTGAGGAATGTGAGGCATCTAATTTATTTCTCCCTTAAATAAATTGGACAATAAATTGTAATTTCGTCTCATAACAACTTGTGTCAATTAACTAAGTCATGGTGATTGGGTTAGCTCAAGAAATTCGATTTAAGGTGATCAAGGTGGATATTGGTGGCTACCCACCTATTCCACTTGGGCCCTCGCCATTGTCTCTTTCAGTTTTTCAGTTTCCTTAATTATAGCACAATTTACTATTTTTGTTAGTTTTTTGGGTCCTGAACTTTCGAAGCCGTTTTGAGGCCCCAAATGATTTTTTTTGGGAATTAAAGGTTTGGCGATTTCATATAAATCATATTAGTAGTTGTAGTCCTCAGAGAGATCTTTCTAACGAGGTATCATGTGCATCAAAGGAAGATGATATGACCAAGTTACGACCCCGGGAAGTTGGCTGCCCAACTAACCCCAACGGGGCGCATAAACTCTTGGTGTTACATCTCCTCAGGATAGGGTTTTGGTTGTTTAGGGTTTTATCTTATTTTAAATAATAAAAATACCCTTGATCCTTATTGTAACACAGTTCAGAGGAACATAACTATCAGTTGTATTTATAGAAAATTTCCCATGTGCAATTATAAAGTCATTGGGATGCCATGATGGATTGCGCAATCAAGGAAGGTTGATTTTCCTAATTAATATGGATATAGTTCCATAATAATTGCATGTGCAAGCCAGGTTGAAGGAAGGCTGAGAATTGGCTAAGTACTAGACCGATTTTTCCTAGATCAGCAGGAGACAATTGGCAGAGTGCTGGAGAATCTTAAGAGAGATTACACATTGTGTTGTTTCATGATTCCTTGACTTAATACAAAATAGAGATAGAGGGTTTTGAGCACTTTCTTCTCTAGATACATCTTGTGTTGTGTGATTGATAACTTGTTTCTCTTACTTATATGTGATTGTGCGATTGTGTTTTGTTTCCACAAATTGTAGGAAGGATTATGTATCTTGTTTTAGTACATGATTACAAGATCAGATTGAGTCCCATTGGTTAGATTTTCTACATGGAATAGAAGAGAGGGTTGATACCATCTTGCCTTGTGTTGGTTAGTAGGCCGCAAGGTCTATGATAAAGACCAACATAAATGGAGGAGGGCTTGCACTGTAATTTAGAGCCATAATAGAAGTCGACGTAGGCGTAATATTGACTGAGTTAACCCTAGTTTGAGGGTCGAAATTGAGATCTGAAGTTCATGTCAAGATTCAGTCAAAGAAATTCCCATAAACACAACTAAAGGACTAAAGTAACATTCAATTGGGCCAACCAACTAGCCCTAGTTCACTATATTGTAGAGGATTGATTCAGTGAGAAGAAGGGCAGCCTCCATAGCCCTGGACTTCTCATCTTGGAGATGTAGTATGGCAAAAGTGGGCATACCAAAGAGTTGTTCACAAATGGAATTGTGAACAACTTGTTACCACTCAAACTAGTAGTGGATCTAAAAGGGGTTCCTAAGAGGGAAACTGCTAGGACAAGGGAAATGATGGAGGCTTAGCCCATTGTCACCACAGCTAAGGCTCCTTGCTCTTCACGGACTTTCACCGATGGGTGGAGTCCCGGTAGTTTAGGAAGTCACTTGTAGAGTATAGGTCAATGAATAGGTGGGAAGTGACCCTTGAAACCCTTTCCCTAAGATAAAATAAAGAGTGGGACTTTCTTTCCTTTTAAGTAAGGTAATTATCTTCTAGGGAGAGAGGAGGGGGAATTAAGGGTTGAGGGAGAAGAATAAGACTTATGAAGGAAGTTCTCAATCCCTAAAATCCTTTGGGAACTTGGATTCCCAAATGGTCCTTGATGAAAGGCCTTTGACACCAAATGGGACCACACGGGGCCAAGTGGACCCAACCCAGGTTCGGGGATGGAATTTAGCAACCAATGATGTTACTTTTCTGGATAAGGTGATGGGAAAGGATTAGACAAGTGTTTTTACTTCGATAGCTCAAATTTATCCTATTAGGTTCTATCCTTGGGAACACCTACGCAAAACATGATCCTAGTGCTAAGGCTTCAGGTATCCGAAGATTCCACTATTAGAATTGGCCCATGTTCTGAGGAGAGTGAGGGCACCCAACAACACAGCTGCCTCTAGGAGATAGAAGTTTTCCTCTAGCTAGATTCCTGGGAAATTGTTGCCCTAGGTGACCTAATGGGGCTGGACCTAGGGAAAGTGAAAATTTATTAATCTAAGAAACCCTATTGAGTATCTTGATTTACTTCTCCTACTTGAATTAAGTTACAAGTTAATTTCTGAAATATTCAATAAATTAGCAAAGTAAATAGTAAATACAACTAGAAACATACACATACAGATCAAATACTGAATAACATGCTCATAGAAAAAGTGACACACAGATTTTCTGGACAACTATCCCTGGAAAAAACCCAATGTGGGAAAACCGATGCAGCTAGCTCTGGAGGGTTTTCATTATTATGCAGAATCTAAGTACAACAATCCTGGGCACCAAAATTGCTTCACCCAAAAGATAAATAAAAACGGCAGTAATACGCTGCTCTGAATCCCTCTACGTCAGCCTAAATATCCTATGTCGGCCTTTGCACTGCTCAGTAAGGGCCTCCATCACACCTAAAGGGCTTACACTGCCCCTGCGCTGCCCTGACTGGGCCTGTGTGGCTACTGCTGCCTCTACGCTACCCTTGCTGAGCTCTAGCTGGACTGCGTGGCTCCTGCTACCCCTGTTGCTCTGGCTCGCTGGAATGCTTAAGCAGAAAAAACATAGGTAAGAAAGAAGGATCTGGCTAAAGGCAATTCATAACAGTCAGAAAATTTTAAGAAATGAAATGAAAATAAATCAATGTCCACAAATAAATGAAATAGCTCAATGGGACTAGAGAGTAAAATCTTTGACAACAGTAATAAGTGCTTATAGAATTAGCTAAGAGAACATAGGAGACTAATTCATGAGGTTAAAATGTTGTATAATTGTTGGCACAAGAAAACTGTAGAATTGTTAGAGTAAATCTCTACAGGTACCATCAGTTGGTGACCATCGATAACCATTTCATTTCATCAAATACCCTGATGAATGGGCCTTACAAGCTATTTTTGTAGAAAAACCCCACAGAGGTTGTGTGATGGAAAAATATTCACACTATATTGAAGAAAACACCTACCAAATAAGGATGACATTTCAAATGGGGCAAGAAACAATAGAGAGATAGAAATTGAAAAAGTTAAAATACTAGGGAAACATGAAAGAAACTAGGTAGCATGGTACAAAGCACAACAAAGAAAATTATAAAAATGGAAAACCCTAAAAATTAGCACCCATCCAAACATCACCACAATTTTTTCTTCAACTCTAAATCTCCAAATTCATCAAATTATATCCTGTATTCAAATCTGATTCTCTCTGTTAGCCATTCTGAAGATAAGGCTGAGAGCTTACTACAGAACCATCACCTACATGTTGTCATGATCTTATTCTGTGACCAGAAAACCTACTTTCGTGAATACATGGAAAGGTAAACACTCTCAACTGATATTTTCCATACAGCCCAGGTTGAGCAACTACATATACATCACCAGTTTTTTCTCTTCATATTTGTAACTTAGAAGAGCTTTGTCTGACCACCTTCGGGTTGCTCCCAGAGTCACCCAGGCAAGCCCTCTCAACATAATCCTCTTCCATCTTTGTGTCACTATCTCCCTCTCTTACCCTTCTCTACCTCTCTCACTCCTATCCCTCTCTCTCTCTCCATTCCTTCTCTCCCCTCTCCTTCAGTTTATCTCCATATTTCCCTTGTGACTCCCCTTGTCTCGCCACCTCTATCAATATATGTCTTTATTATTCCTTCTCATATATATCTATAGTTAATATATATCACAACATATTGGGACCTACGATTGGGTTAATTACGCCTTGTTGGCAAGGTTAAAATGGTTAATCTTCAATAGACAAAATATAGATAAAATATTTCATCAAAAAGAGGGAACCATACCCTATCTTCCAGGCTATGCCTATTAGTCGCTTGGCCTCTTCTTTCTCTCACATGAATGTAGTCTTGCCTGACTGGTGCAGAAGAAGGTTTTGCATTATCAACTATTTGTTTGGGACAACTTTTAGTTGTTTCAACACTGCTACATTCTTCAAGCTTATCAGTTAAACCATCTTAGTCTTTTGTACTCTCTTCAAATTTGTAGTGCTTTCCATTCCTATTAGTCACATATGTTTCCTTGGTCTGTTAAGGGACAAGGTCCACAACATTAGGATGTTTTTGTAATAAACAAGGGTATTTCCAGGACACAGTCAGGTGGAGCAAGAGTATAAGAGCCAAATTTCTCATGAATGTGGGACACTCGAACTTAAGATTTTCTAGAGTAGTCATGAGGTGCAGTCTGGTTATTAAGACTTCATCAGATGGCCATTCTCTGGACTTAAATTGTGTGACAACACTGTGGCTGAGTTTGAAACTAAATATTGAACATACATTTGGTTTGATTGCAATAGAAATTTTCATCAATAAATGTAAAGCAATGGCTAACAAATACTATAAATTAATAAATAAAGAAGACATGGCAACAAGCAACAATACTTACAAAATTGTTATATTGAGACGCAAAGAATAAGCAACTATTGTGCACAAGTATAGACCAATGAAACTATCATCTTAACCCCAACCCCTAACCCATTTAACCCCCTAAACCTCTAAACCCCTGACCTAGTTAACCCCTAAACCATAAACCTCTAAACCCTTAACCCCTAACCCCTAAACCCTTAACCCCTAACCCATTTAACCCCCTAAACCCTAAACCTATAAACCCTTAACCCCTAACCCCTTAAACCCTAAACCTTTAAACCCTTAACCCTAACCCCTTAAACCCTAATTCAGTTAAAGAAGTTCCCAGAATCTATGGGTCCATATGAGCTAGGTTGTGTCTCTTATGGAGGTAAGAGTTGTTATTTTTGCTATGGGTGGATAGGGTTTGTTCTAAAACAATTCGAATAGAAGTATAATGACGTAGTTAAGGAGGTTTCCTAACATTTTAAATCCATAAGGTCTGCCCTTAATACCGTGACAAATATGTGTAGAAGAAGAGTGGTCGGGACCCTTGGAGAGAGGTTTATCTCTGCAATATATACTACAAATTTGGAAGATGGTTTGCAGAAGTATGTGCGAAGATAGAAAATACAAAGGAAGGTGGAACCTAAGTAGAAGGTTGTGTAGAATAATTGTGGCATATTATGAGGAATGGATGGACATGAGGAGGAGTTGATTTTGGTGGATTGTCCAGAGAGTTATAGACAGATATCTGAAGAAACCTATAAACAATTAGTCAATCGACTTTTAGTGGATGTTTTGTGACCCTAGTTCAAGCATATACAAAGTGTTAGAAGGATGATAAGAGGAGTAGTTCAGATTTGTTCATAGATTGGACAACAAAGAAATTGGTACACAAAAATAGTGATTTTGAGAGGACTCAAATCACTATTAGGTGGAAATTTTGAAGATCCCTAGATGAGGGTAGTGTTGTGGGCACTAGATCTGTAAAATAATTGACCATGGTTGGGAAAATTAATGGTAGTCCAAGTAAAATTGGAGGGTTGTTAGGTGACTATCAAAGAAGAGCCCCAAGTCTTCTGCTTGTGAAGGAAAACAAGATTGGTAGAAGGGTAGGTGTATTGGGCCTAACGACGTGCAAAATTTGAAGGACTAAGGAGTTGGAAATGAATAGATCACTCATAAAGACAAGGCCTGTCTAGCCCTAATGCACAAGGAGTGAACCCTCAATATAAATATTTTGTTTGTTAAACAAACTCAATTGTGTCAATGTAGAATACTAGACATAAGAGAAAGTAAAATGATATTATCCACATCAGTGCTTGAAATAACCTCAAATTAGCCATGGGTAGTGAGCCAAAGGGTGAATGTGGGGCACTATTAAAGTTACATCATGTTTAAATTCCTTTTACATTGTGAGGTTGTTCTCCAATAGGGTTGAAGCATCATCACAAGGAAGCATGGCACAATTTTGTTGGGGAGCGATTAAAGTTGTAACACAATTCAAGTGATTTACACCTCAAATGTAAATGACATCATTATCTGTTTGTGTCAGGTTGTTAGAGAGGTTATTTATAGACAATACATTCAATGTACTTGGACTTCATCTTTTTAGGGCCTTGAATATAACATGGATTTGTATCAAGAACACTTCATGCAAATTAAAGGGGGCCTTTTTATAACCACGTCCACTCAAGAGTATCAGATGTTGTCCTTCATATCTCCCTTGGTGCGTTAAAAGTGGGTTTACATTCACGTCGAGTTGAAATGAATCATAATGGCCTTCCTCTTCTTAATAACATCTACTAGCATTTCCATTTGTAGATGCCCCCATTTATTATGAGATTCAAGGGATGTTCTATTGTCTTTATCAACATTTGGACGAGTCGTTATCTACATTCTTTAAATACATGTCTAGAACTCTTTATGAGGGAGGTACTTGGATTTAGATTTTTATATAAGGCCTTATGTGCCCTTCCCCTTTAGCACTCTTCCAAGGGGGTTACCTCCTTCTATATTTCCCTGCCTACTTAGGGAAAAATTGACAAACCAAGATTTAAACTTCTTGAACTACCAAATTAGTGAGGCATTGTACCTCTTCTTGACCTAGACCTCAACGAGATACCAAATTAGTGAGGAATTGTACCTCTTCTTGACCTAGACCTCAACGAGACATCTTTCTTCAAATTTACTTTAAGGATTTCCCACCATATATCACAAGTTGGATGTCATAGGATATGTTACCCCATTTTATATATGGGCTTTTAGAGGATATTTTAAAATTTGATTGTCATCTCAACCCCTACGATTCCTGTCACATTGATCATTTTTCATCTAAGGTATATGGATCTATATGTAATTCATGAATGTATCATTGGTTTGATGACACCTTGCCTTAGCCATCTAGGACACTATGTGTAGGAAGAGGTTCCTTTAGCTACCACATTTAGTTGGATATGTATGATCCATGTGTATATGATATTATTTCCAATGTGTACTATTTTTATTGTGTTCACTTAAACATTATGTTCTAACTTTTGATTGATTGACTATAAGTTTTAATCTGAGTTATTCCATGGTGTTTCATAATTTTTCTCAGAGAAGTGTGCCATCTTGATGGTTTGGATATATTATTGGTGATTTGAGTAGGTGCTATACATTGATCTTATTGTACCCCTTAATTCCTTTAATAAAAATTTATCCCATGTCTCTCTTAACAACACATGTGAAGGCCTTCTAATTGGGTATTTTTATGCTCTAAATGAACTTCCTCAAAAATAAGAAACTAACTATACCTAATTAAATTTATTGATAACATTATTCATAGATTTAAAGATAATTTTCACTCCCTTAAAGGTTGATAGATATTTCCAAGCTCGTGTTCATTTTCCCTCTTTATATGAACATTCTTACTTATATTAGAAAGATATAATATAATTTCGATTAATTAGGATTCTTACTTATATTAGAGAAGTATAATATAATTTTGATTAATACTCTAATTAGTTTAACATTATTTTTACTCACATAAAAATAAAACTTGATGAAAACCTAACCGACCATAGCAATTTATTTGAATACTTATTAAAATCTAGTTTGGTGGCTACTATAAAATTTAAATCGACCTATTAAAATTTATTTTCCCGTCGATATTCTCCTTGCCAGGTCTGGAATAGAGTTCAGTGCTCCTTCTCTGCTCATAATTTTTATGATTTCACCGTAGATTCCATACCCTTCTTTGACATTCAATTTTTATATCCACTCTACTAGATTTTTAACCCGAACTTATTATATCAGATATGGGTTCACTCTTTCTCGATCTTTATTTGAAATCTTCTTCTCCTGATTTGGGGATTTCACTGCAATTCGGAGAAGAAAACATGTTCAAGAACTCCGAATTTGGCTATAGTAAACTATATTAATTTGTCATTGTCCTTCAGCCTTTACCTGCTCGTCTTCATCCAAGAGGCTTGATTGATATTGCCACTATGGTGAAAATCCCACCAGTCAAGTAGCAAAATAGACTGGTCTTCGTGGGATGGATGGCTGGGATCATTGGCTTCACCAACGAATGAGGTAAGGATTGATGGATTGAGGAATGAATAGATAAAGAGGATGTTATAATGTGGTATGATTAGTAAGTATTAGTAAGTAGTCGAGCTTCATCTATTTTATTTGTGTTTTCGGTGGTTATAGCTTCTGCATATGCACGTTCATGCTCTTCTAGGGCTCTCCTAAAACCTCTTCATGCGTTTGGAATTTTTCCCATAGAGTATTAATCTTAATTCACAACCGATCCAACCATCCAACTTGGGTGTTAGCTGCCCGACTGTATAAATTAGGGGCATTCGCCTAGCATTGGTGGGATTAACCTTTCCATTCCTCAATGCTTTAATATGTTGGGGATTAATGTTACCAGGTTGGCTTGCTAATCCTTTCGAGTTCTCCAATAAATTTTATATAAGGGTTTCCACCTTCATGTATTGTACCTCATCTTCTTAGATTTCCATAGGAGGGAGTTGGACGAAGCAGATATCTAGACCCTGTGAGGAATTTATGCATTCAGGACTGGATTACATCCATTTGCATGTAATGAACGCAACGGTGAATCCATGGTGTGCCGAGAGGCACTGGGAAAACTCAGTGAATGGGATAAGATGGTCCATTCCTCCACTGGGAAAAATGGCGACATGAGGCTTTCGGCTTCCCATTCTCACTGCACTTATCTTCACAAGACAGCACTGCTGCAGCTACGCTTCACGACAGTTGCCTACCATTAGCATTTAGCATGGATCCATGTTCGAGCGCATATGGGGATAAATTTGCACCCTTATAGAACTCCAATAGGGAGAGTCTGTATGGATACATTTGACAGGTATTTTTCTGATCTTATTTCTATGATTTTAATTTTTAAAATTTCAAAGGATTTAAACTTGTATACTAAATTTTTCTGATCTTATCAATAAACTTGTTTGTGTCAACTTAATTTGCTTCCTCTTTGACTTGCAAAAAAAGAATGTCATGCAATACTTGAATACGCCCTACCTCTTCTCTAAACAGGTCGATCTACCCTTACTTATAACAACTTGGAATCATTCCACTCAAACGGTCTCTATGAATGATGTTTGTGCTCAACCTAGTCTCTTAAATTGAGTTCATTTAATTGTCAACCAGGATTGGTAAACTGTTGAAGTGAGGTGCACTGTATGTGCCTAGGTGTTTGTTTCTTACTGCCTTGTGTTTAGTGTTTTATGGTGTTTTTGGTCTTTTTATGGTTTTATGTTCAAAAAGAAAAGAACTAAATGCTGGTGGAAAGAAGCTACTGGTTAAAAACAGAGTGAAGCCTAATTTGTTGATGACAAATGAAAAATGAAAATACTGAGACAGAACCAAACCTAAACTATGACTTAGCAAAAATACAAAGCTTGATAATGACTTCAAGAAAATGAATCACAACATGAACTTAACTTGTCCAATCCATTCATTAAGGATATTTTGGAAGAGCTTGAGGAATGGGCAGCTAAGTGTAAAAATTATCCTAACTAAACAATTAAACAATCCACTCACAATGATACCACATCTCATCCATGATTAAAGGTTTATGAAACATATCTGGAAAAGAACATTTGTAACATCAAAAGATTTCTACTCTAAAACTAGCTCCTAATTCTATTATGCAGCTTAGTTTAACACTACTAAACTTCACTCAAAGGTTATAGATTTTTAGAATAGTCTTTTGAGGAAAGGTTTGTTTGTGAAATGGTAAAAAGGTTGCAGAAGTACTCCAGGCCTTGGACTGTTATTATCTTCTGTCCAGATGATTATGAGTTAATTATAGATTTGGAACAAAAGAGGTTTTGTAAATAATGAAGGCCGTGGTGTTTAAGTTTAATCAACTAATGTAATTTAATATGCAATGGATGACAACTAAATGTGGAATGTAAATACAGTGAGCTAAGCTAGAACTGAACTAAAGTGCTATCAGTCTACAATAAACAGTTCTAAACTAACAATCCATTATCAAACTTAAAACGAAATAACAGAGCATGAATTGAATGCAATTTGACTCCGGAGTGCCCTAACTAAGTTATCATGCAATTAATATATGGGATTCTACAGCCTATTTTGTTCATCATGAATGGTGTTTTGGAAGAGCTTCTTAGAACAATCCTGGCTGTACAATTCAATGCAAATGAAAACATGGAAATTGAAAGCAATTACAATTAAAAACTAAGACATCATAGCTATTTCCTACCCATTGTTATGATGTTTTGGAAGAGTGTTTTAAGAGTAATATCAACTATGATACTTAGTGTAAACAAGCAATTGAAACCTTCAGTATCACAGTCATGCCTTAGCCATCATAATGATTTTTTGGAAGAGTTTACTAGAATAAGTTCAACTATGATAATGAACAAAAGAAATTGCAATTAAAATCTATAACACTACAGCTATTTCTCATTCATTATCATGATATTTTGGAAGAGTTTCTTAGAAAAAGTATAGCTATAGTGACTAATGAAATTAACTATGAACTCAAACTTCAAAAATGTGAAAACAAACTAAGATACTTATCTAAATTACGAAAGTAAAGCCGTTCAGGAGGCAGGGGCCCTCTACCACCAGACGGAATCTAACTCAAAATCAACTCAACGCGTTCAAAGAAATGTTGTCTTCTTCATTAAAGGAAAATAACTTGAAACAGAGTATTCTCGGTCTTCAGAAATATAGCAGTCAATCCACGAAATCTAATCAAAATCTAGAGCTTGTCTCTCGGTTTCCCGAGTGAATTTATAACAAATCTTCATAACAGAACTTGCAACAATACAGGGATCATTGTCTTTTCATATCAAAATCGTACTAGAACTCTAAAGATGGCAGCGTAGAGGGACAAAGGACATTTGGACTGTCCTAGTCCTATTAGGAGTGTGCCTCCTTGAATGAGTTCCCACGTACAAAACCACGTCCAGAATTCGGTTCATTCTTCATGGTGAGCAACAAACGTTGAGGACATGATGTGGAATATACCCATGTGTGGCTTTTCCTGAGAGGACACCTGGAACATGCTTGAACGTGAAGACAGCCGTAGAATTGGCGGTTAGCTATGGAATGTCTACATTCTGTAGCTAGTTTCGGTTCAAAATGCATTACAATGACAAAATCACAAAACTTAGCAAGTTAGCCATGTTATTCATTCTAAAAGTAATTTTAAATAATTTCATTGATCATTTGAGCCTGGGATAACAATGGAAAAGAGAAAATGGGGTGAAGTATGATGGAAGAAAGAACAAACTTGGGGCTCAACATACCCCCACTGCTGACTTCTTGCATGTCCTCATGCAACTTATTCCATAAACTCAGATACTTCTGCAAGAACATCCAACCCTCTTCTTCTTCTTTTCCTAGAAGTCAAAGTTCTTCTGGGTTTCCTGATGACTAACTTGAACCTTAAATTGGTAAGTGCCCTGATTAACTTCTTGTTATTCTTTTTCAACTTTTCATTATCCTTTTCCACTTTGTCCATTTGTAGAGAAAAGGTTGAATTCATACTGGTTTTGAGTTTGACTTGTTCCTTCAGAATATCATTCTCAGTTCTGATATGTCTATTAAGTACTTCCAGCTCGTACCTATCTCTTCTTAACACATCTATTTCGGACAGTGGAGGACTAGGGGTTCTATCTCTACTCTCTGAAGCTTTCCTTTCTAATGTTTCAACATAGTCATAAACTTCTTGCTGTGCAGAGTCAATTTCAGGGGTTTCTTCATTAAAATATTCTTCAACATCTTCTTCAATAGATGTTTCCTCATCTTCTATGTTTATCACCCCAGTTTGTTTGATCTGTGTTTTCCTTAGTTTCCCCCTGAGTCTATGGCTTCTTCTTGGCTGGGATGATCCCTCCCCTTTTTCTGTGGCAGATTTTCTGATTACCCTCTCTTTCTTAAGATGTCTCTTAATCTGAGTCAACTTCTCAGAGATTATTTCTTCACTACTTTCCTGTACTGTTTTGTCAATTTCAATTTTAGAGGCTCTCCATTTTCTGCTTCTCCTTGTAGGCTGATGTTCAAGTGAAGGCTCTTTTGGTTCCTCAAAGTGATTTCTTACCAAGAAATTATCCCAAGTATCTTTTGTTTTGGCTAAATGTTGTTCAATTAAAATCTTAACCAAGCCATGATGGTATAGAGTTGTCTCTAGGAATTGGACTCTCCTTTGAACACTTGAAGCCATCTTTTTTAAACTTTGAAGCAAGAAATAGGGAAAATTAAGCTCTTCTTCCAGAAAATGCATTATAAACCTAATATGGTAAACATAAAAAGTACCATATCTACCTTCACAAGTGATAAATTTTTGTAGAATAAGCAATATGTTTCTCCATTTATTCTTTAATGCAGAGCTTGGAATTCCCTTTTTAAACACAGTGACATCCATACCTGGTGATTTGAGGATTTGCTTCCATGATTAATTATGAAATTCTTTGTTCTTAAACCATATTTCTCCATGTCTAAGCAATCATGTTGCTTCTACAATAAAAACCTCTGTGACAGTGAATTTAACATCTCCAACTTCAACCTCGGCTCCTTTGAATGACCTTGCAAATGTTTTAGTAACTTCTTTGTGGAAGCCATTAAATTTCTCAAGGAATTGCAGCCATCCTGTCTGTTCTAACATTTCTCTACTTTGAGGCTATCCTTCCAGGTATTTTGTGCCCACTGGTTCAGTTCTCACAATGAGGCCCATAATTTCTTCTTCAATCTTCAGATTAGTACTCTTTCTGCTCACGGAGACAATGACTTCAACCCTCAAACTGATATTCCTCTGCTTCACAGTAATAGTGCTTCAATCTTCAAACTGATATACCTCTGCTTCACGGTGATAGTGTTTCAATCTTCAAACTGATATACCTCTACTTCACGGTGATAGTGCTTCAATCTTCAAACTGATATACCTTTTCTTCACGGTGATAATGGCTTCAAATTTCAAACTGATATACCTCTGCTCATGGTGATAGAGATACCTCTGTTTAACAGAACGAAATGATGAAGGGTTGGCTACGGAATGGAGTAATAGGGAGTGGTTATGGAACGAGTTAATGAAGTGAGGTGAAGAAAAAAAATCAATGAGTGAAAAGACCGCAGAGATATTTTACAACGGTTTCAAAAATCATCATTAAATGATTTGGCTGGGTGACATGAGAAAATCAATTACCTCATCATTTTAACCACTTAAATAGTGATAAGGTATAGGATTTGAAATGAAAGATTTTTATCCAAAGTTTTGCAGAGGGTATATTTGGCATGATCAATAAAAATAATCAAAACAACTTTTCGAATGATTCATAACTAAAACTATACTAAAGTTTATGATATGCCATTATAATCAAAACATTTTACCTTTTCTTTTCATCTGCTTTTTGTGGTCTCTATATACTTTGTTCTCCTCTGGAAACCATTATTTTGTGAGTCTTCTTAATCCTTCTTAATTTTTCTTGTTCATGGATATACTAGATCATTTTGTTGCAATTCAAATGTCTGTCGATCAATGCCTTCAGGATCTGTAGTTGCAGAATGAATGCTTGGCTGCGGAAAGTCTGATTAGCTACAGAATATCTGTTTAGCTACAGAATTTACCTGTAGAGAATTTTAATCATGGAATGGAGTGGTTTGGAATATAAGTGGAATATTATATGGAATGAGTGAAGATAAATGATGAAATATGGTATAATGGGATATGTATGAAGTGAATGATGGAGTGGGATGGATTATAATTTATGAAATGGAGTGGAAGAATATAGGAAATGGCATGCAATCCATGACATGTGTTATTCATTTGCAGAAAAAAATCAAACTTTTAAATTTTGATATGGAAATGAGGTGGATGAAGTATGGAATGAGATGAATGAAATATGGAATGAAGTGAAGTATGAATGAATGAAATGGAGTATGGATGGATAAGTAAATGGAATGAAATTAAATGAGATGGATCATAAGTGCAATGGATCTGAACTTATGATTTTGTAACAGCTGCTTGCAAAAACAAAATGGAAAAGTTAGAGTGTCAGAAAGACTCTGTTTTTCACCCTATCTTTTCTGTATAAACATGCCAATCAGTGATTGGTTTTCATGTCTATACTTTATTTTTATTTTTATTTTTATTTATTTATTTATTTATTTTTATTTTATTTATTTTTTATTTTTTATTTTTTTCAAATAAATGCTTCATAAAATTCAATCAAGTTGATGAAGAAGAAAGATTCTTCTTCATTAAATTCACATCACTGTTTTCCTGGAACTTCTTGACAAATTCTTCTCTTGAGAGTGGTTTGTGATACAGCTTCAATCTATGACCATTCAAAAGAAAAGTGACCTCTTCTTCATCTATTGTCCTAATTTTTACTGCTTCATTGTCAAAAATTTCAACAATTTCATATGGCCCAAGCCAATGTGTTTGAAATTTACCTTGAAAATCCTTGAATTTTGAATCAAACAAGAGAGCCCAGTCACCTTCTTTGAATTTCTTCTCTTTGATGTACTTATCATGCCATCTAGTCCTTTGTTGTTGGACTAGACTTGTTTTATGAACTGCATCTTGTCTGATCTCATCCAATTCATTAATCTGCTCCAATCTATGCTTTTTTGCCTCCGTTAAATCAAGTCCTAGCTGAACTGCCATTTTGAAAGTTTGAATCTGGAACTCTATGGGAAACAAAACTTGCTTTCCATAAACAAGTTCATAAGGAGTATGGCCTGTTGTGTTTATACATGTAGTTCTATAGGCCCACAAGGCTTCAGGAAGCCTATCTACCCAATCTCTTCTATGTAAATGAACAGTCTTTGTTAGGATTCCTTCAATAACCTTATTACTAGATTCCACTTGACCATTTGCTTGTGGATGATAAGGAGTAGATTTTCAATGCCTGATTTTGTATCTCTCCATCATTTGTTCCACTAGCCTTGATGTAAATTGAGCTCCTTGATCTGTAACAATTTCCCTTGGGACACCAAAACGAGTAAAAATATCCTCAAAAAGAAAAGTAACTACAGATGCTTCATTAGCAAAAAGTAATGGCTTGGCCTCTACCCATTTGGTAACATAATCAGTACAAACTAATATATATCTCTTTTGTCTTGATGGAGGACTAATAGGTCCTACAAAATCCAAAGCCCATTTTTCAAAAGGTTCAATATGTACCTGAGGTTGTAATGGCATCTCACCTGAAGGAAAAGGTTTCCCTACCCTTTGGCAACTGTCACACCTTTTGACATACTCTTTAGCATATTTAAACAAGGATGGCCAATAATATCCTAAATTAAGGATCTTATAGGCTGTCCTCTTATCAGCAAAGTGTCTGCCACAAGGTTCATCATGACATGCTTTGAGAATCTCGGGCATCTCATCTTCACGAACACATCTCCTAATGATCAAATCTGGACCTGTCTTGTACAACTCATTAGCAACCCATGAATATTTTGCACTGTCATAAATGATTTTTCTTTTATCTCTTGCATTCATTATTGAAGGAAATTTTCCTAAAACTAAATAATTAGCAATGTCAGCAAACCAAGGAGTTTGGGTAGAAATTGCAAAAAGATATTCATCAGGAAATTGATCTTCAACTGGAGTGTCATCTTTGATGTTTTGGAGTCTAGATAGGAAATCAGCTACTGTGTTTTGTTTTCTAGGCCTATCTAGAATGGTAATGTTGAATTCTTGTAAAAGTAATAACCATCTTATGACTCTGCCATTAGTAATTGATTTGTTCATTAAGTATCTAATTGCAGAATGATCAGTGTGAAAAAAAGTTTCATAGCCTGTTATATAGTGTCTAAATTTGTTTATGGCATGAACAACAGCTAAAAACTCTTTTTCAGTTATAGTATAGTTTAACTCTGCAGGAGTCAAATTTTCACTGGTATAGTAGATGGCATAAGGAATCAGGTCTTTTTGTCCCAATACTGCTCCTAGAGCTGTATCTGAGGCATCTGTTGAAATATGAAAAGGTAACTTCCAGTTAGGTCCCCTTAAAATAGGTGCTTCAGAAATTTTTGTTTTCAGGGTCTCAAAGGCTAACTGGCAATTAGAATTCCATTTGAATTCACAGTCTTTGGTAAGCAATTTAAAGAGTGGAGATGCTATCTTGGTGAAGTTTTCTATAAACCTCCGATAATATCCTGTAAATCCTAGAAAACTCCTAACATCTTTTTGACAACTTGGAATAGATAAGTTAGAGATGAATTCAAATTTTGACTCATCAACTCTAATCCCATCCCCTGAAATGTGATGCCCCAAAACAATACCTTCAGTAAACATCATGAAACATTTCTCATGACTAAGTGAAATATTTTCTTCTTGACATCTCTTTAAAACTTTTTCCAAGTTTGCTAAGGCTTCTTCAAATGTGTTTCCATAAACTGTGAAATCATCCATATATACCTCTACACAATCATGTATTAGATCTGAAAAAATTCCTAATACTGCCCTTTGGAATGTTACAGGTGCATTGCATAATCCAAATGGCAATACTCGGTAAGCATAGGTACCCCAAGGACAGGTAAATGTGGTTTTGTCTTGATCTTCAAGTGCTACTTGGATTTGGTTGTAACCACTAAACCCATCTAGGAATGAGAAGTACTTTTTGCCAGCTAATGTATCTAACACTTGATCTATGAAAGGTAAGAGAAAATGATCTTTAAGAGTAGCTTTGTTTAGTTCCCGGTAGTCAACACATACCCTCCATTTACCATTTTTCTTTGGCACAATTACCAGAGGAGAAACCCACAGACTATCTGAAATGGGATAGATGAAGTTGACATTTAACAATTTTTGCAATTCTTCTTTAGCAATCTCCCTAATATTTGGATTCATCCATCTTTGAGGTTGTCTAATTGGTTTGCAATTTTCCCCTATATAGATGTGATGAGTGCAAGTCTTGGGGCTTATCCCTTTCATGTCAGTGTACTCCCATGCATATGCAGAAGAATGTCTCTGTAATACTTTGACTAACTCTTCTTGTTGAGATTTTTCTAGGTTCTTATTTATGTTCAAAGTTTTGTCTGGAAATATCTCACTTGTAGAGCTGCCAAATTTATCCATAGAATGAAGAGACATCTGCCTTGTTGACAAAAACTCAATTTTGGATCCCTCTTGAAATGGTTCATGTTTGTATTCTGAAGAGGATTCAAAGTTTTCTAGAGTATTCAGAATTTGATTATCTTCACTAATTTCTGAAATTGTGAAGAGAGGTTGTAAATCTTCTTCATCCTCTATCCATTGAGTATCATCTAAATTTGTAATTGTCCTAGCTGGAGGATATAAAGTGAATTTATTAGTTGAACTACCATCAGAGATGTACATATCACCGGATCTAAAACTAATGAAAGCATCAGCTGTAGCTAACCAAGGTCTTCCTAGTATAACAGGATGCCCTCCTAGATTATTCTTAGGAGTTAGGATCATGAAATATACAGGGTACTCCCAAGAATCTAGGGACACTGGAATGTCTTCTATTACCCCATCAGGTTTGATCACAGATCTTCCTGCTAATTGTAATAATGTGGGTGTAAAGAGAATATTAGGAAGTTTCAGTTTATCCATGATTTGTCTACTCATGATATTGATTGCTGCTCCTAAATCAATGAGTGTGTTTTGGATTTCAATTCCATTGATGTGAATTTTAACAACTAGATTTCCTAGGTCTAGATACTTTGGGATAGCAATCTTACCCATCATAATGTCTGTTATTTTTCCTGCCAGTTGAATTTTCTTTGTCTCTCTTATTCTTTTTCTTGTTTTCTTCATGCTCAACTCCTTTATTGTTTTGGCTAAAATTGGAATTTCCTTGATGGCTTGTAATAATGGAATCTCAATGCAAACATTTCTCATCTCATCTAGGAAATCATAATTAGGCACCATAATTTGTTTTTCTACACCTATATCAATTTTTAATCTTTCTGGGAAGGAAGGTATAGAAGTAGATGTTGATGGCTGCTCTAATACAGGAGTTGGAATTATTGGTTCTTTTTGCTTTAATTTTTCAATGTTTGGGTCTTGAAAAGGTGTGTCTTCCTCAAGACTTTTATTCACCCGTAGAGAGTCTTCCTTAGATTTATCTTCTTCTTGTATGATTACAGAAGGTTTCCTCCTTTCAAGTATTATTCCAGACCTAAGTTGAACATCACTAAGGTCTAAAGGAGTAATTAAATAAGTTGGAAACTGTTGGCCTTCTATCATGTATGTGTTCTGAGGATTTTTATTATTGGGGTTTGGTATGGGTTGAGCAGGAAACTGATTTGATTTTTGAGGAAATGGTAATGGAAGTGGTTGATTTTGATGTGGTAGGTTTTGATGATGTTGTTGAGGATTTTGCTGAAAATTGTGTTGAGGATTTTGAGGATAAAAATGTGGGTATGGTGGATAGGATGGTGGATACTGATAGTACTGAGAGTATCTTCCATAGGGATTTTGTGCTCCTTGTTCCCAAGCTTGAGATTGATTTTGAAATTGAGGCCAAGGTTGCTGCCAAGAATTCCAAGGTGGAGGTTGGTTATAAATTTGATCATGGAATCTTTTTGTTTGAGGTCCTTGCCAAGGCCTTCTAGAGACAAAATTGAGATATTCTATGGAATCTGTAGGAGTTCCTCTTGAAAGACAGCTTTGAGACCAAGAAGAGAAGGACAATTCTTGGTCTCATGTTTTTCAGAACAAATGACACAAGTCTCTACAACTTTTACATCCAAAGGACACTCTCTCAAGGCATGTTTCTTTCTACATTTGGGACAAAATATTGCTAAGGCATCAGATTCAACTTTTTGCTTGTTTTGTATCTTAAGGGTGTCTATTTGTTCACTAAGACTCCCTAAGATGTCAGATTTGAAATCATCAAGCATATGTCCTATTTCTGACCTACTTACTGTCCCAGAAGCAGACTTACTTGCCCTTGCAAGAGCAGGATCTCTTGGACCTTTTACAGTTTTATATTTCCCTCTTGAAAGGTTGATACATAACTCAGATATTTCAGGTAATGTAAGCTGTGATATATCCCCTTTTCCCATCATGTTAAGGATATACAACCATTCATCCCTAATTTTTTTCAACAAAAGAGGTTTTAAGGTGTCTTGATCTAAGTTTTCCATTTTTTCTCTTTTGATGTTGTAATGAAATCTCTCCAACAAATCTTCCAAATTTTCATCTTCTTTTTGTAACATCTTAAACACTTCTTCCTTATGATTGACCGGCATACAATAATCCAAATACCTCTCTAGAAATGCTTGTTTCATGTCTTCCCATGTCCTAATAGAATTGTTGATCAAACTCATAAACCACTTCAATGCTGCTCCTTTCAATGTTGAAGGAAATAGTTTAAGTTTTTGAGCATCTTGTAAGTAGTCATAAGTTCTACACAGGACTTCAAATTCAAATAGGAAGGTTTCAGGATCTTTAGTTTTAAGTCCATAGAATTTTGGAAGGACAGAGGGTGAAATGTTTTTCATGGTTGTATTGGTTTCTTCATCTATTATAGGAAACCCAAAAGAGCTTCATATTTCTCTTCTACCTCTTCCTCCTTCTACACCTCTACCTCTACCTCTACCCCCTCCAAATAATGTGTGTTGTCCATTAAAGACTCCTCCTCCCCCTTCTTCTGCCATGGTTGATTCTCCTGTGGAAGTGGAAAAGTTTGTGTCCCTAACAGGAGTCTTTGGATCTTTTTCTAAGGCAGGTTCAGTTGATGAAGTGGAAGGTTTCTCTAATGGAATATCTGATCTTAGGTCTTCTAGAAGTCTAGGATCAGTAAAATATGAAATGTGGGTCTCAGTTGAAGGTGTACTAGCTCTTGGTCTAGGTGAAACAAGTGGTGTTCTAGAAATCAAACTTCTTCTTCTGCTGCTTATGAATCTACCCCTTGATTCTCTCTCTCTACGCATATAATTGTTTTTGGGAGTTAAGAAACAAAGGTTACCTAGTTTTCACTTCCCCGGCAACGGCGCCAAAATGTTTGTGCTCAACCTAGTCTCCTAAATTGAGTTCATTTAATTGTCAACCAGGGTTGGTAAACTGCTGAAGTGAGGTGCACTGTATGTGCCTAGGTGTTTTTTTTTTACTGTGTTGTGTTAGTGTTTTATGATGTTTTTGGTCTTTTGGTGGATTTATGTTCACAGGGAAAAGAACTAAATGCTGATGGAAAGAAGCTACTGGTTAAAAACAGAGTGAAGCCTAATTTGTTGATGACAAATGACAAATGAAAATACTGAGACAGAACCAAACCTAAACTATGACTTAGCAAAAATACAAAGCTTGATAATGACTTCAAGAAAATGAATCACAACATGAACTTAACTTGTCCAATCCATTCATTAAAGATATTTTGGAAGAGCTTGAGGAATGGGCAGCTAAGTGTAAAAATTCTCCTAACTAAACAATTAAACAATCAACTTGTAATGATACAACATCTCATCCATGATTAAAGGTTTGTGAAACATATCTGGAAAAGAACACTTGTAACATCAAAAGATCTCTACTCTAAAACTAGCTCCTAATTCTATTCTGCAACTTAGTTTAACACCACTAAACTTCACTCAAAGGTTATAGATTTTTAGAATATTCTTTTGAGGAAAGGTTTTTTTGTGAAATGGTAAAAAGGTTGCAGAAGTACTCCAGGCCTTGGACTGTTACTATCTTCTGTCCAGATGATTATGAGTTAATTATAGATTTGGAACAAAAGAGGTTTTGTAAATAATGAAGGCCGTGGTGTTTAAGTTTAATCAACTAATGTAATTTAATATGCAATGGATGACAACTAAATGTGGAATGTAAATACAGTGAGCTAAGCTAGAACTGAACGAAAGTGATATCAGTCTTCAATAAATAGTGCTAAACTAACAAGCCATTATCAAACTTAAAACGAAATAATAGAGCATGAATTGAATGCAATTTGACTCCGGAGTGCCCTAACTAAGTTATCATGCAATTAATCTATGGGATTCTACAGCCTATTTTGTTCATCATGAATGGTGTTTTGGAAGAGCTTCTTAGAAAAATCCTGGCTGTACAATTCAATGCAGATGAAAACATGAAAATTGAAAGCAATTACAATTAAAAACTAAGACATCATAGCTATTTCCTACCCATTGTTATGATGTTTTGGAAGAGCGTTTTAAGAGTAAGATCAGCTATGCTACTTAGTGTAAACAAGAAACTGAAACCTTCAGTATCACAGTCATGCCTTAGCCATCATAATTATTTTTTGGAAGAGTTTACTAGAATAAGTTCAACTGTGATAATGAACAAAAGAAATTGCAATTAAAATCTATAACACTACAGCTATTTCTCATTCATTATCATGATCTTTTGGAAGAGTTTCTCAGAACAAGTATAGCTATAGTGACTAATGAAATTAAATATGAACTAAAACTTCAAAAACGTGAAAACAAACTAAGATACTTTTCTAAATTACGAAATTAACGCCGTTCAGGAGGCAGGGGCCCTCTACCACCAGACATAATCTAACTCAAAATCAACTCAACGCATTCAAAGCAATGCTGTCTTCTTCATTAAAGGAAAATAATTTGAAACAGAGTATTCTCGGTCTTCAAAAATATAGTAGTCAATCCACGAAATCTAATCAAAATCTAGAGCTTGTCTCTCGGTTTCCCGAGTGCATTTATAACAAATCTTCATAACAGAACTTGCAACAATACAGGGATCATTGTATTTTCATATCAAAATCGTACTAGAACTCTAAATATGGCAGCGTAGAGGGACAAAGGACATCTAGACTATCCTAGTCCTATTAGGAGTGTGCCTCCTTGAATGAGTTCCCACGTACAAAACCACATCCAGAATTTGGTTCATTTTTCATGGTGAGCAACAAACGTTGAGGACATGATGTGGAATATACCCATGTGTGGCTTTTCCTGAGAGGACACCTGGAACATGCTTGAATGTGAAGATAGTTGCAGAATTGGCAGTTAGCTATGGAATGTCTGTATTCTGTAGCTAGTTTTGGTTCAAAATGCATTACAATGAAAAAATCACAAAAATTAGCAAGTTAGCCATGTTATTCATTCTAAAAGTAATTTTAACTAATTTCGTTGATCATTTGAGCCTGGGATAACAATGGACAAGAGAAAATGGGGTGAAGTATGATGGAAGAAAGAACAAACTTGGGGCTCAACAAATGACACACGAGATACAAATCTATTTAGGCTATATGGCTTATTCCGGGGTTCTGGCCAATCTAACAAGGTTTTTTTTCCATTGTGGAAATGCTCTTTGAACTGGAATATGAGAAAAACAAGCATGACCAGGCTCCCCGTAGCAAGTTATTGTTGTCATAAATTTTGCATGCAGTAAATTGTGTCTATTATAAACCCTAATTTATAATAACAATCATTAAATTAAAGGTGTCATGTATTTGGGATCTAATTGAGCATTTCTAGTACTATCTTAGCCCTCTAGTACGTGGGGTCTTTCTTCAATCTGCAAACATGGGTTTCCTTGTCATGTTCCTCAAAGCCATGTGGTTGTCACGACTTGGCTGAGATTATTGACCTCATACATCCCAATCAATTTATCATACATCTCCTTTTACTTCTTCGGCTTGGACACATAGGTGATGAAATGGTCTCTAAGAGAGTCAATGATGAGATTTTTGGCCTTTATCTCACCTTTCTTGTTGTATATGACACTGGCATTGACATTCTCAGGAGGTTCAACTACTTGGCCCTACACATATTCCATCACATCATTCTCTTCAAGGGTAAGATCCAATCTAGCCCTCCATGCTGCGAGGTACCATTCAGTTTCTCTTCAACCTTAAAGTAGGAGGAAGTCATCTTGCCAAGAAATTTGATCACCAATCAGTAAGAAAAATGTCTTAAAGGGGTGTTCTTTGGTCTCCAGTAGCTAATATTCACCTCACTCTGATACCATGCTAATTTTACATAGTGTTCTATGCTGATATAATGACCTAAAACAATTTCATCCAATTTCATTCACCCCAGGAACAATTAAGAAATTATAGATAGAACAGTAAAAAATAATGCACAATAGAAGATAGGCAAACATGAGACACAGATTTTGGTCAAAGACTAGGGCAAAACTACAAAAGGTTGAAATTATTCTTCTTCTTAGTCAGTCAATGTTCAGCATGAGATACATAGTCCAATAGTACATCCATAAACCAGTCAAAGTCAAATCTTTGACTTTCCATGTCAACCAAACCAAAACCAATCCAAATAGAGAGAAAAGTCAATTCTTGTCCAAGATAATAGTCTGCAACAGAGGGCCAAAATTTAGCCTATTGCAGCTTGGTCAACCACCGTAAACAACCTGAAATTTTCAGTCAAAGTCAACATCCAAACCTTCCAAGAAAGCTTTGGTCAACCCAGTAGAATATTTGGCTTCTTTCTTAGTCAAAGATTTGGTCAGCCGATCCATAAAAATCCTGCAATCTTTGGTCAAATGAGAGAGATTTAACTGCAGTCAAAGTTCAGTCGAATAGTGTGGTCAACCTCAGTTAATGGCCCGGGAAAACAGAGATAAATATGTAGTCAACATTGTCAAAGATTCTGGAATATTCAGCCTCCCAAATCAGTCCAAACATCTTGGTCAAAATAGAGTTAAATTTCCCAGGTCAATGCAAGTCAAAGGAGAGAGAAACTGCTGGTCAACATAAAACAAAAATGACTCCTTGCTCCTTCACACATGTGAATTCCTACGAATTTCAAATCGGATTGTGTGATGTATGATAATGCCAAATGACCTCCAATGATGGGTCTATTTATATGTGGTTGAGGAGGGGTTATTTCCACTGTGGGGCTGACTTGACTTCATTAGGGCTGACTTGGTCAAGGATCAAAATGTGACTTTTCTCCATTATTTTATTGATGAAATTTTGACCATAGATGCCCAATTTTTCAACAATTTATTCTATGGACATCAAGTATAAGTTTGTTTTGATCATCTCTTGGCTAAGGGTGCTCGGTTGATCAAACATTCCTATCTTTGGATCCAAAAGTTTATTCTGATTTTATCTTAGTTTTAGTAGCTTTGAGGAAGAGGTTATGATGTCCATTGTATATACCCTTTCAATTTTTGTATCGTTGTTTGTAAACATTGTTCTGTAAATATAAGATGTACATTTAAAAAAGATAAGAAAATGAAAAATAATTTCTCTTGATCTATGTTAACTGCTTGGAAAAGCAGTCTTTTCATGCTTGCCGAGTGCATAACCCTTGTGGATTTTTGGCTTCTGGATCTTGAAGTCCAACAATCCTTGGACAATGTGCTTAAGGGGTGGGAGTGCTCCATAGTGTAGGTGACTAAATTTGTTTTGCAAAGGCTCTTCCAGCTTGTGATTGTCATGCACTAAAGCCCCATTTTTCATTTGATCCACAAGAAAACTATATGGGCCCACCTTCTTGCACAAATTTGGCCAAAACTCAACTATCTGTTTGGCTGAAATTTTTTATGATGACTCACTTTATCATCAATCTTGGCTACACAACTAAGGTTTGCCTTGGTTGAAACTGAAAGAATATTTTTTGTCAAGAAAAGAACATTTAAAGGTATCATCTGGTTGTAGAACATCGTCTGATACCCTTTAGTATTGTAAGAACTTAACAAGGGGAACCATGCTACCCTTTCCCAGTATCCATTTATAAAGATTGGAAACCAAATGAAAGATTCTGAAAGTCCGAGCATAATTACCCCCTAGTCTATTTCAAATTTTCAACTTTCAAGTGCTCTTTGGCATCTTGATGTTATCAATTCTAAGTTAAACCTGCTAACATAAATGTTTTAGTATATCAGAGAAATGGGTCTGTCAAATATTGAATTATTGAAGGGATTAGTCACTAAGTACGATATAGGAATAAAATGTACATGTTCCTGGCAATTTGCAAGTTTTGGTTCCTTTTGTGGCAAATATCTGTTAAGGCAATGTTTTAATTTTGACATGCAACTGCAGGTGGGAAACCACTCAACTCTTACTTAAAATAACATGACACGTGTGAAAATATTATCAAAGATGCCAAATGTAAACACGAAAATATATTGCATGAAAGAGTCGTCGATTCCTTTGTATAGATGAAGTTCAGTTTTATATCCTAACTCCTTGCTTTTCTTTTATCATAAAAATATGTTGGAGACTTGGGCTCTAAATATCTACAGGATGCTTCTCTGCATATGAATGCATTGTACTCTTTTGAACATTTAAAAGTAGTACTCAATGTGTGCACACTTTACATATGTTATTAGATGATATTTTTTGACATGAGTGGATAACTAGACAACGATTAAGAAAACATCACTTTTGGTTGTTTTGAATTATTAAAATTCTACTATTTTAATTAACTTTCTTACTAACAAGGATGATAATGCTAAGAAAGCTAGGCAGCAAGACCTTTTTGGTGCCAACATCGATGAGATCATGGAGGCAACAAGTTATGGATTAGGTCACAAGGGGCATAGAAAAGAGGTGTTAATTTCTATCTTTCATTCACACATGGAAAAAAATTCAAGATGTTCAAGAATAAGAATAGTGTATAATGGTTAGATGAGTTGTCAATCCTTTGGATAGTAAGCATGATACAAACACTAATTTATTTGGAGGTTGCAGTGCCAAGTGGTCCTTCATTTTTTTGGCACATCTCTTGATATTTCCCTCCTTGTTGTCTCGTGTGATAGTACAAGAAGAGGAGTCGTAGAAAGGGGGATGGGCCAAAGTTAAGTCCTGAAGTGACAAAGAAACAAGGTGATGCTAATCTTCTTTATGCCACAAGTCATTATGATGAGGTAAATATTCTCCTTGACTTTATTAATTCAACTCGCGTTGCTGTTTGGCTTTTCTAGGTAAGACATTTGGATTTAGCATGTTCTTGCAAATGATACTTCTATTGATTACAAAAATTATCATAACACAAGGATATCTTCAGCCCCTGAAATATGGAGGGATTTATGGGGAAGTTCACACTATGCGAATTGGATAAACCAGAGGACAACCTCCTACTTAAACTCCTAAACTGCAATTACAAAGTGTGAAAGAGCCAAAAAAATGCTGACCCTACTATACAGAAATTAACCAAAATTGGGACTAAGTCCAATATCCATGAGTCTAGCATCATAAAAACCAAATCAAGCCCTTTAAGGGTGGTTAACTGTACTGCAAATAGAAGAGAATCTTGGTGGGGGGCATAGGATTTTTCTACATTGGTTGAATCATTACCTCACCCTGTAGACATCTCTCTGCCTGTCTAACAAGGGATTTTTTTCATTGTGGAAATTCTCTTTGAACTGGAATATGAGAAAAACAAGCATGACCAGGCTCCCCATAGCAAGTTATTGTTGTCATAAATTTTGCATGTAGTAAATTGTGTCTATTATAAACCCTAATTTATAACAGCAATCATTAAATTAAAAGTATCATGTATTTGGGATCTAATTGAGCATTTCTAGTACTATCTTAGCCCTCTAGACTTAGCCATAGGTCCTTCGAATTTCTTCCCTCATCTAACTCGGAGCTCGACCTTATCGAATAATATCCTTGGAATTTGGTGTGTATTTAGTAGAATCCTTGAAAGTTATTTAGCCTAAGAATTCTCGGGTTACTTAATCTCCAATATTCTTTGAGATAGCCTCCGTTGTGGGGAAATCCATCCATAGAATAGTAGAGGAGTAGCTACTAAGGTGAAAGTGGTGACTGATCCCTATGTTTCCCTTGAGCTAGAGTACTTAGTGAAGCTTTGCACTAAGGTGTTACATTTTGTTGTAGCAAGCCCTGAAGAATCCTATTTTACCCTAAGTACTATCCTTGGAATGAGGGGAGTACCTAGTGGGTTTCCCCAGGATATGTATTTCAAGGAAACAAACAAGAGAATATAAGCTCCCTTTTATATATCCTTCCGCTTTTTGTTCTACTGTTGTAATTCTTGTATATATAAGATGTATTTTTCTATTAAAACCAAGTAGAGAGTAATTAAGATGTCTACACAAACAAATCCATTAACAAAACAAAGCAGAGAGTAATTGGTCACTTGCTTACATAGGGCACCCTAAGTGAGATAAATCCTCCTTAATATCATTGACACTAGTCATATGCAAATAGAAATCATAAAATATTCTGTTTAGACAAATAAACCAATATAATAAGAAGAGTAAAAGGAGACTATTTCGATATCATGGACTATAACATGGAATCCAAAGTAATCTGAATCCCATCCTATAGCCAACATACTCACAAAGTGATAAATAGGAACTAAGCTATTTTAAAACAGCAAAAGGGAGGATCACTAACCTTCAACTTGCTTGTATTTAAAATCCCTTGGATAAGCAGGAACCAATGCATTTGATACCAATAGGATATGAGTGATATTCAAAATATTTTTGAGGCTGCTCCAACAGAACCAAGAAATAGTCCCTGCAAAACAAATAAAAGGTTACTTTTGTCCCATATATGCCCAAAGCTTGAAAGTGGTCTCTTAAAGAATTCAATTTTTAGTGTCCTTTTATTTAAACATTGACTTCCTTTCCAAATCAGAGACAACATACAATATGTAAAGTGTTGCTCATAACAAGGTCATGAAAAATGGCAAAACATTTCTCCCATAGTAGATTATTAAGACAGAGTAACAGACTTGGACAACTAAAAGAAATTCTTACTAAGCATTAAAATTTAAAAGTCGTCGATTCGTTTCCAAAAGGATGGTCACTTGAATGTTATCACTTAGAGTCTGTGGACAGTACAGTAGTGCTATAATGTAAAGTTTGATGTGCAATAAAGTCACCATAGTGATGGAATAAAGTAGGCTTCATATCATAATGGAATATCGTCCCATATATGCCCAAAGCTTGAAAGTGGTCTCTTAAAAAATTCCATTTTCAGTGTCCTTTTATTTCAACACTGACTTCCTTTCCAAATCAGAGACAACATACAATATGTAAAGTGTTGCTCATAACAAGGTCATGAAAAATGGCAAAAAATTTCACCCATAGGATATTATTAAGTCAGAGTAACAGACTTGGACAAGTAAAAGAAATTCTTACTAAGCATTAAAATTTAAAAGCCATCGATTCGTTTCGAAAAGGATGGTCACTTGAATGTTATCACTTAGAGTTTGTGGACAGTACAGTAGTGCTAGAATATAAAGTTTGATGTGCAATAAAGTCACCATAGTGACTTAGGAGTGGTAGGTGTAGGGGTGGCTATTTACAACCCTAGAGGACCACCATAACTTACAATAATTTACTAAAACCCTATAATTGTTTTAAGGTCCTATTTTGTGTGCAAGGCAGGTCAAAAAATTGGTAGTAATTGGAGATTTCATGGTGGCACTTCAAGAAATAATGAAGCATTCAACAACAAGACCTTCCAACCATGTCCAGATTGCTAAACACGATTCATAGCATAATGGAATATTGTCCTTTGTCATCAAAACTCTAAAGCAGATGACATGAAAAAGAGAGGTGCTCTTTTGTATCAGGGACAAATGACAAAAACTTAGGGAAAAATATTTTCACATTAAATTCCATCACAATTTTCCTAATCAACTACAGTTTGAATGTGTTAAATTTTCTAATCCCGACAACCTGAATAATTATTTCCTGCTAGAATATTATGCAGATCTACTGAATTGAAAGCACAACTAATATTTTTTGATCCAAATGGATTTTACAAACCCGAAAAACTTATATCTTCAAAAGTTGATGCAAATGTTTCCATGTCGAAGAGCTCATCGAGCACTTTCCAACGATTCTTGAATGAAGTCAAACGGACATCGTGTGAAATAGATGTTCTTCAATAGGTCTTCTAGATATATTCACTGTAAAATAAACTCAATACTGTTCCTCTCAAGACTTCTCTGTAATTTTATTCCAAAACAGAGATCTGCAGGTCTAAATTTGTCTTCAAAACTGCCACTATAGATTTGAATTACAAGACTGTTGCAAGGTCACATATTTCACCACAGGTCCGAATTAGAAGGGTCTGAGTTGCAGATAATAGTCTCAGGTCTGAGCTTCTGGAAAGGCCGAAGTTATAGGCCTTTTAGGGCCGAAATTTCAGGCTTTGATAGGGCCGAAATTTCAGGCCTGAAGTTAGTTCCAAAAACAAATATTTACATAGGTGAAAATAGGTCTGCAAGAGATATATCCTTCTTTTCCAAAACGTTGTAATTATGATCTCCCTTTTAATATCCTTGGCCTCCTATTTTATCTCTGAATTCTCACTGTATTTTTCACCGAAATTTTCATTCCAAAATGATGAGCATGAATAGTTATTTATAGTTGTTTGTGTATGAACTAACCAGTCGTGTCTTTTGATTAAGGATCCGACATACCGATTTGAGCCGACCTGTGCATAATTTTTGGCATTTATTTAAACCAATTTTAAGACTAATACAGGGGGCAATTTTATGGTTAATTCTAGCCCTCAACGCTTGATAGGAACACCATACAATATAGTGGTACTTGTTGTATCTTCTGTTGTATTGCAGACCTGTTTTAACACCTCCTTTGCTGAACACTTGATAGTTTTAGGGGAGAAACAAAATTATGTTAGATCCCTCCTTTGTGGCTCAAATAATCTTTTTGTCATATAAAATTCTGCATGTCAAAGCCTCTCTGCTCCTTCACTTCCCACAGGACATGTCACATTTTCAAAGCCTCTGAACCCTCCTACATTCATTCAGATCACCAAACTACACATATGTTACTTGAAATAGTAGTGCTCTAGACCTCCATAAACAAACATACATATACAGAAAAGGATGTATATCCAATCCCCATTGATCAAAATGCTACTCAATGTTGACTGGTTGCAGTGGCAATGATGGTTTCTTTTGTCTCCCAACAGCAGTTTGACAAACTTGACATTTCCTTACGTAGCTATGTGAGTCTTTGAATAGTGTGGGCCAATAATAGCCTGCATGGAGGATTTTATGTGCAGTAGCGTCTCCAACATAATGTCCACTTGCTGGCCCATCATGGAGTTCCTGCAAGACTTTTTCAGCTTCATATTTCTCAAGACATCTAAGGAGAACGGAATCATAATTCATTCTAAAAATAACATCATTCACGAGCTGATATTTTTTAGCCTTCAACCTTAGAGCTCTTTTCTTGGTGTAATCGAGATTTGGAGGAGCATATCCATTCTTTAGATACAATATGATATCAAAGTATAATGATTCAACATCGTTTAGGCTTACCTCGTACATTTGTATCTCTGCAGATGATATTTCGGAAATAAGCGATGCTCCAGCTAGCATTTTGCAAAAGCCTTGACCTTTTACAATACTTGCTGGTTTGATTTCTACGTCATATTCTTGTAAGGAAGTAACCTAATTGGATCTTTTCTCACCTACATCTTCTGTACTAATATATTTCTTACCGCTGGAAATGGTACTATGATTTTTGTATGGGTTTTAAGTAGAAAGGATCTGAAATATTTAATTGCTTTGAAAATAGCATAAGCTTGTTTCTCTACATCTAAATAATTTAACTCAGCCCCCTGTAAATTTGAACTGAAAAAATAAATTGGGGCTTCTACCTTTTCTTGATTTGCTTGAGTGAGTATCACAACATATGATTTATCAGAGGCAAATGTATATAAAATAAAAGGATCGGAAAAATTTGGAGTTGCTAAAGATGGAGCGTTAACAATTGCTTGTTTGATCAGATTGAATGCTTCATATTCGTCTTGGCCCCATTTGAATTTGAGTTCATTTTAATCATTGCTTGTAAAGGAGATACAATTCTTGAAAAATCTGGCACAAATCTCTTTACAAAATTAATCTGGCCAAGGAAATATTGCATAGCTTTCTTGTTGTGAGGTAGGGGTATTTCAGAAATCTCCTTGATTCTGTCAGGATCAATATGAATTCCAGATTTTGACACTATGAATCCAAGAAGTTTTCCTTCACTTAATGCAAAAAAGGATTTTTTCGGGTTAAGTGAAATTCCATACCTTTGACAACGTTGGAAGATCTGTTTTAAATCTCTAAGATGATTGCCTCATTTATGGGAATATACAGTTATATCATCCAAGTAAATTACCACTGATTTGTTAACTAATCCCTTGAATGCGATGTCCATGGCTCTTGAAATGTGGCACCAGCGTTGATCAGAACAAAGGGCATCTTTTGATATGCGTAAGTGCCCCATTTGGTTTTGAATGTGGTTTTCAATTGATCATCGAGATGGACCAACACTTGGTTGTAACTAGAGAAACCATCCAAGAAGGACATTAATTCTGATCCTGCGACTGCCTGCAATATTTGCTCCATAGGAGGCAAAGGAAAATTATCTTTTTGGCAGGCTTTGTTAAGATTTCGAAAGTCAATGCAAATTCTAATGTCTCCGTTCTTTTTTATAACGGGAACCATATTGGAAACCCATTTAGAATGTCGAACGGGAAAAATGATTTTGGCTTTCAATAACTTATTGAGTCCATATTTGATCTGGTTTTCTAGATTGGGATGGATATTTCTCAGCTTTTGTTGGACATGTTTTTCATCATTTATCATTGGGATAGTATGTTGGATGATAGAAGTGTCATAAGTTTTGAGTTCATCGTAGTTCCAAGCAAAGACACTTTTGTATTGTTTCAAAAGACGAACATACGCTAATTTTTCTTCAGGAGCTAGACCGAGGCCTAGGTTGATATTCTGTGGTTTGGTATCAGTTCCTAGATTTACTAATTCATAGTTCAAAGTTGAACTTTGTAGTTTTGAATTGGTAGATCTTTTGAATCGATCTTTCAAATCATAAAGGTCTTCTAACTTGACTACTGACTTTGGCATAACATTATTAGTGCTATCTTGTTGCAATTGTCTGTCATGTTGGTCCTCATCAATTATCTGATTGGTGTAAGATCCTTCAGATGTGAGGAAGCTTACAATATCAGGATCATCGTTGAAAATCCTCCAATTGGTAATGTTATCAGGAATCGAGGGTCTAAAGATTAATTCGATTGAAAATCGATCAGGGCTATAGTCTTCTGAAGGAATGAGCTTGGAAGCTACGTTAGCTAGGAGGTCTGCACTAGCATTCTGGAGTCTAGGGATTGATTAAATATTAAATGCTATAAAGTTTTCAGTCAGATCTTGAACTAAAGATTGGTAATTCTTTAAATGAACTGATAAACAATGTATAGTATTGTGTACCTTTCTGATTACAATTTCAGAATATCCGAAAACTTGTAGATATTTGATGTCTAATCCGATTGCTTTGTATAATCCTTGGACTAAAGCCTCGTATTCTGCGGTATTATTGGTGCAATCGAACTCGAGTCTACAAGTTAGCATAGTTTTGTTTCCCTCTGGACTAATTAACACGCATCCTGCTCCTGCTCCTTCGTTAGACTTAGAACCATCAAAAAATAACTTCCAAAATAAAGATTTATTTACAGGAGCATCTATAAAATTAATACATTTAGAACTATCTGTTTGAGAAAAATTTTCTACTTGAGATAAAACAGAATGTTCTAAGTAAGGTGAAGTATGAGCATTAAAATTTCCTAAGAAAGAATCAACTGAGTAGTTGCCAATGATATTATTGTTGTATGCTACTGGTTCATTTTCTCCTTCCAGTTCTGTTACTATGTATTTCTTATGTCTTTCTTGCTCAACCTTTATTTGATTTGGTTTACCATTGTAAGGGATCCACATGTGCGACCAATCAGTTGCAAAATATCCCTAAAGTTTTTCTGACCAATCTCTGCTAAGAATTAAGCCATAAAATTCTGGAATATCTGCAACTAAAATGTCGATAACTTGACATACCTTTGGATTAGATGACAACCTTATGGTAACCTGATTTAATTCCTCGATCACTTCAACTTGCGATCGATCTAGCTGAACTATGCGCACAACAGATTTTTGCGGTTGAATGTTCAACTTTGCACATATTGATTTTGGTAAAATATTAGATGAAGCTCTAGAATCCACTAAGCAATTATGCAAATTTTTATTGAAAACTTCATAAGTAAGAAGAAATGGGGGAGTATGAGATCTCGACCTTCCTCCAATTAAAGCAATATCTTTTGGATCAATTTTATTAATCACATTAGTTGGAGGTCTTCCCATTTCATGGGAATCTTGAGAGATTACAGGGGCGGGCAAAGTTTTTTCTAGTACAACATGTAATTCTTTCAAAAGTACCTTTTGATGGTGTTTTAACTTGCTCAATTCATAAAAAGTGATGTTAGCCCTAGTCTTCTTCATGTCTTCTATGATATTATACTCCATTTCATCCGAAACGATCAACGTTTTTGATGGAGTTGATGAATCTGTTTGTACTGGGCTGGTTTGAGTTGCTTTAGATGTTGTTTTCTTGGCTGCGACTTTATCCTTAGTCATTGAGATTGTGCTCTTTGACTTAGGAGTAGGTTGAGGAGGATCAAGTTGATTTCTACTTCGAGTGTTAACTAGTGCTGCCTCTTGATCTTCTTCATCTGGGATGATAAAATCCCACATACCTTGTACCTCTACAACTTCTTCTTCATCGGTAGTTTCTTCAATAGAAATCTCCTCTTTTTCTTCTTCTAATTCAGCACTTGTGATAGCATTTGGCGGCTTTGAATTGCTTGAAGGTATTCTTCTATAAGGCTTGTATGAATTTTTAGAAGATGTTTCTGCCACTTGTTTCTTAATGTAAACCATTTCGCTGGACATGGTTTTTAGAACTTTCTGCAATCCTTCTAAATCGAATGGATCTTTCGATTGTTTTTTCTTGGGGTCTTCCTTAAAAGTAACCTTTTTGGATTTTCTTTCTTCTATCGCGTTTTTCTTTTCTAGGGCTATGATACATTTCTCTACCGCTATTGCTTCCTTCATATTATCAGCTAAAGTTGTTTTGTTAGCCCTATCAACGAAGATTCCTATGTTTGATGGTAAAGCATAGATGTACCATTCACTTCGCACTTCTTCGCTAGGCTTGGAAGCAGTAGGAATTTTATTTAACAATTTATTGAAACATGAATTAAAATCTTTGATAGCTTATTTTGAATCGGCCCTAAGGTTAGACAGGTCATTGATTAGTGTCGTCGTAGACCTGTCATCGCCGAACTTAGTCAAAAATTTTTCTTGGAAGATATCCCAACTAGTGATAGATCCAGATGGTAATGAGAAATACCATGATCCGGCTGCTCCTTGTAGAGTATAGGGAAAAATTCAGACGACAACGTCTTCATTGGTAACTCCATTGAGATTTATGGACAACATAAAGTTATTTATATGTTCTTCCGCTAGCATGCATGCTTCAGGATTGAACTTAGGCAGCCATTTTTCAGGATGGGCCGTTATTTGACTCCAGGGCGCAAGCATTAAGATTGCCCCTAGGTTATTCCATGGAGATTTGGCCATCGCTGAACTACCAATAGAGGAAAGTGCAGAAGATGATCCCTGCAGTTGGGAAGATGAGGATATTATGATTACAAATGTTTGAGAAGGAGATGTGGAAGTTCCAGTGGACTGACGGACAATAATCTGAAGTGGTGGGGTGGATGGTTGACTTCCCGGTGAAGAGGTTGAGATGGATGATGATGATGAAAGAGTCTCACTATAAGACCCTTTAGGTGATTTCCTTGCTCTCTTCCTTGTAGGTAGAGGTAATTCGGTTGGCTGAACACCAAAATTTTCGCTCTTTAATCTCGTGAGAGGATGAGCAGGGTTATATTTTGAAGTTACACTACCTTGAGATTTATCAGATATTTCAGGCGATATTGAAAATCAATAATGTTTATGGATCAAAGATTCAACTTCAGGAGGTTCAATAGCAGATTCTTCTGAAATGTCAGGGTTTGTGGCAGCGACTGTTGTTCTTTCTACTTTTGGCTCTAGATTTAAAGATTCCAAGTGTGATGGGGAAGTCGGGGGAGATGGTGAGGGTGATTTACTCTCAGAATGGTATTTATATTTTGACTTACTTGCCATTCATAGTTCGGGGCCCTCCTTCTAGCGCCAAATATGTTGAAGCCCTGAAAATCAAGTCTACAACAAGGGGGATACCCACCCAGTCCAGACCTTGGTTAGTAGCTCCTTTTCCATTTGGTATAGTGGGTCTGACTGGGGATATGGGACCAGTTTCCCAATATGTGTGTGTGTGTGTGGTGAGAATTGATATTTCCTTTCTAAAAGTTCCTAAGTGAAATGCTTTTATTCTAACTCTAATCTAATAACATGCAATTGTATTCTAATAAACAGAAATATCTAATTCTATACTAACCCGGGATGTAATATTTCCGTTATGCGATCTAAAATGATTTCAAATAACAATTGGTAATAAAGATCATTCAACTGTTCTGAGAAAAGAATTCAATGGAGATAAACCACTTCGTATAAAAAGTTAGACGAAATAGTTGTGAAAAACATATCGCATAATAAGCTACACATATATTAAGCATAAATAAATAGTTATCACCGTGCAGAAGTGCCAAATGATAACTCAAGCATTCACACATCAATATATAAAAAACTGAACATGAATATCACTTTAACACAAAGTCAGAAATAGTTAAGAGATAAAATTACCATTTATAACTAGTTCTACTCATGAGCTTCAAGCAATAATGACTTATCTCTTCTTAATCCAACATCCACTAATATTACAAAAGTGCAACATCATTAGTAGATATTAAATGCAGATATCAATAAATCCTATTCCGTTCATTCATCAAAACCTCCTCAGAGGGTACAAAAGTGCATGTTTTGAGGATAAGTTTTTGACAAATTTCAGGACTCTTCTCTAAATGCATTAGAAGGGTTTAAATACTACTAACTAAATCTAAAAATAATTTATTACAAAAATGTAGGATACGGTTTAAATGACTGTCCTCATTTCAGGAAAAATAAAGAAAAATTGATACTAACACTGAATCTAAAATTAAAACTAACAACTAACTATTTGTGTATCTGTTCCTTGAAATCACAGGCGTTCAGAATTTGTTTGAGAAGAATCTGCTGGCCGACTTCTGACTTTAACTATCCTGCGAAAATGGAATCTGCAAGAGCTGGCGCCATCTTCTTGGCAGAATTGATGATACATTTGAGATTCATGCACTGGCTGTGTGGTTTTACCAAATACGCCGAGTAATAATCCCAATTCAACTTAGTTAATATTTTGATTGATTCTGCCTTTTCTTGAGCCTTCTGTCTCCAGCCTGTATGCAGTTGCTGTACTTTCGGTAGATACCCTGGAGTGGTTTCTGAGATCAGATTTGCCTTGTGCAAATTTTCATTTATGCAGCCAATAACATTGTTTGCTGTTGTGGCTTCTTCTTCTGCCGCTTGCTCTACTTTCCTGATTTGTGCATCCCATTTGTTAAAGAGCATTTCTTTATGATTCTCATTGATTATTGGTGCACCTGCTTTTTTCCCCTCTGTTAGAGTCGGTATCTTCATCCCTCCGTCAGAGATCAAATTTCTCTTGTTGCATTTCATTTTAGGTGTCTCACTCAGTTCAGTCAGTTGCATTCCATTAGGAGCATGGATCATCTGATGGTAGGGTCTTGTCACTCATATCCCTCATGTCATGTACCTGCTGGTCTAGTTCTGTTCATCAAAATATTTATAGTCATTTTTGGTCTCCTGGTTGGCAAACAATCATTTTAGGGTTTGTAGTCTCATTAGGTCTAGGGTTTTATCAATCAAGTCTCAAAATGCTTAATAATGCCTAGAAAGCACATGAGGAAGCTTCAAGTAAGGTTTCAATGCAAAGATTTCATCATCATAATGCTTGATAATTATTTTTCTTCAAAACTCTGTTTTGAAGAAAAATTGTCTATTTTATCCTTTTGTAACAAATGCAATGTAATGTTTAAGTTTTTCAGTTGTAATAATGCTCCATTCACGACCCTGGTCGCCTTTGCCAAAGTTCCATGCCATCCATTCCCTGCAGGTAGATAGAAGCTCATTGTTCAGTCAAAGGCACAAAGGACACAAAACAGAGTTTGTAAAGTGAAATGTCAAAGTTTACAACATTATAAGGTGGATTTTTCAAATGAGAAATTCAAATCCTTGGCATATAAGATATTTTCAAATTTAAACTTCATTTGTATGCCAAAGACAGCAATGAGCCAAAAGAATATGTGTGAGGAGTGAAAGAAGAAGCTTGGAGGTAAAACTGGGCAAAGTTGGGTGCGCGGCGCATTGGGCAGCCGGCGCGACGCACTGGGAAGGCGCGGCGCATTGGGCCGGCCGCCGCAGTGTAAAAATTACACCGGCGCGACGCACTGGGAAGGCGCGGCGCATTGGGCCGGCCGCCGCAGTGTAAAAATTACACTGGCGCGACGCACTGGAGGTGCGTAGCGCACTGGGTTGACTGCGCGACGCACAGGGAAGACAACACAAATTTTTGGCCATTGCTTCCTAAAACTCAAATTGACTCGGTTTTTTCTGCTCAAGTAAGTTCATTTGACCCTCTAGTTGCCATTTAAAAGTGTTTGAAGATGGATTATGAGAATTTAATAAAAGAAGGCCAAACCCTATCATTTTGTTGACAAGTGCTTCCTTAGGGTTTTAAACTTGTTTTGGGTGTCAAACATTTCCACTTCCCTTTTTTTTTTCCCCTCCTGTTTGGGAAAAAGACACCCTAGAGGTTTGTTGGGTCTAAACCTCCACAGAGCAGGGCATGCTATTCAGAAGGACTCACACACAACCATACTTGAATGCAAAAAACTAGTTAACAACGATAGCAGAACTCACCCGAAGTCCTACGTTCGATGTAGATCCCGCGGGGTCCAAACCCCCAGCAACCCTTCTTCCTCCTTCAACCTGGAAAACAAGAAAGAACGTGCACGGAAACCTAGTTGTACAGCATATATTTCTCCTAAACGTTAGTGCAATCCATGTGAAAAATTATATAAACCATAATAAATGCTTAAATGATAATCTTTTCAAACATATAAATAAACATTAACACACGAGTTCAGGAACAAGATGGTTCTTCACTATTACGAACATCATGTACAGTAGTAAAAGTGGAGAGATCACCTGAATCCTTCCACGATCTTCGAACAGACTGTTGTCCGTATCCGTCCCACCCTTGCCTCGCTAAGATACTTTCAAGACTTGTGCACTCGAGATGGAATATAAATGGATGAACATCTCCAGGAAATAAGGGTTTCCTGTATAAATCTGGGAAAGTGCAGGAGGCACGGGGAATCAGACTTGAATTGGGTTTCCAACAGAGTATAATGTCTATAAAATTTCTCTCTCCCTTAGGCCATGCACATGAGGGGCTTTTATACTCCCTCAAAGTAGTTTCAATCAGTTGGAAACAGTTGGCCACATGTTGGGGTGGTTGAAATACTGGAGTAACCATCAACCCAGCCCAAAAATAGGGATTTTAATATATTTTTTAATGATTTTAATGGCATACGTGGAAAATTACATGTGGACTCGCGTATACATGCGGAAAATTCTGGGCATACCTGCGTATGGGAATTTTAACACTATTTTTTAGTGAATTTTGTTCAAGTTTATGGGAATGGGTACCCAAAGCCATAAATACAATCATGAATCACCAGAGGGTGAAAAATGATGCTATAACAGATGCCCGCCTCAGTTTTGTTTAATTTTCCATGTTTTCATCAGTTTGAAGAGGATTCTTGAAATCCTCTTTCCCTCCTCAGCTCCTCACCGGTCTGAGCTATCCATTCATTAAATTCAAAGCATCAAAACAATTGCCTTCCTTGCCCCATTCAGAACTCTGCAAAAACTAGGCCTCATCCCCGAACCCAAAACTACCTTTCCCTTTGATTCCGACAAAACCCCCAGAATCAAAATCAAACTCTTTTACCTATATACCTAGCCTAAAATTAGCCTTTATTTCAAGTCATCTCAAGCCTTATTGATTATCTTTGTTGAGATTGACCTAGAGAGATCCCTCTCCTAATCTAGTAGGGCTAGCTACCAGACTGATCGTGGTTTGATGTTACCCTGAACTCTGCCTTCCTTCAGCCTGAGGTAGATTTAGGCAATAACATAGTGGCAACCATACTAGGGAAGAAAATTTTGTTGTTTTTTTTGGGGGGGGAGTCAATCTCCGGTCTAGTTTATGAACTGAACATCTAGTTTCCTCAGTAAGATCTAATCAAGTTCAGATCTGATTGTTGATGGTGGACAACGATCAAACACCGCAAGGCTTAAATAATTCACCTGGTGGATCTAAATCAGTTTCGAGATCAGATCCAAGGACTCCACTGGAGGATGAACCTGATCAATAAAAACATGAAAGGACAATATGGAAAGATCAAGTATTCAAATTGGAATTTCATCCGAGAAATTTTGTTCTTTGTCATAAATTATTTCTTCTCTTTTCTCTAGAATGTCAAGAAGGCTTTACAAAGTATATTGTATTTGAGAAAACATCCTCGGCCTGCATTTGATTCCTTCCCTTTGAATATTATGGATACCGAATATTTGCATGCTTTTAAGCTTGATCAAGACCTTTCTTCTGAATCTTGTGATGACCGTCTTCAAAATGATGAACCTCAAGAGACCAAGACTGATTCTATACCTTCTGTACATACCCCTATACCTTGTAAAATTCCAGATTGATACAAGCCTCTGATTTTACCTCCTATACTCCATGCTTTCCCTACAAATTACTATCTTTACTTGCCGAGGTTTGATGGTGAATGTGACAATATCACTGCTGAGAGACATGTTCTAAATTTTGAGTCTTTTCTTGACCTTTTTGAAGTTGATGAAGAGGATGTCAGTATTAGGCTTTTTGCTCTTTCTTTGCAAGGCAAAGTCAACAGTTGGTTCAAAGCCCTACCTGATGTGAGCATCTCAGATTTCCAGCAGTTCATAAAAGTTTTCCTGGATAGGTGGGTGATCAGACATAACCCTTTCTTGATTATAGAAGAGTATAACCAGCTGAAAAGACAACCAGGGGAGACAGTACAACATTTTTCTGCCAGATTTAACAAAGTATATTTTTCGATGCCAGTTGATATAAGGCCTCCTCCTGGATCTACTCTCTTGCACTACCCGGGTGCCTTTGATCCAGAAATGGAGTTTCAGTTGAGAGAAAGGAATATTGCAACACTTGAAGAGATGCAAAAAAGTGCAGTAAATGTAGAGGCTCATTTGTTGATCCGAAGGGCAAGGTTGAAGGAAGAAGAGATGAAAAACATAGATCCGGAGAAATCGACATCTCTAGAGGTAAAGCTTGAGATTTTGGTAAGTGCAGTAGAAGAGATGATGCAAAATATCACCACAAGGAATGAGTATATTTCTCAAGCCCATGGCTCACTGATTGAAGAAGAACAAGTTGCTGATCCAAAACATTTTGTTTCTTATCCCATTTGTCATAGATCTGATAATGGTTGTTTTTTAGATCATCTTGGAGAAGAGAGATCTGTTGATTTGACATGTATGCCTAATGATGTGTTTTATACTGATGATTTGCCTCAGTTTGATCAGTATGATGATGATTATGTTCTCCAAACAGAAGCTAATCTTGTAGACAAATCAACAACTAGTTTTTGGAAGGAAGAAGTTCACTTTCAGCAGCTTGAATACAATGTTCAGCCATCACATATCAGCTATGGAAATGACGAGGAAAGTGTAGAAAATTTTGATGTAAGTGAAGGATCTTTGCCTTTTTGTTTTGATTCGTTTCATTTCATCAGAGACAAATTCCATGAAATCAGAAATCAACTGTCGACAAGTCTTGATCTGGACCATCTTGAGGGCAATGAAAACCTTGTTCAAGGCTTCTCATATCCCAATTTGCAGCCCCTGAATGCCATTGATTGTCAAGTTGCAGATGAAGACATGGAAGCTGGCACATATGATCAAATGATTCAAGATGATTCCATACCATTTTGTTTTGAATCATTTCAGTTTTTGAAGGGTAAATTGCATAGTAAATCTTCAAGTGAGCAGCTTGTAGAAAATCATGTAATCTTATCATAAATAATATAAAATGGGTTGCAGCAGTATTTTCATGTTTTTCACGATCCTATAGCTAATGTGTTGGATGATGTATGCAGTCAAAGTTTTTCTCCATTGACTATATGTAAGCTTGAAACGTGTACTGATACAAACTTGATCCGACAGCCGGTCTCTTTGTCATTTTTAGCAAGAGCCTCGTCACAAAGCTCAAAACAAAGTTTTCATTCATGTTATGAGAAGAAGAGAAGTAATCCATTGGATGAGCTAAGTCCTAGTGTGCATGAATTTCAAGATCCTTATGCGGTATTTTTGGAGGCAGATAGAGAATCCATAGTATTCAACGGATCTGTTCACAAGTTTTCATGGGAGTTGCCTTTCAGTAGTTCTCTCTTGTTGTTCATAAGCGAGCACTTGTGGAGAATTCAAACAGCAGCCGGAATAGTTACTTGGTTGCATTGTTTGTTTCATTTCACTTGATCAGGTGATGAATGAAACTGTTAGAGTAGGTTTTGATGAATAAGCTCTACTTTGAGCATCAGTTCTAGTTTATCAAATGTGTTTAAATATCGAGTCTGTTTTTAGTTGAGTGAGAGTCAATTTGTGTTGTCAAGTCATCAGTTTTCAGTCATGCATTTCAGCTTGATTTCTTTGATTCCATTGCCCAATGGATGAAGGCACTGTCTGCTTTCCAAATATCTGTAGTTCTTGGCACCTACAAGGAGCTGCCATCCCCATTGGAGCCAATGTTAGAGTCGGTATCTTCATCCCTCTGTCAGAGATAAAATTTCTCTTGTTGCATTTCATTTTAGGTGTCTCACTCAGTTCAATCAGCTGCATTCCATTAGGAGCATGGATCATCTGACGGTAGGGTCTTGTCACTCACATCCCTCATGTCATGTACTTGCTGGTCTAGTTCTGTTCATCAAAATATTTACAGTCATTTTTGGTCTCATGGTTGGCAAAAAATCATTTTATGGTTTGTAGTCTCATTAGGTCTAGGGTTTTATCAATCAGTCTTGAAATGCTCAATAATGCCCAACAGGCACATGAGGAAGCTTCAAGTAAGGTTTCAGTGCAAAGATTTCATCATCATAATGCTTGATAATGATTTCTCTTCAAAACTCTGTTTTGAAGAAAAATTGTCTATTTTATCCTTTTGTAACAAATGCAATGTAATGTTTAAGTTTTTCAGTTGTAATAATGCTCCATTCACGACCCTGGTCGCCTTTGCCAAAGTTCCATGCCATCCATTCCCTGCAGGCAGACAGAAGCTCATTGTTCAGTCAAAAGCACAAAGGACACAAAACAGAGTTTGTAAAGTGAAATGTCAAACTTTACAACATTATAAGGTGGATTTTTCAAATGAGAAATTCAAATCCTTGGCATATAAGATATTTTCAAATTTAAACTTCATTTGTGTGCCAAAGACAGCAATGAGCCAAAAGAAGATGTGTGAGGAGTGAAAGAAGAAGCTTAGAGGTAAAAATAGGCAAATTTGGGTGTGCGGTGCATTGGGCAGCCGGTGCGATGCACTGGGCAGGTGCAGCGCATTGGAACGGCCGCCGCAATGTAAAAATTACACTGGCGCGGCGCATTGGAGGTGCGCGACGCACTGGGCTGACTGCGTGGCGCACAGGGCAGACAACACAAATTTTTGGCCATTGCTTCCTAAAACTCAAATTGACTAGTTTTTTTCTGCTCAGGTAAGTTCATGTGACCCTCTAGTTGCCATTTAAAAATTTTTGAAGATGGATTATAAGAATTTAATACAAAAAGGCCAAACCCTATCATTTTGTTGAGAAGTGCTTCCTTAGGGTTTTAAACTTGTTTTGGGTGTCAAAAATTTCCACTTCCCTTTTGTTTTTCCCCTCCTCACTTTTCATTTTCTCACCACAGCCCCCTTGTCCCATTTCACCTTACATCCCTAAATTCAATTATCCCTATCCTATTCCCATTGTCCCCATATCATTTATGAATTTCCCTCGAATCCCAAGTCATCCCAATTGTGAAATTTCTCCAAACTTAAGTGGATGTCCCTAAATCATAGATTTAAAATGGCAAGTTGTACTTGATAAAAGCTCATTATTCCCACTATCATTGTCCTCCATATCCCCTCCTATATTTGGCAATAAATCAAAGACACCAAATTCTCATTTTCATTCAAGACAATATAGACCTTGGACATCATGGAGACAGATATTGATACATTCTATGACCGAGACAGTGATTCCACCACTGAACTACATGCACCTAGAAGGCCAAAAAGGAAAATAACATGCTAAGGCACATGAAGAACCATTATTGGGCACGAAATCATGTTTGCAAAGCGAGGATCAAGATCCTAAAAGCAAGAATAAAGAGGGCGCTAAAGCGTCCCAAAAGGCATGATAGACTCCAAATTTTGGCCAAAGCTTCCTTGGCCCAGCATAGTGCATGATGGAGGACACTTAGCCCAAATTTCGAGAAATTTGGGAAACTTTTTGTCAATTTTGAATTTTTTGGCCTTAACATAGATTTTCTTGCCCGACACGTAGCGCCACTTGGCGCGCGCTTATAATTGGCAGCTCCTCCTGAGGAAAACTTTGCATTTATATATTTTTCATCAAAACTTATGCATGCCTACCCATCACCTAAATATTTTAACAAGTTTTGGGTTGCCTGAAGGGTCAAAAACACCTTAAAATAGCCTTTCTGCCACTTTTTGGACACACAGGAAGCAGTGTTGGGAGATTTGATTTTTGGAGGGGAAAATGGCAACCAAATTCAGAAATTCCACTTGGGTTGGAAGGTAGACAGGCCAGGATTTCCAAAGAGCTATCCTGTGCTAAATTTGGACTTTGGGAAGGCCCTAAAAGTCAGCCTCAAAGTGGCGCTACGCATAGAGATTTCAGGCGCGGCGCATTGAGAATTTTGGCTCCTTTTTCACTCAACAGTTCAGATTTTCGCCTAGTTTTGGCCAGTTTAAATTTTTTATCTCCAAATGTGAAACTCATGATGTAACTTGATGTAATTTCATGACTTTGATGTAATTTTGGCACATTTTTACCCATGCAAGCAGACTCATTCACCAAAAAGTGAAATGTAACTGAATGAATCAGTTTCCTATCTTATAGAGGCAAGCTGTTTCATTGCCTATTTTCCAGTTCTTAGTTTAGATATTTTTGAAACAGCTCCTAAAATAGTGATATTGACCCCTAGAGGCATGGGAATGAGTTATTATTGTCTATATCTTGTATTTTCTCAGTCATTTTCAGAGGTTGGACACTTGGGATTGCTTGGCACTTCATTGTACATTTCATCTCTGCAATTTTGGAAAAGGAATAGACCAGGGTTTGCAGCACTCTTTGGGATCCATGTGGCTCTATGTTTTGATGGTGTGTTTCTCTATGTGATTTAAGTTCATTGATGTTTATGTGTATCATTTCCCTTCTCCTTTATTCTTAAATTAAACAAACAAGTTATAAAGGTGGAATTCATTAGATTGCTTTGCTTTGCCTTCAGTTTTGTTTAATTTTCCATGTTTTCATCAGTTTGAAGAGGATTCTTGAAAGCCTCTTTCCATCTTTAGCTCCTCACCAGTCTGAACTATCCATTCATTCAATTCAAAGCATCAGAACAATTTCCTTCCTTTCCCCATTTAGAACTCTGCAAAAACTAGGCCTCATCCCCGAACCCAAAACTGCCTTTCCCTTTGATTTTGACAAAACCCCCATAATAAAAATCAAACTCTTTTACTTATATACCTAGCCTAAATTTCCCTTTTATTTCAATTCATCTCAAGCCTTATTGATTATCTTTGATGAGATTGACCCAGAGAGAGCCCTCTCTTGATCTGGTAGGGCTAGCTACCAGACTGAGCGTGGTTTGGTGTTACCCTGAACTCTGCCTTCCTTCAGCCTGAGGTAGATTTAGGAAATAACACCCTCCTCAGTTTCTTGCCAAGCCAAATATTCGGTAACTCTTTTATTAATTAAATCATAATCATTTCGTAAGTTTACGACTTGATTAGTGATTTTATCACTTATTTCACAATAAGAGTTCCACTGTGATATTCTTTGGCACAATGCTTCCTGTTGCTGCAGTAGTTGATCATTTAAGAAAATGGATTCTATGATGAATTCTGTAAGCTTAGGATCATCCTTGTGCATCTCTTGCATAACCTGTAACTGTTTTTCTCTTTCAACCAAACAGTTCTGGTACCCTATCTGCATTTGTTGGAAGTCTTGCTATAATCTTTCAAGCTGTTTCTGTGCTTCGTTGTTGGCGTTGGCTTGTTGTAGTTGTTGCTGCAAAACCTATATTTGATATTATTTCTCTTTCAGTAGTTTTCATACCTCAGATGCTTTATCAATAGTCACAGAGGCATATGCTCCTGTGATCTGAGACAATTTGGTTAGATTTTCAGTGGGATCGGTGGTAGGATCTTGCCATAGGATGTCTAATTGCTCTGCATCATGAGAGAGCACGTTTTCCAATTTCCTTTTCTTTCTTTGTCTTCTCAATACTACCTTGTGTTGTGGACTATAAAATACATCAAGAGGAGGAATTTCCTCTATTTTGAGCATAAGTTCAGAGGACGGGGTAATGGGAATATGTTCCATTTCTGAGACATTGCTAATTGTTCCTGTGACTATATCTTTTGTTGCCTATACATTACTCACAGGTGTCTTTGTTCTCTGTCCTTCAATATTTATTAAATCATTGAATGTCTTCCATTCTTTATCTAGCTCGTTTCTGACTGATGGTGGCTGGACGATGAGAGGGGGAGGATCTAGCTATGGAGAGGTCAAAACTTGTTGCTCTGGGAGCTCCTTTGACTGGGCAGTATCCCTTAATAACCCTTCACTTTTATCATGGTCACTTTCAGACCTCTTAGAGTGTTCTGACGTTTCTCTTCCGGACTTAGATTTAGATCTATCTGTGCCTGAACTTCCACTGAGACTAATACTATGAGTTGGTTCCCATATGGGTTCCAAGCGTAATTTATCCAAAGGGATATTAGCTAACCTCCTTTCCCTGTATATCTTGAACTCCTGAAATTCTGCTGGAGGAAATCGCATTTGGGCCGAATGTAGAACCTCTTTAAGTGTACCTTTTTGTAGGAACATGTCATCAAAAAGATCATCTTCTTTAGAAACCACCTTTATTTTGACTGCAATAGTGAAATTTTTAGCAATATCATAAGGGTCGAACGGTCTTCTTGGAAATTTGAACAATCTTAGACATGTTATGTTGTTTAATTCTTTGAATGCATGGCCTGCATCAAATAGTGAAAAGGTCCCACAGGCCACAGGAAATTGTGGCCAAATAGCCTTCTTTTTGTCCTTCAAATCTTTAGTCAAACCTCCTTCTCCGCAGGTTTGATAAGAAATTTCTCGTGCCATGAGTTTATCAGGAACATATAAAGGTAAGACATGAGGGGAATCGAGACTTCCGAATACTCTGACATATGTAAACAGTTTTTCTCCGAACCATCTTGCGACAGGGAGTATATCTACCTCTGCTTCGAGAGAAAATCTTGGAGCGTCTTTATCATATAACATTTTGTACAAGGGAAACATGATTCCATGACAAATCTTGTAAAAATATGGAGTGAACTTGGAATCCCACAATTCTTTGTGGTAAATGTGAATGGGTAATGGGTCTTGAGTCATCCATTTCCAATCCATTAAAGGAAACTTGGAAATATAACAGATTGCATCCATCACATATGCAGATAAGTAGAAAGGGGGATAAATTATATGAGAAATAGTTCTTTTAGACCAGTAATTTAAAATAGTTGTGGCTAATTTGTCAAATAATATCTCAGCCGAATCCACAAAAGTAGCATTAATGGCGGCATCCAATAATGGTAGCCATTCAGATGAAAATTTATTAATGTCTGGCTTCACAAAAAGTCTACAGAGCATAGTAGCAGCAAAGAAATACGGGGAGGTGAGAGAAATAGTACTATACATACCATGTTTATCCTTTTTTAGTGGTTCGTCCCTCCTTGACCATTCCTTTGTGCATTTTTCCAGGTCTTCATTTTCTTTAGCAAAATTCTCCATGAACTGTTTGTTATAAGTCGCTTGTGGCTCTGGTAAATGATACATGAGTCTCAAATCTTGTGGAGTGAATGAGCCAATGCGTCTTTGACCCTGAGTCTTAAATTGTCTGTTTGTGGTGTCAACGTTGTCCAGTACCCATTTAACCATGTCCGTGTATGGAATAATTTTGGGCCTCGCCACTATCCGGTGCAAGAACGAGTAAGCTAGATCTGTAATAGACGCCTCAGAAGACCCATGTGAGCCTGTAGTAGCTGTAACCTCCATTATTTTGGGATTCTCTTCCTCAAATAGACTGTACATGCCTTCCCAAGTAGTAATACCAGCATCTTTATTATAGGCGGTGTCTGTATACAAGGGCGTCATTTCTTTGTCTTCAGAACTCGGAGCTTTGCCTTTCTTTCCCATAATATCTTGAATACTGCTTTGCATGGTTTTATGTTCTTCATTCCTTTAGTTTACAAATGAGGTGAGAATAATGAGAAGAAAAAGGTGATGGGAAAGCTTTAAATTTCGAAGACATATAAAATATACCACCTTACTTGAAATGGCTCTTCGATCAGAAAAAAACCATATTTCATTAATGATTGGCAACTAACTCATTGATTAACATTAAAGCGCATAACCAAGTCTCGGTGTATGAAATTTTTTTTCTTCGTAAAACGAGCCCTATAGATCTGCGATAAGGCAATCTGCGTTTTCTTCGCAATATCGCAGTTCGCAATCTCGTGGAATCGCAAAATCGCAATACCGCAATATCGTAGAATCGCTGGAGCGTAGCATATGACAATCATCTGTTAATGTTTTTTTCTGCGAAATGTGATTTGCGAAATGTGCCATCGCATATCGGTGGTTTGAGGTTTTTCAGCGTAAGTGATTTTTGAGGCATGCAATGCGATGAATTTTTTTTAGTGCGTAGTTTCGCATCACGATCTCGCAATATTAGAATTCCGCTTGTAAGGAGGTATCCATTACCATTTTTACGATGCGATATTTCTTAAGGAATTATTTTATCCTACCTTATCATAAAACTTAAGCTTTTTTAGATTTTTGAAGGGGTACTCTCCTAAGTTTATGATAGTAAGTTTTATTGAAAAAAGGAAATACAAGCACTAATCGATTTTTAAAAATTTTTGACTAAGGGCCCCCACTTATTTAGTAGTAGTGAAAATACTAAATAAGAAGGGGGGTTGTTGCTGGTCACAACAATTGGCGATTCACTTGGAAGAAATAGTTATCTCTGCTTTTCTTTTGAATTTTCTAAACTTCCAAAATAGAAAATTTTCCAGAAAATCAAACTTTATTATAGAAAGACAAAGTACATTATGCTTTTATCTATCAATGATATTTCGTTTCTTCTATATTTAACTTTGATTGTTTACTTCTTCAAGCTAGTCCTTGTATCTACATCAGTCACTACTTGGTTTATAAAGATAAAAACAAAGGCTTCTCTGTAAATCAGTTTTAAATATGCTCATTTGTCGTAAGTAAAGCCTATGCTGCCAGCAGGCATTTATAGCCTCGACAAGGTTACCTGTTACCCAACAATGATCTTGTATCCTACTTAGAGAAATATACAACTTTCAAAGAGAAATACATATCCACACTTATTGCTTTCATTTTCTTTTTACCCTTAAAGAACAATGTCATGGTTTGGTAGCCAATTTATGACAGTGCCATTCACTTGATTTATAACTTTGCTGAACAAGCTGGCTCGTGATGAGACCCCTTGTCTTTTGATTGCAACAATCTTGAGTCATTTCCCTGTTGTGGTATGCAATATTGGAAAATTCAGCAAGCTATAATATCTATGATCATGATAAGTCGGCTCGTGATGAGACCTCTTACTCTTTAAGTTAAAGTGTATCATTGGATTATTCCCTAAATGTTGTAATTTCCTAGGTGGGGAGGAAGTCATTGTTTCCTTAAGATAGCTCTGGAAGAAAATGGTAGAGTTTTTTTTTTGAAAGAGCTTTTCTACAGAGAATCTTCGTTTTGTTATTGATACCTTTTATTAGATTGATATAAAAAAAATTCCCACTGAAGGTCCCTTTTTATCAAAATTTACAAGGTTGAAACTAGTATCATTTCTAGGCCTAAAGCATTTAACTGTATCTTTCAATAATAATGATCAATTTTCTAGAAGAATTCTATTTATACAAGTGAAAAAACAAAATCTAAAAGAGAATTTGTATCTTTTTCGTGAATTCCAAATGTAACTATTTACAACTGGTTTTATTATGAAAATAAAGAAAACTAATCTACAAAATAGAAGAATGATCTCCTATGGAAAATATTTTTTGAGGATCTGTCTGTTAACAGGTAAAGAATCTCTTTTTCCTGTTAAATCCCGTAACATAAAAGTAGATGGAACTATGAATTCTGCGATTTGGAAAGGGCCAAGCCACATTCGTTGAAATTTTGTATGTTTCCCTTTTTCCTCATGAGCCTTGTCCCATTTTAAAACTAGATCTCCCATCTGAAAATCCTTTCCGGATATCATGTTTGAATGAAAAGAAGCTTTTACTAATGCTTGGTGATGAGCATGAGTTATTTTGGCCTATTCTCATTGCTCTTCTAGCTTAATTATTTCCAGCTTCCCTAGTTGTAAGGAAGAAGTTGGTGCTTCATCAATATATTGAACTAAGGCCAAAGAGGGAATTGCTAGATGAGTTGGAAGAACCACTTCTTTCCCATAAAATAAATTAAAGGGAGAAGTGCCAATGGAGGCTTTCTGTGTTATTCGATCTACCCATAAAGCATATGTTAAAGACTTATGCCAATTTTTGTGATTTTGATCAATGGTTCGCTTAATGATTCTGATTACGTTTTTATTTGTAGATTCAGCTAACCCATTTCCCTGTGGGTAATAATTGGCAGAGTATTTAAGTTTGAAACCCCTTTTGAGTGCAAATCAGTCATAGCATTACCAGAAAAATACGATGCATTATCAAACATTAAAGCAAAAGGTAAACCAAACCTAGTGATTATGAACTGATATATGAACTCAATGATATGCTTGGCATTAGCCGTATTGAGAGGAACTGCTTCTACCCATTTAGTAAAATAATCTGTTGCTGTAAGGATATACCTATGTTCTTTAGAAGAGTGAGGAACGATCTCACCTATTATATCCAATACCCATTGATCGAAAGGCTGCTCAATGTTGAATGGTTGCAGCGGCAATGATGGTTTCTTTTGTCTCCCAGCAGCGGTTTGACAAACTTGACATTTCCTTACGTAGCTATGTGAGTCTTTGAATAGTGTGGGCCAGTAATAGCCTGCGTGGAGGATTTTATGTGCAGTAGCATCTCCAGCATAATGTCTGCTTGCTGGCCCATCGTGGAGTTCCTGCAAGAATTTTTAAGGTTTAGATTTGTCAAGACATCTAAGGAGAACAGAAACATAATTCATTCTAAAAAGAACATCATTCACGAGCTGATATTGTTTAGCCTTCAACCTTAGAGCTCTTTTCTTGGTGGAATCGAGATTTGGAGGAGCATATCCATTCTTTACATAAAATATGATATCAATGTATAATGATTCAACATCGTTTAGGCTTACCTCATACATTTGTATCTCTGCAGATGATATTTCGGAAATAAGCGATGCTCCAGCTAGCATTTTGCAAAAGCCTTGACCTTTTACAATAATTGCTAGTTTGATTTCTACGTCATATTCTTGTAAGGAAGTAACCCAATTGGCTCTTTTCTCACCTACATCTTTCTGTACTAAGAGATTTCTTACCGCTGGAAATGATACTATGATTTTTGTATGGGTTTTAAGTAGAAAGGGTCTGAAATATTTAATTTCTTTGAAAAAATAATAAGCTTGTTTATCTACATCTGAATAATTTAACTCAGCCCCCCTGTAAATTTGAACTGAAAAAAGAAATTGGGGCTTCTGCCTTGTCTTTATTTGCTTGAGTGAGTATCACAACATATGATTTATCAGAGGCAAATGTATATAAAATAAAAGGATTGGAAAAATTTGGAGTTGCTAAAGATGGAGCGTTAACAATTTCTTGTTTGATCAGATTGAATGCCTCATATTCGTCTTGGCCCCATTTGAAGTTTGAGTTCTTTTTAATCATTGATTGTAAATGAGATACAATTCTTGAAAAATCTGGCACAAATCTCTTTACAAAATTAATCTGGCCAAGGAAAGATTGCATAACTTTCTTGTTGTGAGGTAGGGGTATTTCAGAAATCTCCTTGATTCTGTCAGGATCAATATGAATTCCAGATTTTGACACTATGAATCCAAGAATATTTCCTTCACTTAATGCAAAAAATGATTTTTTCGGGTTAAGTGAAATTCCATACCTTTGACAACATTTGAAGATCTTTTTTAAATCTCTAAGATGATTGCCTCGTTTCTTGGAATATACAATTATATCATCCAAGTAAATTACCATTGATTTTTTAACTAATCCCTTGAATGCGATGTCCATGGCTCTCTGAAATGTGGCACTAGAGTTGATCAGACAAAAGGGCATCTTTTGATATGCGTAAGTGCCCCATTTAGTTCTTAATTTGGTTTTCAATTAATCATCGGGATGGACCAACACTTGGTTGTAACCAGAGAAACCATCTAAGAAGGACATTAATTCTGATCCTGCGACTGCCTGAAATATTTGCTCTATAGGAGGCAAAGGAAAATTATCTTTTTGGCAAGCTTTGTTAAGATTTTGAAAGTCAATGAAAATTATAACGTCTCCGTTCTTATTTCTAACGGGAACCATATTGGAAACCCATTTAGAATGTCGAACGGGAAAAATGATTTTGTCTTTCAATAACTTATTGAGTTCAGATTTGATCTGGTTTTCTAGATTGGGATGGATCTTTCTCAGCTTTTGCTGGACAGGTTTTTCATCGTTTATCATTGGATAGTATGTTGGATGATAGAAGTGTCATAAGTTTTGAGTTCATCGTAGTTCCAAGCAAAGACACTTTTGTATTGTTTCAAAAGATGAACATACGCTAATTTTTCTTCAGGAGCTAGGCCAAGGCCTAGGTTGATATTCTGTGGTTTGGTATCAGTTCATAGATTTACTAATTCATAGTTCAAAGTTGAACTTTGCAATTTTGAATTGGTATATCTTTTGAATCGATCTTTCAAATCATAAAGTTCTTCTAACTTGACTACTGACTTTGGCATAGCATTATTAGTGCTATCTTGTTGCAATTGTCTGTCATGTTGGTCCTCATCAATTATCTGATTGGTGTAAGATCCTTCAGATGTGAGGAAGCTTACAATATCAGGATCATCATTGAAAATCCTCCAATTGGTAATGTTATCAGGAATCGAGGGTCTAAAGATTAATTCGATTGAAAATCGATCAGGGTTATAGTCTTTTGAAGGAATGAGCTTGGAAGCTACATTAGCTAGGAGGTCTGCACTAGCATTCTGAAGTCTGGGGATTGATGAAATATTAAATGCTATAAAGTGTTCAGTCAGATATTGAACTAAAGATTGATAATGCTTTAAATGACCTGATAAACAATGTATAGTATTGCGTACCTGTCTGATTACAATTTCAGAATCTCTGAAAACTTGTAGATATTTGATGTCTAATCCGATTGCTTTGTATAATCCTTGGACTAAAGCTTCATATTCTGCAGTATTATTGGTGCAATCGAATTCGAGTCTGCAAGTTAGCATAGTTTTGTTTCCCTCTGGACTGATTAACACGCATCCTGCTCCTGCTCCTTCATTAGACTTAGAACCGTCAAAAAATAACTTCCAAAATAAAGATTTATTTACAGGAGCATATATAAAATTAATACATTTAGAACTATATGTTTGAGGAAAAATTTCTACTTGAGATAAAACAGAATGTTCTAAGTAAGGTGAAGTATGAGCATTAAAATTTCCTAAGAAAGAATCAATTGAGTAGTTGCCAATGATATTATTGTTGTATGCTACCGGTTCATTTTCTCCTTCCAGTTTTGTTACTATGTATTTCTGATGTTTTTCTCGCTCAACCTTTATCTGATTTGGTTTACCATTGTAAGGGAGCCACATGTGCAACCAATCAGTTGCAAAGTATCCGTGAAGTTTTTCTGACCAATCTCTGCTAAGAATTAAGCCATAAAATTCTAGAATATCTGCAACTAAAATGTCGATAACATGACATACCTTTGGATTAGATGACAGCCTTATGGTAACCTGATTTAATTCGTCGATCACTTCAACTTGCGATCGATCTAGCTGAAATATGCGCACAACAGATTTTTGCAGTTGAATGTTCCACTTTGCACATATTGATTTTGGTAAAATATTAGATGAAGCTCCAGAATCCACTAAGCAATTATGCAAATTTTTATTGAAAACTTCATAAGTAATAAGAAACGGGGGAGTATGAAATTTCGACCTTCCTCCAATTAAAGCGATATCTTTTGGATCAATTTTATTAATCACATTAGTTGGAGGTATTCCCATTTCATGGGAAGCTTGAGAGATTACAGGGGCGGACAGAGGTTTTTCTGGTACAACATGTAATTCTTTCAAAAGTACCTTTTGCTGGTGTTTTAACTTTCTCAATTCATAAAAAGTGATGTTAGCCCTAGTCTTCTTCATGTCTTCTATGATATTATACTCCATTTCATCCGAAACGATCAACGTTTTTGATGGAGTTGATGAATTTGTTTGGACTGGGCTGGTTTGAGTCGCTTTAGATGTTGTTTTCTTGGCTGCGACTTTATCCTTAGTCATTGAGCTTGCGCTCTTTGGCTTAGGAGTAGGTTGAAAAGGATCAAGTTGATTTCTACTTCGAGTGTTAACCGGGGATGCCTCTTGATCTTCTTCGTTTGGGAGGATAAAATCCCACATACCTTGTACCTCTACAACTTCTTCTTCATCAATAGTTTCTTTAGTAGCAATCTCCTCTTCTTCTTCTTCTGATTCAACACTTGTGATAGCATTTGGCGGCTTTGAATCGGTCAAAGGGTTTCTTCTATAAGGCTTGTACGGATTTTTAGAAGATGTTTCTGCCACTTGTTTCTTAATGTCAACCATTTCATTGGACATGGTTTTCAGAACTTTCTGCAATCCTTCTAAATCGAATGGATCTTTCGATTGTTTTTTCTTGGGGTCTTCCTTAAAAGTAACCTTCTTGGATTTTTGTTCTTCTATCGCGTTTTTCTTTTCTAGGGCTATGATATGTTTCTCTACTGCTATTGCTTCCTTCATATTGTCAGCTAAAGTTGTTTTGTTAGCCCTATCAACGAAGATTGCTATGTTTGATGGTAAAGCAGAGATGTACCATTCACTTCGCACTTCTTCGCTAGGCTTGGAAGCAGTAGGAATTTTATTTAACAGTTTATTGAAACGTGAATTAAAATCTTTGATAGGTTCTTTTGACTCGGCCCTAAGGTTAGACAGGTCATTGATCAGTGTCGTCGTAGACTTGTCATCACTGAACTTAGTCAAAAATTGATCTTGGAAGATATCCCAACTAGTGATAGATCCAGATGGTAATGAGAAATACCATGATCCGGCTGCTCCTTGTAGAGTATAGGGAAAAAGTCGGACGACAGCGTCTTCATTGGTAACTCCATTGAGATTTATGGACAACATAAAGTTATTAATATGTTCTTCCGCTAGCATGCCTGCTTCAAGATTAAACTTAGGCAGCCATTTTTCAGGATGGGCTGGTATTTGACTCAAGGGCGCAGGCATTAAGACTGCCCCTGGGTTATTCCATGGAGATTGGGCCATCGCTGAACTACCAACAGAGGAAAGCACAGAAGATGACCCCTGCGGTTGGGAAGATGAGGATATTACGATTCCAGATGTTTGAGAAGGAGATGTGGAAGTTCCAGTGGACTAACGGACAATAATATGAAGTGGAGGGGTGGATAGTTGACTTCACGGTGAAGAGGTTGAGACAGATGATGACGATGAAAGAGTCTCGCTATCAGAACCTTGAGGTGATTTCCTTGCTCTCTTCCTTGTAGGTAGAGGTAACTTGGTTGGCTGAACACCAAAATTTTCACTCTGTAATCTGGTGAGAGGATGAGCAGGGTTATATTGCGAAGTCACACTGCCTTGAGATTTATCAGATCTTTGAGGTGATATTGAAAATCGTTGAAGTTTATGGATCAAAGATTCAACTTCAGGAGGTTCAATAGTAGATTCTTCTGAAAAGTCAGGGTTTGTGGCAGCAGCTGTTGTTCTCTCGACTTCTAGCTCTAGATTTAAAGATTTTAAGTGCGATTGGGAAGTCGGGGGAGATGGTGAGGGCGATTTACTCTCAGAATGGTATTTAGATTTTGACTTACTTGCCATTCATAGTTTGGAGCCCTCCTTCTAGCACCAAATATGTTGAAGCCCCAAAAATTGGGTCTACAACAAGGGGTATACCCACCCGGTCTGGACCTTGGTTAGCAGCTCCTTTTCCGTTTGGTATAGTGGGTTCGACTGGGGATATGGGACCAGTTTCCCAATATGTGTGTGTGTGTTGAGAATTGATATTTCCTTTCTAAAAGTTCCTAAGTGAAATGCTTTTATTCTAATTCTAATCTATAACATGCAATTGTATTCTAATAAATAGAAATATCTAATTCTAAACTAACCGGAGATGTAATATTTCCGTTATGCGATCTAAAATGATTTCAAATAACAATTGGTAATAAATATCATTCAACTGTTATAAGAAAAGAATTCAATAAAGATAAACCACTTCGTATAAAAAGTTAGACGAAACAGTTGTGAAAAACATATCACATAATAAGCTACTCATATATTAAGCATAAATAAATAGCTATCACTGTACAAAAGTGCCAAATGATAACTCAAGCATTCAAGCATCAATATATAAACAACTGAACATGAATATCACTTTAACACAAAGGCAGAAATAGTTAAGAGATAAAAGTACCATTTATAACTAGTTCTACTCATGAGCTTCAAGCAATAATGACTTATCTCTTCTTAATCCAACATCCACTAAGAGTACAAAAGTGCAACATCAGTAGTAGATATTAAACGCGGATATCAATAAATCATGTTCCATTCATTCATCAAAACCTCCTCGGAGGGTACAAAAGTGCATGTTCTGAGGACAAGTTTTTGACAAATTTCAGGACCCTTCTCTAAATGCATGAGAAGGGTTTAAATACTACTAACTAAATCTAAAAATAATTTATTACAAAAATGTAGGATACGGTTTAAATGACCATCCTCATTTCAGGAAAAAATAAAGAAAAATTAATACTAACACTGAATCTAAAATTAAAACTAACAACTATCTATTTGTGTATCTGTTCCTTGAAATCGCAAGCGTTCAACATTTGTTTGAGAAGAATCGGCTGGTCGACTTCTGACTTTAACTGTCCTACGAAAATAGAATCGGCAAGAGCTGGCACCATCTTCTCAGCAGAATTGATGATACATTTGAGAGTCATGCACTGGCTGTGTGGTTTTACCAAGTACGCCTAGTAAGAATCCCAATTCAACTTAGTTAATCTTTTGATTGATTCTGCCTTTTCTTGAGCCTTCTGTCTCCAGCCTCTCTACAGTTGCTGTACTTTTGGTAGATACCCTGGAGTGGTTTCTGAGATTAGATTTGCCATGTGCAAATTTTCATTTATGTAGTCAATAACACTGTTTTCTGTTGTGGCTGCTTCTTCTGCCACTTGCTCTACTTTCCTGATTTGTGCATCCCATTTGTTAAAGAGCATTTCTTTGTGATTGTCGTTGATTATTGGTGCGCCTTCCTTTTACCCCTCCTTTGTTTCTTGCCGAGCCAAATATTCGATAGATCTTTTATTAATTAAATCATAATCATGTCATAAGTCTACGACTTGATTAGTGATTTTATCGCTTATTTCACAATAAGAGTTCCACTGTGATATTCTTTGGCACAATGCTTCCTGTTGCTGCAGTATTTGATCATTTAAGGAAATGGATTATGTGATGAATTCTGTAAGCTTAGGATCATCCTTGTGCATCTCTTGCATAACCTATAACTGTTTTTCTCTTTCAGCCAAACTGTTCTGGTACCCTATCTGCATTTTTTGGAAGTCCTGCTGTAATATTTCAAGTTGTTTCTGTGCTTTGTTGTTGGCGTTGGCTTGTTGCAGCTGTTGCTGCAAAACCTGTATTTGATCTTCTTTCTCTTTTAGTAGTTTTCGTACCTCACATGCTTTATCAATAGTCGCAGATGCATATGCTCCTGTGATCTGAGACAATTTGGTGAGAGTTTCAGTGGGATCGATGGTAGGATCTTGCCATAGGATGTCTAATTGCTCTGCATCATGAGAGAGCACGTTTTCCAATTTCCTTTTCTTTATTTGTTTTCTCACTACTACCTTCTGTTCTGGACTATAAAATACATCAAGATGAGGAATTTCCTCTATTTTGAGCATAAGTTTAGAGGATGGGGTAATGGGAATATGTTCCATTCTTGAGGCATTGCTAATTGTTCCTGTGACTATATCTTTTGTTGCCCGTACATTACTCACAGGTGTCTTTGTGCTCTGTCCTTCAATATTGATTAAATCATTGAATGTCTCCCATTCTTTATCTAGCTCAGTTCTGACTGATGGTGGTTGGACGATGAGAGGGGGAGGATCTAGCTGTGTAGAGGTCAAAACCTGTTGCTGTGGGAGCTCTTTTGATAGGGAAGTATCCCTTACTGACCCTTCACTTTTATCATGGTCACTTTCAAACCTCTTAGAGTGTTCTGAAGTTTCTCTTCCGGACTCAGATTTAGATTTGTCTGTGTCTGAACTTCCACTGAGACTAATACTAGGAGTTGATTCCCTTATGGATTCCAAGCATAATTTATCCAAAGGGATATTAGCTAACCTCCTTTCCCTATATATCTTGAACTCTTGAAATTATGCTGGAGGAAATCGCATTTGGGCCGAATGTATAACCTCTTTAGGTGTACCTTTATGTTGGAACATGTCATCAAAAAGATCATCTTCTTTATAAAACACCTTTATTTTGACTGCAATAGTGAAATTTTTAGCAGTATCATAAGGGTCAAACATTCTTCTTGGAAATTTGAACAATCGTAGACATGTTATGTTGTTTACTTCTTTGAATGCATGGCCTACATCAAATAGTGAAAAGGCCCCACAGGGCACAGGAAATTGTGGCCAAATAGCCTTCTTTTTGTCCTTCAAATCTTTGGTCAAACCTCCTTCTCCGCAGGTTTGATAAGTAATTTCTCGTGCCATGAATTTATCAGGAACATATAAAGGTAAGACATGAGGGGAAGTGAGACTTCCGAATACCCTGACATATGTAAAAAGTTCTTCTCCGAACCATCTTGCGATAGGGAGTATATCTACCTCTGCTTCGGGAGAAAATCTTGGAGCATCTTTATCATATAACATTTTGTAGAGGGGCAACATGATTCCATGACAAATCTTGTAAAAATACAGAGTGAACTTGGAATCCCACAATTCTTTGTGATAAATATGAATGGGTAAGGGGTCTTGAGTCATCCATTTCCAATTCATTAAATGAAACTTGGAAATATAACAGATTGCATCCATCACATATGCAGATAAGTAGAAAGAGGGATAAATTATCTGAGAAATAGTTGTGGCTAAGTTGTCAGATAATATCTTAGCCCAATCCACAACAGTAGCTTTAATGGCGGAATCCAATAATGGTAGCCATTCAGATGAAAATTTATTAATTTCTGGCTTCCCAAAAATTCTACAAAGCATAGCAGCAGCAAAGCAATACGGGGAGGTGAGAGAACCAGTACTATACATACCATGTTTATCCTTTTTTAGTGGTTCATCCCTCCTTGACCAGTCCTTTGTGCATTTTGCCAGGTTCTTTAGCAAACTTCTCCATGAACTGTTTGTTATAAGTCGCCTGTGGCTCTAGTAAATGATACATGAGTCTAAAATATTGTGGAGTGAACGAGCCAATGAGTCCTTGACCCTGAGTCTTAAATTGTTTGTTTGTGATTTCAGCATTGTCCAGTACCCATTTAACCATGTCCGTGTATGGACGAATTTTGGGCCTCGCCGCTATCCGGCGCAAGAACGAGCAAGCTAGCTTTGTAATAGACACCTCAGAAGACCCATGTGAGCCTGCAGTAGCTGTAACCTCCATTATTTTGGGATTCTCTTCCTCAAGTAGATTGTACATGCCTTCCCAAGTAGTAATACCGGCATCTTTATTACAGGCGGTGTCTGTATATAAGGGCGTCATTTCTTTGTCTTCGGAACTCGGAGCTTTGCCTTTCTTTCCCATAATATCCTGAATACTGCTTTGCATGGTTTTCTGTTCTTCGTTCTTACAGTTACAAATGTGGTGAGAATAATGAGAAGAAAAAGGTGACGGGAAAGCTTTAAATGCTAAAGACATATAAAATATACCACCTTACGTGAAATGGCTCTTCGATCAGAACAAAACCATATTTCATTAATGATTGGCAACTAACTCATTGATTAACATTAAAGCGCATAACCAGGTCTCGGTTTATGAAAAAAAAAAATTCATACAATGAGCCCTAAATATCTGTGATAAGGAGATCTACAATTTTCTGCGATTTTCTTCGCAATATCGTAGATCGCAGTATTGCAGATCGCAATCTCGTGGAATCGCAAAATCGCAATACCACAATATCGCAGAATCTCTAGAGCGTAGCATATGACAATCATCCGTTAATTTTTTTTCTGCGAAATGAGATTTGCGATATGTGCCATCACATATTGGCGGTTTGAGGTTTTTCAGCGTAAGTGATTTTTGAGGCATGCGATGCGATGAATGTTTTTTAGTGCATGGTTTCGCATCGCGATCTTGCAATATTAGAATTTCGCTTGTAAGGAGGTATCCATTACCTTTTTTGCGATGCGATATTTCTTAAGGAATGATTTTATCCTACCTTATCATAAAACTTAAGCTTTTTTAGATTTTGCAAGGGGTATTCTCCTAAGTTTATGATAGTAATTTTTATGGAAAAAAGGAAATACAAGCACTAACCGATTTTTTAATTTTTTTGACTAAGGGCCCCAACTTATTTAGTAGTAGTGAAAATACTAAATAAGAAGGGGGGTTGTTGCTGGCCACAACACGGTGTAAGACATAGCATGGATTGTGTGCAACTATAGACAACCCATGCACTGTGGCTACCAAAAAATGTAATATTTGGAATCTAAACTTGTTACTTTTTTGAGTTTTTGTCTTATTACCCCAAATTTGTCATTGGCCAAATCTTAATTTTGTTATTTAAAATGGAATTTTGACTACATATATGGATTCAACACCTTGAAAAAAACCTAAAACAGTACATTTTGGTTGTTTGTAGATTGAAGGACCTAAACTAATGCAACATGGTTTTGTGGATGCCATTTCTAAAGTTGGGTTGGCCAAATTCCTTTTTGACCTTTCTACCACCTATATAACCAGGTAATTTTCTATCACCTGTATAACCTTGCCTTTTTATAAAAAAAAAGAGGTTCCTGCACTCAAAGAATTGTATTTTCCTAGCCATGGGTCAATTAGAATGTTGAAATTCTATAACCTTTTGGATGATTAGAAGATCCAATTTTTCCATTGCTAGCCTGAACTATGTTCAAATTGTATTTTGGGTGTAAAATGTTGGTCAATTGAAACCCATTTATCAACTGCACTGTCTGAGTAAAGATTAGATAGTATCTAAGATGAGGAGGTTGGACCTATTTCAGGCTATTGTACTCAAGCTAACGGTCAAACATAAGGTTATGCATATACATGTGGTTCAAGTTCTCCTTTTCCTCACATTATTCTCTATGAATTAAGGAATGTATGTTGCTAAGGAGGAACACCTGCTAATCTAGGATCTGATACAACCAACAAGTTACTAGGAAAACCCAACAGATTACTAGGATCTGATACATGCTTTAGATTGCTAGGATCTAGTCTAGGAACACCCAACAATGAGAGGTATATCCACAAACCACTCCAAGTAAGATATGAAAAGGGCTCTTGAAATGCCTCTAAATACCAAAGCACTCCAATGTTTATAATGACATACTGATGTCCAATTCAAATGCTACCTAAGGATTTCACAAAGGTTCTAGTGCCTTTGTTCAAGGGTTCGTTGTATGTTTCCAAGGGTTTCAAAAAAAAAAACTTTCACTAGATATTAACAACCCTTATGATATTTTTTACCACCACCATTTCTGCCACAAAATTTCTGTAAGGTGAAGACACATGAAGATTTAAATTGGTTCATGTTTGAAGGAAAGATGAAATTTTCTGATTGATGGGTATTTAGAGTTTTATTGTTGGCTATAATTTTCTTACAATGACCCTAGATGTAGTCACAAACAAGTAATAAAGGTTATTGTTGTTCACAAGGCTGAAAAGTTGTATAAAATACCTCAAATTATCCCACAACAAGCTCCCCAAAAACCCCACATCATTGTTGGAAACATTTGTTGATTTCACCTTTATTTTTATACTTCTTTTCATGCTTCCATATCTACCCAAACATTGGTATCAAAGCCATAATAGTGTTGTCATTAATCGTAGTTCTATTTGTTGGTGAAAATTTACCACAGTTGGAGGTATCAACCATTGGAAAGACCAACACTATTGGGTTCCAGAGAACCACCAATCAAAGGATATATCTACTGTTGTATCTTCTGTTTAGGGCTCTTCACATGCTGCCATCGAATCTGCGGTCATTTTCTTCTATATATCATCTTCATATTGCCTCATAATCCTACAAGAGTATGTTACATGACCTCAGATCCTCCCAACAAAAGTTGATATTATATGTAGAGTTATATTTATGCTTGGATGGTGATCTGTTTTCTTTGTTTGGAGACCATGGAGGATGACAAGCTTATTTTTGTCAAACTGTTCATGGAGGCTACCACCAAATACTACAATAAGGGAGACGTTCCCATGATATTTTTTGAACCTTAAAACCATGTTAAAATTGTTTGAAACATGAGCCCTAAAAATAAAACAAATGCTACAACAAAATCACTATAATGTGATGGAATTTCTATTATAGGACTTCTCTACTGCTGCTCATACGCTGTGTGAAATAATCAGGTTGAAATTTAGAACCTAACTATCGCTGGTCTAGTATGCAAAATCCAATTCTTAGCATGAGGCATATGATGAAGCCATTGGCTAGGTTACATGTTGGTAGTGTATGTTATGTTGATCTATTACTTTCTATTTTGGTTAGAAACTGGGAACTTCACCACAACATCATACCAATATGTAAAATTTGAATTAATTGTTGTGAGACAACTAGCATCTAGGATATTTGTTTCTATCCCATACTTTTCCATCAACATCTAAGTTGTATTGCCTGTGCATGTTTTGAATGGAGTAGATATTGTGGCATCTTTATGATTGTACGTGTCAAACATACTATTATGACATGTCTTCTCTATGTGGGGAAGGTATTGCTACATTGTATTTCCTAAGGATGCATGTTCACCAAGACAATTCAAATACTTCAAAATGTTGGATGTGTTTTGTATTATTGTTCTAGAACATATTCTCTTTGTCTTTGTTTTGTATTATTGTTTGAGAACATATTCTCTTTTTCTTTGTCTTTATTTCACACGTTTTTTTTAGGATATTTGAGTGTTTTACGTTATTTAGGTTTTTGGCGCTGAAATTAGTGATTGAAATGCCAAATAATCACTTTATAATTGTGGATTTGTTTGTCTATTTGAGTTATTTTACATAAGAAATCTTCATAAGTAGATCTTAACTAGATATTCTACCCTTAGCTCTATTTCAAAGTGTTGTAAGAATTTTTGAGGACCTCTTCTATTCCTTGACTCGAGGTGGTGGATTCCCCATCCTGCTGAGGCCTTTTTCTTTCATCTAGTCCTTCATTTTCCATTGAATCTGATTCAAGAAATTCTCCCACTGGATCTCTCTTGGGGGATTCTTATGGTGGTAGTCCATGTATCATTTTTAAAATTCTAATTCTTCCCTTCACCTAATTTTCATAACTTCCATAGCCATTAGGTAGGGACCTACAATGTCGATGGTGTTTCGTTTTTTTAGTAAAATATTTTCGAGACTTTAATTTATTGAAAGTTGTAGAATTTACAATCTATGAAGTTTCAAGATACAATTTTTAAAAGTCTAATTCTTTAAAGGGTGCTAGCTCAATGGAAGAGCACCAACTTTACAAGCAGGAGGTTGGTGGTTCTATTCCATCGTGCCTTGATATTCATATATAGGGAATGACGAAGATCATTTTTTGGTGACAGATGCTCTTTTGACCATCACCAATGAGTTTATGGTGACATTTTTCGACCCTCACCAAAATATGAAAAGGTGACGGTCAACGAACGCCACCACATATACGCATCAATAGTGACGACCATTAAAGGTCCGTCACCATAAATCGTTGTTGTTGATACGAAATGGTGAGGGTCACTGTTTGTCATTATAGTCATTATTCGTGAGGGACCTTGATGTCACCAATGAGTTTATGGTGACGGTCAATGAACGTCACCATATATATGCACCAATAGTGACGGCCATGAAAGGTCCATAAAAAAAAATCGTTGTTGTTCATATGAAATGGTGACAGTCACTATCTATCATTATAATCAATATTCGTGACGGACCTTGAATGTCACCACAAAACATACTTTTGGCGACGCCACCTTTGTTTACATTCACTTTTTTGGTGACAGAAGCTATTGTCCGTCACCATTACCCATATGAAATGGTGATGGTCACTATCCATCACTATAAATCCTTATTGGTGATGGACCTTGAATGTCACCACAACACCTATACTTTCAGTGACGCCACCTTTGGTGACGTTCAGTTTTTTGGTGACGGAGGCTATTTTCCATCACCATTTCTCATATGAAATGGTGACGGTCACTATTCGTCACTATAAATCATTATTGGTGATGGACCTTGAATGTCACCACAACACCTATACTTTCGGCGACGCCACCTTTGGTGACGTTTATTTTTTGGTGATGAAGGCTCTTTTGACCCTCAGCAATGAGCTTATGGTGACAATTTTCACTCCTCACCAATGTGATTTTTTCTTGTAGTGCTACTTGCAGATCTATGAAACATGGAAGCAAGAAGCATGGCTATGCTAGTTGTTTTTGGGTGAGTATGGTTACTACCCAGCATCTCACATTTGTGTGGTCCATGAAATGGATGTCACTGATGTTATGCAGTAGCAGGAGGCATGGTTGCACTAGTTATTATTGAGAGAGTTTGGCCATCACGTGATATATCTTATGTCCATGTATGTACTTTTGTTTGGGACATATCTGATGTCCATGTATGTACTTTTGTTTGGGACATGGCATAAATCTCACATGATGTGGTAGCAGGGAGATTTTTTGTATTGTTTGGATGTGACATTCCACATGTCAATCAGTATGTTGTTGCTCCATGACTTGAACCATGATGATGTAAGGTGGCAGCAATAATCCTTATTGCTCTGTTTACTTTTGGGAGAGTATGGGCTGATTTTTCCCCATACATTTCATGGTGTTGGTGGAGGATGGAAACATGAGGCTTTAATGCATTGGATTTTGTTGAAAGAGTTTGGTCATTGTACTTGGTATGATGATGATGTGATGTGGCAACAAGAGGCATTGCTGTGGTGGCTTCTATTGAGAGATTATGCCTCTCTTACATGGTTTGATGATGATGTGATGTGGCAGCAAGAGGCATTGTTGTGGTGGCTTCTATTGATAGAGTATGGCTCTCTTACCTGGTTTAATGATGATTTGGCATGGCAACAGAAGGCTTTTCTGTGGTGGTTGTTATTGGGAGAGTATGGTTTGACATTTTACATGTTAATCCATATGTATCTACTTCTTATTTTGCACATTTTTGAGATGATGTTTGGATCCAACAAGGGCAACAGGGTGAAGGATGGAAGCATGGAGAAATACAATATACTTCATGTAGCATGGGATGGAGAGATAATTTATGAGTTGGGACTTTCCACTTTGGGAAGAGACCACTTCACCTTATGTATCTCATGCATAGAGGAGGATCTTGGACAGCATATGGGTGCCACTAGGAGACTTATTGATGACGAGAGGCATCTAAATTTTCAATTGGAGGTCGTTCTAGACATTCTAGAGAGGAAAATTTGAAGTTGGGCATGCATTACACATTCGATCAGATGGATAGACCTACCATATGAGGATTCCATTTGGAGGGAGATCGATTATTGTAGCATCAAATTTTGCAGTTTCTTGAGGAAAAGCAACATTTTGGCGGGGATGACTATAATATTCCCAATTTCCCATCAGATAATTAAAATATTAGAGTTCTCAATTTTCTTAGTTATTTAAGTAAATAAGAGGGTGGAGGGACCCATAAACCCCATATATGAATAAAATCCACTTTTGATGTGTATATGTGGATAATTTAGAAGTAGATCTTCATTATGGAGTAGTGGAGAAGGAAGACTGGAGATCATGCAACATTAATGATAAGATCATGGAGATCATGGAGGAAGTCAAATGAGATCATGGTGCATTAAAAGTAAGATCATAGAGCACTAATGATGAAATAGTGGAGGAAGTGGTGCATATAATGCACACGTGATAGAGAGAGTGGGAATTAAATGTAGATATGGTGGCGCACATGGAGAGATAGCGCAGTCTTCATGGAGGCTAGTGGCAACATGTGAAATGCAGTTATGAGGTGGGCAAGGGATATGGAAGGCTCACAAACCATATAAGGGAGATGAAGGTAGAAATAGAAGGCAAGATTTAGATTATTATTTTTGATCTATTTAGATCTGGATATTTCATTTGACATTTCTATGCACGCTTCAGTTGTTTATCTAAGTCTAAAGTGTTGTTTAACACACAGGTGTTTTCGAGCAGAAATCCCACCCTCACCCATGGGGGACTTTGAGTGCCTACTATGGGAAGGTTTTTTTGAGCTTTCATACATCATGAGGAATTGGTGCCACATTCAGCTCCTCTCTACATCACATTCAGTCTTAGGAATTACACATTCCTACTTGAGGGTTTGAGAGGAGGAGGCAGTTCTTGGAATTTCAGCCAAGAAACTAGTGGAGGATTCATCCTTTCACCTTGTTCTTCAATATGAATATTAAAGGACCAACATATTCATCATGGAAAATTTTAGGGGCTAATATTCGCACGTGGGCTAATTTTCCATGTTTTTTCCAGAAACAAATTCGCCAATTTCTAGTTTTTTCAAAAAACAAATCGCCGAAATTTTATAGTATACAATTATGTTATCCTAAAAATCGCCAAAAAAATAAAGAGACAATATAAAATCATTAGAAATTTGGGTATCTTTAAGAAAATATCACCAAACATTTTATAGTCTAGATATTAGAGACTCATAAGATTCACCAAGGTTTATGTAATATTCCACTTTTAGCATGCTGTTAAATGGAATATTATTTTTTTGCTGTTTGCACTTAGGAGATGAATAAATGGGTAAGGAGGCCAATACATTTCAAAAATAGGAATAAAATCCCTCTTAGTATGAAAGGGGATCATTAGTGGAGTTGTATTTCACACCCTCATGTGTGAAAGAGGACATTTGCATAAAGACAAGGTCAAGTTTGACCAAGTCAAACAACGCAGTGATAGGAGGTGGAGATTATCTTGTGGGATAGCGCAGTGAAAGAGGAGGGAAGTTTCCTTGATGAAGGAAACCCTAATGAGTGGGACCCATGGAGAGGGAGCTTTCATTTTTTTAAAAGGAGGGAAAGGCAACCATTGTTGGACATGCTTACGATTATTGATTTCTTGTCTGCTTAGACTATTTGTAGCCTCTTGCTGTTTAGCAGAGTTGCAGTGCTATTTAGCACAAGGAATTCATGCTCACGATTCCTTATCCTTATTGAGAGGCCTCTTGAGGCATTTCACTTCATTTCTCCACATTCAAGCTCAAGGCCAAGCCACTTCCTCTAGCTACAACATTATTTCTGCTCAAGTATAACGTTGTGTTGCAGGGTGTTGTTGTGGAGGTTCCACAACACCATTCCTTGGCTTGTTTTTCAGAGGAGGGAGCCTTACCTCAATTGGGAGATCAGTAAGGAAGGACTCAAAGCAGATTTCAAATCTTAGAATTTGGAAAACACTTTCTATTCCACCTACAGCGCAGTTTCCCCTAGAGACTGCGTTATTTTTAGTGTGCATCTGCAGTGAGGGTTTGCAGTGTTGATTGGAGTGTAAGATCTTCAGTTATAGGATCAGCCTTTCACTTGAAAGATCCATTGGAGAAGGTTTTTTCATCGGATGCAGCATATTTAGTCTTCTCCATCTATTTCCAGTTCTTGAGTTGCAACTGCTACACTGCAACTCTGGCATTTCTCCATTTTTGTATTTTTCAACCAATCCTTCTAGGATTGATGTATTATTGTTTCCATAGGTTTAGAGATTTTCTCCCTCGCATATTTGAGCCACACATTTCTAAATCCATGTATTTACATCATTTTGCAGCAGATATTCATAATAGATTGTGCATTCATAGCATGGGGTTTTACATATATATCAGTGTTCCTCAATTTCTTGTACATGTACTATTAAGGATTGTATTGCCTATCTTGAGTGACTCTTTCCTCAAGTAATTGTACTCTTTTGCTGCTATATTATACATTTGGTGGCTATCTACATCGTCATGCATTCAGGCTCATAAAAATAACACTGTTTCTCTATCCCTTGTTCATACATAATTGCAGTCCCTTCATGGGGCACTTTTTCAAGACAACTAGGTGTGGGAGACCTATTTAACCCACCTAAAGTGATTTATTTTGAGTCTGCTCTTGGATTTAGGTATTAGATACATTGATCTAAGGGATCCAGGTCTTGGCTTCAAATCCTGTAGCAGCCATTCCTAAAATTTGCGTTTTTCAGGTATGCCTTGCTGAGCAATCCCATTTGGGGATATTATAGTGGAAAAAAGGAATATTTCTTGGCTTAGCTTGTGATTTTCAGCCCAAGAAGATAGAAAAAATATTAGGATGATGCAGAAGATGAGATTACTCTCATCAATTTTCAGAACTAAGAAGAGCCTCTCCAAAGAGGAGGAGCAAAAAGGAGAGGAAGGACCATGCACTTCCTCTTCTCACGAAGAAGAAGAAGACAAGCATGAAATATACTTGGATCATCATGTACTAAGTCAATACCTGGGTGAATAAAAATATCATTCTAGAGCCTTCAAGGAGACTCTAGCTCTCCCATATTTTATTCAGCAGAAGGAGGAGAGAAGGCCCTACAACAAAGGGGATATCAAAGGTAATAGATTCCTATTGTCTACATTTGATGGGTCAACTACAGCAAGAGCTTGGGCAAGAAATCTTGAGGCATTATTCCTAATACATATAGTGGTAGAAAGGGATGTAGTAGAAGTTGCAGCACTCCACTTGGAGGGTGAAGCCAATGTTTGGTGGTTCAAACACTTGAGGCATACAAGGGTGAAACTTTTTGCAGAATTCACTCAAAGTTTGATCAAAACCTTTGATGGAGGGAGAACAAAGGATAATGAGCTCACACCATCATGGGAGGAGACTTGTACCAATGCTGTCACAGACTTGGAAGAGAAACCTTCTACAACTACAAATGAGGCAGCCATTGCATTGGAGGAGAAAACTATTGTAGCCATACAAGAAGACCCAAAATTCCACCAAGGTATTATTGAAGTTCCACCTTCTATTTCATCAAATCATTTAGAGTATTGTGGAAATTCATTTATTAATGACCTAGAATCAACACACATTGCTGATTTAGAGCAACATGATTGCACTACACTGTGAAAATGGTTCAAGGAGGAGATGAACCATCATCCTCATACATCTCTATTGAGTTGCACACAGCCCCTGAGATTGGAGTGTGAACTTTTGGAGGATGAAACAAACCATGACACTCCTATGAAAAACTATGAAAAAATCGTTGAGTTGGAGTATGATATAGCCACTACATCATTGGAGAGATTAACAACATTGTCAAACAATGGTGGAGAAAAGATGTTATACTCATCATATTTGGATCCTTGTGGATTCAACATATTCATGGGTGAGATATCTTCTCTAGGAGGTCTCCAAAGAGCTGCATTTCAAACTTTCATGAAATGTAAAGGGAGAGATTTGGTTTAGGAGAAGGGTAGCCCTCATGAGAGGAGTACCAAGGGAAATGAAAGGAGGATACATCCACAAGTGATTGAGTGGATGTGGTTAATGAGCAAGAAGCTGGAAAGCTCCTTGCAATTATATGACACTGGGTAGCAAGAGGCTTGGCTACGCTGGCTCCTCTTGAAGGAGTTTGGCCATCACTTGGCATATCTTCTTCGTAACGGGATAGGGATGGAGAAGAGGTGGCAGGATGCTTGCATCATTGGGCAACAAGGAGTATGGATGCATGGTGTTGATGTGACATTCATATCATTCATTCTCTTCATCACATGAGTTGTATGATGGGAGCATAAGGAGGCAGCAAGCACTTTAGTTGCTTGAGTTGTATTTGAGAGAGCAAGGGCGCATTTTCTCTCACATGTTGTGTGATGTTGCAGGAGTAGAGTAGAGCACTCTCATAGTGAAAAGGGGCTACTCCTTGGCCTTGTATGATTAAGAAACACTTCCATCTTGGAAGATATTCCATATTTTCATCAGCATTACTAGAGAAGTCTTTGACAAGGAGCATGTCAAAGAACAGAGCTTTGTACTGATAGGAGCCTATTTGCATGAGCTCACAGTGCTATCACTTTGGAGAAGGGACTTATGGATGGATTTTCCCCAGGATCACTTCAAATTGGATGCACTTGGTGAACAAGGAGGAGGTGAAAAGGATGGGGTAGTGGATGGGGACATCTATTACTATGACATATTCTTCTTGACTTGGGCTCCCAAGCATGAGAAGGAGGATCTTCTTGCAACAAATGGTTCATTCCTTTTCATAGCATGCCAAAAAACTATGGAGGACTCACTCATGGATCCATGTATCGTATTACTTTCGGCATATGGTAAGAAATATGTTTCTACATTTATTGATTTGCATACTCTTACCATTACTATGTAGTGCATTGCTCCACAAGAGGGCAAGCTTTTCACATTGCTCCATGCTCAATGTTGGGCCAAACTATATGATGGAGGAAACCATCTTTTATGTTGCCTTGGGAAAATGTTTTATCATTACATGTATGTTCAGTTGTTGCACTCAAACATTTACTATATGATGACATGCATGATTGACTATGTATCAAGAAACATTTTTCCATGTAAATTTCTAAAGCAACAGTTGGTGAAACTACGTTGTACATACTTAGGATAATGTTGATATCTTCAAGCACCACATGAAGCCATCAATACCTCCTTCATTCTTGCACTGATCATGACTTAATTTTCTGATACTATTTCTATTCTTGTTGAGAGCATTATTGGGGAATTGACACATGAGTTGGATGTGTCCTTGAGGGGAGAGAATTCCCATATTTTCTGCATCACATGTTCTAATGGGAGCATGGTAGATATGGCCACCATAGCCACATATTTGTTTCCTTTTGAGGTGAGCCATGAGTTTGATAGCTATCCATTGTATAACCAAGGGCAAGTGTTTTATTATGTATTGTTGACACATTCAACCATTTACTATTCATTAGTGGATGTGATGAATTTTGTATATTAATTGCTATGCTATTTTCTAAAATTGTAGTGGATGAGACTGCGGTGTGTCCTCTTGAGACATTGCTTGTATCATGCATCATCATGTAAAACCTTCAGAAAAAATCTCATTTGGATACTTTATGATGATACTCTATGATGACCATGTGCTATTCATCATGGATGAAATGTTTTGGGCCAGCTTGTTCTTCAATGTTGGAGGGGAAATCCATGGAGGATTGTTCTTCATTTTTCCACTTAAGGGAAATACCATTGCAGCCCAAGATCAACACATAGTGTACACTTATCTTATGTGGAAAGGAGGATAGTCTGGGGTAGGCTATGATGCTTACCATATTCAGATTTTCAGCCCACCTTCATTTCTGGAGCTCAAGGTGGAGGAACATTTTTAGGAGTTCCCATGTTGGGAGGTAACTCACTTTGTATGGATGATTTCTTGGGGATGGGAGATTCATATGGTTATGGTAGATCCCAACTCATTGTTGAGCCCCAATATTGTGCTTTCTTTCACCTTAATTCACCTCATTTTACTTTTTCCATTGTTATCCCAGACCCAATTGATCAATGAAATTAGTTAAAATTACTTTTAGAATGATTAACATGGCTAACTTTCTAAGTTTTGTGATTTTTGTCATTGTAATGCATTTTGACCGGAACTAGCCGCAGAATGCAGACATTCCGTAGCTAACCGGCAATTTTGCAGCTGTCTTCACGTTCAGGCATGTTCCAGGTGTCCTCTCAAGAAAAACCACATATGGGTATATTCCAAGTCATGTCCACATCATTCGTTTATCACCATGAAGGAAGAACCGAATTCTGGACGTGGTTTTGGTATGTGGGAACTCATTTAAGGAAGCAGACTTCTAATAGGACTGTCTTAGTCCAGATGTCCTTTTTCTCTTTACGTTGCCATCTTCAGAGTCCTAATGTGATTTTGATAAGGAAAGACAAGGATCCCTGTATTGTTGCAAGTTCTGTTATGTAAAATTGTTATAAAAACACTTGGGAAACCGAGAGATAGGCTAGATTTTGCTTAGATTTCATGCTATATTTCTGAAAACGAAGAATACTCTGTTTCAAGTTATTTCTACTTTAATGAAGAGGACAACATTGCTTTGAAAGCGTTGAGTTGATTTGGAGTTAGATTCCGTCTGGTGGTAGAGGGCCCCTGCCTCCTGCACGACTTTACTTTCGTAATTTAGATAAGTATCTTAGTTGTTTTTACGTTTTTGAAGTTTGAGTTCGTAGTTAATTTCATTAGCCACTATAGTTATACTTGTTCTAAGAAATCTTCCAACAGAAGAAACTCTTCCAAAAGATCATGATAATGAATGGGAAATGGCTATAGTGTTGTAGGATTTAATTGTAATTTCTTTTGTTCACTATAACAGTTGAACTTATACTAAGAAAACTATTCCAAAAAATCCTTATGATGTCTAAGGCATGACTGTGATACTGAACGTTTCAATTTTTTGTTTGCACTAAGTAGCATAGCTGATCTTACTCTTAAAATGCCCTTCCAAAATACCGTAATTATGGGTAGGAGATAGTTGTGATGTCTTAGTTTTTAAATTGTTTTCAGTCTTTATGTTTGCATTTGCACTAAATTTCACAGTCAGGATTGTTCTAAGAAGATCTTCCAAAATACCAATCATGATGGACAAAACAGGCTGTAGAATCCCATAGATTAATGCATGATAACTTAGTTAGGGTACTCCGGAGTCAAATTGCATTCAATTCATGCTCTGTTATTTTGTTTTAAGTTTGATAATGGCTTGTTAGTTCAACACTGTTTTAGACTAGTGACATCTTAAGTTCAGTTTTAGCTTAACTCATTGCATTTTCACTCCACAATTAGTTGTCATCCACTGCATATTAGATTACATTAGTTGTTAAACTTAAAAATACGGCCTTCATTATTTACAAAACCTCTTCTTGTCCCAAATCTATAATTGATTCATAAACATATGAACAGAAGACAATATCATTTCATGGCCTGAAGTACTTTTGCAACTTCTTTACCACTTCATAAACAAAGCCTTTTCTCAAAAGACTACTTTAAAAAGAAATCTATAACTCTTGAGTAAGGTTTAGTAATGTTAAACTAAGTTGCAGAATAGAGTTAGGAACTAGCCTTAGAGTAGAGATCTTATGATGGTACCAATGTTTTCCTCCAAATATGTTTTCACAAATCTTTAATCATGGATAAAATGTTGTCTCATTATAAGCTGATTGTTTAATTGTTTAGTTAGGAGAATTTGTATACTTAACTAACCACTTCTCAATCTCTCCCAAAATACCTTTGATGAAAGAATTGGACAAGTTAAGTTTATGTTTTGATTCATTCTCTTGAAGTCATTATCAAGCTTGGTATTCTACTTAGTCATGGTTTAGGTTTGATTCTGTTTCAGTATTTGCATTTGCATTTGTCATTTGTCATCAAACAATTAGGCTTCACTCTGTTTTTAAACCAATAGCTTCTTTTCACTAGTTTTATAGTCATTTTCCTTGAGAACATAAAAACCACCAAAAGACCAAAAACATCATAAATCATCACAAAAGACCAAAAACATCATAAAACACTAAACACAACGCATTAAGAGACAAACACCTAGGCACATACAGTGCACTTCACTTCAGCACTTTACCAACCCTGGTTGACAATTAAATGAACTCAATTTAGGAGACTAGGTTGAGACCAAACATTTTTGCGCCGTTGCCGGGGAAGTGAAAACTAGGTAACCTTTGTTTCTTAACTCCCAAAAACAATTATATGCGTAGAGAGAGAGATTCAAGGGGTAGATTTGTAAGCAGCAGAAGCAGAAATTTGATTCCTAGAACACCACTTGTTTCACCTCGACCCAGAGCTAGTACACCTTCAACTCAGACCCACATTCCATCCATTACTGATCCTGGACTCCTAGAAGATCTAAGGTTAGATATTCCATTAGAAAGACCTTCCACTTCATCCACTGAATCTATCTTGGAAGAAAAGCCAATGACTCCTGTTAGGGACACAAAATTTCCTACTACTACAGAGGAACTAACCATGGCAGAAGAAGGAGGAGGAGGAGTCTTTAATGGAGAACACGCATTATTTGGAGGGGGTAGAGGTAGAGGTAGAGGATAAGGAGGTAGAGGTGCATATGGAGGAAGAGGTAGAAGAGAAATAGGAAGCTCTTTTGGGTTCCCTATAATTGATGAAGAAACCAATACAACCATGAAAAACATTTCACCCTCTGTCCTTCCAAACTTCTATGGACTTAAAACTGAAGATCCTCAAACCTTCCTATTTGAATTTGAAGTCCTATGTAGAACTTATGACTACTTACAAGATGCTAAAAAACTGAAATTATTCCCTTCAACCTTGAAAGGAGCAGCATTGAAGTGGTTTATGAGTTTGATCAACAGTTCTATTAGGACATGGGAAGACATGAAACAAGCATTTCTAGAGAGGTATCTGGATTATTTTATTTCGGTCAATCATAAGGAAGAAGTGTTTAAGATGTTACAAAAAGAAGATGAAAACTTGGAAGATTTGTTGGAGAGATTTCATTACAACATCAAAAGAGCAAAAATGGAAAATCTAGATCAAGACACCTTAAAAGCTCTTTTGTTGAAAACAATTAGGGATGAATGGTTGGATATCCTTAACATGATGGGAAAAGGGGATATATCACAGCTCTCATTACCTGAAATATCTGAGTTATGTATCAACCTTTCAAGAGGGAAATCTAAAACTATAAAAGGTCCAAGAGATCCTGCTCTTGCAAGGGCAAGTAAGTCTGCTTCTGGGACAACAAGTAGATCAGAAATAGGACACATGCTTGATGATTTCAAATCTGACATCTTAGGGAGTCTTAGTGAACAAATAGGCACCCTTAAGATACAAAACAAGCAAAAAGCTGAATCTGATGCCTTGGCAATCTTTTGTCCCAAATGTAGAAAGAAACATGCCTTGAGAGAGTGTCCATTGGATGTAAAAGTTGTAGAGACCTGTGTCATTTGTTCTGAAAAACACGAGACCAAGAATTGTCCTTCTCTTCCTTGTCTCAAAGATGTATTTCAGGAGGAAACTCCTACAGATTCCACAGAGTCCCTCAATTTTGTATCTAGAAGGCCTTGGCAAGGACCTCAGACATAAGGATTCCATGATCAAATGTATAATAAACCTCCACCTTGGAATTCTTGGCAGCAACCTTGGCCTCAATTTCAAAATCAATCTCCAGCTTGGGCACAAGGATCACAAAGTCCCTATGGAAGATACTCCCCATACTATCAGTATCCACCATCCTATCCACCATACCCACATTTTTATCCTCAAAATCCTCAACAAAATTTTCCTCAAAATCTTCAACAAAATTTTCAAAAAAATCCTCAACAACATCATCAGAACCTACCACATCAAAATCAACCACTTTCATTACCATTCCCTCAAAAATCAAATCAATTTCCTGCTCAACCCATACCAAACCCTAATAATAAAAATCCTCAGAACACATACATGATAGAAGGCCAACAGTTTCCAACTTATTTAATTACTCCTTTAGACCTTAGTGATGTTCAACTTAGGTCTGGAAGAATACTTGAAAAGAGGAAACCTTATGTGATCATACAAGAACAAGATAACTCTGAGGAAGACTCTCTACGGGTGAATAAAAGTCTTGAGGAAGACACATCTTTTCAAGACCCAAACACTGAAAAATTAAAGCAAAAAGATCCAATAATTTCAACTCCTGTATTAGAGCAACCATCCACATCTATTTCTATACCTCCCTTTCCAGAAAGATTACAAATTGATAGAGGTGTAGAAAAACAAATTATGGTGCCTAATTATGATTTCCTAGATGAGCTGAGAAATGTTTGCATTAAAATTCCATTATTACAAGCCATCAAGGAAATTCCAATTTTAGCCAAAACAATAAAGGAGTTGAGCATGAAGAAAACAAGAAAAAGAAGAAGAGAAACAAAGAAAATTCAACTGGCAGGAAAAATAGCAGATATTATGATGGGAAAGATTTCTATTCCAAAGTATCTTGACCCTGGAAATCCAGTTGTTAAAATTCACATCAATGGAATTGAAATCCAAAACACACTCATTGATTTAGGAGCAGCAATCAATATCATCAGTAGACAAATCATGGATAAACTGAAACTTCCTAATCTTCTCTTTACACCCACATTATTACAATTAGCAGACAGATCTATGATCAAACCAGATGGGGTAATATAAGACATTCCAGTGTCTCTATATTCTTGGGAGTACCCTATGGATTTCATGATCCTAACTCCTATGAATAATCTAGGAGGACATCCTGTTATACTAGGAAGACCTTGGTTGGCTACAGCTGATGCTTTTATTAGTTGTAGATCTAGTGATATGTATATCTCTGATGGTAGTTCAACTAAGAAATTCACTTTATATCCTCTAGCTAGGACAATTACAGATCTAGATGACACTCAGTGGATAGAGGATGAAGAAGATTTACAACCTCTCTTCACAATTTCAGAAATTAGTGAAGATAATCAAATTCTGAATACTCTAGAAAACTTTGAATCCTCTCCAGAACACAAACATGAATCATTCCAAGAGGGATCCAATATGGAGTTTTTGTCATCAAGACAGATGTCTCTTCATTCTATGGATAAATTTGGTAGCTCTACAAGTGAGATATTTCCAGGCAAAACTTTGAATATAAATAAGAACCTAGAGAAATCTCAACAAGAAAAGTTAGTCAAAGTATTACAGAGACACTCTTCTGCATATGCATGGGAGTACACTGACATGAAAGGGATAAGCCCCAAGACTTGCACTCATCACATATATATAGAGGTAAATTTTAAACCAATCAGACAACCTCAAAGACGAATGAATCCAAATCTTAGGGAGATTGTTAAAGAAGAATTGCAAAAATTGTTAAATGTCAACTTCATCTATCCCATTTCAGATAGTCAGTGGGTTTCTCCTTTGGTAATTGTGCCAAAGAAAAATGGTAAATGGAGGGTATGTATTGACTACCGGGAACTAAACAACGCTACTCTTAAAGACCATTTTCCCTTACCTTTCATAGATCAAGTGTTAGATACATTAGCTGGCAAAAAGTACTTCTCATTCCTAGATTGGTTTAGTGGTTACAACCAAATCCAAGTAGCACTTGAAGATCAAGACAAAACCACATTTACCTGTCCTTGGGGTACCTATGCTTACCAAGTATTGCCATTTGGATTATGCAATGCACCTACAACATTCCAAAGGGAAGTATTAGGAATTTTTTCAGATATAATACATGATTGTGTAGAGGTATACATGGATGATTTTACAGTTTATGGAAACACTTTTGAAGAAGCTTTAGCAAACTTGGAAAAAGTTTTAAAGAGATGTCAAGAAGCAAATCTTTCACTTAGTCATGTGAAATGTTTCATGATGTTTACTGAAGGTATTGTTTTGGGGCATCACATTTTAGGGGATGGGATTAGAGTTGATGAGTCAAAAGTTGAAGTCATCTCTAACTTATCTATTCCAAGTTGTCAAAAATATGTTAGGAGTTTTCTAGGATTTACAGGATATTATCGGAGATTTATAGAAAACTTCACCAAGATAGCATCTCCACTCTTCAAATTACTTACCAAATATTGTGAATTCAAATGGACTTCTGATTGCCAGTTAGCCTTTGAGATCCTAAAAACAAAAATTTCTGAAGCACCTATATTAAGGGGACCTAAGTGGAAGTTACCTTTTCATATCTCAACAGATGCTTCCGATACTGCTCTAGGAGCAGTATTGGGACAAAAATATTTGATTCCTTGTGCCATCTATTATACTAGTAAAAATTTGACTCCTGCATAGTTAAACTATACTGTAACTGAAAAAGAGTTTTTAGCTGTTGTTCATGCCATAAACAAATTCAGACACTATATAACATGCTATGAAACTTTTGTTCACACTGATCATTCTGCAATTAGATACTTAATGAACAAATCAATTACTAATGGCAGAGTCATAAGATGGTTATTGCTTTTACAAGAATTCAACATTACCATTCTAGATAGGCCTGGAAAACAAAACACGGTAGCTGATTTCCTATCTAGACTCCAAAACATCAAAGATGACACTCCAGTTGAAGATCAATTTCCTGATGAATATCTTTTTGCAATTTCTACTCAAACTCCTTGGTTTGCTGACATTGCTAATTATTTAGTTTCAGGAAAATTTCCTTCAATAATGAATGCGAGAGATAAAAGAAAAATCATTTATGACAGTGCAAAATATTCATGGGTTGCTAATGAGTTGTACAAGACAGGTCCAGATTTGATCATTAGGAGATGTGTTCGGGAAGATGAGATGCCCGAGATTCTCAAAGCATGTCATGATGAACCTTGTGGCGGACACTTTGCTGATAAGAGGACAGCCTATAAGATCCTTAATTTAGGATATTATTGGCCATCCTTGTTTAAAGATGCTAAAGATTATGTCAAAAGGTGTGACAGTTGCCAAAGGGTAGGGAAACCTTCTCCTTCAAGTGAGATGCCATTACAACCTCAGGTACATATTGAACCTTTTGAAAAATGGGCTTTGGATTTTGTAGGACCTATTAGTCCTCCATCAAGACAAAAGAGATATATCTTAGTTTGCACTGATTATGTTACCAAATGGGTAGAAGCCAAGCCATTACTTTTTGCTAATGAAGCATCTATAGTTACTTTTCTTTTTGAGGATATTTTTACTCGTTTTGGTGTCCCAAGGGAAATTGTTACAGATCAAGGAACTCAATTTACATCAAGGCTAGTGGAACAAATGATGGAGAGGTACAAAATCAGGCATAGAAAATCTACTCCTTATCATCCACAAGAAAATGGTCAAATGGAATCTACTAATAAGGTCATTGAAGGAATCCTAACAAAGACTGTTCATTTACATAGAAGAGATTGGGTAGATAGGCTTCCTGAAGCCTTGTGGGCCTATAGAACTACATGGAGAAACACAACGGGCCATACTCCTTATGAACTTGTTTATGGAAAGCAAGTTTTGTTTCCCATAGAGTTCCAGATTCAAACTTTCAAAATGGCAGTTCATCTAGGACTTGATTTAACAGAGGCACAAAAGCATAGATTGGAGTAGATTAATGAATTGGATCAAATCAGACAAGATGCAGTTCAGAAAACAAGTCTAGTTCAACAACAAAGGACTAGATGGCATGATAAGTACATCAAAGAGAAGAAATTCAAAGAAGGTGACTAGGCTCTCTTGTTTGATTCAAAATTCAAGGATTTTCAAGGTAAATTTCAAACACATTGGCTAGGGCCATATGAAATTGTTGAAATTTTTGACAATGGAGCAGTAAAAATCAGGACAATAGATAAAGAAGAGGTCACTTTTCTTGTGAATGGTCATAGATTGAAGTTGTATCACAAACCACTCTCAAGAGAAGAATTTGTCAAGAAGTTCCAAGAAAACAGTGATGTGAAGTTAATGAAGAAGAATCTTTCTTCTTCATCAACTTGATTGAATTTTCTGAAGCATTTCTTTTGAAAAAAAAGAAGAAGGTATAAACATGAAAACCAATCATTGATTGGCATGTTTATACAGAAAATATAGGGTGAAAATCAGAGTCTTTCTGACACTCTAACTTTTCCCATTTTTTTTTGCAAGCAGCTGTTACAAAATCATAAGTTCAGATCCATTGTACTTATGATCCATCTCATTTCATTTCATTCCATTCACTTATCCATCCATACTCCATTTCATTCACTCATTCATACTTCACTTCATTCCATATATCATTCATCTCATTCCATACTTCATCCACCTCATTTCCATGTCAAAATTTAAAGTTTGATGTCTTTCTGCAAATGAATAACACATGTCATGGATTGCAGGCCATTTCTTATATTCTTCCACTCCATTTCATAAATTGAATCCATTCCATTTCATCATCCACTTCATACATATCATATCTCATCATCCATCTTCATTCATGACATATAAAATTTCACTTATATTCCAAACCACTCCATTCCATGATTAAAATGCTCTACAGGTACATTCTGCAGCTTAACAGACATTCTGCAGCTGATCAGACTTTCCGCAGCTAGACAGTCATTCCGCAACTACAGATCCTGAAGACACTAATCAACAGACATTTGAATTGCAACAAGATGATCCAGTATATCCATGAAAAAGAAGAATCAAGAAGGATTATGGAGACTCTTCCAAAGGAGAACAAAGAAGACAAAGACCACATAAAGCAAATGAAAAGAAAAGGTAACAAGTTTTGATTATAATGGCATATCATAAACTTTAGCATAGTTTTAGTTATGAATCATTCGAAAAAGTTGTTTTGATTATTTTTATTGATCATGTCCAATATACCCTCCACAAACTTTGGATAAAAATATCTCATTTCAAATTCTATACCCGACCATCATTTAAGCGGTTAAAAAGGCTGAAGTGTTTGATTTCCTCACGTCACCCAACCAAATCATTTAATGATGATTTTTTTTCCGTTGTAAAAAAATCTCCACAGTCTTTTCACTCATTAATTTGTTTTCTTCACCTCACTTCATTAACTCATTCCGTAACTACCTCCATCACTCCATTCCGTAGCCAGCCCTTCATCATTACATTCCGCAAAACAGAGATATCCCTATCACCGTGAGCAGAGGTATATCAATTTGAAATATCAAACCACTATCACCGTGAGCAGAGATTGAAGCATTATCACCGTGAGCAGAGACTGAAACACTGTCACCGTGAGCAGAGATTGAAGCATTATCACCGTGAGCAGAGATTGAGGCATTATCACCGTAAACGCAGAGATATATCAGTGTGGAATTTGAAGCCATTATCACCGAGAAACAGAGGTATATCAGTGTGGAATTTGAAGCTATTGTCACTGTCAACCAGAGGTATATTAGTTTGAAGATTGAAGCCATTGTCACCGTGAACCAGAAGTATATCAGTTTGAAGGTTGAATTTATTGTTTCCGTGGGCAGAAAGAGTATTAATCTGAAGATTGAAGAAAGAATTATGGGCCTCATTGTAAGAACTGAACCGGTGGGTACAAAATACCTGGAAGGATACCCTCAAAGTAGAGAAATGTTGCAACAGGTAGGATGGCTACAATTTCTTGAGAAATTTAATGGCTTCCACAAAGAAGTCAATAAAACATTTGCAAGGTCATTTAAAGGAGCTGAGGTTGAAGTGGGAGATGTTAAATTCACTGTCACTGAGGTTTTAATTGCAGAAGCAACATGATTGCTTAGAAATGGAGAGAGATGGTTTAAAAACAGAGAATTTCACAATGAATCATGGAAGCAAATCCTAAAATCACCAGGTATGGATGTCACTGTGTTTAAGAAGGGAATTCCAAGCTCTGCATTGAAAAATAAATGGAGAAATATATTGCTTATTCTACAAAAATTTATCACATGTGAAGGTAGATATGGCACACTTTATGTTTACCATATTAGACTGATAATGCATTTTCTGGAGGAAGAGTTAAACTTGCCCTATTTCTTGCTTGAAAGTTTGAAAAAGATGGCTTCTTGTGTTCAAAGAAGGGTCCAATTCTTAGAGACAACTCTATACCATCATGGCTTGGTTAAGATTTTAATTGAACACCATTTAGCCAAAAAAAATGATACTTGGGATAATTTCCTGATAAGAAACCATTTTGAAGAGCCAAAAGAGCCCTCACCTGAACAACAACCTACAAGGAGAAGCAGAAAATGGAGAGCCTCTAAAATTGAAATTGACAAAATAGTACAGGAGAGTAGTGAAGAAATAATCTCAGAGAAGTTGACTCAAATTAAGAGACAACTCAAGAGAGAGAGGGTAATCAGAAAATCTGCCACAAAAAAAAGGAGAGGGATCATCCCAGCCAAGAAGAAGCCATAGACTCAGGGGGAAACTAAGGAAAACTCAGATCAAACAAAGAGGGGTGATAAATATAGAAGATGAGGAAACATCTATTGAAGAAGATGTTGAAGAAGATTTTAATGAAGAAACCCCTGAAATTGACCCTGCTCAGCAAGAAGTTTATGACTATGTTGAAACATTGGAAAGGAAAGCTTCAGAGAGTAGAGATAGAACCCCTAGTCCTCCACTGTCCGAAATAGATGTGTTCAGAAGGGATAGATATGAGCTGGAAATACTTAATAGACACATCAAAAATGAGAATGATATTCTAAAGGAACAAGTCAAACTCAAAACCAGTATAAACTCAACCTTATCTCTACAAATGGACAAAGTGGAAAAGGGTAATGAAAAGTTGAAAAAGAGGAACAAGAAGCTAATCAGGGCACTTATCAACTTAAGGTTCAAACTTGTCATCAGAAAACCCAGAAGACCTTTAGCTTCCAGGCAAAGAAGAAGGAGAGGATTAGATGTTCTTGCAGAAGTCTCTGAGTTTATGGAATAAATTGCATGAGGACATGCAAGAAGACAGCAGTGGGGGTACGTTGAGCCCCAAGATTGTGCTTTATTTCACCTTATTTCACCTCATTTTCCTTTGTCCATTTTTATCCCTGACCTAATTGATCAATGAAATTAGTTAAAATTACTTTTAGAATGATTAACATGGCTAACTTGCTAAGTTTTGTGATTTTTGTCATTGTAATGCATTTTGACCAGAACTAGCTGCAGAATGCAGACATTCCATAGCTAACCGGAAATTCTGGAGCTGTCTTCACATTCAAGCATGTTCTAGGTGTCCTCTCAAGAAAAACCACATATGGGTATATTCCACGTCATGTCCACATCATTCGTTTCTCACCATGAAGGAAGAACCGAATTCTGGACGTGGTTTTGGTACATGGGAACTCATTTAAGGAAGCAGACTTCTAATAGGACTGTCTTAGTCCAGATGTCCTTTTTCTCTTTACGTTGCCATCTTCAGAGTCCTAATGTGATTTTGATAAGGAAATGCAAGGATCCCTGTATTGTTGCAAGTTCTGTTATGTAAAATTGTTATAAAAACACTTGGGAAACCGAGAGATAGGCTAGATTTTGCTTAGATTTCATGCTGTATTTCTGAAAACGAAGAATACTCTGTTTCAAGTTATTTCTACTTTAATGAAGAGGACAACATTGCTTTGAACGCATTGAGTTGATTTGGAGTTAGATTCCGTCTGGTGGTAGAGGGCCCCTGCCTCCTGCACGGCTTTACTTTCGTAATTTAGGTAAGTATCTTAGTTGTTTTTACGTTTTTGAAGTTTGAGTTTGTAGTTAATTTCATTAGCCACTATAGTTATACTTGTTCTAAGAACTCTTCCAACAGAAGAAACTCTTCCAAAAGATCATGATAATGAATGGGAAATGGCTATAGTGTTGTAGGATTTAATTTTAATTTCTTTTGTTCACTATCACAGTTGAACTTATACTAAGCAAACTCTTCCAAAAAATCCTTATGATGTCTAAGGCATGACTGTGATACTGAACGTTTCAATTTTTTTTTTGCACTAAGTAGCATAGCTGATCTTACTCTTAAAACACCCTTCCAAAATACGATAATGATGGGTAGGAGATAGCTGTGATGTCTTAGTTTTTAAATTGCTTTAAGTCTTTATGTTTGCATTTGCAGTAAATTGTACGGTCAGGATTGTTCTAAGAAGCTCTTCCAAAATACCAACCATGATGGACAAAACAGGCTGTAGAATCCCATAGATTAATGCATGATAACTTAGGTAGGGTACTCCAGAGTCAAATTGCATTCAATTCATGCTCTGTTATTTTGTTTTAAGTTTGATAATGGCTTGTTAGTTCAGCACTGTTTTAGACTAGTGACATCTTAAGTTCAGTTTTAGCTTAACTCATTGCATTTTCACTCCACAATTAGTTGTCATCCACTACATATTAGATTACATTAGTTGTTAAACTTAACAATACGACCTTCATTATTTACAAAACCTCTTCTTGTCCCAAATCTATAATTGATTCATAACCATATGAACAGAAGACAATATCATTTCAAGGCCTGAAGTAATTTTGCAACTTCTTTACCACTTCATAAACAAAGCCTTCTCTGAAAAGACTACTTTAAAAAGAAATCTATAACTCTTGAGTAAGGTTTAGTAATGTTAAACTAAGTTGCAGAATAGAGTTAGGAACTAGTCTTAGAGTAGAGATCTTATGATGGTAACAATGTTTTCCTCGAAATATGTTTTCACAAATCTTTAATCATGGATAAAATGTTGTCTCATAATAAGCTGATTGTTTAATTGTTTAGTTAGGAGAATTTGTATACTTAGCTGACCACTTCTCAAGCTCTCCCAAAATACCTTTGATGAAAGAATTGGACAAGTTAAGTTTATGTTTTGATTCATTTTCTTGAAGTCATTATCAAGCTTGGTATTCTGCTTAGTCATAGTTTAGGTTTGATTCTGTTTCAGTATTTGCATTTGCATTTGTCATTTGTCATCAACCAATTAGGCTTCACTCTGTTTTTAAACCAGTAGCTTCTTTTCACTAGCTTTCTAGTCATTTTCCTTGTGAACATAAAAACCACCAAAAGACCAAAAACATCATAAATCATCACAAAAGACCAAAAACATCATAAAACACTAAACACAATGCATTAAGAGACAAACACCTAGGCACATACAGTGCACTTCACTTCAGCAGTTTACCAACCCTGGTTGACAATTAAATGAACTCAATTTAGGAGACTAGGTTGAGACCAAACACTCATATCATACCTCATGCCTAAAGAAGGCCCCTCAGTTTTATCGTTGCAGTTTCTTAAGGACAAGCAACATTTGGGAGGGGATGATTGTAATATTCCACTTTTAGCATGATACTAAATGGAATATTAATTTTTGTTGTTTTCACTTAGGAGATGAATAAATGGGTAAGGAGGCCCATACATTTCAGAAATCAAAATAAAACACTTCTTATTATGAAAGGGGATCATCAGTGGAGTTGGATTTCACACCCTCATGTGGAAAGAGGACATTTGCATAAAGACAAGGTCAAGTTTGACCAAGTCAAACATCAGAGTGATAGGAGGTGGAGATCATCTTGTGGGACAACACAGTGAAAGAGGAGGGAAGTTTCCTTGATGAAGGAAACCCTAATGAGTGGGATCCAGGGAGAGGGAGCTTGCATTTGTTTAAAAAGAGGGCAAGGCAACCATTGTTGGACATGCTTAAGATTATTGATTTCTTGTCTGCTTAGACTATTTGCAGTTTCTTGCTGTTTATCACAAGGAATTCCTATTCAGGATTCCTTCTCCTTCTTGAGAGGCCTCTTGAGGGATTCACTTCTCCACATTCAGGCTCAAGGCCAAGCCACTTCCTCCAGCTACAATGTTATTTCTACTCAATTACAACGTTGTGTTGCAGGTTGTTGTAGTGGAGGCTCCAAAACACCATTCCTTGACTTGTTTTTCAGAGGAGGGAGCCTTATTTCTTTTATGAGATCAGTAAGGAAGGATTCAGATTAGATTTCAGATCTTGGCACTTGGAAAACACTTTCTATTCCACCTACAATGCAGTTTCCATCAGTGACTACATTATTTTCAGTGTGCGTCTGCAGTGAGGGTTTGCAGTGTTGATTGGAGGGTAAGATCTTCAGTGATAGGATCCGTCTTTCAATTGAAAGATCCATTGGAGAAGGTTTTTTCATCAGATGTAGCATCTTCAGTATTCTCCATCTATTTCCAGTTCTTGAGTTTCAGTTGCTACACTGCAACTCCGACATTTTGCCATTTTTGTATATTTCAGCAAATCCTTCTAGGATTGATGTATTATTGCTTCCAGAGGTTTAGAGCTTTGCTCCCTCACTTATTTGAGCCATACATTTCTATATCCATGTATTGACATCATTTTTCAGCAGATATTCATAATAGACTGCGCAGTCATAGCCTAGGGTTCTACATATGTAACAGTGTTCCTCAATTTCTTGTACATGTTCTATTAAGGCTTGTATTGCCTATCTTGAGTGACTCTTTCCTCAAGTAATTGTACTCCTTTTCTGCTATATTATACATTTTTTGGATATCTACATCTTCATGAATTCAGGCTCATAAAAATAACATTGTTTCTCTATCCCTTGTTCAAACATAGCTGCAGTCCCTTCATGGGGCACTTTTTTAAGACAACTAGGTGTGGGAGACTTGTTTAACACACCTAGAGTGATTTATTTTGAGCCTCCTCTTGGATTTCGGTCTTAGATACATTGATATAAGGGATCCAGGTCTTGGTTTCAAATCCCGTAGCATCCATTCTTGAAAATTTCATTTTTCAGGCATGCCTTGCTGAGCAATCCCATTTGGGGATATTACAATTTCTAAACTTTAAAATAAATTTCCATCCTTAAAATTTTCCCTAATATTCATATCCAACATTCAGGCCAACATTACACACCTCCATGCAACAACAATTCTCCAAGAGATTGCGTAGTCTAGTCTTGTAGATATTTTGGAGGAGAGAAGTTTCTAGTATTTCAGCTGGAAATAGTATGAGGGACCATCTCCTCACTTTGGGAACATTATTTCCATGATTGTTGAGCTGCATTATAGCATCTAGCATCAAGATATAGTGCCTTTATCCTTAATAGTGCATTTTTATTTAGTCATTGTGTATTGAGCAGCTACATTCAATGGAGGAGGAAGGGGGAGGTAGATCTTGAGTTTCTATCTTGAGGATCTAGTGAAGGGATCAGCCCTTCAAGAATTGAGCTGATTTTAAATCATTGCAGCCATATATTGTTCAATTCCTGCTTCATATCAGCATACCCAACAGTCATATAGTTGCAGGCCTAACAGGGTGATTTTCCAAGGTTGTCAGATCTGGAAATCCTTCAAGGGTTTTCTTGGGTATTCATCATAGAGCCTAGATATGAAATCCCGACACCATCTGAGTTCCAAAAATACCATATCTACACTTCTATATTTTATCGGCAATTGCAGTCCTGACATTTGCAGCAGGAACATCATAGTATTCCTTCCGGCAGTCCAAACGTTATGCAACCCCTCTTGTGGGAGGAATTTATGGTCATTCTAGCCTTCTTCTTTCGCTTCAATGTCTCATATTTTGAGCAGTGTTGTACTTATTTGTCCACCTCCTATTAATAAAATGGCTCAACTATTCTGTCTATTTGTATGGTGTATTTAGATTATTTGTTCATTGCTTCAATTTTCAATTATTATGTTTTTGTATTACTAAATTCTCCCTTTTGGGATATTACAAAGAAAAAGAACAAGAGTGAATTGAGGCAGAGAAAAATACAGGATTTTAATCATGAGAAGGAACTTCATCTTAGGTGCCTTGGGATGTCAGTGGGGCCACAAGGGCCATGAGAGAAATGCACATGGATGACTGAGTTTCTTAGAAGATGAGAAACAATTTCAATAGGGGGTGATTATGAGGCTCATCAATAGGTATATTATAAGGGTAATGATGCCATCCTCCAGCTCTAGAACTATTTATTTCTCATATTTATTTAGATTTTTAGTTATATTATGCTTAGTGAGAAGGATAATTTTTTTTTGTCATATCATGTGGCTTAATGTGGTTTAATTGCAAGCGATGTAGAATTTTTGAGATATTTTCCATGTAGGGGTTCAAAGTAGACAACAAGGAGAGAATATAGGAGGTTTTTCACCTCCTTAACTCCCTGAGTAAGCCTAATATCACAACACACACTCTCTCTCATCAGCTCGAGTTCATTGACATCCAAGCATTATTAGTGAAAGTGGGATTAATGAAGAACAAGATACACCATTTTCGAGTTGAAGGAGACAATCATTCCTATTTTCTAAGGAGCTGCTAGCAACTACCCTCTTGTATAAATAAACAAGAAGAAGAGCTCATTAGGTTTCGAGTTTTGTTTCTAGCTAGGTAGATATTGAGTTCAAGGCCTTCGCACTATTATTTTGACTATGATATGATGTATTGTAAATTTTACTTGACGATAATGAAGTTTCTTATTGAGTTATCACTGAGTTAGTTCCAGAGGGCTAAGGCTCTTGGATTTGGGCCCAACTCAACAACTTATGTTCCTCTTATGTATTTTTCTTTCTCTTAGCTTCAATTATATCTTAGTTTCTTCCATTTCAGTAGAAAATAATCCAACAAAACCTGAGGTTGCATCCTCTGCTTCACCTCTATTGTGGGAGCATGAGTGGAAGGATTCACAACCACAACTAAAAATTATTATGTTTATGATTTATTAGAAAGATATTTTTGTTATTTATGTTGTATTACATTTTATTTTTTTAGATGAGAAGTTGTTTTAATGATTATATCATAGTTGTGGCATAAAATAGTTATATTTTAAATTCAAATAATCTTTTCCACCATAGGTGATATTATTTTGTCAATAATAAATGGATGCATGCATGTGATGATTGCATGGCTATGTGGATCTATGAGAAAGGGCACCTTTACCACTTCCATCTTGAACTCCTGCAACTTCTTTATTCGCCTACAAATTATGTCCTAATTTTTTTTTTCATAAAGCCAGTTTTCCTACGTACAACGAGAGCACTCATCTTAGTTAAATCTGTGCCTTTGAAATGCTCTCAACTTTGTTAGGGTCTTAATCCATCCTTCACTAATTTACCCCAACCTCCATCCACATCTCCATGCCTTCAAGACACCATTTTCATCTTAAAAACCCTCTCGGAAGCCCTCTTATAGCATTATAGGCCCTCTTGTAGATATATAAGGCCCCTACAGTAGCCACCTGTAGCAACCTTGTAGGACCTTTTTTTTTATCAGTTTTGATCACCACTACAACTATGACTTATTATAGATTAATGTTTCTCCCCAACTATGATTTCATGATTAGGGGAAGCTCCTTGGCCACTACAAACCTTCCTTTCCTTCATTGCAAAAAATAGTAGAGTTAGTTTCATTATCACAGATTTGATGCAAATAGATTACAGATTTACAAGCAAGTGTGAGCTAGGTAGATGGCACACACAATTCTGATTGGTAGCTTGGTTAATTATGCCATAGAAATTAACTTGCATTTTGTAAGTAGATATTGTAATATGGTGAATACTAGAAGATAAAATAGCTTTATTTCTATAAGTAGTTTATTCTTTGTCACTTCCTGAATTGATTAGTTATCAATTTCAAGTTAAATTCAATGGAATTTTTCCTTCATAGTTAAAAGTATCTTTTAATTTCACTTTCATCAACAATATTTCATTCTATTTCAATAGGAGGAATGGTCTTGGATTACTTTTGATCTAATGTCATAGTTAGGGGTGGCATCAGTAGAATCACATCTACTGTGCATATAGCAATGTGACCTCTAAGTTTGTATGAACCTGTTGTGACCAGCAACAACCCCCCTTTTTATTTAATATTAGTAATAATACTAAATAAATGGGGACCCTTAGTTAAAAAATCCAAAAAATCAATTAGGATTTGTTTTCCTTTTCAAATAAAACTTTCTATCATAAACTTAGAGAAATCCCTTAGAAAGAACATTAAGAAACACTTAATTTTATGATAGATTACAATAAATTTTTTCTTTAAACAAAATAGCGCATCCATCGCAAAATGATATATATCTTTTACAAAACTGAAAATGTGATTTTGCGCTTTTGCGATAATGCGATCCCAAAAAGCCTATACAATAAACATATTGGTCGCAGATCACATAGCGCAGAAAACAGAAATGTTAAATGAATATCTTTTGCGCTGTTTACCATTTTGCGCTTTTGCGAGATTTGCGATATGCGCTTTTGCGCTATTGCGCAATTTCCTCTTTTGCGCTATTTTACATAACTGCGATGGCTTCATATTGCGATATTGCAACATTGTGATATTGCGATATTGCGCAGAAAATCGCAGATCGCAATGTTGCAGATTCATGTAGGCACATTTTCCAAAGGCAATCTTCCCATATATCAAATCTGTTATGCGCCTTAATGATTAAATTAATTGATTGGATTGAAAATTAATGGTAAATGAGATTTTTTTTTTATTGAAAGTCGTTTCACGATTAAAATATCATATTTCATCCACCTTCACCTTTAAAATAGTCTCATCACCTTTCTTATGCCATTACTCTCATTTACTCGTAAAACGCAGGCACGAAGGAGCAAACGTCTATACAAAGCTTTCACTAAACACTATGGGTAAGAAGGAGAAGAGCTCGAATTCTAAAAACAGAGAAATGGCTTCGCTGTATGCAGACACTGCTTGTAATAAGGATGCCGGTATATCCACTTGGGAAGGAATGTATAATCTGTTAGAAGAAGAAAATCCTGTGGTGATGAAAGTTGTGGCTACAGCAGGTTCTAGTAATACATCTGAAGCAACCCTCAAAGAACTAGCTTGTTCATTTCTCCATAGGATAGCGGCAAGGCCGAGGATTCTCCCATATACGGACATGGTGAAATGGGTGCTGGACAGCACTGATATTTCAGACAAACAATTCAGAACTCCAGCTCAAGTGCTAATCGGGTCATTCATCACGGAAGATATGAGATTAATGTATAAGTTTCCAGAACCTCAGGCGACTTACAACAAACAATTCATGGAATATTTTTCTAGAGAACATGAAAATTTGGCAGAATGCACAAAGGAGTGGACCAAAAGAAGTGAACCATTGAAGAAAAACAAACAAGGTATGTACAACACGGGTTCACTTACCTCTCCTTATTGTTTCACTGCTGCCATGTTATGCAGGCTTTTTGGAAAGCCTGACATAAATATGATCTTACCTGAATGGCTTCCTTTGTTGAATGCGGCCGTTAATTCTACAATTATAGACTGGGCCAATATCCTATCTGATAATTTGACCACTGCTATTTTTCACTACCGGTCTAAACGAAATGTTTCTCAGCGGGTTTATCCACCTTTTTATTTATCTGCTTATGTCATGGACACTATCTGTTATGTCTCTAAATTTCTTGTGATGGGTTGGCAATGGACTATCCATGATCCTTTTCCCATTCATGTGTACCATAAAGAACTATGGGAGTCTAATTTTGTCCCCCATTTTTACCAAATTTGTCATGGAATAATGCTGCCATTGTATAGAACATTGCATAATAAGGATGCCCCAAGGTTATCCCCAGAAACAGAGGTTGATATTTTCCCCATCGCGAGATGGGTTGGAGAAGAATTGTTCACTTATATTAGGGTTTTTAGAAGTTATGCTTCTCCCCATGTTTTACCCCTATATGTTCCAGATAGACTTGTAGCTCGAGAAATTGCTTATCAGACCTGTGGCCAGGGAGGTATAACAAAAGATTTAAAAGAGAAGAAAAAAGGCATTTGGCCACAATTTCTTGTAAAATGTGGAACATTTTCACTGTTCGATATTGGTCATGCATTCCAAGAGATAGGCAACATTACATGCCTACAGCTGTTCAATTTTTCGAGAAGGTTATTCGACCAAGATGATATTGTTAAGAATTTTACCAATGCAATTAGAGTAAGAGAATTTTCTAGGGAACGGGATCTTTTTGATGATATGTTCCAAGCAAGAAATTCATTTAAAGAAGTTTTGAATTCAGCTCAAACGCAGTTATCTCCAGAGGATTTCCAGGAATTCAAACTTTACAGAGAAAGAAGACTGACTCCTATTCCTTTGGAAAATCTACGCTTAGAGCCTGCAAGAGAGCAAACTCCTAGTGTTAGTAATAACGGCAGTTCAAGTACAGATAAATCTAAATCAAAATCTGACAGAGAGACTTCTGAGCATTCCAATAAGTCCAAAGAAAAGGAAGATAAACTGGAAGAATCCATGAAAGATTCTGCACAATCAAAAGAACTTACTCAACAGCAAATTTTGACTTCTCAACAGACAAATCCTCCCCCAACCAATGTACAGCAACAGCCAGTCATCATTGAATTAGACAAAGAATGGGAAACCTTCAACCAATTGATTAATGTAGAAGGACAAAATGTACAGACCCCTGTCCAGACAACCAAAGTTTTGAACACAGGAACAAGCAGCACAGTCACAGTGACAGAGCACATACCAATCACACCCTCCTCTGAAATTGTACTTAATGTAGACAACATTCCCCCTCTAGATGTATTCTACAGCCCAAAATACAAAGCAGTAGTGAAGAGACAGAGAAAAAAGAGGAAATTAGAAAGTGCAATTGCTACTGAAGCAGAACAAGTAGATGTTTTGTGGAAAGATCCTGCCACAGAACCTACTCATAATCTCGCTAAGTTATCTCAAATGACAGGAGCTTATGCTTATGCAACAATTGACAAAGCATTTGAGATACAAATTTTGTTGAATGAGAAAGAAGAACAGGGAAAATTTCTGCAACAGCAATTGCAACAAGTACATGCCAATAAGGAAGCACAATTGAAACTTGAAGATTTACAACAACAACTTCAAGAAATGCAAATAGGACATAAAAAAAGCTTGGCTGATAAAGACAAACAAATACAGATTATCCAAGATCAGCATAAAGATGATCCTAAGCTTCCAGAATTCATTTCAGAAACTATCTCTTTGAACAATCAACTACTGCAACAAGAGGAAGTTTTCTGCCAAAAAATCTTGCAATGGAATTCTTTGTGCCAAGAGAGCCATAAAATCACAAATCATGTCGTAGATTTACTAAATGATTATGATTTGATTAATGAAAAGATCAATGATTATCTGACATGGAAAAAGACAGAAGAAGGAAAAAAAGCTGGTTCACCCATTATTAATGAAAGCCATAAAGAAATACTATTCAATAACTAGGATGCACAAATCAGAAAGGCAGAAAAGGCAGCAGAGGAGGCGGCTACAGTGGAAAACACTCTTAATGATTGTGTAAATGAAAATTTACACAAAGCTAATTTGATTCTAGAAACTGTTCCAGGATACCTCCCACAGGCACATCAACTGCAAACAGAATGGAGGCAAAAGGCAGAAGAAAGAGCGAAATCTATCCAAGGGCTGACAAGATTGAATTGGGACTCATACTGGATGTACTTGGTGAAGCCACACAGTCAGCACAGTGCGCTTAATTGTATCATCAATGCTACAGAGAATATTTCTCCTACGCTTGCCGACTCTGTCTTTTCAGGACAATTGAATTCTGAAGTCAGTCAACCGCGTCTTCTCAAAGCTATGCTAGATGCCTACAAGTTTAAAGATCAAGTTCATAGATAGTTAGATTTAGTTTTAATTTTACTATATTTTAGCCTAGGAAAAGGACGGTCATTGAACCGAATCCTTAATTTTTTTAATAAGACTATTTTTAGATTTAGCTAAGTAGTATTTAAACCCTTCTCATGCATTTAGAGAAGGGGTCCTGGATATTAATATTTTTTGACTTGGAGATTGCATTTCTGTACTCCATTGTCTTATATATTTTTAAAAAGGATCACATCTGGTGATTTTTATGCGGAATTATCTTTGAAGTGTTGCATTTCTGTACCTTGGAATTTGATTTTGCATCAAAGTTACTGGATTAGAGTATCAGATTTCATTTGAAAGTCTTCAAGATGAATAAGGTATTTCTATCTGTTCACTGTTGATTTCTTTTGTCTTATGATATTCTCTCTAAAGATTGCTATCATTTATATATATTTGTTTTCACAACGCTTCCTTTTATATATCATTTCTGAGTATAATTGAAACGTTATCTTTCATAAGTATATATAGATGGTATACACTGATGAATGCAATATGCTAATACAACTCTGTTTAATTTCTTAAACAGAGTTATCTTTATTTGTTTCTGCATATTTCAATTTAAATAATAATACATTTTCATGGTTATTGTTAAATTGAAACAATCTTAAGTTGTATTCACATATAATTACCCGGGTTAGTGTTAGAATTTCTTTATCAGTATTTAGTTTAAATTAGATAGTTTTATTTCAGTTAATTTAGTCCCATTTCCACCCATCCAAACCAATCCATTTAGTTATGAGGAAACTGGTCCTTTAAATCCAGTCGGAGCCACCATACCAAACGGAAAAGGAGCTGTCCTAAGGTCCCGACCGGGTGGTTTTCCCCAATGTTTGAAGCAGAGATTTTCTAGGCTTAAAATTTGTTGGTGCTAGAAGGAGGGCATGAGCTATGAATGGCAAGTAAATCTTTATCCATAAGCCATTCTGAGAGCAAAGCACCCTCATTAAATTCTTCAATTTCTTTTGAAATACAAAATCCTATAGAAGAAATTGCGAAGAATATTCATACACCCACTACCAAAATCTCAAAACATTCAGACAATCAACATCATGAGTCTCCTAAAGTTCAAGATTTAATTCATAAATTGAAATGATTCTCATTATCTCCAGAAGAGTCTGAAATATCTGAAGGTAGTGTAACTTCAAAATTTGTTTCTTCCAAACCTCTTACTAGGCTTCAAAGTGAAAAACTTGGTATTTCTCCGAAAGAATTCCCTTTACCTAGTAGAGTCAAGACAAGAAAAACTCAATCGGAATCAGTAAGTGATATAATTTCAACATCTAATATTCAAATACCTGTTTCCGAAATCCCATCTCAACAAAGTACAGTTGTTCCCACATCATCTCCTCAATCATCATCTGCTCAATTCTCATCAATCTCAACATCATCTATTCCAACAACTTCTATTCAAACACCACCAGTTTCTACTACTCCTCCAATATTTATTCCAATAATGGCTAGACCATGGGCTACTCCAGGGGCAGTCAACATGGCTACACCTTTACATGATTTACCAGACAATCCTGGAAAATGGCTCCCAAAGTTTAGCCCAGATCTTAACATTCAAGCTGAAGAACATATCAATAACTTTATGCTCGCTATTAATTTGAATGGAGTCACACATGAAGATGTTGTAGTTATATTATTCCCTTATACTCTTCAAGGAGTAGCTGGATCATGGTACTTTTCATTACCATCAGGATCCATAGCAAGTTGGGCCATTTTTGCAGATCATTTTTTAACCAAATTTGGAGACGACCGATCAATAGCAACTTTACTCAATGACCTCTCAAATTTGAAGATAGAACCCAAGGAACCCATTAAAGAATTCAACGCTAGATTCAACAAACTTTTGAACAAAATCCAGACAGATTTACAGCCCAGTGAACAAGTCAGAATTGAATGGTATATAACTGCCTTACCTTCAAACATAGCAATTTTTGTAGATAGAGCTGCAAAACCTACGTTAGCTGAGAATATGAAAGAGGCTATTGCAGTAGAAAAATGAATTCTCTCTCTAGAAAATAAAAATGCTATTGAGGAAAGGAAATCCAAGAAAGTCAGCTTCAAAGATGATTCAAAGAAAAAGGCTAAAGACCCATACGACATGGAAGGTTTACAGAAAGTTCTTAAAACCATGTCAAATGAAATGGTTGAAATTAAAAAACAAGTAGCTGAAACTTCTACCAAGAAACCATTCCGAAATTTTAGAAGAAACCAAGTTGAATCTAAACCTCCTAATGCAGTCTCTAATGCAGAATCAGAAGAAGAGGAAGAAGAAGAAGATACATCTCTAGTATCAGATGAGGAAGATGAGAAGGAAGATGTTGGGGTTCCTATGTTTTGGCAGATTTGGTAATACCAAAAGATAAGACAACATCAAACCACTTTGGAGCCCTAGGATCTAGCCCTCCTGGACCTGGAGAGGGATCTCTCCAATAAAGAAAAAGAATGATATATCTTCGAAGCTCAAGTTGAGATGTCAGGCTAGTTATGAAGCGCAAAAGGGGGGTTTTAAATGATTTGGTTGGTTGGTTGCTGGGTTGAGTCATAAGATCATAGACTGAGAAAGAAATGGGAGAGAAGAAACAAAGCAGCAGGATGTTTCAGCAGAGAGAATGGGCCAAGACAGTGCCATCCATTGGGCTATGGAGTCATGAAAGGAAATTACTTGCATCCACTAGCCAAGGCTTCGAAAGGGCAAGTCATCTACACTAAAGGATCTTTTTGGATAGATGATGGAATGGAACATTAAGGAGAGAAAGTGGAAGAAGGAAAGACAACCAATTTTCTGTCTATAGATTAGGTCAGAGGTCATTTAACTCCAGACCTGCTTGGACATACCCAAAGGCAGCTCTCAAAGAGGAACAGAGGGGCTGCTTATAGATCAGACCAGAGGTCATTTAACTCCAGGTATGCTTTAGCAACTCCAAGGGAAAAACATAGATAAGTTATACAGAAGGGATCTTAGAAGGTTCAGCTGGTCGCACAAGGATCCTAGTGGACAGGACTAACACACATCCCCAGTGTTCCCAAACCTTCTAGCTTAAACCCAGCAAGAACATCTAAGAACTGATTCAACCAATTCATACATCATAGAGTAGGCAATAACATCCACTACACTGGTTAAATTGACTGAAATCAATTCTCATATAACACATTTAGCAGAAAACATTGAAGGCAAGGAGAGAAGACAGCATAGGGCACCTAACAAGGGTGAATCCTATACCATTATTCTGATGCAAGCCCAGAAGAAAAATGAAACAATATGGAAACGCAATAAACGAAGTAAGAAGAACATCACCAATAGTAATAGTCTAGGATCCTGTGAAATGTGCTTTGATTGATTGATGCAAAACCAGTCATGTACAATAAGCTCAATGGCTAATACAGTCCAAACTTCTCCTCCCAGCCTATTACATACAACCTACTCTGCAACTCCCTCCCAAGACTGTTCTAACAGTCAAACTGAATCCCTCTAACAGCAACGGCAGTAGCCAACAACCACCCTCTTACAATATGTCCTTGGGATCCTTATAGGAGAAGAGGAGAAAACATAAGTAGGTGAACAATGAATTGATCTCATTAAGACAGAATAGCGGAAGTGTTCACGCCCGTACTGCTTAATGGCACTGTGCTGTACTCTACAACTGGTTTGGAGATCTCTGTTAGGTCGAGATTGACCTTTGATATGTTCTTGAATTCCCTCTGGTCGTCTGGAATTTCGAGCTAGCCTTCTGGAATAAATGAACTGGCTGAAATATCTGCAGGGCTGCTCCATACCTCCATAACTGCTACCTGACTGTCATAAACGAGCTTCAGTCAGTGTAATTAATCGTTTCAGGGCTCGAGGAGGCATGGAGATGGTTGTAGGTAAGTGCCCGTCCTGGAGAAATGTGTTCTGCTGATATTAAAACGTGGATGTGACCTTTGCATGCTTAAGTCTTCAAACCGTGCCCTTTTCCTTTGAATGCGGGGTTTAAACATTAATTTCCTTCATAACAGGCACCAACCCCCCTTTGAATTGATTCGGTTGATCCGCTGGTACATGCTAAAAGGGCCATCTCTGCGCCCTCTGCGCAAATAAATAAACTTGTCATAAACCCGGGCAGTGGCGACGGAGGAATGCTTTGGAGGCCGGAGGAATGGTGGCAGAACAGTGGGGACATCGGAAACAATGAGAAGTGGCGGAAGAAATGATTATAGTGTAAAGGCCCAAAGGCTTTCACTTAAGTGAATCACAAAGAGAAAAGGGAAAAAACAATGGGGCGGAACCGTGGACGTGGGACCCGGTGGTACGGATCGCAAATCGAAAAGGCGGAAAATGCGATGGCGGAGAGTGGCACTAAGCAGAAAACTACGCTTTGCGCTTTGCGATGGATGCAACTGGGATGAGCGCAGATCGCAAAGTTGGAAAGTACGATGAGCGCAGATCGCAAAAAATGAAAAACGCGATGGGCATTAAAATAAAAAACGAAATCTGCGCTTTGCGCTAGGCATCGAAGGGTTTAAAACTTGGTTCCAGGGTGCAGGCGCATGGAAGAAAAGGGGCTAAGGGCGCAGCGGAAGGGGCTAAGCCTTATTACAAGGTCAGAAAGTGGGTTTTGGCCCTTTTTTAATGCATTTCAAGGCCAAGGAAGAGTAACGATAGGGGAAATAAAGGGGAAAAAGGGAAGAGAAGGGAAAATGAAGAATTGAAGGGAAAAATGAAAGGTAAGGAGGGAAATAGAAGGGAAAACGAAATAGAAGTTAGGTAGGAGGTGAAGTAAGAGGGAAAAGGGCCTTTCGGGCATTCTTCTTCACAACAGAGAGGCTTTATAATGGAAATCAGTAGAGGGGATTTCATCAAAAGGCAAAAGACACATGGAGGCTTCAAGGAGACTGTGTTTTCAGAGGAAATGCATTCCTTGAAGACTCAACCATGATTTAGCCCCCTATTTGCTTGTCAAAAATTTCATAGGGGGGCTAACAGTGGCTCCACATGGGGATGGCTTCTTCTTGAAGGAGTCAAGAATTCAGAAATTGATCTCTTGGTGTAGGCCAGATGCCTGCTGCTTGAACCATCCATTTCTTTCTTTGATCAGCTGCCACAATATTATGAAGACATCATCAGCAGAAAAATTCTCCAAACAACTACCTACCCACACTACAATCCTAGCATTTTTCTTCTGGGGTGCATTTGGACTTGTAGACCCTTTGCATCATCAATTTTTTACAAGCAGGAAAATAAACCATTCTATCTCTGCCCTTATTACTCCATGAGACCAGCTTAGACTGTTGGCCTCGTAGCTTTTCTACCTCCACTACTACCTGCTAGGATTAGACTGTCTAGCAGGTTTCTTCTTTATATTCTAAGACAGAAATTGAAACAACTAATCTACTTGCTCATACACTGAGCTTTATTTCAGACTTCCTACCTACCCTACTCTACTTGGAAATCTCTGATGTACTAAGTGATACAATAATGCCAATGCAGCCAGTCAAGTAGTAGTGAAAAAGGATATGAGCACTGGCTGCCTGTCAGAGATAACCACAGGGTGCTCTGCATGTGGTCCTTCAAGACTGTGGTCACCATCAGTAGTGACCATTTCTGATGAATCTGGCTCGTGCTAAAGATCAATGCTGGAGTATTCGAGAAAATCAGGGCCTCAATGTACTCTGCCACAAGATCGACGAATACTTGGTGTATGCTTTCTTCTTTCTGGCCTGCCATGACTGGTAGGCTGTCTATGTCCTGGGCAGTTTCGATTATTTCATCTTCCACTGCATCTTCAAAAGGGCTTTGGGGAACCAGATCGTCTTCTTCTTCTACTTCGAAAAGCAGCGGAATCTCTTCTCTTTTAGTGGGAGGGAGGCTTTTCAAGAATGCTTTTGGTTCTCTGAACTCATATGATAACTCTTGTGAGTTTAAAAGTTCAAGCTCAGCTTCATGTCTCTCAACCACCAAATCAAGAAACATCTTCTTAAGTGCGGGTAGAGTATTGAGTGCTGAGCTGATAGGGACAATCTTTGGAAGGTCCTCCCATTCAATTTCTGCCAGTACACTCGCTATCCCACTCTGAAACTCTTCTACGAGGCTTGGATCTATTTCTGCACATTGTGTAGAGTCCTCTATTAGCGAAGTGACTGGATCTTCGGCATGGATGATGTTGTACTGCGACATGGTCTCCCAGCGGAGTCTCATGAAACCAAGATAATCAGTGGCCTGCTGATCATCTGTGGAGCCTTTTATCATTCAGGAGTTGTGGAGTCGCCAGGCGGATGATTTACAACTTACTGTCCACCACAGTGGTTTACCAAATCAAAGCTGACTGATCTACTCCCCAGTGGAGTCGCCATTATGTTGGGGTTCCCATGTTTTGGCAGATTTGGAAATACCAAAAGATGAGACAACATCAAACCACTTTGGAGCCCTAGGATCTAGCCCTCCAGGACCCAGAGAGGGATCTCTCCAATAAAGACAAAGAATGATATATATTCGAAGCTCAAGTTGAGATGTCAGGCTAGTTATGAAGCGCAAAAGGGGGGTTTTAAATGATTTGGTTGGTTGGTTGCTGGGTTGAGTCATAAGATCATAGACTGAGAAGAAAATGGGAGAGAAGGAACAAAGCAGCAGGATGTTTCAGCAGAGAGAATGGGCCAAGACAGTGCCATCCATTGGGCTATGGAGTCATGAAAGGAAATTACTTACATCCACTAGCCAAGGCTTCCAAAGGGCAAGTCATCTACACTAAAGGATCTTTTTGGATAGATGATGGAATGGAACATTAAGGAGAGAAAGTGGAAGAAGGAAAGACAACCAATTTTCTATCTATAGATCAGGTCAGAGGTCATTTAACTCTAGACCTGCTTGGACATACCCAAAGGCAGCTCTCAAAGAGGAACAGAGGGGTTGCTTATAGATCAGACCAGAGGTCATTTAACTCCAGGTCTGATTTAGCAACTCCAAGGGAAAAACAGAGATAAGTTATACAGAAGGGATCTTAGAAGGGTCAGCTGGTCGCGCAAGGATCCTAGTGGATAGGGCTAACACACATCCCCAGTGTTCCCAAACCTTCCAGCTTAAACCCAGCAAGAACATCTAAGAACTGATCCAACCAATTCATAGATCAGAGAGTAGGAAATAACATCCACTACACTGGTTAAATTGACTGAAATCAATTCTCAGAAAACACATTTAGCAGAAAACATTGAAGGCAAGGAGAGCAGACATCATAGGGCACCTAACAAGGGTGAATCCTATACCATTATTTTGATGCAAGCCCAGAAGAACAATGAAACAATATGGAAATGCAATAAACGAAGTAAGAAGAACATCACCAATAGTAATAGACCAGGATCCTGTGAAATGCGCTTTGATTGATTGATGCACAACCAGTCATGTACAATAAGCTCAATGGCTAATACAGTCCAGACTTCTCCTCCCAGCCTATTACATACAACCTACTTTGCAACTCCCTCCCAAGACTGTTCTAACAGTCAGACTGAATCCCTCTAACAACAACGGCAGTAGCCAACAACCACCCTCTTACAATATGTCCTTGGGATCCTTATAGGAGAAGAGGAGAAAACATAAGTAGGTGAACAATGAATTGATCTCATTAAGACAGAATAGCGGAAGTGTTCATGCCCATACTGCTTAATGGCACTGTGCCATACTCTACAACTGGTTTGGAGATCTCTGTTAGGTCGAGATTGACCTTTGATATGTTCTTGAAGTCCCTCTGGTCGTCTGGAATTTCGAGCTAGCCTTCTGGAATAAATGAACTGGCTGAAAGATCTTCAGGGCCGCTCCATACCTCCATAACTGCTACCTGACTATCATAAACGAGCTTCAGTCGGTGTAATTAATCGTTTCAGGGCTCGAGGAGGCATGGAGAGGGCTGTAGGTAAGTGCCCGTCCTGGAGAAATGCGTTCTGCTGATATTAAAACGCGTATATGACCTTTGCGTGCTTAAGTCTTCAAACCGTGCCCTTTTCCTTTGAATGCAGGGTTTAAACATTAATTTCCTTTATAACAGGCACCAACCCCCCTTTGAATTTATTCGGCTGATCCGCTGGTACATGCTGAAAGGGCCATCTCTGTGCCCTCTGCGCAAATAAATAAACTTGTCATAAACCTGGGCAGTGGCGGTGGAGGAATGCTTTGGAGGCCGGAGGAACGGTGGCAGAATAGTGGGGACAGCGGAAACAATGAGAAGTGGCGGAAGAAATGATTATAGTGTAAAGGCCCAAAGGCTTTCACTTAAGTGAATCACAAAGAGAAAAGGGAAAAAACAATGGGGCGGAACCGTGGACGTGGGACCCGGTGGTACGGATCGCAAATCGCAAAGGCGGAAAATGCGATGGCGGAGAGTGGCACTAAGCAGAAAACTGCGCTTTGCGCTTCGCGATGGATGCAACTGGGATGAGCGCATATCGCAAAGTTGGAAAGTGCGATGAGCGCAGATCGCAAAAAATGAAAAACGCGATGGGCATTAAAATAAAAACCGAAATCTGCTATCTGCGCTTTGCGCTAGGCGTCGAAGGGTTTAAAACTTGGTTCCAGGGTGCGGGCGCATGGAAGAAAAGGGGCTAAGGGCGCAGCGGAAGGGGCTAAGCCTTATTACCAGGTCGGAAAGTGGGTTTTGGCCCTTTTTTAATGCATTTCAAGGCCAAGGAAGAGTAACGATAAGGGAAATAAAGGGGAAAAAGGGAAGAAGGGGGCAAAGGAAGAATTGAAGGGAAAAATGAAAGGTAAGAAGGGAAATAGAAGGGAAAACGAAATAGAAGTTAGGTAGGAGGTGAAGTAAGAGGGAAAAGGGCCTTTCGGGCATTCTTCTTCACAACAGAGAGGCTTTATAATGGAAATCAGCAGAGGGGATTTCATCAAAAGGCAAAAGACACATGGAGGCTTCAAGGAGACTGTGTTTTCAAAGAAAATGCATTCCTTGAAGACTCAACCATGATTTAGCCCCCTATTTGCTTGTCAAAAATTTCATAGGGGGGCTAACAGAAGAAACAGCTGAATTGAATGGAATGTGGGATTTTATTCTCCCTAATTCTGATAGTGAAGAAGCTATGCCTGTAAGTACTAGGAGTAAATCTATATCGGAACCAGTGCAAACAGTTCCTAAAAAGAAAATTTCAACTTCAAGTACCAAAGACAAATCTCCTGTAAAGAAAAATTCTCCATTACCTACTCAAAATCAGCCATCTTCTTCTAATCCTCCCACATCAACAACAAAGACTTTAGTAGTGTTAGATCCTATGGAGTACAATATTGTTGAAGACATGAAAAAAATCAAAGCTAACATTTCATTACATGAACTCAGCAAACTAAAACACCAGCAAAATTTGTTATTGAAAGAATTAAACGCTACACCAATTGCTCCTTTACCAAGTGGTGTAGTTGCAAAAGCAGCTAGAGGAGTTGGTAAGCCACCAAATAAGGTAGATGCTACTGATACAGTGCTCATTGGAGAAAAGTCAAATTCTCAAACTCCTCCTTTTCTTCTGACTTATGAAATATACAATAAGAATCTGCACAATTGTTTGATTGATTCTGAAGCCTCCTCCAATATAATGCCTACTTCTGTTTGTGCCAAATTGAATATCGAACCATAGAAATCGGCAGTTCATATTGTTCAATTAGATCGCTCTAAAGTTCAAGTTGTAGGAGAAATCAATTCAGTTACTATCAGATTAGCTTCCGATCCTAGAATTGTCCAAAGAATCAATATTTTGATTGCTGATATTCCTGAATTCTATGGATTAATTTTAAGCAGGGACTGGTCTGCGAAACTTAATGGTTATATCTTGACTGATTATTCACATATATGGCTTTCCTACAAAGGGAAACCAAATCAAATCAAAATCGAATGAGAAAAACATATGACACACACTGTCACTGAATTTGAACAACCTAATGAACCTGTAGCATTCAACAACAATATTCTTGGAGGTTATTCTGCTGAATCATTTCTGGGAAACTTCGAAGCACCTGAATCACCTTTTTCTGTAAATAGTTTTGTTTCTCAAATAGAAATTTTTTCACAATCTGATCCTTCCAGAATTGTAAATATTTCTAATGTAATTATAAATAAGCCAATAGATAAATATTTATTTTGGTTTTTATATTTTGATGGATCAAAGTCTAGTGATGGAGCTGGAGCTGGATGCATCTTAATTGATCCAGATGGTGAGAAAACTATTTTGTCATGTAGGTTAGAATTTGAGTGTACTAACAATACCGCAGAATATTAAGCCTTGGTTCAAGGACTTTATAAAGCTATAGGGTTAGATGTTAAATACTTGAAAGTCTTTGGTGATTCCGAAATTGTCATAAAACAAGTTAGGAATACTATTCATTGCCTTTCAGGACATCTTAAACACTATCAAACCTTAGTACAAGATCTCACCACTCATTTTTTAGCATTCAATATTTCTCCTATTCCTAGGAATCAGAATACATCAGCTGACTTGTTAGCTAATGTTGCATATAAACTCCTACCTGCTGAAGATTGCAGTCCTGATAGGTTTTATGTAGAATTGATTTTTCGTCCATCTGTCCCAGATAATGTTACAAATTGGAGAGTATTCTATCATTATCAAGATATTTTAAATTTCATGACTTTAGAAAAATCATATGATGAGCAAATTATTGACGAAGATGATCATGATTTACAAATTTCTTCAAAAGGTAATGAAAACCCCATTCCAAAATCTTTTGTTAAATTAGAGGATTTATATGACATTAAAGACAGATTCAAGAAAGTCACTAATGCTAAACTTCAAAGTTCCACTTTGAAGTTTGAATTAGTAAATCTTGGTTTTGATTCTAAACCTCAAAACGTTAACTTAGGACTCAATTTAACACCAGAAGAAAGGGATGTATTCATTAAACTTCTGAACAAATATAAAAACGTTTTTTCTTTGAATTATGACGATTTAAAAAGATATGATACTTCGGTTATTCAACACACAATTCCAATGCTTCCTGATATTAAACTTGTTCAATAGAAGTTGAGAAATATTCATCCAAATCTCAAAAGTCAAATCAAATCAGAACTTAATAAACTTTTAAAAGCCAAAATCATTTTTCCGGTCAGGCACTCCAATTGGGTTTCCAATATGGTACCTGTAAGGAAGAAGAATGGTGATATAAGAATTTGTATTGATTTCAGAAATTTAAACAAGGCATGTTTAAAAGACAATTTCCCATTGCCAACCATGGAACAGATACTTCAAAAGGTAGTTGGTTCTGAACTTATGTCATTTCTCGATGGATTTTTAGGCTATAATCAAGTTTTAGTTCATCCAGATGACAGATTGAAAACAACTTTCAGAACAAAATGGGGAACTTATGCTTATCAGAAAATGCCTTTTGGTCTAATAAATGTAGGAGCAACTTTTCAAAGAGCCATGGACATAGCATTTAAAGGTATGATCAATAAATCAGTTGTTGTTTATCTTGATGAAATAACAGTATTTTCAAAAAAGAGAGCTAATCATCTACATGATTTAAAGCAAATATTTGAAAGATGTAGAAGATTTGGTATTTCCTTAAATCCAAAGAAATATTTCTTTGCTTTGGATCAAGGAAAACTCTTGGGATTTGTTGTGTCAAAAGATGGTATATATATTGATCCAGGTAGAGTGAAAGAAATTTCTAATATTTCTTTACCTCATAACAAAAAATCCATGCAATCATTTCTTGGACAGATCAATTTTGTTAAAAGATTCATTCTTGATTTTTCCTTAATTGTTTTACCTATGCAAAATATGATCAAGAAGAATTCAATATTCAAATGGGCGCATAAAGAGAAAGAAGCTTTTGAAGAAATCAAACAAGCGATCATTAATGCACCAGCATCGAATACCCCGGATTTTTCTAAAGATTTTACTTTGTATACTCTGGCCACTGAAACATCCTATGCAGCCGTTTTAACAAAACTCAATGATCAAGAAATCGAAGCACCAATTTCTTTCTTTAGCTCAAATCTGCAAGGAGCTGAGCTTAATTATTCCGATGTTGAAAAACAAGCCTTTGCTGTGTTTAAATCAATAAAACATTTCAGACCTTTTCTCTTGAAAACACATACAAAAATAATTGTCCCATTCTCTGCAGTGAGGCAATTATTAATTCAAAAAGAAGTAGGAGAAAAGAGAGCTAACTGGGTAACAGCCTTGCAAGAATATGATATTGATATTAAACCAGCTAAGATTGTTAGAGGACAAGATTTTTGCAGATTATTGGCAGGAGCTCATAACATACCAGAAAATCAAGATTCAAATCAAGATATTCAAGTAAGTCAGATAAGTGTTACAAATTCCGGATCTCAGTATGCTGATCTTATCTATTACTTGAAAAATGGGTATGCTCCTTCTAATCTCAGCTATAAGAGTAAACGCGCTTTAAGGTTAAAGGCTATTAAATACCAGATCATTGACAATGTGTTATTTAGAAAAAATTATGATTCAATTTTATTAAGATGTTTGGAAAAGACTGAAGCTGAAAAGGTTTTGCAGGAATTGCATGATGGACCAGCAGGAGGTCATTTTGGAGGTGATACCACGGCTCACAAAATAATTCGTGCTGGTTATTACTGGCCTACCCTTTTTAAAGATACACATGATTACGTAAGGAAGTGCCAAATTTGTCAAACTGCAAGTGGAAGACAAAGGAAACCAGCTTTTCCTTTGCAACCAGTGACTATTGAGCAACCATTCGAACAATGGGGGCTTGACATTATTGGTGAGATAATACCTCATTCTTCCAAACAGCACAAGTACATCCTTACTGCAACTGATTACTTTACAAAATGGGTAGAGGCAATCCCGTTGAAGGTAGCCAATTCTGATGCAATTATTGATTTCATAGATCAATTCATCATAACTAGGTTTGGTGTACCTAATGCTCTAGTCTTTGATAACGCATCTTACTTCTCTGGAAATAGTTTAATAGAATTTTCAGTCAAAAGAGGTTTTAAATTAAAATATTCAGCAAATTATTATCCACAAGGTAATGGTTTGGCTGAATCCACTAACAAAAACCTTATCAAAATCATTAAAAGGACCGTTGATCAAAATCAAAAGAATTGGCACAAAACTTTAATCTTTGCATTATGGGCTGATCGTATCACTGTAAAAGCTTCAATAGGGACTTCACCTTTCAATTTGGTTTATGGAAAAGAAGCTGTGATACCATCAAATTTAACTCTTCCATCACTAGCCCTAGTGCAATTTATTGAAGAAAATCCTTCTTCATCCATTCAATTGAGATATGATCAAATCCTTAAACTAGAAGAAGATAGAGATAAAACAAAAATTATTCATGAAAAACATCAACAACTTGTAAAATCTTCTTTTGATGCAAGTTCTACCGGCTCAAAAATTTTGTCAATTGGTGATCTTGTTCTGAAATGGGATAAAGCACACGAAGAAAAAGGTAAACATACCAAATTTCAGAAAATGTGGCTAGGACCATTTCAGATCGTTGAGAAGATAAGCTCAAATACATTCATACTCCAAGATCTAACAGGTAAGAGAGAATCTCTTCCTGTAAATGGGCTTATCTTGAAGAAATTATTTTCATAAGGACGTAACCCCTTATTAAACTGTACATATTCCTTTCTGCAGAGTTTTTTATTGTTTTTGAAAATAAAGGTTGTTAATGAGTCTCCAATTGACTGTTTACTATTTAAGAAAATTTCTTCGGGAGAATATTATAAATATTTATTTTGTGTAAATAAGAATTTTTAAAGTAATGATCACAATTTTTGAATAGTTTAAAATAAGATGTTAAACTTTGAAAGATTATTTCAATCATTTGCATGATCTTTTGAAAACTTGAGAAGAATGTAAATCATCATAAGTTTATTAAGCAAAGAAAGGTTATCTATCAAAGTAAGGATTTTTTCAAAGTTTTGGAACCCAAAAAACTCTGAAAATTGTCATCCATTGATTCTTAAGGATAAAACAATTTCACCCCATCCATTTAAGTTGTGATTTTTTAGAATGTAATTCTAAGAAATTTGAAAATTTAAGAGATAAGAGGTCTCATTATGAGCCGACTTACCATGTTCATAAGGAGTAATAAAACTGACATTACCAATACTGCATACCATAACAGGGTAGTGGCTTATAAATATAAGACAAGGGGTCTCATCACGAGCCAGCTTGTTCAGTTTAATTATAACTAGTAAATGACATTGTTATTAACTGGCTACCAAACCAGAACAATGGCTCTTGAAACAAAAAATAAGTAAAAGACAAAAACATGAGATAACAAGTCTTATGAATTTATCTTTTAAAAAGTCATAATTTTAGTTGGATGGGACAATGAATGGTTAATGGTTTAAAGGTAACCCTGTCGAGACTATGAATGTTTGCTGGCAGTAGAGGCAATACCTATGGCAATAGAGTATATTATAAAACCAAAACTTGGAGAAATCCACTTACTTCATTGTTAACACCAATCAAAGCTTGAGATAACCCAAAATGTTTTTATTCTTAAGGAATTAGAAAGAAATTATGAAATGATTTTTTTTTCTTTTTCATAGTTACGTTTTATTTGAATTATCCTAAGATAGTTTTCATTATCTTTAAAAATCTTTACTTACTAAAGATATAGTGTTCATTTTATTTTTTCAGAGATAAATGTTTCTTTCAGTGAATCGCCAATTGTTGTGACCAGCAACAACCCCCCTTTTTATTTAATATTAGTAATAATACTAAATAAATGGGGACCCTTAGTTAAAAAATCCAAAAAATCAATTAGGATTTTTTTTCCTTTTCAAATAAAACTTTCTATCATAAACTTAGAGAAATCCCTTAGAAATAACATTAAGAAACAATTAAGTTTATGATAGATTACAATAAAGTTGTTCTTTAAACAAAATAGCGCATCCATCGCAAAATGATATATATCTTTTACAAAACTGAAAATGTGATTTTGCGCTTTTGTGATAATGCGATCCCAAAAAGCCTATACAATAAACATATTGGTCACAGATCGCATAGCGCAGAAAACTGAAATGTTAAACGAATATCTTTTGCGCTGTTTACCATTTTGTGCTTTTGCGAGATTTGCGATATGCGCTTTTGCGCTATTGCGCAATTTCCGCTTTTGCGCTATTTTACATAACTCCGATGGCTTCATATTGCGATATTGCAAAATTTCGATATTGCGATATTGCGCAGCAAATCGCAGATCGCAATGTCGCAGATTCATGTAGGCGCGTTGTCCAAAGGCAATCTTCCCATACATCAAATCTGTTATGTGCCTTAATGATTAAATTAAATGATTGGATTGACAATTAATGGTAAATGAGATTTTGTTTTGATTGAAAGTCGTTTCACGATTAAAATATTATATTTCATCCGCCTTCACATTTAAAACAGTCTCATCACCTTTCTTATGCCATTACTCTCATTTACTCGTAAAACACAAGCACGAAGGAGAAAACGTCTATACAAAGCTTTCACTAAACACTGTGGGTAAGAAGGAGAAGAGCTCGAATTCTGAAAACAGAGAAATGGCTTCGCTGTATGCAGACACCGCTTGTAATAAGGATGTCGGTATATCCACTTGGGAAGGAATGTATAATCTGTTAGAAGAAGAAAATCCTGTGGTGATGAAAGTTGTGGCTACAGCAGGTTCTAGTAATACGTCTGAAGCAACCCTCAAAGAACTGGCTTGTTCATTTCTGCATAGGATAGCGGCAAGGCCAAGGATTCTCCCGTATACGGACATGGTGAAATGGGTGCTGGACAGCACCGATATTTCAGACAGACAATTCAGAACTCCATCTGAAGAGCTAATCGGGTCATTCACCACAGAAGATCTGAGATTAATGTATAAGTTGCCAGAACCTCAGGCGACTTACAACAAACAATTCATGGAAGATTTTTCCAGAGAACATGCAAATTTGGCAGAATGCACAAAGGAGTGGACCAAAAGAAGTGAACCATTGAAGAAAAACAAACAAGGTATGTACAACACGGGTTCACTTACCTCTCCTTATTGTTTCACTGCTGCCATGTTATGCAGGCTTTTTGGAAAGCCTGACATAAATATGATCTTACCTGAATGGCTTCCTTTGTTGAATGCGGCCGTTAATTCTACAATTGTAGACTGGGCCAAAATCCTATCTGATAACTTGACCACTGCTATTTTTCACTACCGGTCTAAACGAAATGTTTCTCAGCGGGTTTATCCGCCTTTTTATTTATCTGCTTATGTCATGGACACTATCTGTTATGTCTCTAAATTTCCTGTGATGGGTTGGCAATGGACTATCCATGATCCTTTGCCCATTCATGTGTACCATAAAGAACTATGGGAGTCTAAGTTTGTCCCCCATTTTTACCAAATTTGTCATGGAATAATGCTGCCATTGTACAGAACATTGCATAATAAGGATGACCCAAGGTTATCCCAAGAAATAGAGGTTGATATTCTCCCCGTCGCGAGATGGTTTGGAGAAGAATTGTTCACTTATATTAGGGTTTTTGGAAGTTATGCTTCTCCCCATGTTTTACCCCTATATGTTCCAGATAGACTTGTAGCTCGGTAAATTGCTTATCAGACCTGTGGCCAAGGAGGTATAACAAAAGATTTAAAAGAGAAGAAAAAAGGCATTTGGCCACAATTTCCCGTAAAATGTGGAACATTTTCACTGTTCGATATTGGTCATGCATTCCAAGAGATAGGCAACATTACATGCCTACAGCTGTTCAAATTTTCGAGAAGGTTATTCGACCCAGATGATATTGTTAAGAATTTTACCAATGCAATCAGAGTAAGGGAATTTTCCGGGGAAAAGGATCTTTTTGATGATATGTTCCAAGCAAGAAATTCATTTAAAGAAGTTTTGAATTCAGCTCAAACGCAGTTATCTCCAGAGGATTTCCAGGAATTCAAACTTTACAGAGAAAGAAGACTGACTCCTATTCCTTTGGAAAATCTACGCTTAGAGCCCGCAAGAGAGAAAAATCCTAGTGTTAGTCTTAACGGCAGTTCAAGTACAGATAAATCTAAATCAAAATCTGACAGAGAGACTTCTGAGCATTCCAATAAGTCCAAAGAAAAGGAAGATAAAATGGAAGAATCCATGAAATATTCTGCACAATCAAAAGAACTTACTCAACAGCAAATTTTGACTTCTCAACAGACAAATCCTCCCCCAACCAATGTACAGCAACAGCTAGTCATCATTGAATTAGACAAATAATGGGAAACCTTCAACCGATTGATTAATGTAGAAGGACAAAATGTACAGACCCCTGTCCAGACAACCAAAGTTTTGAACACAGGAACAAGCAGCACAGTCACAATGACAGAGCACATACCAATCTCACCCTCCTCTGAAATTGTATTTAATGTAGAGGACATTCCCCCTCTAGATGTATTATACAGCCCAAAATACAAAGCAGTAGTGAAGAGACAGAGAAAAAAGAGGAAATTAGAAAGTGCAATTGCTACTGAAGAAGAACAAGTAGATGTTTTGTGGAAAGATCCTCCCACAGAACCTACTCATAATCTCACTAAGTTATGTCAAATGACAGGAGCTTATGCTTCTACAACAATTGACAAATCATTTGAGATACAAATTTTGTTGAATGAGAAAGAAGAACAGGTAAAAGTTCTGCAACAGCAATTGCAACAGGTACAGGCCAATAAGGAAGCACAATTGAAACTTGAAGAGTTACAACAACAACTTCAAGAAATGCAAATAGGACATCAAAAAAGCTTGGCTGATAAAGACAAAAAATATAGATTATCCAAGATCAGCATAAAGATGATCCTTAGCTTCCAGAATTCATTTCAGAAACTATCTCTTTAAACAATCAACTACTGCAACAGGAGGAAGTTTTCTGCCAAAAAATCTTGCAATGGAATTCTTTGTGCCAAGAGAGCGATAAAATCACAAATCATGTCGTAGATTTACGAAATGATTATGGTTTGATTAATGAAAAGATCAATGATTATCTGACATGGCAAAAGACAGAAGAAGGAAGAAAAGCTGGTGCACCCATTATTAATGAAAACCATAAAGAAATACTGTTCAATAACTGGGATGCACAAATCAGAAAGGCAGAAAAGGCAGCAGAGGAGGCGGCTACAGCGGAAAACACTCTTACTGATTGTGTAAATGACAATTTACACAAAGCTAATTTGATTCCAGAAACTGTTCTAGGATACCTCCCATAGGCACATCAACTGCAAACAGAATGGAGGCAAAAGGCAGAAGAAAGAGAAAAATCTATCCAAGGGCTGACAAGATTGAATTGGGACTCATACTGGATGTACTTGGTGAAGCCACACAGTCAGCACAGTGCGCTTAATTGTATCATCAATGCTACAAAGAAGATTGCTCCTACGCTTGCCGACTCTGTCTTTTCAGGACAGTTGAATTCTGAATTCGGTCAACCGCGTCTTCTCAAAACTATGCTAGATGCATGCAAGTTTAAAGATCAAGTTCATAGATAGTTAGATTTAGTTTTAATTTTACTGTATTTTAGCCTAGGAAAAGGACGGTCATTGAACCAAATCCTTAATTTCTGTAATAAGACTATTTTTAGATTTAGCTAAGTAGTATTTAAACCCTTCTCATGCATTTAGAGAAGGGGTCTTGGATCTTAATATTTTTTGACTTGGAGATTGCATTTCTGTACTCCATTGTCTTATATATTTTTAAAAAGGATCACATCTGGTGATTTTTATGCGGAATTATCTTTGAAGTGTTGCATTTCTGTACCTTGGAATTCGATTTTGCATCAGAGTTACTGGATTAAAGTATCATATTTCATTTGAAAGTCTTCAAGATGAATAAGGTATTTCTATCTGTTCACTGTTGATTTCTTTTGTCTTATGATATTCGCTCTAAAGATTGCTATCATTTATATATATTTGTTTTCACAACGCTTCCTTTTATATATCATTTCTGAGTATAATTGAAACTTTATCTTTCATAAGTATATATAGATGGTATACAATGATGAATGCAATATGTTAATACAACTCTGTTTAATTTCTTAAACATAGTTATCTTTATTTGTTTCTGCATATTTCAATTTAAATAATAATACATTTTCATGGTTATTGTTAAATTGGAACAATCTTAAGTTGTATTCACATATAATTACCCGGGTTAGTGTTAGAATTTCTTTATCAATATTTAGTTTAAATTAGATAGTTTTATTTCAGTTAATTTAGTCCCATTTCCACCCATCCAAACCAATCCATTTAGTTATAAGGAAACTGGTCCTTTAAATCCAGTCGGAGCCACCATACCAAACGGAAAAGGAGCTTTCCTAAGGTCCCGACTGGGTGGTTTTCCCCAATGTTTGAAGCAGAGATTTTCTAGGCTTCAACAGAACCCTGGGTTGATAAATAGATTTGAGTAGCCCTTGGGATTTGCAACACCCTTGGAGCAATACCAGGGCTAACCAGATGTGACAAATAAGAGAAAATTGTAAACATATATTTATGATCTACCTCAAAATATTTGAAATAAAAATAATAATATTTTTAGTTTTATTACCATCATCTTAGCCTATATGGTCTGAAAAGTTAAATATCTAAGTTCTTGTGCCAATTCTTTATGTCCCTTAATCAAAATTTATTACATAACTATTATATTAAATCGTATAGTAAAAATCTATTTTAACACCAAGGGTTTTGGATCATTTCCAAGTGCTTTAAACATTTTTGGTATGAATAACATATGATGGGAATGTATACATGTTATAAGGAAAAAATTTGTTGTTTCTGTTTTTGGATCATTGGACAAATTTTACTTAAGAATGATATGGGTTATAATATATGGCTCAAGGAAGTGGTCAGGTGATAAAATAGTAATTTTAAAAATATATATGTACTACTGGTCTTGTTATCACTCTAGTAAATTCTTAAGTTGTGGGATTTTGGATTTAAGTCAAAGAACTCTAGAGATAACCACAAACCTACTTCAAACTCTAGGATCTAGCCTTCCTAGGGTTCAGAGAGGGCTCTCTCTTTAAAGGTTAGCTTTTTTATTTATTTATAATATTAGGCTAGTTATGAAAGTACAATTTGGTTTTGTTTTAAAGGTTTTTGTGGGAAAAAATCACTTGGAGGTAAGATAAAGAGAAATATACTTTTCCATTGGGCTATGGAGTCTAAATCAATCTAGAAGCAATAGAAATCAAGGCCAAAAAGGTACAAACATGTTCAGGGCAAGAGAGATAACCCTCAGAGATTTGGGAAAGTGGTTTTTTGTGAGGTGGTATGATCGGGAAAAAGGGAACTTAGGGATCCTTTGATCCGAAAAATAGAAGTAGAAGCCAGAGGTCAAACGGGAGAAGGAGAAATTAAGGGTTCCATGCACCAGAAATCAGAAGAAAAAATTAAAATGGAAACTAGTTAAAGACAGGGAGCACTTGACTAATCCTATAGTAATACTCCTAGTTACACAATCAGATAGAACAAACATAAAATGAATGCATGAAACTTAGAGAAGGAAATAGTGACAAGTAGGAAGTACTTCATTCATTGGCTTATCACAGGGATCCTGAATTATGATGCCAGTCAGCTTGTCTAATCTTCTACTTCAAATTAAAACACATGATAGCCTCCAATGTTCAACAAAAATGTCTATAATAAATCCATCAATTTTATTCCACATTGAATACTTCTGAAATTGAAGTATTTATACAAAAATTATCACAAATATCGTAGAAGAGTTCTAGGAATACCTTTAGGAAAAATAAAATATCATTATATAATAAAAGGGAGAACTGCTTAGCAAATCAACAAGGTGTCCTCTTTTATCCAAAATAAATAGAATTGTTTTGTTAACAAGGAGATTTTTGCTGCCTATGTGTCCTGCTTGCTGGCTGTTAGATATTTTCATGCATTTGACTTGCCTTCGCTGAGACTCTTTCCTGCTGATACTCTTTAACCCAATGCTCTTTAACGCTAATACTCTTTGACCGTTAGTTTTACTATTTTACTGCTGTAAAGTTATCTTTTAGCAGTAAAAAAATAGCAAACTGTCTTTACATTTTATCTTTCTTTTGACTGTCTTTAGGTAAATTTTTCACTGTTTTTACCTTCCATATTTACATCAAATATGTGAAATTATGCCACCCTTTTTCTTTTTGAATTTGGACATTTTTCATCTTCCTGAATTTTTCATCAGCCTCTCAGTATCTTTCAAAAGTAGGCTTGATGACAAAGAGGTGCTTAATTTCATACCGTAGAAAAAATAAATCCTCAAAATACTGAAGTAAAACTTTTCCTGTAGGAGTGCCTTCTGCTAGTGGCTTATTTACTTGCTCTTTAGAAGACTCCCTAATCTTTTTTTCATAGTCCTTTTGTGGCAGAAGTTTCTCATTGAAAACATGTATGTCTAGTAAGCCTTTCTATCTTAAATTTGTATACTTTACCATAAATATAGTTATGGCAAGGTTCATTGTTTCACACTTTTCTTCAAGATTCTTAATTAAGATCTTTTTAGTGACAACCTTCCTAATTCTCAAGATTTTCTCTGTCCTATCCAATATTTGCAATTCTTCAAGTTCCTCCTCTTCTTGCTGTTTAGAAATGTAATGAGTTTTAAAGTCTGTGTAGGCTTATCAGTAAAATTATCCTTTGTCTTTTGTATCTATGTTTAGGCTGCTAATAAAAATTCTTTCTGCTCATATATAACCTAAATTGAAGGCCATTGATTATGAATGGCTTCAATTATGCTAGTCTAGAGATGATTTTTAATGTATGAGATCTGCTCTGTGAAAGTCAATTCCTTTTGTAATTTATTGAGCTACTCTCCCAATCTGATTGCTTTCTACTCATGTGTTCTGGAATTGACATGAGATACCTTATTTTCATTCTCAAGGTTTTCAATCATCTTATTCAGTCTGTTTATTTCATCCATCTTTAAAGACATCTCTTCCATGGCTTTGACAATTTGGCCGGCTTCATCTGTTTGCTATACATTTGTGCTAGAAGATTCTGTAGTTGAAATGGTGGTTGAAGTCACTGGCACTGCAGTTTCCAATGGGTTCTTTGGTGCTAATTTCTCTCCTAAAGTAGAAGGCATTGCTGTAGTAATCACTGGGATGATAGTAGGAATTGTAGGAACTTTTGGCTCTTTTACAGTCTCTCTTTTTTAGACCATTTTGTCCATTTGTGTTTCCATATCCTTGATTTGTGTTGTGAAATGAAGTATTAGTTTCATCATTTCCTCTTTTTCACTTTGATCCTAGAGGATTTCCTTTGTTTTTGGATGCTCACTTTGAGGAAGCTTGAGCTGTTTCCTTAAAGCTGCTATGTCTTCATTCTTTTACTTAACCAATATTTCTGCTGCTTGGATGTTTGAGGGATCATATCCCACCTATAAAACTAGTTCCTGTAAGGCTTTTATCCTTAGGTCCTTGGCATAAAGTGATGCTTTATCCATATTGATCTGATCTTGAATATTAACTATGGTATTTTGAAGTTTATTGGTGCTCATTGCTTTTGTTGCCACTGTAGAATACATCATTTCAGAGGTCAGTCTATGGAACTCAATCTAGTCCAGCTCATGAATATACTTTGTGTCTACCTCAAGGTCCAACCTTTTATAATCTGATGTTGTTTTGGGTGCTGAGGCAGTAGGCTGTAAAAATGAAATCATCATTTTATTTCTGGAATAGTCAAATGTTGATAATAACCTATTCTGATTTCCAAGCTTCTCCTTCAGGAATTGAGAATATATTTATGTCTTTATCTCCTCATTTTTCTGCTTAATTTTCTTATACCTCTCTTTGATGTCCAAGTCCTTTTCCTCAACTGGCTATGAGGAAGAGGCTTCCATGCTATGTTGTTTCTCAATCATATGTGTGTCATTCTAGTTTACTGGTCTTTCCTTTTGAATTTCCATAAGTGTTTCATTGATTATGGTTGTTTCTATATCATCATTGGTCACTGGAGCATTTGTCTCATCAATATCAATTGTTACTTTCTTCTTATCAACTGAACTGAGCTTAGGCATTTTTTTATAGATTATTTTCATTTTAGTCTCAGTTTTTGTCTTTGTTGTGTAACCTCCTTCTTCCCTGACTCTTTTACTTGATGTTTCTAGCTTCTTGATAACTTCCAATGCTTGTGCTGTATCTTTTTGGTTTGCTGCCTCTGTCAAGGTGTTTTCAATCCATTCAATTTTATTGGAAAACTTTTCTATTTCAAGCTTTGACTCATGGATAAAGGGTGTTAATTTACACTTCACCCTTAGTTTTCTTAAGATCCCTTGTGGATCATAATTCCATGGAAAACTCTCATCAAATCTGAACTCTGATAATTTCTTTGTTATTTCCTTTTATGCATCTCTGTGGTTGATTATGAATGGCCCAAATTGATTCTTTAACATAAACTGGGTCTTCTTCTTGGCTGCCATAAAGTTAATTGAATCTGAATTGAGAATTTGTCTAAGATATTCAAGTGCAAAAATTCTCATACATACATGTTGAGGCAGCTTGTAGGGTAACAAGCTTTATCCAAAAATTCTTAGTTCTGTATGTTTTTCATAGAGGTACCAATTTCCAACTTTGTTCTGCTATGAAAGTTGCAATATTATTTTCATTTCTTCATTGATCCTAGGCTGTTCTGATTTTTTTAATACGCTCATTGCTGGATGCAAGAATAGTACTGAAAAATCTGAATAAGTGAAATCACTGGATTATTTTCTCAGTAACGAAGTCCAAAATATAATTGATAGAGGTTTTCCCTCTACATCCATATTTTGCAAAGAAACTGGAAATTTTTCTACTTGAGAGAATAAAAACAAATGGAAAATATAAGATGAATATCTGAAAAATCCTTCTGTGGGTAATTTAGTCAACTGGTAGTGGATGGTATCTGCTATGAAACCAACATAGTCAAATATGAGTGATGGAGGTTGACCAGGAGACATGGTGGAAAATGAACCAAGAATAGATTCATCAGTATACTCATCTGTAAAAAATCCAAGGATAAAAGATAGGATAGAGATAATATGTCTAGAACCTTCGGGAAATTTAGCTGTGGAGTATGGAGGATTTATCTTTGGAATATCAACATGAGAAGGCATAAAATTCTGAAAGATCATGAACCTTTTAGTGAAATATAGGCCAAGTTATAACTAATTTAAGGCCTCTATAGACAAGGGGACTACCCGGGGATCAGGTTGTAATTGAAGCATTTGATTGATTGACTTGGTTGTAATGGTAAAAAGTATTTCTTTTTCTGCATTTAATATAGCCCTTTGATCTGGCTCATAGCATTTTTGACAAATTTTAATGAGTTCTTGACTAGGATGAGTCAATGGGAATATATACTTGGGTAAATGGGTTTGCTAAATTGGAATATCATCTTTGTCTAGATATTGTTCATAACACTAGTTGTGTATATCTAGCAAATTAAACTCAATAACAGGGTCTGCAATTTTATAGTCAATATCAGTCAAAGGAATGCTTTCAGCAGCAATCACAGGTGGTTGAAGGGGGTTTTACTGTTATATCAGATTTGGTAGTGATGACTAGGGTAGGCTTAGGGGCTTTGGATCCCTCAGATTTAGGTGTTTTGGATCCTTCAGGTCTCCTTGTGCTCTGTTTCTTAGGCATTTTGGGTAACTACTACAAGATTAGACTATTTGAAAGACTTTTTATTTTAATAGAGAGGAAACAGAGCAATTTAGGTTAAGCATAGCTTCTGTTGGACTTTTTTTCTCAACTAGGTTAATTTGAGGATGTAAAACTGGCATAAAACAGAAAACAAGGGTTTTATGAGTCAGTTTGATTGAAAAAATGGGTTTTCAAGGTAATTCAGAGGTTTTAGCTGTTCAGATCCTTGAATTTGATCCTTAGACTGTGAAATTTGAGGAAATTGGCTTTAAAAAGGCTTGCAATAGAAAACAGGGTTTCTTGGGAAACGTTTGCCAGGGTTTCGCCTCTTTTTTGTGATTTTGGGCCATTCAATTTGGTCAATTTTGTAAATAAAAGGATTGGCTTTCTTTAAACACAAATTGAATTCAATATGCAGGTTTCAATTCTTTGGAAAATACCTTTAAGTGCAGGTATTTGACTGTATATGGGTTTTACAGGTTCTTGTATAAAATGTTGGCTTTGGTAGCTTTTTGGAGTGGTGAACAGTTCTTCAAAAATATTTAATGGTAGAATGTGGTCAAATCTGACTTTTTGGGGGAGAATTTGGCAAGCAGGGGCTTGAAAAAGCTTAACACAGCTGGGAGGAGCTATTTCATAGTTCAAATGCACCGATAAACATAAAAAATAGTTGTATCAAAGGTTTTAACCTTTTGATTTAATCTTCATTAGCTGTCATTGAATGCAGGTCTCGTCAATGGTGGGAGGCAGTTTTGGATTTTAAATGCAAAACCAAACAGTGGTTATTGCGCAAGGTTGAAGTGGTAAGTTGTTTTATTCAAAACGCACACAATCCAATTGATGGAGGCCACGTGGAGGGAAAGGGTCCGAGCGAAACCACCTATTTCACGTGCATTTAGAGTTCAGCAAGACGTGCATGTTTTCAACGCGATATCGCGTATCAACCATTGGATCTAAGGAATGAATGTGAAGGGTCAAGATTGAACGGGAAGCTACGCTAAAATGCAATGGTGTGGGATAGGGGTTTTTATATGTGTGTGAGGATGGGTAAAACATTTATATAGGGTTTAAAAATTATATATAATGTTTAATGAATATGGATGCATGGTTTAATTATACACAACAGAAAATACTTTAACCCATATAAAAATTTGTTTTAATAAATTTTAAGCCTCTAGGCTTATATAATATGTGAGGGGGAGTGATTCATATAACATGTATTAAAACATTCTTTATTATGAAATGTTTTAACAATGCATATATGGGTATTGTAGTATTATATTATATAGTTATTTAAACGTTGAGTATGTGTTTAAATACTATAGGGTTGGGACATTTGATTTAATGATAAGTTTTAGACCAAAGGGTGTATAATTGGGGTTTTATTTAAGCACATGGATAATAAACTTTGGTCAAAACATTGTAATAGTGGGGTTTTGGGGATATTTAGATATAGGGAATTAATAAGTAAGATAGGGTATTTTTTAGGGATTTAATAGAATATGTTAAAAGTTAATATAAAAGGATAGTGTAGTGTAAAAAAAAATACATAAAATCACTAAGTAAAGTGTAAGAGTAAATCATAGTGTATCTTTATATTATTTCACCAATACTTAGGATAAATGTAGTTTTGAGGGTTTCATGAATGCTTCTGAAGAGATGAAGTTAATTATATGTGATTTTAATCTTCGCTAAGTAAGAATGTGTCTTTACTTAGGAAAAAAGGTCAAAATGTATGAATGAAGGATGAATGATGATAAATGGGGTTTAACATAAGAACTCAATATTTTCGGCTAGCCAGTCATCGAGCCTGGGGTTCGGTCCCAACAAAAGTCAGATAAATGCTCTGAGCCTATTTAACTGATAGCTTAGAATATTGAATACTTATGGGGGATAGGAAATTAGTGATTTTGCTCGATGATTCATTATTACATGCTTTCTCCACTTCTTTCTACCTACCTAGCCTTATTCTAACATTTTTTCTTCATTCGACAGGTGAATTTAGGCTTCCAACCTTGAAACATTTATTATTTTAAAGCATAAAGTATCTAAATCTACCTTAATTCATCCGAGGGCTCAGATTAAAATATTAAGCTCCTCATTATTCTCTAACTATCTATTGATTTTTCAGGATTAAATTGTTTGACAAATCTTTATTCTCTATCTAAAACATGAAATTGAAAGCATGAAAAGTCAAGATTAAACAGTTTAACTCATCATGTATTATGGAATTTATTGACACTCTGCCATAATTATTTATTTTGCAGGAAAGTAAAAAGTAGTGGCATTTGGACTTGCTCAGTTTCAGGTCTTATTCTCATCTTTTTCTTTTGGGGTCTATATTTTCTAAGTCCTTTAATATTTCTTTTAGGACTTTTTACCCTCTTTTTTATTTTCTTTTAATTATGTTTTTTCAAAATTTTCAAAATATGGGAAAAAAACTTGCAGAAAGCAAGGTATGTACATATTTTACAAGACTATCAAAAGTTAATTCAAAATTATGAATCCTATTATTAAAGGACCCTAACAATGGCTTCACATGGGAATGGCATTTCCTAGTCAAATGTCAAGAATTTTAAGACTAGTAGCCTTCAACTTTGACCATGATGATCCAGTAAGTGTCTCTTGCTTTCTGAAATAACTCATATTTATGACATTTTACCCTTCAAATCTTAGGGCCTTCTCTCCAGGCTTCAACTCTGTGAGGCAAACATCCAATCTAATCTAAACTTTGAAATGTATATGTGCAATGATCAAAGTGAATAAAAACTAACTTTTTGTTAATTCAGGGGAGTAGTAGTGCTTCAAAATTCTACCATTGATTGGTCCTTCTTGTAGATCTGTTCCATCCAAATCTTTGATAAGGAAAGCATTATTACCCCTATATCCATAAATTACATAAGGTCCTTTCCACAGAAAGTCAAACTTTCCATGTTTGCCTTTGTGTTCTCTTCTAGAATCCCACTTTAACACTTGATCTCCAATGTAAAAATCATCCTCTTTACTTCTTCTATCAAATAATTTCTTGATTTTATCTTAAATGACTTGGGATTTCTCATAGAATTTTTCCCTTGTTTGTTGTAGATGAATAGTTTGATTGATTCTCCTTTGTATATCATTTGTTTCCACTTGTGATTCTTGAATGATTTCATTACTGGAACACATAAGGATGATGGAAAAACTGCATCCATTCCATATACAAGTTGGTAAAGGGAAGCACCAATGGAATTTTTGGTAGTAAGTCTATCTGCCCATAAGGCATAGACTAACTTTTTATTCCAAGTCTTTTTGTTGTCTTCAAGTAACTTTTTTATGATATTTACAAGAATTTTGTTTGAGGATTGAGTTAGGACATTACCCTCGGGGTAATATGTAGTAGAGTGACCTAGGGTAGTATGATATTTGTGACAAAAGGAAATCATATTTTTAGACTTAAATGTTGTTGCATTATCAGTAATTATCTTGTGAGGGCATCCAAATCTTGACAAAATGTTATTTTCTATGAAAGAAACAATGACTGCATCAGTGGCTTGTCTAGTAGGAATAGCTTCAATCCACTTTTTGAAGTAATCAGTGGCATTCAAAATCCACTTATGTTGGCTAGAGGATGGGGGGTGAATTTCTCCAATGAAGTTTAAACCCCATTGTTGAAATGGCATTTTAGTTGAAATACGCTTTAAGGGTAAAGGTAACAATTTCTTTTTTCCTTCAAAAATTTGACATTTGTGACATGAAGTAACAAAATTTTTAACATCAGAAAACAAGGTAGGCCAATAAAAACCAGGTCTATGGATCTTGTCAGCAATAGTTTTACAATATAAATGACCTCCATAGTTACCTACATGAAATTCTTCGAGTATTTTGTCACCTTCTTCCTTTAGTAAAAAATTCAATAATATCTCAATATGATATCTCCAAAAAAAGTATATTATCTAAGATATAAAATCTCATTGCTTTAAGTTTTAGAAATCTAGCTTTAGTCTTTGATAATCCAAGAGGAGATTGTAAGTTTGTAAGTACAAATATGATATCTGAGTACCAAGGTTAATCATGAAAGGCTTCACTGATTGTTGGAGTCACCATTTTTTCTTGGCCATCAACTCGAGCAATAAAATTTATATCTAATGCATTACAGTTAGATTTAGCCATTAATCTGGCTAATCCTTGTCCTTTAATGAGTTTTTTGGGTTTAATTTCTATGTTAGATTCTAAAATAGTGGCAATCCACTTACCTCTTCTTCCATCAAGGCCATCCTGAGTAAGAATGTTTTTAACTACTGAATTTGGGACATAGGGAATTATGTGGGAATAGAGAAAATAAACTCTGAAGTCTTTGATGGCCTTAACAAAAGCTAAGGCTTGTTTCTCCATTATGTTATATTTCAGAGGGGCATCTCTAAGGGTCTCACTGAAAAAAGCTATAGGTTGTTCAAATCCTTGATCATTCTTCTGCAGTAAAACTGCAGCAATGGTATGCTCCGAAGCAAATGAAAAAATTATGAAATCTTTTTTGAAATCTGGATTGATTAAGACTGGTGTTTTAGTTAAAGCCTGCTTTATGGATTCAAATGATTGTTTGGCTTCAACAAGACATTTTAGAATTGAGCCTTTTTTTAGCATGTTGTTCAGTTCTCTAATGATTTCATCTAAGTTTGAAATAAATCTTCTCAAAAAATTTATCTTACCTAAGAAAGCTTGTAATTCTTTGATATTTCTAGGTGGATTGATGTTCAGAATTGATTCTATCCTAGCAGGATCAATTCTAATTCCTTCTTTTGAGATTATATGTCGCAGTAGCTTATCTTCTTCTAATCCAAATAAACTTTTCTTGGGATTTAGAAAGATGCCAAATTTCCTACATTTAATGAAAACTTGTCTCAAATCATCCAAATGCTCGTTATTTGTTTTGGAAAAAACATTGATGTCATCTAAATAAATTACCAAAAAATCATGAATCTACTTTGCAAAGGCTATGTCCATAACCCTTTTAAAGGTTGCCCCTACATTCATCAGTCCAAAAGGCATTTTTACATACATAAAAGTGCCCCAAGGAGTTGTGAAAGTTGTTTTAGCTAGATCTTCTTCTTGGACTAGGATATGGTTATATCTTGAAAAGCCATCTAACAAAGAAATCCTAGTAGAACCTACTACCCTTTGTAATATATGGTCCATATTAGGTAAAGGTTAATTATCCTTTAAGGATACTTTGTTAAGATTTCTAAAGTCAACACACAATCTAATTTCACCTGTTTTCTTTCCACTGGGCACTAGGTTTGAAACCCAATCAGAATATCTAATTGGTGCAATGATCTGGGCATCATACATTATTTTAACTTCCTTTTCTATCAAAGGTAATAGTATAAGGTTAATTCTCCTCAACTTTTGTTTGAAAGGTTTTTTATCCTCTTTTATTGGAATTTTGTGTTGAATTATGTTTGTATCATAAGATTTTAAATATTCATAACTCCAAGAAAATACATCCTGATATTCCTTTAAAAGTTCAATATATTTATCCTTTTCCTCTTGAGGTAAAATTTTGGAAAGTTTTATCATTTTAAGTTTCAATTTTGTACCAATATTACACTCTTCTATGTCAGATCTTACTGGCTCCATTTTTGGTTTTCTAGCTACATCATTAGAGTCAAAAATTTCTTCTAAGTGTGTTAATCCTTTAGGTAAGAAATTATATTTGAGGTTTACAATGTCAGATTCATCATCCATAATTTCTTAAATTTCTACTTTCTCTAAGCTATCTATGTCAGCTTGAGTAAATCTAGTTAGTTTATCAAAATTTATTCTATTTACATCTAAGTTATTTGAATCTATTCCACAATCCAAATCATTGTCTATTGTACAATCAGTATCTATCATACAGTTTATAAATTCTCCTTCATTGTTCAAAAACCTGTAAATCTATTCATCTTGAGAAACAATCTGCCAATACTTAAGATTATCTCGAATTATTGGCCTATGCTTGACTTCAACTGTATATCAGTGATTTGGTTGGAATGGTAAATTGCATGTACTAGAAAAAGTAGATAGACAATGAGCTTGCATATTTTGTTTTCTAGGTATATTAGTAAATTTACATTCCAGTAAATCATCAATTAAATCAAGCACAGTGTCTGTATCGGCCTAATATTGGATTATGAACATAATAATATCCATGTATTTGTTTTATGATTAATTTTGAATCTCCCATGACAAAAATTAGTTGTCCTCCTGAGTTTCTAATGATTTGAAGTCCTAGAATTAAGGATTCATATTAATCCATGTTATTTGTACATTTGAAATTAAGCCTGAAAGCATGGCCTCCTGAGTGATTATTTTCCATGTTTGTTATCCAAACTCCTGCTCCTGCTCCTAATTTGTTAACTGAGCCATCAAAGTCTAAATGCCATAGGGATTGATCAAAAATATTATCATTGTTTGTTTCTTTATTTTTGTCAATTATTTTAGTTTTGATTTTATTAGTTTCAGAGTTACACAAGATAAAAGAATCAAGATCAGTTGGTGTAGTGTAAATTGGAAAATTTATAATGAGAGCTTTGTAGGCCCAATTATAGGACCAAAAGAAACACTGTGATCAACACTCCATAATGCCAAAGGACGGTGCCACACATTCGCACCTCCAAAAAAAGTAAATTTTTAGTGCCAATGAGTATGCCCTCTCTCATATTATTTTTGAGCACATTTCTTTTAATAATATTTGAATAAAGAAGATTCTTTCACTTGGTGTATTTTTTTTTGCAGGTAGTGTGCAAACCATCCATCGCTCCATCCTCCAAAAGTTCTAGAGTAGGTGTCATTCTACCCTCAGCATGACAAAGTCCCATAAGAACTCTGCATATCCTGACATCATTTCTCCATAAGAAATTAACCATAGGTTCCAAGCATCTATCCATGTTTATCATCACCCCACCTTGAACATGATAAACATCCTTGTTGGTCGGTAGAGCCTCCCCTCCATGGCGCCCATCACCCAAAGTACACCATATATACAAAAATCATGATGCCATGGCCATACCACTTTAGTCTAGGAAGCACCTCGTGCCCATTCACCCACCATGCATCAGGTCAAACTTTACCATATAGAAATAAAACCCCTTTCCTGGACTACCAGGTTTTTGCAAGAAAATCGAAAGTGCACTACCGCGCCTTGCATTTGGCCTACCATACCTCAACCGACATAGCCCATTTGCAGCATTTTCAATATGCTTCATCAACCCCACACATAAGACCAACAAATGGGGCCCCCACCCTCAGCAAAACACCTTTCTCACATCATCTGTGAGCGAACAATTTCATGTTTTGGGGCACCCTTCTCTGTGTTTTGTACAAACCAAACCCCATTATTTCATTCTTTTGGTAAGTGTACAAAGACCGCAAATGGCGCACTATGTCCCCCATTCACTCATCCATTTTTTCTCCCATGGCAGTATTCCCTGGTTACCCTTGGTCGGAATATCACACCCTTCACATATAAGCCACCATGAAATTTATAACCAATATATACCCACCTTAGACGCCCTACCAAATCCAGGGATTTCCACATAAAAAATAGTTATGACTACCGCCAAGCTCCTTTTTATACTCCGACCTTGGGCCACTGAATCTCCATCATCAGTTTTCAATCACCCCTCGCCATCATGCTTATGTTAAACCTCCAACATCCAGGATCCCGATCCCTTGTATCATTGACTCTCTCATTTGGTGGAGGCTTCCTTTCTGTCGACATGAACACCTATTTTCCAAAAAGGAAGCAGTACCTTGGATCACCCATGTGCACGAAAGGGACATCCTCGAGTGGCACTGTGGGAGGCATCATTTCCCACAGATTTCATTGATACTCCTAAAATTTGACTACAACACAAGCTTTCATGTCAAGATGGTATTGTCGCTTACAACCATTGCACTTTGATCAATGTCGTCGAAGACACGTGCCTTTATAAGCATCTCTTTTAGCAATGCTTACACGGGAAGGTCCTAGTCAGACACCCATGCGTACAATGCACATTTATATGCCATGCAAAGCTTATGGATGTGGGTACCACATTCCACCTATTGTTAAAAAAAAAATCCCTAAGGGCGTCAATAATCATCGTCATCAATCAGAAAATCACTACCATACTAGTGACGCTAACATAATTTGTATTTGTCAAATAGATTTGCCTAGCTAGCCAAAGCATCATGAGCATGGGACATGCTCACCTCGTATAAAAATTGTATTCATTTTATTATATGATTACATGCAAGGTTCCCACAACACATGGTCACTCTTCGATGCAGTACATGGTGTCTCCAACTTCGTGCTACAGGCAGGTCTCTCTCTCTCTCCCCACAGTACACAGAAAAGAAACTATAATGTATTTTAGCTATACAGTTCTTCCTAGACCTCACACATTAGGTGGAAACTATTATCACTGGAAAATCAGACAAGAAGAAATGACATTATTAAATGTCAGGAAGAAGAATTTACACGGCTGAGCCACATTAGAGAATCTGAAGTATTTCAAAATCTTTAAGGTCTAGAAGGAAAATCAAATTGCGCACTGAAGGAACCAGAAAAATGCGCCTTTGCGCGTACTTTTCTTCGATAAGCGCACCTTTAGGCGGCTTTTCCTCAAAAAATCGTGCGGATATGAGAGTGGTGGAAGTCACTTTCCAGGACCATAAGGCACACTTCAGGACATTGATACCACACTTGAGGCCAAATAAGGACAGTCGCCCAAGCCTCCTTAGGATCTCAAGGGAGCACACAGTGGAATAATGTGGCACACAATTTAATCACCCTCCTCTCTTGGGTCACCTTTCATCAATGTACCAAGAGAGGGAAAGATAGTTTGAATTCTCCTATAAAAGGCCACCAAGAGATGAACAATATCATAACAAATTATTATGTTGGCCAGAATTTCCCCAATAAATATAGCAGTGTGTGATCTAGAGCAGAGATAAAGGGAACTTAGTTGTTGGCCATCCAAAAAACTCTAATCCTTCGGAGTATAGAAAGGGATAATTTGCACCAAGGTAGCTAGGATGTAAATACATCCTTGCATCGGGTCTTATAACTCCCTAGTTCTAAGGGCCCCTTGGCAAGTGGGTAAATGTTTCATTTTTAATTCCTACCAGCATTCAATAAGAGGGGACGTAAGTGCCACCGTTTGAATTATTGAAGTTGTTTGACTCTATTTAGAGCTTTTGTATTATGAGTTTTAGTTTAGTTTTTATTTTTGAATATGCATTCTATTTCACTATTTAGTATGTTTATTTCTTAGCATGTTCACTAACTTGCTCGACTCCCTTTATTTTATACATGTGACCAAGGACTTAAGAGGAAAAAACCACTCCTCTTAAGCATGTGTGATTTGATACATTTGTGTGCCAAACACACATACACAAATGCCATGGGTATATGCCACTTACAATACCATGGATAAATACCATGGGTGAATGAATACCATGGGTAAATTTCATGGGTGAATGAATACCATGGTTGGATGCCATTTTCCATTTAGATCATTCCTCCCTACTTAAGAATAAATGATCCCCATTGCATTAAATTCCCTCCTCATAAGCCTTTTTTGAATATGAATAGCCACTGAAGAGAAGGGTTTTGTGTGGTTAACCCATAACCATGATGAAAAAATATCTGAGGATAGAGGGACCCTGTAAGGCTTGTGACCAACTTTGATACTAAGAATGTGAGGCCTAGAGAATGGAATTCGAAGAAGGGTGGGTTTTTGGATGACCAATAACCATGAAAAAAAAAGATTTGAGGATAGAGATAATTTGCAATGTTTGTGACCAACTATGTTACCAACAGTGGGCGACCTAGAAAATGAACTTTGATGACAAGGATTTTTTGAAGTTAACTGATAACAATGATGTTGATTGTTGATGAAGTAGAGGGTGCCTATATAGCCTGGGGTGGGAGGTAACATCTCCAAAGAACCCAAGCCGGATGCTGCTATGCTAAAAATTATGAATGTGAAGCAACTGCCTACTAAAGCGGTGTGGGAGGGCATGTCTCCAAAGGGAAATCACTCTCATTGTTTCTCTAGATATAAAAAATCATGGATTTCGAGTGGGCTACAAAAACAGGCCACATAAGAGATGTACTTGAAATATAAATGTGTTTCAGATTTGTAACAAAAGTGGTCATGTGTGTTCTTGACTCTCTTATCCATTGAGATGTTGTAAAGGATTATTTCACATTATATATCTCTTGCTACAACTTTGATGATAACTTCTACTGGAGATGATGAAATAAAATTCCGTCAAAGACTCAATTTTGGTGTTGAAGAGATATTTCCATTAATATAATACAATTGAGATTTCATGGCCTATGGGGTGATAAAATGCTTCCAGAAACTCATGTTGTGCACAATCGTGCAAAGTTCTAGAAATGTATAACTTCAATTGCTCATATATCTCAAACCGGGAAACAAAATCAAATTCTATAAGAAACCGTTTGACCTAAAAACAAATAATTTAAAATGACATATTTTGGACCTTATAAAATTCTCTTTCGAGGTTGTAACACTTGCATGAATTTTTTTGAATATTTTTGCAAAACTATGAAACTAAAATATGCTTCAAGCCCTCATTCCCATGGAGCCGTAAACTGAATCTGATACCAACGATATGGATATTGGGGGGATGCCCCCAAGTTCTAAAAAAAATTAAATGCCAAAATAAAAGAGGAGAGAACACATTAAACAAAACTGTCAAGATTTTTTTTATTTTTATATTAGAACAAAGAATAATTGTAAAGCATAGATTGTGGTGGACAATATGTCTTTTTACAAAATGTGACTTTTTACTTATAGATATTTTTTGGTTACAATACCATAGGTGAATTCCATGGGTGGGTAAATACCATGGGTGAATGACTACCATGGGGGGATGTCACTTATAATACCATGGGTGAATTCCACAAGCAGATAAATACCATGGGAGGATGAATACCATGGGTATATGCCACTTAAAATATGATGGATAAAGACCATGGGTTAATGAATACCATGGGTGGATGACACTTACAATACCATGGGTAAATTCCATCAGTGGATAAATACCATGGGTGGATTCCATTTTTTATTCGGATCAAAGTCTTTGTTGCCTTTCTATAGCTTTCTCCCCAACCAAACAAGAGCGATGCTGCTCAATCAGAGATATTCTAATTGGATCTTGGCCTCATCACCCTCGATCTCCTAAATTCAGAAATAAAACTCAATCTGTCTGATCAAATTATTTAGTTTCTCTACATTAAATTTTCCATTATATGTGGGAAAATAAAACTTAACATCTAGCTTAAAGAATGACATCTTATATGTATTTTTATGGTGCCTCTTAGAATGATGAGAAGAGGAAGAAGAATAACTTTCACTAGTGGATGGAGAGCAGGGGGGCTCTTCTCCTCCACCTCCATGGTGTATCGATGCATGATCACTGGGCTCCTTCTTCTCATGCCTGATTCTCTTCTCGTATTCTGCAAACACTTGTCACCTTTCTCTACCATGCTGAAGAATATCTTGTGATAATTTCTCTTTTCTTCTTCTCATGCATCCTCATATTCCATGTTATGTCTTTGTGGTAAATGCCCCTCTTTGGGATCAAACGATTTGAGTTTTCCTTCACCTATTTGGATCTTGTTCCTAGTTAGCATTCACTCATGCAACTCACATCAAGGAGACTTGCTCTGATACCAAACTTGATCTATATTTTTTACTTCATGTATGTGTACATAATTTCATATAAAAAAGGTGCATAACCAAGTAACTTAAACACATGAAAAGAAGCGTAAATCATAAGAAAAAATGAGATTAGATACACAAGACAATTTATTGCAGATTTCACCTACTTTTGTCTGTATCCGAGCTCTCCTCAATGTGGGGAGGCCTCTATTCACTAAATTCGCAACAAAAATGAATTACAATCAACTTTACAAAAATGACACCTTATACCTCCACTTATGGTGATGGCCTCAAAATAGAGACCCCAACTAGAGAAATGGACTACACGGTTTGATTCTTGGCACAACATCGTGAAAAATTGACTATAAAATTGTCTCGTTCTAACACTAGCACTTCTAGACCCCAAGGGAGTCTTCTCAACATCAATAAAGATTCCTTGTTCAAGCTTTTTCCCCCTTGGATGCTCATGGTTCTGTTGGTCGGACCCAACTCTTCTCTCCGCCAGTGTGTCGAATGGAAATGTTGATGTTATATGTAATTGGGGCAGCGAATTTATCAAAGGTGGGGTCGTTGGCCCATTGGTAAAACTCAGTGTTTTGTTTCCACGGGGTCAGGATCTGAATCCTCACTCATCTGAACTTTGTGTATTATTTTTTTGTTGACACATTGTTATGGCAGACTATTTGAATGTTGGTTTGCGTGTCTTAATTTTGGCGACTCCCATTGGCGGTTCGACCCACCTAGGTCGGGAGGGTTCAAACCTCGTTAGCCTCCTGTCATGTGGCAACGTTATAATGATTAGGTGGGGTCCTGGGCCAGAGTCATAGGCCCCGACCCAGATGTTTTAATACAGTCACTGATCGATGGTCAGGTGGGTGCGTCGAGGGTTGCCCGCCCACCATTTTTAACACTATATATAAGAATGTTGTTGGGAGTGGTAGGTGTGGTGGCCCCCCACCCCAAAATTAATATTTTTATTTATTTATAATTTTATACCCATAATAGTAAAAATTCCAATTTTCATTTTTAAGGCTTATTAGGAAAATTGAGGCGGTACATTCTCCCTTTCTGACCGTCATTTTTCATGAATTGTCCCTTAGCCAAATTGTTGCCTTGTTAGTGACTGCCACTTTTCCTAGTTTAACCGGAACTTTGACCATCTATAACTTGACTATACGAACTTTGAACTCAGTGTCATTCACATCGTTGGAAATAGGGAAATGAGAAATACGATCTGGTCCTAATTTCCCTTTAATACAATGAATTTTTTTTTGAGCTAGTTTAAGGCCACTTCTATTTCTGGAGCAACTCAGATAAGATAATAATAATTATTATTCTCATCAAATGTCTAAATTTTTCTATAATTTATAGTTTGGGTGGTTAGGTGGATTATTTTTTATTCTTTTGATGAGATTTCAATTCCTACATGAGATATATTAGCTTATTGTAATATGGGTAGAAGGTAGGCACATATATATTCACTCCAAGTGGCCTCAACATATCTCAGTTCCTGATAAATCACAACATATTATTATATGTTCTAGCGTGCAAGTTATTAGATATACTCTTGTGTTATAATTGTTTTCAGTAGGTTTCTTCACAGTTCTGGCCTAAATCCCAATTTACCTGTAAGTTTAGATGATTGAAGTGACACAATTAAAATGACTAACATAAACAATTGATTTGTATTATTGCATTACTTGTTAGGTTTCCATATTTTTGTTTCTAGACTAAATTATTCATTCGTTTTATTCATTTTTAGTTGTATTACTTATTAGCTAGTCATATACTTTAACCTAGGACTGAATTAGTCATTTATGTTAATATTTTTCCTTTGGGTCACTTAAGATTGCTTATTTTTTTTAGTATTTCACTTAGAAAAGTTGTGGTGACTAACCCTGTTAGTTAGCTAGACGCTAATTTCTCATTTTCTACTAGTGAAGTGGCTTCAAGAAAAATAAGTGACCAAGTGAGCTTCCCTCAGACCAAGGATCCATAAGGTTGTCCCTTCCTCAATTGTATTTATTAATTAATTAATTAATTTTAGATAATAATTATCTGGTGTGTACTCACAAGTTCATCCAATCATGGTTTCCCCTATGTTGGTATTGTAGTCATAATTGTCATTATGAAATAAAAGGCGTAAAATGAGGAATGCTACATCCATCACATTAATTGGGATATTTATTGCAATATAAAGGAGTAGGGAACTATAAGGTTCATTGGATAAGCACATTAGATCTAGGCCCTCTATTTCAAGTGTGTTATTAATTTTTTACAATGGAAGAAAAATTGGAACTATGCAATTATGTCGTGTATGGAGCCCTCTTATGGTTAGTTGAAACTCAACTTTCAAATATTGCAGCTAACACATGAAAAGTTTCACATTAATGACACCTTTCTAGCTTAGAGAATTTTGAATCGTACGAAACTATCAATCAGAAATTGTGTTAACAAGGGATTCCCTTCATGTTAGTTGATCTTCTAATGAATTTTCCATTTGGTGTTCCCATTTAGTTCTGATTGAAGGAAATCCCATGCTTTAGTATCTTCATTTTAGTAAAGTAATTTTTCAATAAGGGTATTATACAATTATATACCTTCATGATGGAATGCCCATAATTCAAAGAGTTATGCATCTTTAAATGCTAAATTTTAGAAATAACCATCTTTATGAGAAGATTGTCTAGAGAAGATTGATGATATATTTACCCAAGGGTTATTTATTCATCTACATGTTGTAATCCTAGTGACATGTTAGAGAGAGTGGAAATGTCTAAGAAGTATAAATAGGAGATAAGTATCAATGTCCCATTCCTAAACATAATTCTGACACAAAATATGATGAGATTTGGGGAATATTTTGTAGGAAATCCAAATTCATGTTTTGGCTTCACTTAGTATAGGAATATTTCATTGAGCCTAAATAGGTTAATTTTTTATGGTCTCTAAATTTGGGTTCTCTTTCTCTTAGGTAGCTCTAGATATATTTGAGAATTGTATAATTTGCAGGTGCCCCATTTGTAATAAACAAGGGAGTGTCAAGCATCTTGTTTGGTGGCTACAATTGATAAATTAATACAAGAATGGATTAAATAGTTGCTTGATAAGTTACATCATATGTTCCAGACTTGGAATTTCCCTCTACTTGGTGATAAGGTTACGTGGGCCAAATAATTTCAATTGAAATGAGAACCTATTATTTTTTATTTTGGAAACAACATAATGAGAGTGTCTTTAAACACACATTATTATTTCATTCATTTCACTTGATATGCATGATCTTTAATCTATGCACATATATACTTGTAGATCTAGGGCCAAGGAGGCTTTCTGGAACTACAACTAGCTCACAATCATTAAATGATGGTTTTATGGAGGGTGACCCATGTATTATGAGTCTAAGCTACTAGAATTTCACTCCCATCCTAAACTAGTCGATTTCCATTAGTAAGGTACAGGGCCATGTGACAAATATATTTTCTTGGTTCAAGAGCACAATAAACATCATATAAAAATCCATGAGACTCACATTGCTTGCGCATTCCTTAAGGTTTGAATAATAAGTTGCATGTTTCCTATACTAGACCTAGTTATCTGGATGAAGGGGTCACCAAAGTAGCGTTAAGATGATGGCTTAGACAATGGCCAACTTGTTGTTGATCAACCATTTATTTGATATAGTGTCAACCTCACTAATTATGGCTGAACTAAGGCAAATGATCCATTATTAATGCTTGAATTTATGTAAATATTTATTGTCGTGTGTTTTCCACCATACTTGTTTTCTTTGCTCTATCTTTTGGCCTTGGGCCATATCATTTTAGACTCATCATGCTTTCAAATCTAGGACACTTTATGTTCAATGCTTCTAGCAACTACGTTTTAGTTTTACTTATTATCATTGGTGAGAGACCTAGTTAGTTTTATAAAATGCATGTATATAGCAACTTATTATTAATAAAATTTAAAAGCAACATTATATTTAAAAAAAAAAAAAATCCATTCAATTACGTTTTTTACTTAAATGTGTTTTAATGGAAAGGCATTAATAATGACCCACCAAAAAGCTCCCTAATTTCATTCTCCGTGTTCTTGAGCACCTTGGAGCTCTAATTTCATCAAATATACATTATAGTGTTTCCTAATTCTACATTTCAATTTCATTTTAAGGTTTAACAAATACAAAATGATATAAAGTTCCAAAATATTTTAATCAATAGATAAAAATGCAATTGTATAAATCAAATATGACAAATATTTTTTCAACTATGTACATAATTAGGATCCACTAGCACCACTTCTATCTCCACTTGTGGTTTTTCATCCACACGTGTCTCTATCCACTTTTATTTACAATGATGGTCTGTAATTTACAATCATGGACGCTACATAAACACAAAGACTTAGATAAACTATTTAATGAAATCTTAAAACCACAACTTCAATTTTCTTAGTTTCCTTAGTGCTTACCATGTATAACACTTCTACATATAATACTTTATGAGCTAACCTTCACTAACTTACCATAGAGATAAGTTGTGAATTCAAAGTTTAGGAGTAGAACATTAATTTTCTTGAACCCTTCCTATATATTAATAAAATATTGATTCGACTGCATATACTGCCTTCTAGTTAACCTTCAACAGCCTATAATGTTGATTAAAAGCATTTTTCCCATAAACGCAACTAATATTTGTAGTATAGTTCATTAATATATAGGGTAGTATACGTCATTTATTAGATTTTGTAAATTCAAAGGTTACATATACTACCCCATACATATAAAACTATAACTCCTCAGCGTACATTAAGTACATTTAAACTAATTGTGCGACTTAGTAACCTAAAACATTGACTCCAGCACGTTAGGCTTTTTTTTCCATTTTCTTGTACTTGAACTTGTTAATTCATCACGTGAAGAATCGTTGGGTAGGCTTTGTGGCATTCATCTTCCGAAGAATCATGAGATGGAGCTGCGTAATTTTTTGCGTTGCCATTGATGACCCAATCAACCTGTTGATCGATATGTGGATAATCGTAGGGTGGACCTCTGCGAATTTTTGCGCTGGCACAATGGCACTAATTACCGTCCAAAAGCTGACTCTGTTCAAATAACAAATAAAGAAATGGATCACATTGTTCTGCACCTGTGAGACAGATCTGACGTTTCCACCGACTGTGGAAATCTGTGAAACAGCTCTAATCTTTTCACTGTGAAAATATATGATCAAGGGGAATAACGCTGAGAATATATGATGAAGGGGAATAACACAGATGTGATATGCATGCCGTGAGGTCTTTATTCAGGGCATCTAAATAGGCCACCTCTGCCTTTTACTATTGAGCACTTTGCTACGTTATGTTCTCTCTTACGTGGCCCTCTCTCAGTTGCTGCAATTTTTATCTTCAACTATTGACCATCGTGTACATTAGAGTACCAGAGTGCACGAGGCTATATGTGTAGTTTTTGCCACTACAACAAACCGTAGTGCTTCTGAACATACAGCGGAGATGGCGGATGTGAGCTTCACTGCTGGTGTTATAGGTGAGATTCAGACTCCATCTCTATCTCTTCGTCCGACAGAGTTCATTTATTGCAGCTTTGTATAAATGAAAATGTTTTGAATTGATTATTCCAAATCCATCACAATGTGTTATTCATGTTATTCATGTAATTTGACTGGTTGTGGATTTATCCCAATGTGTTATTTGAATGGTCGTTGTTGGCTAGAAACTTGAGTGGTCATTGACTCCAAAAAGGTTTGTTTATCTGAGCGGAAGGTTGGCCCCAAATGTCTATGATGGATTTGGAAAAATCAAATCAAAACTATTCACATCACATAAATTTTAACTAAAAATTGTAAATAGTTGTTTAAAGTTCCATGTAGATTGGTGAATTAATTTGAGAAATTGGATTGTGATGATATATTTCTCATTTATTTGGCAAAATGGTGCAGGAAATGTGATATCGATCTTGGTTTTCATCTCACCACTTTAAGTTCTGAAAGGTTTTAAATCATTAATTACATATATTCTTTGTAATTAATTCTAAAGGGAGTCTTGTTTTTTTTTTTTGGAGTATGGATGATTTTGTTTTGATTGACATGAAGACATTTTGAGGCATAGTGAGGAATAGGTCCACCGAGGATTTCAAATATCCTCCTTATTGTTAAAAGATAACAGAGAAAGCTAGTTGTTTGGATAGGATTGTGATTATAAGATTAGGTCTGAGATCCTAATATCTAGGGAGTGGTTGGAACCACCCTGTTAGTGTCAAAACCTATATGTTTGAGGTTCTTCTGAATAGTGAGTGCTTTGTATGGAGTGTTTGTGCACTCTCTAGGTATCTCACCTCGAGAGCCATTTGGTTAATTGTTAGGTCCCTATATTACTAGTATAGTCCTCTATTTTTGTTAGTGTAACCCCCATATTGTTATTATTGTGCCCTTAAATTATTCTTGTTAGGTCGGCTAGGATTACATTGTGGCCACACTAAGATTACATTGTGGCCCCATGGACTCCTATATATAGAAAGGAGGTTTTGTAATTTGAATCATCCAATAATTTTTCATTCATGTAATGTATTGGAGGTTGCCCCCTTGAAGTGGCTTATTTATAAGGCGTTGATATCTCTTTTCTTCTATTTTTGGAGCTGGTTTCACAACATTTGGTATCAGAGCTTTGGATTCTAGGGTTTTCGCTGTTTTAAACTAGTCATCGTGGAATTTTCTCTATAATTTTATTTCTACGAAGGTTCAAAAGCTAAAAATTTTAGAGTACGAAACTGAAATCTTGAGGAACATCATTACAAATTTTCAAAGCTTGGTTCGCAATATTTTAGGAGATATTATCTATGGAAGTTAGGGCTTTTCGCAGGCTCCTGAATTTAACCTAAACAGGTCATCGCGACATTTGCGCTATAACGTTTGTTCTACGAAGATTCAGAAGCTGAAAGTTTTAGAGAGCGAAGATGAAATCCTAAGGAACATCTTCGCAAAATTTTAGAGCTTGGTTCACAATATTTGCGGAGATATGATCTGTGGAAGTTAGGTCTTTTTCAGGCTCCCAAATTTCATCTCAAAGAGGTTATCGTGGGAAAATATTCATAACTCTCTCTCTAAGCATCGGATTGGAATGATGTAAAAAATGTACGTAAGTACACAGACTGTAGTTTCCTGTCTATCAATTTCAGAGCCAAAGGAGGAAACAGTGACACATGGCAAGTCGTACAAGTTCGCTCTACTGAACTAGTCCATAATTGGGGCATTGTGGGAGATTGGACATAACTTTGCCGTGAAGAATCCAAATCAGGTCAGACCTGTGACATTTAAAATAAGCTTCAGAGGGCTACTAAAAGGATTAATTTCAGATATTGAGGATCTGCAATTATAGAGATAATTCAATTTCAATATAGAGCTCCTCAAAAGCAAGTAAAAGGTGTGTATTTTTTTTTCCCGATTTGCATCAATCTTGTTTGAAGAAACAAGTTGAATTGATTCCAAGGCAATATTGTAGAATAGATATCAGTATTGGATTCTAAAATGGCCCCTAAAGATAATTCAATGCCCATTAAGCCTTTAGAAAGCTCTACTATGACTCATGAAGATGAAGAATGGCAACATGACATATCAAATTTACAAGAACAAGTGCAACAAATTTCACTCTCGCAAAGAGCAACAAAAAATGACATGGAAGTTTTGAAGAAAGGCGTGGAAACTAATATGGATGGTTTGAATAAAGATGTGGAATCTAAGATGGATGGTTTGAATAATGGCATGGAAACTAAGATAAATGGAATTGAAGCTGGCATGGAATCTAAGATGGATGACATGGAAGCTAAGATCGATGAAAAAATGGAAAACATGAAGAATGATCTAAAAGGAGACATGGAAGGTTTGACAAAGTTGATACAACAAATGTTTCCAAATGGTGAAAATATAGTAGAGGAAACTCATGATGAGAATAAAATAAATGTTTATCGTGATTTCATAAACTCTAATGTTGGTGGGTGTTATTGCCTAAATCTACCTCAGGCTGAAAGAAGGCAGAGTTCAGGGTAACATCAAACCATGCTCAGTCTGGTAGCTAGCCCTACTAGAATAGGAGAGGGCTCTCTCCAGGTCAATCTCAACAAACATAATCAATAAGGCTTGAGATGACTTGAAATAAAGGCTAATTTTAGGCTAGGTATATAAGTAAAGGAGCTTGATTTTGGTTTTGGGGGTTTTGTTGGAAACAAAGGGAAAGACAGTTTTGGGTTCGGGGATGAGGCCTAGTTTTTGCAGAGTTCTGAATGGAGCAAAGAAGGAAATTGTTTTGATGCTTTGAATTGAATGGATGGATAGTTCAGACCAGTGAGGAGCTGAAAAGGGAAAGAGGCTTTCAAGAATCCTCTTCAAACAGATGAAAACATGGAAAATTAAACAAAATTGAAGGCAGAGCAAAGCAATCTAATGAATTCCACCTTTATCACTCATTTGTTTAATTTAAGAAGAAAGGAGAAGGGAAATGATACACATAAACATCAATGAACTTACAGTCACATAGAGAAAAACACCATCAAAACACAAAGCCACATGGATCCCAAAGAGTGCTGCAAACCCTGGGCTATTCCTTTGCCAAAATTGCAGAGATGAAATGTACAATGAAGTGCCAAGCAATCCCAAGTGTCGAACCTCTGAAAATGACTGAGAAAATACAAGATATAGACAAGCCTAACACATTCCCATGCCTCTAGGCGCCGAGCTCACCATTCTAGGATCTGTTTCAACAAGATCTAAACTAAGAACTAGAAAATAGGCAATGAAACAACTTGCTTCTATAAGATAGGAAACTGATTCATTCAGTTACATTTCACTTTTTGGTGAATGAATCTAATTGGATGAGTAAAAATGTGCCAAAATTACATAAAAGTCATGAAATTACATCAAGTTACATCAAAAGTTTCACATTTTGAGATAAAAAAGTCAACCTGGCCAAAACTAGGCGAAACACTGAGCTGCTGAGTGAAAAAGGAGCCAAAATTCCCAATGCCATGCGCCTGAAATCTCTATGCGTAGCGCCACTTTGAGGCTGATTTTGAGGGCCTTCCCGAAGTCCAAATTGAGTGCAAGATAGCTCGTTGGAAAGCTCTGCCTGTCTAATTTCCAACCCAAGTGGAATTTCTGAATTTGGTTGCCATTTTCCCCTCCAAAAATGAGTTTCCCCAACACTACTTTCTGTGTGTCCAAAAAGTGGTAGAAAAGTCATTTTTAGGGTGTTTTTGACCGTTTAGGCAACCCAAAACTTGTCAAAATCCTTAGGTAATGGGTAGGCATGCATAAATTTTCATTAAAAATCTATAAATGCAAATTTTTCTTCAAGAGGAGCTGCCAATTATAAGTGCGCGCCAAGTGGCGCTACGCGTCGAGCGGAAAAATCTGTGTTAAGGCCAAAAAAATCAAAATTGACAAAAAGTTTCCCAAAATTCTTGAAATTTGGGCTGAATTTCCACCATCAAGCGCTATGCTGAGCCACAGAAGCTTCGGCCAAAATTTGGAGTCTATCATGCCTTTTGCGACGCTTTAATGCCATCTTTAACTTTGCCTTCAGGATCTTAATTCGCACCTTGCAAACATGATTTCTCACCCAATAATGATTCTTCATGTGCCTGAGCATGTTATTTTCCTTGTTGGCCTTCTCCAACAACTTTTGGTCACCTTGGTGCATGCAATTCGGTTGTAGAGTCACTGTGTTTCCTTCATAAGAGGTATTTGTCTCCATGTTTGCCAAGTCTATGTAAGGTCTATGTTGTCTTGTATGAGAGTTTTGGTGTTTTTGTTTGGATTGCCAAATATGAGGTAATATGGGAGGGAATATAGAGGAATAGGATAATGGGAATAATGAACTTTTATCAAGTGAAATTTTCCTTTTGAAAACTCTGATTTGATAAGTTTAGGGACAAGGGACAACCACTTGATTTCTTGGGATAAACTTGGGATTTGAGGGAAATTCAAAAATGGTATGGGGACAATGGGAATAGGATAGGGATAATTGAATTTAGGGATTTAAAGTGAAATAGGAAAAGGGGACTGTGGTGAGAAAATGAACAGTGAGGAGTTGGAAAAAACAAGGTGGGGAATGGAAGAGTTTAACACAAAAATGAGAATGAGAATGGGAGAGAAATGATTGACTTTAGGAATGTAAGGGGATAGGGGATGAGCTGCTATGATAAGATAACAGTGAGGGGGTGGAAAAAACAAGGTGGAAAATGCAAGTGTTTGGCACAAAACAAGTTTTAAAACCCTAGGAGCTATCTTAAAATAAGAGAATAGGGTTTTGAGTTTTTGTATTCAAATCTTCATAATCAATCTCATAATCAACACCAAATACTTGTTCATGAGCAATGGAGTGATTGCATGGACTTACTTTGACCAAGAGAAATGGGGCAAATTTTATGAGTTGGAAGAAATAGCAATGAAGTTTCTTTCTGCCATGTGCGTAGCGCCACAACCCAATGCGTATAACCTTTTTGCAGGAGGCTTTTGGAGGCCTTCTCGGTGTTAAAATTGGGTGAAAGATAGCTCGTTAGAAATATTATTGAGTCTAATTTCCAGCCCAACTGGAAGTTTTCAATTTTGAGTTCATTTTCCTTGTAAAAAATCAAATCTCCCAAGACTGGTCAAAATGAGCAAAATGAGGCTGCCTCAAGGCAGAGTGCTGTTGCAGTCAACTTTTGAACGTCTTACTCAACTCTAAATTGATCTCATGATAGCTCATTGTAAATATCTTTGTGTCTAGTTATCATTTGACTCATCAAGAAGTCATTTGGCCAACCAATCTAGGAGAAAAATTGATTTTCCCAAGGTCACTTCAAAGGTGCATCAATTCTCCTGAGGCAAATGTCGTTTTAACATTTCTCTAAAACCATGAAACCTGTGTAAAAATTGAATGAGGTTTTTCTTTCTTGGCCTATTTTAGACAAAAACCTCTCTCATGTTTCCAAAATTAATCTTTTATTGCTCAGAAACATCATTGGAGTAAAACCTATCCCGATGTGTGGAACAAGAGATTTGTCGAAATGAAGCGAAATGAAGGGGATAAGGGGCTTCTAAATTCTTGAGAAAATATTTGGAAGTAGGGAGGGATGTTAGCAAGTAGGGGAAAGTGGAATTTCAAATATTGAGTGAGGGGAAGGGGTCCAAAAGGGAAAAACACAGGCCTAGCCTAGAAAATTGCCAAGTTATAGCAAGAAACTAGGGTTTGTGTGAAAATGAGGAATTTGGGGGATCTCAATGATGGGAAGTGTTTAATGAGGTACATTAAGGATAGGTGAAGGTGTATGAATATCAGGATACAATTTTTGCTAATGATTCGACCATCCAAGAGAAATTACCTTCAAAACCCTAGGAGAGGGAAATGAACCTTACCTAGGCACAACTGAAGCATGAAGAAGGTGTAAAATGACCCATTGGAACCTGACATGATGATGACAACCCTCTTAATGATGTTAAACTCATCTGAATGGTGACATGGACCGACATTTGGACAACTTTGACAGGAATAAAAGCAAACCCTAGACCTAATACCTAGTGAGCAAATTTTACTTGAAGACTCACTGAAATGACAAAATTTGACCTTAAAATCACTTTGTAAGAGCATGTTTGATCACTAGAGGAAGGCTGCAAAGACTAACACTAACAGGTCCGTTGGACATAACGATATGACTATAACATTGCATTACGTTAGTTGTTGTTCGAAAATTCATGTAATTAAAAGGCTCTCTATTTTTTACTTTATTAGGAGATGCTCTCCACTGTTGTTTTGCTGCTTCAAGGGATTCTTCTTTGATTTATTTGAAATACACAAGACTTGTTAGAATAATGTATTTTTGAATAGGGGCTAAAGTAGGAACAACTCCAGGTCGTCGCATGAACCTTTTAGGCTTTATAAAAGTTCGCAGTGGACAGCTGGGTTCACCTATGACCGAAAGATATAAACCCTTCTCTCTTCTTTGGAATATTCTATAAACCCTATACCATTTTATCTAATTCCCAGAAAAATATGTAAAAACTTGAAGTTGAACATATCCAATGAAAGGACTAGGGTTCCCATCCCTGTGTTACTCCAAAAATAAGTTATTCATGAACAATTCACCTAAGAAATATTTGAAATTACCCCTTTGTCTCGAAAACACTTGATAAAATAAAAAAAATTAATGAAATAAAAAGTTTGCCCAGATCAATAGCTTTTATTTTTAATAAAAAACATTGCTCAAGTAGAAATATAGCATAATTATTAGTTGGAGATATACAAGATAATACATCAGAATATATGCAGCATATCTCCTTCATTTTCTCCAAATATTTTTGGACTTTTCCACATAGTTTCTCTATTTCTCTTCTTTCCATTATGAGCTCAATGCGGGTTTTGTCTTTAGTAGAATATAGTGCTTTGAAATTCTATAAAAACTCTTGGTGTTCTGCGCAAGGTATCACTTCACCTCAGTATTGTTTCAAGAATTTTTTATGCCTTTCCAATTCCCTATTTAATACTTGGATGGTGGTATCCTTGATTAAGTGAGGGTAAGGAAGCAACTTCAGTTTGAGTGGACCTATTGATAGTCATCAACGGGTCTACTTGGCTTGCTTCTTCAGCTGTGTCCACAGAAACGTTATAATCTATTTGTGTTTCCACAAAGTTAGTGAGGATCCCTTCAGTTTGAGTCCCTGCTAAATTGGTGAGAGTTTCCTCAGTATGAGTTTCTCCATGATTGGAAGGAATTTACTCAATCCAATTTTATGCATGATCCAAGATATTCTCACTTTGGACTCCAATTATCTCATTTTTCATTTTCTTTCTACAACATCTTTTAAATTTTTTTAGCCATGTTCTAAGATGTTCTATCCTTTTTTTTAGTTTCTTATTTTCTTGTTTCAACAAATTTATTCTCTGCTTATTTCTTCCTTTCAACCCTTCAGTAGGTTCTAAATTTTATGTCGTAGATGTAGAGGGAACAACAGTGACATTTTTTTTAACAAGATAAACTTCAAATTATTCAAAATTTTTATCAACTAAAATTGTAGCAGTTGAATTATCTTTAGATTTCTAATTATCGGGGCTCAATGGAATGGTACCTTCCCTAGAAGAGTCTATTTATTTCATGTTTTCGATGGATTCCTCTAAATGTTCCTGTCTATGCATGCTTCCTAAAGGTGGAAATATTTTGGTATTATTGGAATTAGGGGTGGATACTCAAAAATTAGGAGTAGTGCTGGCTCACATGGGTTCTCAAAACAACCTTCATCTCCTTCAAAGGAATAGAGGGTTCACATATTTTCCAAGACTTGGGTTATTTCTTCTTCATGGATTTGAGGTGAATTAACCTGCTACTCTAAAGGGGATTCTTGAGGCGGCTCATTCTATGATGCATGCTCAACAGGCCCTATAGACTGCTTTGCTCTGACCAATATATCATACCTTCATTGCTTAGTAGGAAAATATACTAGGATAGAGGCTAACCTCTTTTAAAATGTAGTCAGGTTTTCTAATACTGGGGTTTGAATGCCATCTTCTTCTCCTAGCTAATTATTAACATTCTCGGTGGGGTATTTTCCATATCAGGCTGAATGTGTTCTTCTTCATGAATTCCTTCCACAGGCGGTATTTCATTGAGTCCAAAAACATTATCCCAAATTAATTGTGACAATTCCAATTCTCTAACGACTATCTATTTAATTAAACTATGGTGGATGACTATAATAGTTGGGTCCAGTTCTACCCTTTCTTCTAGCAACTTCATGCAAGAGGAAATTTAAAAAGAAAGGCATATTTAAGACTATATTTTTTTTTAAAGCTGCCAATATTTTGAGATGGCGTAGTCTTATCACATTATGGTGGCCATCACATGCAGTATACCTCTAAATTATTTCTGCTAGCTCCCGCCATGGTTCTTTGAATGAGGGAGGATGGAATCCTTTTCCTTTCTGGGCCAATTCTTTGACAAGGTCTATAAATAATTCCATCGCACTTTGGAGTCTCGTGTTCTTATGTATCCATTTATCTCCTTCTCTGGGGAGACTTGTGACTTCTACGAGGATCATGTCATTAACCAGTATTTGTTTACCTCTAACCGTGATGACTTCATTGTTAAAATTATGAAAAAAATTCTATGGCCACTTCATTGTAAAATTCTTGTAGTAGGGTGAATTATTCAATCCAACCCACCTGCTCTAAGATTCTTCATGCTTGCTCAATTACCTGTAATGTAACAGGTTCACTTCGGATAGACTTACCCCCCATAGTTGAAAAGTCGTAAGGGGTTCTGTTAATGACTATGTACAATGGTGTTTCAATCCAAAAATCCTTTAATATAATAAACAATATGACACAATAACATTGTTCAATGTGCTTTTGTACAAAGGAAATTACCATTTTTGTTAATTGTGCCTACTCATGTCATACATGTGATAAGCCTTACCTCCCCCAATAGAAAAGGTCGACCACGACTGAAAAATTTATGGAAAGTTAATGTTCACACAGAGGCAATCATTACCATGAAGGGAATGGTCAAATCATGCACAACAAGATGGAAGAAATGATAAAATTTCATATATGCAAAAATTTCTGACATGTAGTAATCATCGGGAATTTAAAAGTATAGTGATGAAATATATATATACCATGGGTAAGAAATAAAATTGTCTTTTAAAAATAATGGCCTTTGAAGAATAGAAAAGCATAGATCTAGAAAAATTACTCTATAGATAAAAATGCATATTACGTAGATTCGAAAGATTAGGATTTGTTCATGTAATATTTGATGTACCACCTTTAGTTGTTATTATGAAATTGAATGTAGATATTGATAATGGTGATATCTCTATTAATAAGAAGGATCTACTAGGATAGTCATAATAAGGAAATTTTAGATATATTCCAATACCACAGGCAGATGTACTGCTATAGCAGGCATCCATAGCCTCAACAGGGTTTCCTTTTAACCCGTAGATGAGCCAATGTCCTATAAATGATTTATCATATTTTTATTAAACGATTTTTCTCAGAAATGTCAGTGTTCCGTCATGGTGACCATATAAAAATAATGGCACTCACTAGACCATAAGAAAGTGAACAAGATGGCTCGTGATGAAACATCTTGTTTACCCTAGTTTGGTGGCTGGCTATAATGGGAATTTCATTTATGTTATTTTCCTATGATCGTTATAGGTTGGCTTGTGGCGATAACCCCTACCCTTATGAGAAAATATAGCTTCAAGTAACATGTTTTGAGAATTGTTATTTTTATCATGAAGGGTGGCTCATCAACTCCTTAAGAGTTTGAGGATGGTGTAAGGAGTAAAAGAAAAATTCCAAATAAAGTATGTATCAATCCTTTATTATTTTGAAATAAAATCACCATTTTAATGTGTATTCATATGATAAAACTGCTAAGGTGGTGATAAATCATGAGAGATTTATGATTCTTTCAGAAAAATCCGGGTATAAGGAAAATTTTGAAATTGATAAGATATGCCAGATAAAAATAAATTGTTCTTCATAGGAAATAGATAAGAAATTAATTTTGGCATCATGATAGAGTAAAGATTAATTATTTTTAAATTCACTTTTTGGATATTGCAGTCAATTGTATGCAAAGTTGAGATACGTTGGTGCAAAGGGAATAAAAATTGTTCCAAGGGGAACAACAAATATGATAAAGGAACACTGATGACAATCAAGGGAATAGCAGTTTTAACAGATGGAAAAACAACTAAACCAAAGGGATCAAAAACTGTGAGAAAGGAAGATTGACGAGAATCAAGGGAACAACAATTGTACCAAAGGAAACGACAATTGTACCAAAGGGAACAACAATTGTGATAAAGGAAACAATAACGACACCAAAGGGAACAATAGATGTGATAAAGGTAACAACAACGACACCAAAGGGAAAAAAAACTATGATAAAGGGAATAAAAATGACACCAAAGGGAACGATAGTTGTGATAAAGGGAAAAACAACGGCACCAAAGGGAACAACAGTTGTGATAAAGGGAACAACAATGGAACTAAAGGGAACACCAACTGTACCAAGGGGAACAACAACGACACCGAAGGGAAATTTTTTTTTACCAAAGGGAAATAAAATTGTACCAAAGGGAACAACAATGATACCAAAGGGAACAAAAACTATACCAAACGGAACAAAAACTGTACCAAAGGGAACAACTACTACCTTAAGGTATTTTATTCCTTTTTGTAATGAAGAAAATGAAAAGAAAAAAAGAACTTAACCAACTCTCAAAATATATATATATATATATATATATATATATACATTATTTACATTACTTATCTCATGATAGAAAAAATACTTTATGAGCAGTTGGTGGTAGAGGCGTAGTAGATGTATGTTTACCAAAAAGGAAGCGCCAGACCCTTCGATGATGATTAGAATTATGGTGTAATTATCATGAACTTCTTTGATTTCATACACCCTGAGCCACCTCGTATGTAATTTTCCTGGAAAATCCTTAAATCTGGAATCATATAGCAATGCCTAGTCACATTTTTGTAATGATTTTTAATAAGTCAATCATGCCATTTAGCTCTTTGTTGCTGAATAGTGGAAATGTGTTAGCTTCATCTAAATCGTTAAGATGTTGTAGGTGTTTCGTTTGTGCCTTTGTAAAATCCAACCGAATCTCCTTTGCAGTTTTAAGAGTTCTTATTCCCAATTCAATCGGAAAAATTGGTTCTTTTCCGAAGAAAATATGATATTGTGAGTGACCAGTAGTGTTCTTTCATGTCATCCCATAAACCCACAAGGCTTCTGGAAGCTTGGTTGCCCAATTTCGATGATTTTCAGATATGGTCTTTGTCAAAATAGCCTCGAGGACTTTGTTAGTACTTTCCACTTGTCTGTTTGGCTTGAGGTGGTATGGAGAAGTAACTCTATGATTAATATGATAGTTCTGTAGAGTGGCCAAAATTTTGTGACCTGTAAATTGTGGTCCCTGATCTGTTATTACTTCCCTTGGTAATCTGCATTGCACAAATAGTTCAAAAAGGAAGTTAATGACTACCTCCTCCGTGGTTCTTGGAAAATCTACTGCTTCTACCCATTTAGTTACGTAATTGGTGCAAACCAGTATGTACACATTCTGTTTTGACAATGGATTGAAAGGGCTAACAAAATCCAGCACCAATATTTTAAATGGTTCCACTACCAATTGCGGTTGTAAAGAAATTTCATCAGGTAGACTAGGACATCCCATTTGCTGACAACTATCACGGGATTGAACGTACCTTTTCGCGTCTTTGAATATTGTGGGCCAATAAAAGCCCATATAAAGAACTTTATTTCCACTCCTGTGGTCTACAAATTTTCCACCCCACGGTTCATCACGGCATGCTCTTATAATGTCATAAAATTCATCTTCTCTTATGCATCTTCCTATTTGAAATTCAGAGCCAGTGTTGAAAAGATAACCACCAATCCAAGAGAAGCATGTGTTGTGCTGAATAATCAGTTTCCTTTCTCGTAGTGACAAATATGCTGGAAATTTCCCTACTACTAGGTAATTTTCCACATCAGCGTACTATGGTGTTTTTGTTTTCATTGCGAATATATTCTCGTCTAGGAACTAGTCATCTAGTTGCTGAGATTCATTTACCTTAGGTACTCAAGACAGGAAATCTGCACCAAATTTTCTTTTCCTATTCAATCCTCAATGGTGATATCGAATTCCTGCAACAACAATAACCATTGTGTCACTCGACCATTAGTAATGGGCTTGTTATCTAAATATCTAATAACAGATTGAGCAGTATACAAAAAATCAAGATATCCTATTATATAATGTTGAAATTTATTAATAACATATATAACAACTAAAAATTCTTTCTTTTTAACTGTATATTTTAACTCATTAGGAGTGAGGTTTTTGCTAATGTAATAAATAGTATAAGTTTTCTTGACTTCTTCTTGTCCAAGAATGGCGCATATGGTTGTATCTAATGCATCCGAGGAGATATGAAAGGGTAACTCCCAGTTTGGTCCTCTTAATATTGGTGCTATCAAAACAAATTTCTTGAGATCTGCAAATGCAACATCACAATTGTCAGTGCATTCAAATTGGACATTACCTGTTAAATTATGAAAAGGTGCAGGTATCTTAGAAATTTTTTCTATAAATCTGTGGTAATAACCCGCATAAACAAGAAAATTACGTACCTTAGATTTTGTATGGGGTATAGGTAACTTAAGGATTACCACAAATTTTTCTGGATCCACTTGAATTCCCCCAATAGAATATAGCCTCCTAAAACTGCACCTTCAGTCATCATCATATGGCATTTTTCATTGTTTAAACACAATCTAGTAGAAGTACATCGTTCAAGCATTTTTTATATATTTTTCAAATCTTGATCAAAGTCATCCCCAAACGAGGTGAAATTGTCCATATAAAATTCAAGTCCTTCATTGATTATGTGAGAAAAAATACTCAATGTTTCTCTTTCGAACGTTGTTGGAGCATTACATAGTCCAAACGGTAAAAATCTACATGCAAATGTTCCCTAGGGGCAGGTAAACATGGTTTTATCTTGATATTTTGGAGAAATATGAATCTGATTGTAGCACTAAAACCATCCAGGAAAGAAAATAATTTCTTCCCGGCTAAAGTGTTAAGGACTTGGTCAATTAAAGGAAGGGGAAAATGGTATTTTTGGGTAGCTTTATTGAGCTCTCTATAGTCTACAGAAATCCTCCATTTCCCATATTTCTTCGGAACAACTACTAATGGGGAGACCCACTTGCTGTGTGAAATTGGATATATGAATTATTCATCCAATAATTTCTTCAAATCTTGTTTCATAATGTCCCTAAGGTGTGGATTCAACCTCCTCTAGGGCTATCAAATAGGATGGGTGTCTTTTTTGATATAAATGTGATGGGTGTAGAGTTGCGGGTTGAGACCTTTCGTATCTGAATATTCCTAAGAAAAATCTTGCTTGTATTTACGGAGAAGTTGAATTAATTTTTTTGTTGCTGATTTTCCAAACCAGCATTAATATTAAGGGTTTTCCCCTATTCTATTTCAATAGAAATGCTGCTATGGACAACAGTTGTGGGGATGTGATTATCATTTAAATTCTTTAAGGGGTCTCATTGTGTGTCATTATCAAGAAGAGCTTTTAGCATCTAGCATGTTGGATTTCTGATAACAGCAAGTTTATTGATGAAGCTACTAATTACATCATCCTATAATTAATTTTAAAGTCCATGGGCCTCATCCAATGAAAGGGGAGAGTGCAGGTTTTATTCTTGCTATCTAAGGGGGCATAACTAGAGACTTGTAGTAGGCGGACTTGGTTTAGCAAGAGGATACAAAATAATATTTTTGACAATGTTTACTTTAGCAATCGTCATGATGCTTGTTCAACATCCTATGTATGCAGTTTTTGTTGCTAACCAAGGTCTACTTAATATTAAAGGATGCCCATATAGTATGCTTCTTTGGTTGATGACTAGGAAGTATAAATTATATTCCGAGGAGTCTATAGATACAATGATGTCTTCTAGGGTTCCCTTAGGCTTGACCACTGATCTATTGGCTAATTTTAGCAAAGTCAAAGTTGGTTTTAAGGTTTTAATACCTAGGATATTATAGGTCTCATAAGTCATAAGGTTAACAGGTGCTCCCAAGTCTACCAACATGTTTGAAAAAGTGTAGCCTTATATTTGAACAGTCACTACCGAACTTCATGGATCTTCGTATTTGACAGGAATGTTTTTTCCTAAAATAAGTTCAGATAATGTTCCTACAACATGAATTGTGGGTTCATATTTTAGTTTTCTCCCAGGGTTTTTCCCACATAATTCTTTGTTCATTTTGGCATAGATTGGGATATCTCAGATGACTTGAAGGAGTGGAATTTTTATACACAAAGTTTTCAATTCCACTACAATATCCAATTCAGGATAAATGACTAGATTAGTTATTGTGATTCTTTCAAGGAATGGAGGAGAAGCGGTTATTTTTTTCTCAGATTGTTGTTGCTTGAATGTGTATCCAATCAGTTGTTTTTCTGAACTAACCAAAGTTGAAGGATTTGTCATAGTTTGTTCTTATTTATCATTTTCTTGTACTCAATTAGTATAATTTTCTTCAGGAGAAGTAATACATCCAAATCTTGATAGGAGCTCATTGCATCTTAATGGATTTATTTCGTAGACCAAATTTTCAATGATTTACACGTAATGGACATGTCTATTGTTAGGGTTAGGATTTGGATGAGCCATTAGTTGAGGATGCATAGAAGGATGAGGATTAGGAGGCAACTGAAATGGAGCTTGCAGTGTAGGTTGAGATTGAAGGATTGCTCCTATGAGTGGATTAACCAATCCCGCAGGGCGCTGCCAATTTGAGGCCATATTGGATTTTGTGCATATGTATTAGTCCACTATGAGGGGCAGAAATTATTAATGGGATTATGCCATAATGTGGTAGGGTATTGAAAATTTATCCATCCTGGTCTAGAAAAGGATTGGTTTTGTCAATGGTGATGTACGATATGATTGATATTTCCAGGCAGAATTGAAAGGTGGTTGTCCCTGCCATGCATTTCCAAGATTATGTAGTTGAACATACTGTCCTGAATAAAACAAGGAGGGATATAGTATCATATCTGAAGGGCGAGATTTCCATTGTCGACGTTGAACCATAAATTATGTTGGTTGTATTTCCTCCTTTGATTTTTTAAATATGACTTTTAATCCCGGCAGAGATGGACACTGATTTGTCGAAAGCTAGTTAGTGCAGATAGCACAAGTTTAAATCGTGTCCAAAGGACACTCCCTTTCAATGTATGTTTTTTGGCAAGTTGGAAAAAATATGGATAATACTTGCTATGCCACAACTTGCTTCTGTTTAGCCTGCAAAACAACTAATTGTGTACTCAGTGTGCCCAAAATTTTAGTTTTAAGATCTTCTAAAATATTACCAATTTTTGTTTGTGTTACACCACCACCCATATTTTGCTGATCTAGGTGAGAGGATCTCGTACTCTAGATTTGGCCTGTGTGCTACCATGTGAACACCTGATACACAATTTAACAATATTATCATATTCCTCTCGATAAATATTACCTTTCCCATTAAATTAGTTGTTTTTATCCACTCATCTTTCATTCCATTTATTAAATAAGCTTTCAGTACTTATTTTGGTAAGGTAGCATAGGGATGATCTTTGTAAGTTGTTCTGAAATATCACAATATATTCTTCTAAAGTTTCATTATATTTTGCGGTCATTTTAAAATTTTCATATTTTAAATTCCTAGATTGACAATAATCCTGATATTTAGTAGGAAAATAATTTCTAATCAGATCCCAAGAAAATATAGTGCCTCCTCCTAAACCCATAAACCATCGTAAAGCTGCTCCATTCAAAGTAGAAGGAAACAATTTCAATTTCTGAGGATCAATGGTATAATCATATCCTCTGCAAATGATCCATGTGGATATTGGTGGCCACCCACCTATTCCACTTGGGGTCCCACCATTTATTCTTTCAGTTTTTTAGTTTCCTTAATTACATTATAGTTTACTATTTTTAGCAGTTTTTTCAGGTCCTAAAATTTCAGAGCCGTTTCGAGGTCGTAAATGACGTTTTTTTGGAAAAACAGGGAGAAATATGGAAAGTACTTTGATGTTTCTCACATAGAATGTTGTTGTCCTCAGATAGATATTTCTAACGAGGTATTGTGTGTGTAAAACGAAGATCGTATGCCAAAGTTATGTCCACAGGAATATTGATGTACCAATTTACACAAACAGGGCCCATAGTTTTGGCACTTCATCCCTAGGTTAGGTTTTTGGATGTTTAGGGTTTTCCATTGTTTCTCAATAATAAATAGGCCCTCAATCCTCTTTGTAGCATAGTTCATATGTCTGTAGCTGCACATCTCTTCTCATAGATAAACTACCAGCGCCCTATATATTTTATTTCCATTCTATCTGTAAGCATATTTCGGCTATTTGTTATTAATGAAATGAAATTTTATTTCTGCTACATCTCTAATTTTATGTGTATTTCTGTATTTAATTGTTTTCTTGCATAAATCTGAATCAATGGTATCAGAGCGGTTTTCTCTTTCTCGATCCTTCTTTCCATGTCCCCAACGAGGTCAGGGTATAAGGAGTTAGGGTTCGATCTAGTTGAACCTTTGCAAGAGCAGCCTTGCAAACCCTGATGACCACCCATGGGGGAGTAAAAGAAAGACGAGGGAGTAGGAGATTCTCTCAAAATATTGCTCGAGGAGGCCCTTGACAAAAAAAAGGAATGTTATAATGGATAACTTTTCCCAGATCCTTCAACGGCTTCCCACCAGCAGTGCATCTATATCCACAGTCACTCTCGAGGTGCCCCTTCTTTTAAGGTACAATTAAACTTTAAAGTTCCCATATTTGAGGGCCAAATAGATGCAAACACCATATATATATGGTTGAATATATTAGAAGGCTATTTATTGGTTCATGACTTTTCCGATAGGGAGAAGATTATTTTTCGACTCCTCAAAACTGTCCCCCATGTCAAGGACTAGTGGGAAACCTACTATGAGAAAAAATGATGAGGGAAAACCCTCTCTATTCTTGGTCATACCCACTTGAAATTCTTTCTGAGACACCATCGAGCAAAAATATTATCCCGTGGGGAGCTATTGGGATAAGTACATACAACGGAGTACGTTGCGGCAGCAAAGGGATCAAGATGTGCATGAGCTGACCAATCTGTTCCATACCATGCGCACAAATTTGGGTATCAAAGATTTAGAGAAACATTTGGTGCTTAAGTACTATAGTTGTCTACACATATACATTCAGGAGGAAACAACATTCCTTTACATCTCCTCTCTTGGTATAGCATATTAGTATTGTTCCAACATTGATAAGGAATTCAAACAGAAGAAGCGAGACGTTGGATCTGTGAATCAAAAGCAAGGGAAAGGTGCCCCCAGACCGCATAACAAAGAAAAAATCCAAGGCATGGTGGCCCAAGAAAACCTGCTAAAGCACCAAGCAAAGAACAACACAATGAAGCCGAAGAAGGACATAGGGAATTGATGTGAGTTCCATAAGAGCTCCACTCACAACACAAGTGAGTTTCAATCCAAGTAGTCACCCGTAGCTAAGATGAAGGCTTCTGAATTTGATGCATGATCTGACTCTGAATCAGAACTTGACAAGGGGAATGAAAAAGGGAAGAATATTATGTATGTAGAGCCCAATGCCACCATTGCCACTACGAAGACCTAGAAGGAGGAACCTGTTACACTAAAAATTGTCACCTTGACATTTTTCTGACATTATGAGCTCATTAACACTCATACATACCTCCTTTGGAAGTCTTACAACCTTTACTCCTCATGTCAAGCCCTGAAATATGAGGAAAAGCCCTAAAAATCTCTGAAACTTTGGGTACGCAGGTAACATGATGCCTGCCTGCGTTCCTAGCTTGGTTACGCAGGTAATACACTGCTTACCTATGTTCTAGAACGCAGTTTTCCTTTGCAATGCCTGCGTACCCTCCTCAAAGTAAAAAAGGCGAGAAAGTAAAGTCAAAAAAGTGGTTTGAGGTCAATTCTAGAAGGTTCTAGATGACAATTTTTGGGGATGAGTACGCTTTGATAAGGTGCATGTATCCCTCACCTTAAGGAACTAATCCCTTGATGTGAGGAGTCTATCCCTTTGAAGGAGGATTCTATCCCTTAAAATGTGGAATCCTAACCTCCTCATCTGCTCTATAAAAGGAGGCATTGGGTAGCCTCAAATGGTTAGATTTTGGAGATTGAGAATTGGAGTTCAAGCTTTATGTGTGATTGAGTTGAAGTGCTGTTGAGATTTAGACTTCTTTCTGTTGAGCTTTTGAGAGGAAAGATCACATACCTCTTTGTGCTCCTGGAGGAAGAGTGCAAGACTTATCAAAGTAGAGGAGACTCCTGCTTCGGACCCCGGGAAGGCCTTTCGAACATCAAGGCTAAGGTTGTAAGGTTCTTCTGTATATTTTTAAGATTAATACAATCAAGTTTTGTTTTTCTCAATAAATTGTCGTTCGATTGTCTATTTCAATAAGCTGTCGTTTGATCATTTATTTCATAGATTCCTTGATCACTATGATAGGTATGTTTTATAATTATTTGTTATACAGGTGCTATTTAATATTTTCTTGTTTGTGATTGCAGGTCGACGAAAGACGACACTTTCTTGCGACGAAAGAACTCTTGTTGAGACGAAAGATCTCTTGTTGCGACGGAAGGATTTTGATGCGATGGAAGCACTACGACTGCAAATAAGCATTTGGATCTAAGGTAGGATCGACACCTTTATAACATTTATTTGTAAAACAAATATATTTAGAGAAAGACAAACTTAGTTGTTCGTTTGTTGCTAGATTGTCTTCTGACACTAGGGAGATCGGTCTTGTCCGCAAGAACGATTTATCCGGCCAACAAATTGGCGACTCCACTGGGGAAAGAACTTGTTGTTTTTTGTTCTCTTTTATTTTGATTTGAGGAAAAGTTTTTCCTGGTTTTTGATTGATGGATATCTGCCTGGGTAGCTTAGGTTTTCTCTGTTTTTGAAAATTTTGAAATCTTTTAAGTTTTTCTTGAACTTTTCTGGGGACCGCACTTTGTTCTTTTGCACAGTGCGGGCAGTTTCGCACTTTCCTTAAGTAAACAGTGCGGGACCGCACCTGTTACTTTTGGGGCCTGTGGACCCTATTAAATTTTTTGAAAAACTTTAGATTTCTTTTTTCTAGTTTAGTTTAGATTTAATTTAGGATTCTTAGCATCTACCCAAATCTGTATTTTTCTGTCAAAAATCTTTTGTTTCTGAATTTCTTTCAGCAATTCTTCATCTCATCAATCTCCATTAATTTAATTGGGTGTTTTGAGTCTCTTTTTTGAGAAAATATTCATTTGATTTCCTTTGATCATTACTTGGAGGTTTGTCTCAGTCTTTTCACAATTTTGCATCTTTTTGCTTTCGTTTTAATCGCTAAATTGTGTATGAGTGTTAATCGCCTTTGAGTGTTTTTTGATCTTTGGAACTCTCACCCGATTTTCTTGACTTGCACTTGATTGGTTCTTAGATCACATTAGAATCATCTTGTGTTTGAGAATTCTCTTGCATAGATCACATTTTCATAATTAGAATTCTCATTTTCAGAATATGAATGAAAAATGTGCATAGATTACATTTGCATACTTTTCATGGGAATTGTGCATAGATTACAACTGCATAGTTTACATTCTGAAAAATCAATTGTAGATTTAGATCAGTTTCTTTGATTTGAATTTAGATGTTTTTATGCTTGTTTTAAAAACACAAAAATATAAAAATTGTTTTGGGATTGATTTGCATTAGTTTTTCTTGATGAAATTAGTGCATTAGAGAATTTGTTATATTTTCTCTTATTGATCAATTTTTTGCATTGTTGGAAGTGAATGGAAACTCTCTCCTTACTTTAGTTAGGATTCATCGAATTGAAAAGATTACATTATCATATTCGATTGCATTCAGTTTTGGTTCGGGTCATAACACCATTGGTTTCGTATCCATTTACCCTTTTGAGTAATAACAGCCTAAATAACACAACGCTTAATTAAAATTCATTTAGTAATTTTTACATTTTTAGGGCTCTTTCCACCAATCTAGATTAGTATTAGTGCTTTGGAATAGGTTGTATTTAACTTTCCAAAGCAACAAAAACAAGCAGTAGATAAATCTTGCGGTAGGAAATAAATCCAATTGTAATTTGTATAATCTGGGAAGCTTCTCTTAAAGAAGTCAATCACGAGATCATGTCCGAACCTTTGAGACAATCAATTCTGTTTCATTGGGGAAGATAGAAGATTTTGCGCACATTACAAATGGTAAACCTCGGATTAACCATTGTCGAGGAGCCTGGGGTCACTTGTCGGTAAACCTCGGATTGACCATGTCGAGGAGCCTTCAAGGGGATTGAGCTTTGTTACTCTGCCCTTGCACGTGGAATCGGATCGTAGACTGTTCCCCCAGTTGTATTTGTTACTGTTGGTAACCTTAGTGTCCATAAGCTTAAGATTATTTCCTAAGGTGACGGTGAAGGAAAGATCTCACTGTACCTGGAGCAAACGTCAACTAGACTCACTTGGACTCTCTGGGGAATTATCTTCACTCAAGATAGTTTTGTGAAGAAACTTGTGCCAGTCTGTTTCATTAAGCAGGTTGTTGGGGTAACTGTTCCAACCGCCCTTTCTGTATTAAATTCTACGATGTTGGATTTCATCACCAACTAGTGTTTTTAGTACGGGAAGTTACTGTTTGTGTGTGGTTTGAATCCTAGATTTGATAGCGCATGTTAATTTGTTTGTTTTTACTTTTAGAGACCATAGGTGTGAATTGTGAATTTTAATTGTTAGGTGTGAATTGTTAATTTTTAATTTTAGTTTTAAATTGTTAATAAAATTCATTGAAGTTGAATATAATGGCAACTGTTCCAGAATTTACCAACCAAGGAATCCCTCTTAATGAGAATCCTAGTACTTTTCCTTGCTTTGGAAATGTTGGTCCTCCTTATATGGCTACTTTGTCATTACCTGGATTTACAATAGGTTTACCGATATGGTTATTTTCAACTTCGTTGGCCCCGAATACTCCATTTGTTCCACCTCAACCGGATGCTTCATTTCAACAGAGTTCACCATCTCAACATCACCAACCTTCTGTTGACCCTTTACCTTCTTCGCCTAATATTTCTTCCTCCATTTCTTCCTCTTCACTTGGTAAAAGCCTTGACGCTAGTAACCAGGTGGCTAAGAAGAAGAAGAAAGGGAAGAAGAAGAAGAAGAAGAAGCAAGATAAGAAAGAAGTCAACCAAACAACCATGGTTGTAAGTGTTAGTTGTGTTGAGGAAACCTCCAACATGCATCGTAAACCAAAATACCCTTGCAGGCTTTGTAAGGGTGACCACTTCCTTATCAATTGTCCTGGTATTCCTAAGGTCTTGGAAGTATGGTTAGAAAAATCTCATCAACTTTCCGTTGATCCATCAACCAATGATAGTCAGGTTCCTGGGAAAAAGGGTAAAGTTAGGTTTCCTTGTAAGTTATGCAAAGGGAGTCATCAAACTCACATTTTCCCTCACATGGATGAAGCCTCAAAATTATTGGAAAACCTTACTGTTCCATAGCAAGAATTTCCAGCTGGTTACCGTAAACTTTCTCCCAACCTACCGTCAACTGACGGAGTGATTGATCTAATTTCAAGTACGATCGATCCCACTCTTCCATTGGAGAGTGAAACTCATATCACTCAGGTTGATGATCCATTAGTTGATCAAGTGGTCGATTCGATTTCACATTCGGACGATCCCATTCTCCCTGTAGAGAATGAACTTCATACCGCTCAGGTTCTTCTTGTTACATCAGATTCTTCTACGCCGGGGGGCATTTCACCTGTTTCTACAGAACCCCCTCCAAGTACTGAGGTCTTTTCCTTTGATTGGAATAGACTGACAGAACCTCGTCTTCCTTCCTCCATCCCTTTCCAAATCATTTTGAAGTTGGGTGGTAGGGACATACACCGCACACAGGTAGATGAAGGTGCTTCTGTTAGTATTTTATCCTCAACTGCTTGGAAAGCTTTGGGTTCCCCTCAGCTTATGCCTATTACGCAGAATCTGAAAGCTTTTAACATAACCATTAGTGAACCTTTAGGAATCCTTCCTAAGTTTTCTATTACCTTGGAAGGAAAAACTGTCTATATTGATCTTATGGTAGTTCGAGGCCCCTTGGATTTCAATTTACTCCTTGGGCGAGACTATGTTTATGCAATGAAAGCTGTCATATCGACACTCTTTCGCGTGATGTCTTTCCCTCACAATGGCAATATTGTGACTGTAGACCAGCTTTCATTCCCTAGTCTTGTTTCGACTACCAATAATATGACATCCCTAAATGTTCCTGATTCTAAAGTGGTATCTACCCCGCCACGGGTTAATTATGTGGCAACTAGTCCCATGTTTTCAGTTACCGATGTAAGCGAGCCTCTCACTGTTTGCTCGTCTTCCTTTGACTTAGATCCAGTAATTGACATGGAAAACTCTATGGGATTATTTGAACGCGATGTTCTTATCCCTTTTGAGTCCCTTGACATGCATTCATTCCAGAGAACTATTCTTCCTTCTGATGAAGACCTCTTGGAAGCCATGATCAAGGTGTGTCCACTAACATGTGTTTCTTCCAGTTGGAAGCCATGATCAAGATTCCAAGGATGGTTCCTTTTACTGTGTCAACCTCGTTAAAAAATGAATCAGTGAGTCTGAGGATGGTTCTTGTTACTGTGTCAACCTCGTTAAAAAATGAATCAGTGAGTTTGAGGATAGTTCCTGTTACTATGTCAACCTCTTTAAAAAATGAAACATGTCTGTGAGGATAGTTCCTTTTACTGTGTCAACCTCGTTAAAAAATGAATCAGTCGGCGATGAGGACAGTTCTTTTCCTGTGTCAACCTCATTAAAAAATGAATCACTGGGTGAGGAGAGTTCCTTTTACTGTGTCAACCTCGTTAAAAAATGAGTCAGTGCATTCGAGGATAGTTCCTTTTACTGTGTCAACCTTGTTAAAAAATGAATCAGTTAGTCGAGAGCATAGTTCTTTCTCTGTGTCAAGCTCGTTAAAAAATGAATCAGGTATGAGGATAGTTCTTTTCCTGTGTCAACCTAATTAAAAAATGAATCAGTTGGTCAGAGGATAGTTCCTGTTACTGAGTCAACCTCGTTAAAAAATGAATTAGGTATGAGGACAGTTCTTTTCCTGTGTCAACCTCGTTAAAAAATGAATCAGTAGGTTATGTAGGTAGATTGTAAAGAGTAGATTTGAGGATAGGTTTTTACTGTGTCAACCTCATTTAAAAAATGAAACATATAGAAGAGGACAGTTCCTTTTACTGTGTCAACCTCGTTAAAAAATGAAACACGTTGCCATGAGCATAGTTCTTTTCTCTGTGTCAAGCTCGTTAAAAAATGAAACAAATCCTCCCCTAATTGAGTCGAGTCTTTGACTAGATCTCGTAAATGTTAAGTCATATATTTAGGTTAGTTTTTGCATAATTTTCTTACAGTTTTAGGTCGGGTATTTCATATGATCTCGTAAATGAACCTTCATTCCATCCAGCTATTAATTACCAGCAGTGTACTTAGTTGAATGAAATGAAGCTGGGGGGGCATGCGCTCTAGCAGTTACGCTTAGGGGGCATCAAGCACAATTTTCTCTTTGTTTCAAGCTTGTGTAAAAATGAAACCACTCTGAAGCATAGTTTTTCTCTGTTTCAAGCTTTTGTAAAAATGAAACCTATCTTGAGTCAATTTAGGTTATTTTCAAGACTCGTTAAACTCATGAAAATCCCGAGATTATTTTGCTATCTTTCATTCTCGTAAAACACATGAAAATGCCGAGTTCTTTCCGTCTTTTCCTGCTCGTAAATTAAATTGAAAGTTGGCCATATGAGTACATTTTTATCCCTTTTTCGAACTCGTTAAAACTTACGAAAAAGTGAAAACCATGAGTACATTTTTATCCCTTTTTCGAACTCGTTAAAATTTACAGAAAAAGTGAAACTACTGAGTATACTTTTATCACTTTTTCGGACTCTTGAAAATTACGAAAAAGCGAAACCTTGGAGTCCTCTTTTAAGCCCTTTTTAGACTCTCTAAAATTGAAAAGATTGTCGAGCACTTGATTATTCGAACTTGTTAAAGTAAATGAATGATCGTCCCTTCAGTATAAGTTTACCCCTTTTACGGACTGAAATGGACTATTTACGAAAAAGGTATACGTTGACTAAATATGGTCAATAGAGTTCTCTCCCGCATTATTTTATCCTTTTTCAGGCTCGAGAGACTAAATTTACGAAAAAGTACACCTATGGAGTTTTCTTAAGTTTTTTCTTTTGACTCCCTAAAATTGAAAAACACCGAGTTTCTCCTATACTGGACTCGTTAAAATTTAACAGTAAAGGACCTGTTTAATTTTCAACAGGAACGGACCACTCCTTCTTAGGGTTTGAATCTTAAACTAAGTTGGACTCATCCGAAGGATGAGCTTATAAACAAGCAAATGTTATCCTCCTCAAGCTTGTCAAAAATAAAGAGGTACTTGCCAGAAATGGTGGGGGAAAAGAGAGGAAAATGGGCGTGTTTGTTGTATTTTGATTTTTCGAAAATCCAGTCACCAAAGATAGACCTTGTACCTATTCACAGGTTGGAAATCCTGTACAAAATAATTGAAATAAATATAAACGAAATTTTGTAGGTTTGCGGGTATTAGCTTTGGGTCATTGCTACCAAGCCATTTTACGTGTCGTTATGTGTTCAAAGAAGATAGTTCAAATGCAACTATTAAACTTTCCGAAATATCATCATCACATTTTGACCATCAGTATGGTGTTTCATTGCTACAACGTACTCCAAAACTTGATCTATGATTTCGTGTTGTGGGCTTACCTACGACAGATCGCTTTCTATCGACATCAGCACATTATCTAGGAAGTTGATCCAGAAATCGTCAGTACCTTGAAATCTGCATGCCTTAATGGCAGGTTTCTCGCTTTCGACGACAGGTTGCATCACTGACCTTCGATCGAATGATTCCGTGACATGTTCGACTTCAGCTCATTCATTCACATTTCATGGATTGTACTGAGTACTTTGAGAGCCATTGACATTACTGGTGGTTTCTCTCACACTTGTTAACAGTTCACATCATTGACTGGTAATCAAGTGGTTTCTACCATGTTCGACTTCGACACATTCATTCACATGGATAGAATCGTACTAGTTCGAGAAGCATAAATCAAGACCCTGGATCTAGTTTCCACCATCTAGGCTGCGAGAAATTTTTGTTATTCATTATGCAGTAGACTATTCAAACAGATGGTTGCATCCATACTGTGTCTACACATGTCTATACTGTGATATACTCAAAATCATTCCTGTATCAGAACAATTTGAATTAGCCTTTAGTTAGTTTTGATCTGAGTATGGGAATGCCTACCTCAGCGATGATATGTTTACATATATATATTTTGCATTGAATGTTTTTACAGGTTCCAACTGGGGTGTCCACAGGATGATCCTTAAAATGATAAAGTACTGCACTCTTCATATATGACAGACTTCAGTTTCATATATTCCAGACTTTGCACTTTAGGGGGCAATCTGTTACACTAAAAATTGTCACCTTGACATTTTGCTGACTGTATGAGCTCATTAACACTCATACATACCTCCTTTGGAAGTCTTACAACCTTTACTCCTCATGTCAAGCCCTGAAACAAGAGGAAAAACCCTAAAAATCTCTGAAACTTTGGGTACGCAGGTAACATGATGCCTGCCTGCATTCCTAGCTTTGGTACGCAGGTAATACACTGCTTACCTATGTTCTAGAACACAGTTTTCCTTTGCAATGCCTGCGTACCCTCCTCAAAGTCAAAAAGGCGAGAAAGTAAAGTCAAAAAAGTGGTTTGAGGTCAATTCTAGAAGGTTCTAGATGAGAATTTTTGGGGATGAGTAAGCTTTGATAAGGTGCATGTATCCCTCACCTTAAGGAACTAATCCCTTGATGTGAGGAGTATATCCCTTTGAAGGAGGATTCTATCCCTTAAAAGGTGGAATCCTAACCTCCTCGTCTGCTCTATAAAAGGAGGCATTGGGTAGCCTCAAATGGTTAAGATTTTTGGGTTAAGCTTTTGGAGATTGAGAATTGGAGTTCAAGCTTTATGTGTATTGAGTTGAAGTGCTGTTGAGATTTAGACTTCTTTCTGCTGAGCTTTTGAGAGGAAAGATCACATACCTCTTTTTGCTCCTGAAGGAAGAGTGCAAGACTTATCAAAGTAGAGGAGACTCCTGCTTCGGACCCCGAGAAGGCCTTTCGAACATCAAGGCTAAGGTTGTAAGGTTTTTCTTCTTTTGAGATTAATACAATCAAGTTCTGTTTTTCTCAATAAATTGTCGTTCGATTGTCTATTTCAATAAGCTGTCGTTTGATCGTTTATTTCATAGATTCCTTGATCACTATGATAGGTATGTTTTATGATTATTTGTTATACAGGTGCTATTAAAATTTTCTTGTTTGCGAATGCAGATCGACGAAAGACGACACTTTCTTGTAACGAAAGAACTCTTGTTGCGATGGAAGATCTCTTGTTGTGACAGAAGGATTTTGATGTGACGGAAGCACTACGACTGCAAATAAGCATTTGGATCTAAGGTAGGATCGACACCTTTATAACATTTATTTGTAAAACAAATATATTTAGAGAAAGACAAACTTAGTTTTTCATTTGTTGCTAGATTATCTTCTGACACTAGGGAGATCGGTCTTGTCCGCAAGAACGATTTATCCGGCCAACAAAATCGAGAGATCCAGAGGAGGAGGAACATCTCTTCAACTCCCAAATGCGGGTAAAGGGTTCCCCACTGCAGTTCATTGTCGACAATGGGAGCCAAAAGAGCCTCATTTCAGTAGAGGTCATGAAGTGGCTGCAGTTCATTGTTGACAGTGGGAGCCAAAAGAACCTCATTTCAGCAGAGGTCGTGAAGTGGCTGGCTTGCCAACCATAATACACCCACATTCATACACCATCAAGTGGCTTCCCCAAGGACAAGATCTCTGCATCAGCCAACAATGACACCTTCCCTGCAACATCAAGCCCTTCATGGATGAGGTATTATGTGAAATTGCTCCTCTTGATGTTTGTGATGTATTGTTAGGCCAACTATACTTTTGAAAGTGACATGTTGTATACGAGTCCTGACCTCATACTATTACTGTTACTTTAGGCAATAAGTTGTATAGGATACCAGAGGTACCACCCCCTATCATTATCTCTTTGGTTATTGCAAAACAATGCAGTAAGTTCATCTCCAAAACCGAGAATTTTTTGTTCCTAATGATTCGCCCTCATGGCAAGAAGAAGATTCTAGCCACAACCTCTAGACAGGGATCCTCCTTACTTGTAGCACGAGTTACTATTTTTAGCAGTTTTTCGGGTCCTGAAATTCCAGAGTCGTTTTGAGGCCCTAACCGACCTTTTTTTTGGAAAAAAAGGGAGCAACATGGAAGTTCCTTTGATGTTGCTCGCATTGAAAGTTGTAGTCCTTGGATAGATATTTTTAACGAGGTCATATGCCAAAGTTATGTCCCCAGGAAGATTGATGTACCAAATTACCCAAACGAGGCCCATAGTTTTGGCACTTCATCTCCTAGGGTTAGGTTTTTCGATGTTTATGGTTTTCCATTGTTTATCAATAATAAATAGGCCCCCGATCCTCATTGTAACACAATTCAGAGGCCTAAAGCTGCCACATCTCTTCTCAAATATAAGCTACTAGCGCCCTAGCTAGTTTATTTCCATTCTATTTGTAAGCATATTTGAGTTATTTTTTATTAATGAAATGAAGTTTTATTTCTGTTGTATCTCTGGTTTTATGTGTATTTCTATATTTCATTGTGTTCCTGCATAAGTTTGGATCAGCACAAAACATCAAAATCGAATAAGAAGGCATTTGGATCCACTGAAGTCATCCCATGAAAGGTCGGGAGATTTTGTAAAGGGATGGCCTTCAATGGAGCATTAGCTACAGGATCGATAATAGGATATTCCAATGTCGAGGTTTGGCTTTGTTGCCCTTGATTTGCCATCTGATAAAAAAATTTCTAGTAATTATGAGGGATTTCGTGATCAGGGGGTATGATTTGAGCAGGAATATTATGGTTACTATTTGTCTCTAGAGAGGGTTTTACTGCGCTGCAAATCTAGATCGTGGTACCTCTAGATCCTTCTAGATCCTTGTTTTGGGGATATGCATACGAGTCCTTAAATTTGAAAATTTTCTATAATGTGATAGAAAAATTAGGATGGGTGCTTTAATGTTTAATCAATATGGAACAATACCACACTGTTGATGACAGTGGGAGATTTTTCTATTCCTCTCGATTCTCCTTCATTGGATCAATTTATTGAATGTCGCTTTAGTATGTTTAAATATGATCAAGTATACTTAAAATTCGTTTAGGTCCCAACCCATTAGTGGAATTGGGATGATGTTTTCCGATGATTGGAAACTTGTCGCCAATCCACCTAGATTCAAGCGGTTTTGTACAAATATTACGCCTTCATACATTTCAAAAATTCATGGGATACTTACTCACATCCACGTGATGTCCACACGACATGATCGGCCCGAATCTTCCACCGTTAGAACATCCTACTGTCATATTTCGTATTCAAAGTGTTAAACTAATTTAAACAAAATTATAGAAGAATCTAAAATTATTTATTGGCCATCTCTCACAACCATAATTGTGTCATGTTTTAGTGTAAAATGGAAGATATTGAATTGAGCGACAGGTCAAATTTATCATAATATTTTATTTTAGGTGTTAGCAACATTTCCATTGAATTCAAGGAACTAAGGTCTTCATGCACCCAAACTCGTACAATCTCGTAATTTACACATACCAACAAATTTGACGTTGCAATCTATGAATGAAAGAGAAGAAACAAATATGTTGAAAGAAATTTAGTTTCAATGGACCTCTTTGGGCATCAATAAAGTCACTTACAAAATTAACTTCACGGTAGATATATCAGGGACGTTGTCCACAGCAAGCAATAATATGAAATATCAAAGTAAACCGATTTAATTTAAATATAATTCTGAATGTAAGAAACTCAACAGATAACCCAATTTACAATGAAAAATTATATCACATTATAATTAATAAAAATTAAAGCATACATCCGAAAACCTTAATAGAATCCCAACACATTCAACTTTCCATTGACTGAAATGTTATGGAGAAAAAGAAAAAAGAAACATATTAATCCTACGATTGACTGAAATGATATAAGAAAAAGAAAGAAGATTATATGTATCAACATAATAATAAAAAAATAAAAGAAAAACTTATAAACCTATTAATGAAAATGAAAACATAGATGTTGTAAACCCTAATACGATGTAACATTTTGAACTCAAGCACATTGAACCTTTCGTTGATGAAACATTTCGGAGGAAAGAAATGAAGATTTTATTAACATAAATATTAGTATTTTTAAATATGTGATATTTATTAATTAATTTAATAATAATAAATAATTAAATGTTTTATATATTTTATTTTCATTAGTTTGTTGTTAAGTATTATTGATTAACTATTTTTTATCAAATTGTAATATTAATTTAATAAAATTATCATTTCAATATAAAAAATTAAATATTTTTAATTATATTTTAAATAAACATTTTCAATTTTATATATCTCTTTCATTCTCAAATCAATAAAATAGAGAAAAAGACAAATTCACTATTTAGCTTGCTAAACAAACTCATTATTTACCTCGCTAGATTTGTTAGTCACATCAAGTCCTTTCTACTTCATTTTCTAGATGCATCATGGCCATTTGCTTGAACACATGCTCAATATGCATGAAAGCGACGTGTCTTGTACCATAATCATTCAAATTTCAAAAAATACAAGTCTTTTACAATTAAAACATGTTAACATTTCTCCTTTGTCTGGTTTTGAATGGACACTTTGAATCTGATGACAAGTCCTAGTGCTGGTTGAGTCAATTCGATTGGCATGTTAGTTGATTCAGTTCAATTCTGCCACCATGTGACTTGGCATATATAGCATGAGTACCAACAAAATAAGAGCTAGTCCCAATTCCCACCTTCAACAACTTTAGTGATGGTCTCTAGCCAATCTTTCTCTTTTTTTGGAAGAAGTAGAACTTGTCTTTTTGTTCCGTCCCTCTGCATGCAACTAAATTTCAAACTATTGATTTATATTTGTCTCCTTTTGGCCTTTCTTCTACTCTGGTCCCTTCTTCTTCTCTGAGTTAGAACATGGGATTTTCATAATTTCGTTACACATATTACTCAGAGTGAGGAGTGGTTGGCTTGTAAGAAGGTCCTTAGGGAATGAACATGGAGGCTCTAGGTGATGAACTATAATCACCATACGTATTCAATGATTGAAGCTATTTTATATGCAAATTGGTAGGAATTCAATTTTTTCCTTTGATGGAAGGCGAAGTTAGGGGTCCTTGACTCCTATTATAATTTGATATCTCAAAGTGGCATTTTCAGGGCATAACTGTTAAGCAATATCAATTGTGTTGCTATCATAGTGAATGAAAATGATGAGAGGTTTCTAACAAAGCTCACACTTATGAGGAAATAGAGATGCACACAAATGGCTACCACTACTCAATCGAAACAAAATTATAATCCATATACCAAATATTTTGTATGTAGTACTATAGGTATATTTCAACTGCTCTTTCATGTCGTATGTACTTTGTTTAATTTCATTTGCGTAATCCTTCATCTGTTACTCGAAAAACATAGTACAAGTTAGTTTTGGGTAAACGTAGGTACACTACAACTGCATTGACCCAAGGACCAAACCAAATTGGAGGGGCATTAAGTAAAAAAGTGTTTCAAAGTTGGTTACGTAAAGACTCAAAGATGATTTGGTGAAGGAGTGAACAAAATTTGGATCATGGGCTAAAATTAGCTCAAAAATAAAGTGCTCAGAATTGCTCCAAACCAGAACAAAAGCGACTAGCTCGTCGCAAGGAATCCAACGCAACTTGTTTCATCAAAAATAGATTTTCGATGAAAGAGTTATGGTCTGTTGATCGTCGTTTAGAACAGGAAAAATTAAAAAAAAATATTGTAGAACAGGTACAGCTGATGACATGGCATTCTAGTCAGCATGCAAAGAATATTCTTCAGTTTTTAGTCCAATGGGACTGTGACAACTGTCACTGTGGGATTCGTCAGTTTGGTTTGTGAAGGTAAAAGTCGACCAATGTCCTCTAAAGTTGAATGTGGGTTCATGGATTTTTATGTGTTGGAAATTAATTTTTAAATATTAAGGTTGGATATATATATATATATATATATATATATATATATATATATATATAATCTTATATGGTTTATATATATATTAATATATATTATTAATTTTAAATCTTAATCACTATATTCCACATATTAAATTAAACCCAAAGTTCGATTGCATTTCAATTAATCCTAAGGTCGTTTGGTGGACATTTCAAGGTTTTGAATGCCTATGACAAATGTGGCATGCCACTAACCTAAGGTCTATATATGATTTCAAACTATGGGTTATGCAATGGAAAACCTTATGGTTTCATATTAATTATAGTGGAGCATATTCAATGGAGCATATACGTTGGAGCGTATTCAATATACCTTGGATTTTAAAATGTTGGGTGCAAAAACACGCATATGGGCCAAGGTCGAGGTTCGACCCCTTGACCTCCCCCTCTCCACTACTGCGATTTCACCAATGGACCAGCATTGTGTGACTTGAAAGGAAGGTGCACCATATTGAATTTAAATGCAGTGTGTTTTTCAAGGACAGAGAGGAGGGAGCCAGCCCCGCGGGCCAGCCCTCCTCTACAAGACCTCACCATATGACCCAGTTTTAAGTGGTCAACACTAAGTGCGTATTAGTACAGTTAAGAATTATTATCCATTAATTAAAAATGCATTTAATATGGTGTAAATTTTGGCAAATTCCCCAAATTTAGTGCCACTTCCAAATTTGTCGAAGCTAACTGGCAGTTTTCCAAATTTAGAGGCAGAATCTAGGGGAAACTTTAGTGAGGGCTATCTTGGTCAATTTTCAACCAATTTTTTCTCAAGGATAGTCATTCCTAGCATATTGACATGCTCTAGATCCATTGTAATAGATTTCAGAGGCAATGGAGCTCATCTACATGTGTTTTAGTCACTCGAAGAATTTTGAAGCCTAGTGCCACAAGGAGGGAAGGTCGTGCCCAAATCAGCTGAAGGAAATTTTCAGTGAATGAATAGTCAATTTTTGATTTACTTGACGTTTTTAACATAGTGGTATAGTTTTCAGATGCGTTTGATGACATCGGAAGGTGATTTTGTCACTTTGCAGATTAAACAAGCCCATGGTCACTAGGGTTGGAGATCAAGCCTAGAGGAGCTGTGAACCAAATCCAGAGGTTGAAGAGTCATTTTTGGGGTATTTGAGTGTTTTGAAGCCAATGGAATATTCAGAAAATCCACTGGATAAATAATGTTTCTTTTAATCAAACATTTTACTCTTAATCCCAGGAGGGCCTAGCTAGTTAAAGTAGGTCCATGGAGATGTAGCCCAGGAGGGGTGAACTCCATCATCATCGATTGTATTATGTGATTGTTGTGAATTATGTTTCTTCTTTTCATTTTTTCTATATGATTTTTAAGTTTTTAATTAACTCATAATTTTATCATCATGAACACATGAAACTACACACATAAACTCCCTTCAAAAATGGTTAACATGAGATGATCCTTAAACACATTTTAATACTGATGAGGGAGATTGCATAGAAATAACAAGTTTTCCCATATTCAGATCACGTTGGTATCAGAGAAAAATTTTAGCTCATTTTATCCAAGGTTAGCTATTGGTTGTTGAATTTGTGCAAGGATAATTTAACAGTTTTCCAAGTTTATGTGTGAAGGAGAAGGTCAAGACTAAGACTTTAGATTCTCAAAACACAACAAATAAGCTTTGTATGCATGCAGGTGTGATGGTAGCTTCATTAAGCAATGTTTCTAGTATACCTTCCTTAGAAAAACTCTTTGATAAAGAAATGTTGCAAAAACTCTACAACATGATTGATAAGATGCAAGAGTATGAAGATAATAGGAAGAGTATTAAACTTGAAGAGAATTTGATTGCCATAAAGGAGGAGAAGAAATAGCTTCTTGAAAGGATGCATGAGATGGAGACTTAGCTCCATATTGCAAATGAAAACCTTGGAAGGATGCATGAGATGGAGATTCAGCTCCATGATGCCAAGGAAGCCTTAGCCAAGGATGTGCTGGAAAAAGAGGCATGCAATTCAAGTTTGTATTCAATTTCTTTTAAATATGAATGTGTAGAGACACACTAGAGGTATAGGGACTAAATTATTAATGAAGATGGGCTATGAAGGTAAAGTGTTAGGCAAACATGCACAAGGCATAGTTGAACCAATTGTTGTTGAGGAAAGGCCTAATTATTCAAGTCTTGGTTATGGACAACATGATGGAGAAAGATATAAAGTCAAGGAGGCACATGAAGGTGTTCCAAGAAGGACTTTTATTTCATTTTCATTAACTCAAGCTTGTGAAGATTGTGTTCATGAGGAATGGAAAATTTTTACACCCACTTTGCAAGAAGGTGCTCATAAGCATGCAGCTAATGAGAATGGCGAACAAGAGGATGTTGAAAGATCTATATTCATTGAATTCATTTTTGGTATTCTAAAGAGAGCCACTACCTCATCAAATTCACCTCATCAAGAAGGTGACAAAGGTGAATGTTCAAGGTATAAATATTCTTTTAATAAACTTTCTTTTGATTATGTTAAACATGGAAAATACTCACATAAGATTTGGAGAAAGTTTGCATGTTCATTTTGTGGTTTGGATAGCCATAATGTTTGAAGATGTTGGAAGAAGATAGCCCATGCACAGGAAAATTTCAAAGAAAAGGAGGCAGAAAGCCAAAGACAAGCCAAACTATGTTGAAAAGAAGATGAAATTGTTTTACACTCGTTGCCATAACCAAGGTCATCTTGTAGAGAAGTGTTGGAATTTGTATCCAGTAATTCATCAATGAAATTTGAAGAAGGTGGAGAAAGAGAATGGAAAGAATGGGAAAGAATATTCCATAATTGATGTCGGTCAAGATGATTCACATGATGGTGATGTGTAGCTGAAAGAAGTGACATTGAAATGGATGGGTAAGAGATGGTTAGATTTCTTATCCAATTAAGGCTTTGCATGTATTTTGATGTTGATGCATTTATTTTCCAATGGAATACATGTTGCACGTTTATGCCAAGAATGTGATTGAAGGTGGAGTTACATTGAATCACTATTATTGCACCAAAATTTATTCATTTCATCTTTAATTACATGTACAAATGAATGGAATTCTTGTACTTATGATTGTACTTCTGAGAGAGTTGAAGAATTTTATATGCAATGAGAGTTTATGTGTATGAACAATGGAATTTTGACGGTTTCATTCTGCTTGAACATGCATTATTAATTGAGTTGTGTTGGTCGATTTCTTTGTTTAACATGTATGTTGTCAACTTGAGAGTGTTGAAAATTTACACATGCATGAGTGTCAACATGTGTTGATCGATTATTGTGTGTTGCATGTATGTCATATCGACTTGGAAGAGTTCATATTGTCTCCAAAGATGAAAAGGAGATGTTGACGAAGCGTTTCATGAGATGTGAAATTATTTTTGTTTTGGGAAAAGAATCGTCAATTTATTACACATTCTTATTCTTGACTTCAGAGTCAGTTGTTTGAAGAGGCATGTTTTTTTCGACTTGTGTTTGGTTGATAAAATTTTGACACCAAGATGTGAGGGTACATGGTGATGTTCACATGATGTGAAATTAGTTTCTTTGAAGGAGAAAGAGGATATGTCGTCAAGTTCACTACAAGGAAAATATCCTCTAGTGTAGGTTATAAAGGAGGTCTCTAGTATTATAAAATTGGCCAAAATTGTCAAAAAAACATTTTCTACAACATCCATTTTCGGCAACGAAGGTTTTTGCAGAGCTTCTAATGAAATTTCAACACAAATAAAAAACATGAATGGCCAAAAGTTATTACGGATGTTTTCTTCATCGGTGCACTATTCATATGTCAACGCACCAGTGCGTGTCATCCATACGGTCGGTCCGGGGCGGTCGAAGATGCATGCACTGGGCCGTAAAGGTCTAAAACCACACCGGGTGCACTGTAGGTGATACAACACACCCAACTGTTCTAATTGGTATTGGGATTTGTGCAGTGCCCATAGGTCATATCAACACACTGGTTCGTAGTATTATAGAAACGCACCAGTGCAGAATATCACACAAACGCACCAATGTTTCTAATTTGTATTGGTATTTATTTGGTACCCATAGGTCGTACAAATGCATTGGTGAGTAGTCTCACATTAACGCACCTGTGTGCAGTATCGCACAAACGTACCAAGAGTTATAATTGGTATTGGTATTTGTGCGGTGCCTATAGGTCGTAGAAATGCACCAGTGTGCTTTATCATACAAACGCACTAGTGTACAGTAACTGACATGCACCGATGTTCATTTTGTAATTTCTAGAAACATTTCCCTGTGACAACACAATTATTGTGATTATTTTAAATTCATTATCCATCAAAATTCGGCACATATCTTATAACAATATACATATCAATTAATTTTTTATTAATGCATTTGAATGTGATGTTTGTATTAATTTGTTATATCATATCATAATTATTGTGATTTTTTAAAACTCATTATTCATCAAAGGACAACACATATCTTATAACAGTATTCATATCAATTTAATTTGTATTAGTACATTTGAATGTGACGTTTGGATTAATTTGTTACATCATATCATGAGACTTCACGTCTCTTCATTATAATATTTAATCATCCATAAATTTAATCAGTGTTGTTACATTTCGCAGTGGCAATGGAGAACGCAATAGAATAAATTAAAATATATTTGATTATACATATATAAATAAGACAATATTTTTCACACAAAATGGGAAATTTATTAGTATCCCTTTGTCTTTCAATTGGGACACTATGTCCATTACATTAAAAAAAATGTCTGATTTCACAGACAAATATTTCAAAAAATACAAAGCCTTGCCTTGATATCCAAACATATTGATCATCATTATTTGCTTGAACTGTTGTCATTTCTCGAGCTACTTCCATGACGGGTTATTTTGAAGAATGTTTTCTTCATGGTGTGATTGTTTTCTTCTTCTTCACCTTCCATCTACAAACATAAAAATAAACTGTAATGAGTGTGTATCCATTTGTGAGAATAATGAAAATTTCAATATTAAATAATATACATCAATGTAAATTGAAAATAAATGGTGGACCATAGCAACAATTGACTCATGAACTATACACATTCTTTCAAAACCAAATTTCATGCCATATTTCAAGATTTCATCTGTTGGAGTAGTTCCATACTTTGTTTCCTGCAAGTTTTATACCCCATAACAAATCATATATTTAACATAAAAGATCCTTTTTTTTTCTATTAATTATATACGGAGCTAAGTAAAACAAGATCGATAGATGCTTACAAATTCCACAATTAATTTTTGATATGTCAACATATACTCACAACCCATATTTACCCAATGTCAATAAATTCGCCTGATGGTTCTTCTTTGTAGGTTAGCACCTATTTGAAGACATTCAATGATGATCGTTGTAAAACAACTTAAAATATACAAAAATGAAATCTAGCTAAGTTGTTATAAGGAAGTAAGAATTACTCACAAACTTAGATATCAACCCTTTTCTTTCTTGGCATCTTGTTTTCAGGGAAAATTTTAATGATGGACATTTATCTTAATGTTTAGAAACGTTGGCGAATCTTACTAGTCCCCAATATGTAAATTGTAAAATTTTTGATGATATTTTCTAAAAATATTTAGGTTTCTAATTATTTTATATTAGTATATATAAATTTTTGGCCATTTTTAGGGTAAATTTTTTTTGTACTATAAAATTTAGGTGAATCAATTTTCAAAAAAATGGAAATTGACGAATAGGTTTTTTGAAAAAAGCATGGAATTAGCCCATATCCGAATATTAGCCCCTAAAATTTTCCCTGCTTGTTTTATGTGCTGAATGGGTTCCATTTTATTTTCTTTTCTGCAAGAAAATACTTGAAAATTATTATTTAATGTTAAATTGTTTATTTATTGTACCTAATGATCGAAAAATTCAATGATTACATATTACATTAGAAGCACGTTGTTGTTGAGATGGCTCCTCCTAAGATGCAATTTTGTCCATTTCTTTGACCATCTCCTTGTACACCTTTTTGGACATTCCTACTGGCATATTTCTGATATCACTTCATTCATATTTTGAGATTTTCATAATCTTCCTGAAAATGTAACATGACAATAAACTATTTAATTTTTATATTGATATATGGAAATTAAATATAGAAAAAGGTGATATTTATAAATAATTCTAGAAAAAACATTTAAAGGAATGTTACTTTTTCATTCCTTCTTTTTTTTTGTACGTTTTTTCTATTAAAATTCTGACATGTCTCAATAATCAATTCTCTAGAAACTCTTCTTGTAGTTTAGATAAAAATTGGTTCTTGAAATCATTGGACTGATTTTTTTATTGTAAGTAGAAAGAATGTCTATACATTCATTCCACTATATCCCTCAAACTTTTGTAAAAGTTTTTCCCCCTTTTTTTAATCTCCAGCACCATTCCAGATGAGCTAAGGAGAAATTAATTTTCATTTGCATGTTCTATCTTTTTCTTTTTTAGAACAACATTCCTTTTCTGAGTTGTTGGTCCCTGTAGAACATTAAACATATGTGAATTAAAAGATTGGTTGAAACATGTTATCTAATAATTTTAAGTATATTATTAATGAAAATTAAAAAAAGAAACTCATATTGGATTGATAGTATTGTTTCATTCACCTGATTAATCCTTTTGCAAATTTTCCATCAAGATTTTATGCTCTTTTGGTCCTAGATCAAAAATAATCTTATCGAGATTCGTCATTTTGTGGCTCTGCATGATACAGAGTAAACAATACATATTAGTTAAACTTACATATAGTTCAAAAATAATATTTTTTGTAAATAATTTACGAAGAACTTGCCTTTTTTATTTTCTTGATGTGCTATCAGTATTTTTGTTACTTGATCTCTGTTCAGCCAATTATTAATCATTTTAAAACATGTACCATATCATTCATTAATATATTTTATAAATAAATCATCAACTTTTCAGGAAAGAAAAAAAATATCAAGAAACTGGTGCAATTTTAAATGTTGTATGTAGACGTCAGTGCACCATGTTCTTATAAACACGCCACCAAAATAGTATAAAACATTGTACAATATGTCAACAAAGAGCACCGGTGCATTATATGTTAACCACTGCACTAATTAACACAGACAAAATAATAAAAGTCATCTAGCGTTATTTTTTGCAACATATGGTGTCATCGAGGAGACGGTGCGGCCTATTCTTATAAACACCCCGAACAAACAGGGGACCACCGTACGGTGCTATATGTCAACAAGGAGACCCGGTGTGCTATATGTTACATGGTGCACTGGTTAACAAAAAATAAAAAATTGTTTTTTCCAAATAGTACATGTGTGGTGCGCTATAATGAAATAGCACATCGGTGCCCTATTTTACATATGGTGCACAGATTAAAAAATATATATGTTTTGAAATTTTTTTATAAGACAGTACGTGCACAGTGCACTGTGATAAGATAGTGCACCAGTGCACTAGGTTCTACAGGGCACACTAATTAAAAAAAGTTAGTTTTTTAAAAATTCAGGTAAGGGCTGACATGGATTGGGATCTAACTGTGCAAGTCGTCCTGTGGGTTAGATGTCATAGGCCTATATTTATAGCAGTACAAACCCTATAGATATAAAATAAAAAACCCTAATTCTGAAATCACAGAAACGGGAAGAAGCAAGGGAAAAAACAAAAAGAATGAAGGGTTTAGTGTAAAATGAAATTTTTTTGTTTTTTTTTTCGGAAAATGAAAAGTAAATTTAAAATTTTCACTTACTGGGTAAAAAATACTGCAAAAAATGTAAAAAATAAAATAAAATTTAATCACAAGATCGTTTGAAATTCTATGCTACAGGGTTTGAATCACCAGAGGTTTGGAATTTTGATTGTCTGAATAGTTCTATTCAAAAGTATTTCACTGCTCCATAGTGCTCTCGTGCTCTCTTGCTCCATGTATGTCTCGTGCAAATATCTGGCTGAATTTTTTTGCAAAAATAGTGAAATAATGAAAAGTGTTTAGTATTTAAAGAATTTTTTTATGAAGTTAGATCTTTGAAAATATTTTGCCGCCTATTTTTCAATTTACGGTTTTTTTTCACACTAAAAAAATAAAGTTGCACTTATTTTTTGCAGCTTTACGTCACCAATGCATCAATTAATAACACTGCACCAGTGCTTCAGTTAATAACAAGGCACCGGTGCGCAGTAAATAAAACACATCGGTGTGGTTATTTGTACATAAGCACCGATAAAAATAAGTGAATTTTTAAGGCACCAAAATTACTTATAGGTGTGTACGTTAAAATATATTGTTGATTTTTCTCAAATGCAGGGAGAAAATATCATAATTTTATCAAATGGACAATTCTTCAAAATCTAGCTCGTTCCACAATATCTCTCAAATTCCATCATGAAGTTCTCCCTATCCATCTTGAGACGTAATATTTACTTCAGATTTTATTTATATTTTCATTATCTAATTGAATTTATGTTTTTTCTCCATGTCAATGAGCTTAATAAAATTTATAATGTATACAAATTTAAAGGTTCATGCAGATTCATAATCGAGTTCAGATGAACAAAATATTCAAATAGCTCCAAAACGTCGGAAGCCCTTATCAGGAGCAGCATACCACAAGGTGCATTTGGTAGATGAAAATGGACAACCGCTTCACCCTACCAATTGTAACAATATCTCATCTTCTAGCCACAATCTCAGGATGATGGTAATAATAATTGTTTGGTATACTAATGTAATTATTTCAACATCAAACAGATTAATCATGCATTGTCAATGTTCTTACTAATTGATATCATAGATTTTGTACTAATCATGTTCAAATATATTGTTTGAGATTATTAGGATTCTAGTGATGATGAGTGACCTACCTACCATCTTCTATTGCACCCCATAAAAGTTTCAAATTTAGAGACGGCTGAATTAAGATAAAAAATCGGAGAGGAACGATACCGAGAATGGTTGAATGAACCACCAATTCAATTCCCAGTAAGTCCAAATTCACCAATTAGGAATGACTACAGCAATAATAGTTCTTCACAAGCTGGCAATGGAGGGAATCTAATAGAGGTTGGTATGGATGATTACTTAAGGGATACGATTTCCATGGACACAACGTTGTTAGATGCATTCCAAAATAATGATCAGCTAGGGGATGATGCTCATATCGCTGACAACTTTTTCGAAAGCCTTAAATTTTCTTCCACCACCCCTCTCTTTGGACTTGGCGATCAGTCAAAGTTTACCCATTTGGGGACAACAATGTTAGTTTATAACTTGAAAGGAAAGTATGACTTGTCGAATGCATGTTTCTCGTAAATTTTGAGGTAAGTTACCATAAAGTCCTCCCTTATATAAATTTGAGAAATATAATCATACAATGAACATTAGAAATGGTCAATTTTATGAACATTAATGATTATATCAACATTAATGTACATTTAGTATTTTCCATGATCACCAACTATAGTTTATTTAAAGATAAATTTCTTTTGAATGATAATGTCTTGCCCGATAGCTGCGAAGAGGCAAATAAATTGTTGAAAATGTTGGGTGTTGAGTACATACCATATCATGCATTTCCAAATGATTGTATTTTATATAGAGGAGAATATGCAGAAAAAGAGATATGTTTGAAATGTGGGCATGGCAGGTATGATAAATCAAAAAATAAGGGTAAATCATGTGGTTCTCCTTTTAAGATATTGAGGCACATGCCTATAACCCCAAGGATTCAAAGGCTCTTTCATTGCAAATAATTAGCTATGTTGCAGGGAAGGCATGCCCCACACAAAAGTGAGTTGGGAGTTATGTGAATCCCAACTAATTCAATAACCACGAAGCATATAGAGGATTCATCGCCCAAAAAATTCAAGGATGAAGTATGAAGTCTACGATTCAGGATAGCCACGAATGGCCTCAACCCATATCCCCTGCAGAACACCAACTATTTTGTTTGGCCTATAGTAGTGATCAAGAACAATATCCCACCATGGTTGTCTGTGAAGAATGAGAATCTTATGTTGGCTCTCATATTCCCTGATATAAGACAAGTGAAGAATATGGATGTCTACTTACAACCACTGGTATATGAATTGTATAAATTATGGGATGGGATAAGTGTATACGATGTATCAAGACCCATCTCAGTAGAGAGGAGTTTTATGTTGTATGGCATATGTGCTTACATGACACATGATTATCCAGGCTTAGGAGTTTGCTATGGTACATTACATGTTTATTGATTTGTTTATATACGTAACAATATTTTTTCGCATGTTAGTTATTTAATTCTTTGTAATTTTTCTTATCTTCATGATGTTCTTTAATGTGCCATGCATATAAATTGTATACAATAATCTCACAGGTACTGTAAAAAAAGGGTATTTACGTTGTATGGCATATGTGCTTACATGACACATGATTATCCAGGCTTAGGAGTTTGCTATGGTAAATTACATGTTTATTGATTTGTTTATATACGTAGCAATATTATTTCGCATATTATTTATTTAATTCGTTGTAATTTTTCTGATATTCATGATGTTCTTTAACATGCCATGCATATAAATTGTATACAATAATCTCGAAGGTATTGTAACAAAAGGGTATTTTGGATGTAAATGTTGAGAACCTTCTCTGCAAGCTAGATGGTCCAATGACCTACGAAATCCAGTGTATGACTCCTCCAAGGTATTCCTCCTAGAAGAACACCCTTACAGAAGAGAAGCATTTTCTTTCAATGGTAAACGAGAGAGAACCGAAAGGCCTCCAATAATGACACCATCTGAATGGCTTAGATAATATGAGAGAGATAAGGAGAAGGAGTTCATAAAAATGTTCAATTCAAATGGAAAGCCTACATTTGATGATCCAGAATTCTTCTACACTTATGTTGAGAAATTTTCCATTGGGATGAAAAGGAAATCTATCTATTATAAGCTCCCATATTGGGAGCATATTAAGATTACCCACTTATTAGATCCCATGCATATATTTAAAAATGTTTCATATTCTTTATGGAGGCATATATCATTGAAAAAAAGTGACAAATTGGATGTTAGGAAAGATATTATTACTTCAAAAAATAAAAAGAAGCATTGGCCAAGATGATTATAAAGTACAGGATCAGAGGGAGGCATTGGTCCCTCTAATTCATTGTATTTCAAAGAAGGTGATATCCCATGGATTTTAAAAAAATATGATCTTTCTTTGGAAAAGTAAGATATAATGGGTGTGAGGGTGCCATATTCATACGGGTCTTCAATATGACGTTGCTTCACCGAGGATGACCATTTGTCGGGGTTGAAATCTCATGACCATTTGAATTTTCTTAGAGTGCAAATAATGTCAAAAGAATGATTTTGTTATTTTTTATATTAATAAATTTTATCCCATGCAGGGATCATAAAACATAACTAATTTTGTATATTATTTCACGTGTTTGTAAATTTGGAGTGTCATTATCCTTTGTTCGTGCGTGGGTGTGTGAAACATGAACTCCCTCAATACCTAGGATGTACCATATCTAAATTATCTTCATTTTTACATTGGATCACGTCAAAGGATATTCATGTGGCTAGCATTCCACGGTGGTGTCAAGAGATAGTTGAGATTTTTTGTATGTTTGAGAAGGAATTGCCCACGAGTTTCATGGACTTGTAGGTTCATCTTCTAATCCACCTAGTAGATGAGGTTGTATTAGTTGTGGTGTTTTCTTGTCATTGGACGTTCTTCTTAGAGAGGTACATGAAGAAATTGAAAGGTTTTGTTCGACGAAGGGAAAAACCAAAGGGGTCTATGGCAGAGGGGTACATATCGTATGATTCTTTCTATTATGATAGTGATTACATAAAGAAGATTTACAACAGACCAGGTGTGGTGATTTGGGGCAATGAATGGGATGAAGACAAAATGGAAGGGGAGATACTCCAAACAAATGGAAAAAAGTGCTTGATAAAGAGTAAGCGACTTATAAATTTTCAAATTTACACAAAGAAAAAATTCATGTTGAACTTCAGTATAATGTATATTTTGGTCTCTATGTACTATATAATGCCTGTTTTATTTCATCAGCGAATGAAAAAATTGAAGCAAACAATAAATTCGTTCTTTACAATTCTGAAGCGACACAACCGTGAGTTGCCTTGTATGAACGAAAGAGGATGAAATGGGATAGTGATAGGAAATAATTCCGATGGTTGAATGGTAGAAGTGTGCCTTATCTCAATCATTTAAAGGAAAATATGCCAAAATATTCCCCAACAACTCGGTTGCTAACCAACCCAGAGAGAAATACGGTGCAACCGGTCGTTACCCATGTGCTGAAGAGGATGATAAACGTAGGGATTGGGTGCACCAACTTGGTAATAATCTATTTAATTTATATGTACATTTGAAACTTAATAATGCACCTTTCAAATGTAATTACATCTATATTTAATATTTTAACTATTGGGTTATTATAAGACACATGACACTATGATTTTTTAACTTTTTTATAGGTTCATTTGTTTCCATCTTTGTGGTCATATGGACACCATTTTCGCACAGAAAATTTCGATGATGTACACACGACACAAGAATATGGAGTGGAAGTCGAGTTTGATCAATCTAGTCGATCTAGCCATCGTGATCAAAACCTAGTACAAGGGACATTAGGTTACGTCGAAAAGATACACAAGATCATTGAACTAGATTTCTCTACTTTCCATTGTGTTATTTTTAGGTGAAAGTGGCGGGACACCTTTGATCGGAATAATGTAAAGGAAGATCACGATAGTAGGCTAATATATGTCAACTCTAGAAAGATGTGGGATGAAGCTAACGAGCCCTATGTTTTCCCCAAACACAGCACTAGGTGTTTTTTTGCACAGATGTGTTGGATAGGGATTGGTGGCTCGTATTGAGACATGACCCTAGATCAAAACATATTTTTTAGAACAATATTATTATCATGCCATGCAAGCTAGAAGATAATGAGGGTGATCATGAGAACCAAGAGTGATATGGTACATGTGTTATTTCATCAATAATTATACTTTTTAAGATGGGTTTTTATAAACAAGAGGACTTAACTACCTTATAACTTATAATACCTTTTTTTTCTAAACATTATAATATGTATTTTGAATTATTTTGTAATTTGCATTGTGTTAATGTTAAAATCAATATTTGACTGGATAATTTTAAACTATGTTGATCTCAAAAAAAATGGTGTACTGTATAAAGTATTTTTTTTTTTGGTATGTAAGATCATAATAAAATAATGATAATTCTAAAGTACATGAATTTATTTTCATTATTTTCTAAACTTTATTATGTTGCAAAAATTCATATTATTCTAGATTGATTATTTTACAATTATTTACAATTTTGTAAATTTACAAATTTACAAATTTTAATAAAATCATTTCACATGAATACAATTAAAATTTTACAAATATTTTACATAGAATTACAATTAAAATTACAATTACAATTACAATTACAAACATTTCACAGTTATACAATTAAAATTTTACAAATATTTTACATACAATTACAATTTTACAATTTCACATACAATTACAATTAAAATTAAAATTACAATTACAATTTTAGATTTTTACATATTTACCATTACAATTACAATTTTAGAATTTTACATGCAATTACAATTACAATTACAATCATTTCACATTAATACAATTAAAATTTTACAAATATTTTACATACAATTACAATTAGAATTACAATTACAATTTTACAATTTCACATACAATTACAATTAAAATTGCAATTACAATATTTACAATTATAATTTTAGAATTTTACATACAATTACAATTAAAATTACAAATTTTCAATTACAATAATTTCACATTAATACAATTAACATTTTTCAAATATTTTACATACAATTAAAATCAAAATTACAATTACAATTACAATTTTACAATTTCACATGCAATTACAATTACAATTTTACAATTTTACATACAATTAAAATTAAAAGTTATTTAACATATATCATGATTTAATATTAGATTAAATAAGCATGACTATCATGATAATTAAATTAAATAAACATCAAGATCATGATAACCATCGTACAAAATGTTAGGTTCCTATATTACTAGTATAGTCCCTTATTGTTATTAGTGTAACCCCCTTATTGTTATTATTGTACCCTTGTAACCCCCATTTTGTTATTATTGTGCCCTTAAATTATTATTGTTAGGTCGGCTAGGATCACATAGTGGCCCACTAGGATTACATTATGGCCACATGGACTCCTATATATAGAAAGGAGGTTTTGTAAATTGTATCATCCAAGAATTGATGATTTATGTAATGTATTGGAGGTTTCCCCCTCGAAGTGGCTTATTTCTAAGGCATTGATATCTCTTTTCTTCTATTTTTGGAGCTGGTTACACAACATTTGGTATGGGAAGGTTTGGATTCTAGGGTTTCGCTGCTCCAAATAGGTCATCGTGGAATTTCTGCTCTAACGTTTTCTACAAAGCTTCCAAAAGTTGAAATTTTTGAGATGCTGGCTTGAGAAATCTGAGACGTCGTCAAATTTTATAGCTTGGTTAGCAATATTTTTCGGAGATATGATGTTTGTGGAAGTTAGGTCTTTTTTCGAGGGCTCCTAAACGGTCATCGTGGCATTTTCCGCTATAAATTTGTTTTTCTATGAAGGGTCGGAATCTGAAATTTTGGGTGCGAAGCTGAAATCCGAGGACACCGGTCAAAAAATTTCAGATCTTGGTTCGCAATATTTTCGAGATATGATGCGGCTGGAATGAGCTTCTTTTCGGGCTCGAATTTCATCTCAAAGAGGTGATCGTGGAAAATCTTCATAACTCTCTCTCGAGCATAGGATTGGAGTGTCGTAAGTGGTCACAAGCACATGGATTTTAGTTTCTGACTATCAATTTCAGAGACAAAGGACGAAACAGTGACACGTGGAAAGTCGTACAAGTTCACACTACTGAACCAGTCCATAATTAGGTCATTGTGGGAGATTGGACACAACTTTGTCTTGGAGAATCCAAATCAGGTCAGACCTGTGGCATTCAAAAGATAATTGAGAGGGCTACTTTGGTACTAAAATTTAAATATTGAAGTGCTGCAATAACAAATATAATCCAATTTCAATATCGAGCTCCTCAAAAGCAAGAAAAAAGGTGTGTATTTTTTTCCGAATTGCATAAGTCTTGTTTGAAGAATCAATTTGAATTGATTCCAAGGGCATATTGTAGAATAGATATCAGTATTGGGTTCTAAAATATGCCCCGTAAAAATAATTCAACACCCATTAAGCCTTTAGAAGGATCTACTATGACTCATGAAGATGAAGAATAGCAACATGATCTATCAAAATTACAAGAGCAAGTGCAACAAATTTCACTCTCGCAAAGAGCAACAAAAAATGAAATGGAAGTTTTGAAGAAAGGCATGGAAGCGAAGATGGACGGTTTGAAGAAAGGCATGGAAGCGAAGATGGACGGTTTGAAGAAAGGCATGGAAGCTAAGATGGATGGCATGGAAGCTGGCATGGAAGCTAAGATGGATGACATGAAAGACAACATGGAAAACAACATGGAAAACATGAAGAATGATCTAAAAGTAGACATCAAAGGTTTGACAAAGTTGATACAAGAAATGTTTCCTAATGGTGAAAAGATAGTAGAAGAACCTCATGATGAGAACAAAATAAATGTTAATCGTGATTTCATAAACTCTAATGTTGGCGGGAAGAACCACCATATTCCAAAAATGGATATGAGGAAGTTTGATGGAAATGATCCTGTAACATGGATACTACGGATGGAGCAATATTTTGATCTCCATAATGTGAAAAACACACAAAAGGTACGCATTGCAACTTTACATTTAGAACAAAATACATTTGTATGGTATCGATGGCTTTTCTCCCGTAAAAAAATTGTCACTTGATCAATTTTTACGGAGGAAATGATAGCACATTATGAGGATACAAAGAGCAACACCTTCTTTAGCCAATTGATAAATCTCAAACAAAAGGTTTTAGTGGGGCAGCATATTGAGGACTTCCAAAAATTGAATATAAGGGTAACTGATATTCCAGAGGAACACAGGATCGACCTCTTCATAGGCACTTTAAAGGATAACATACAACATGAAGTTCACGTTTTGGAACCGGATTCATTGGAGAAGGCATTCAGGTTGGCAAGAAAAGTTGAATGTAAAATAATGGCGACAAGGAAGCCTACCACTCAATTCTATAAAGAATGAAGTGTTGCTACGCCTAGATTTCCACAACCTACAAGGTTGACACCACAAAAATTGGAAGAAAAAAGAGCAAAAGGGCTTTGCTACAGTTGTGATAGCAAATACACTAAAGGTCATAAGTGTGCTGAGAAGAAATTATTTTACATAGATTGTGAAGAGGAAGAAGAAAATGAACAAGAAGAAGATATACACCAGGAACCAGCCCCAGAGGAGGAAGAAATGAATCCAACCATATCGTGTAATGCACTGGCAGGAATTACCACTCCTCAAACTCTCAAGATAAAAGGACAAATCAAGAAGAGAAAGGTAATAGTGTTGATTGATTCAGGTAGCACCCATAATTTTATTCATTGTAAGGTATCCAAGGAATTAAATTGTTTCCTATACCCAGCACCAGAATGTCAAGTGATGGTTGCAAATGGAGGAACTATAAATTGTTCTGGAAAATGCCATAATATCAAGCTAACCATGGGGGAATATGTATTGACTAGTCCAATGCTTTCCATTCCTATGGGAGGTGCTGATGTTGTACTAGGAGTACAATGGTTACAATCTTTGGGGACGGTAGCTTTAATTTTCAAGAACTTTTCTTGAAATTTTTTTCAGAAGGAAAGGAAGTCGAATTACGGGGTATTGAAGGGAAGCCAGGAAGGATAATAAGCTCTAATGTCATGACAAAGCTTCTAAAGAAAGAACAACGAGGCGTAATTGCACAATTATGCTCACTAGAAGTTCCGACATCAAAATCATCTATTTCTGCGGATCTCCAACAAGTCTTGGACAATCATTCCAAGGTGTTTGAAACTCCCAAAGGACTCCCACCTATTCGTGATCATGATCATGCTATTCATTTGATTCCAGGAAGTGTTCCTCCAAACATGAGGCCTTATAGATATCCTTACTTCCAAAAGAGCGAAATTGAACGTATGATTGCAGAAATGTTAGAGGCGGGTATAATTCAACCTAGTCAAAGTTCTTTCTCTGCTCCTGTAGTTTTGGTACACAAGAAGGATGGATCATGGCGAATGTGTCTGGATTATAGGGAGCTAAATAAGCTCACCATTAAAGACAAATTTCCCATTCCTGTGATTGATGAATTATTGGATGAATTACATGGAGCAATTTATTTTACCAAGTTGGATCTTCGTTCAGGATATCATCAAATTAGAATGAAGACTGAAGATATTCCAAAAACAGCATTTCGAACTCATGAGGGTCATTATGAATTTTTGGTCATGCCTTTTCGCCTTACCAATGCACCTTCTACATTTCAAGGGTTGATGAATTCCATTTTCAAACCCTTCCTTAGAAAATTTGTGCTAGTATTTTTTGATGATATACTAATCTACAGCAGGTCTTGGAAGGATCATGTTGAATATGTTGACAGGGTGCTCAAACTATTGCAGGAGAAACAATTATATGCAAAAAAATCCAAATGTTTCTTTGGAGTACAAGAGGTGGAATATCTGGGTCATATTGTATCTCACGAGGGTGTTAAAGTAGACCCTAACAAAATTAAAGCCATTAAGGAATGGAAAGTCCCCACAACCATAAAGCAGTTGCGAGGATTTCTCAGGTTAACAGGGTATTATCGCAAGTTTGTTAATAATTATGGGAGAATAGAAGCACCTATAACAAAATTATTGAAGAAAGATGCATTTTCATGGACTCCTGAAGCAACTAAGGCATTTGAACATCTTAAAGAGGCAATGTGCCTAGCACCGGTCTTAGCTACGCCAGACTTCACAAAAACCTTTATTGTGGAATGTGATGCCTCAGGAAATGGAATTGGTGCAGTTTTAATGCAGGAAGGAAGACCCATTGCTTTTGAAAGTCGTCCAATCAGAGGAAAGTATTTACAGAAACCTATTTATGAGAAGGAAATGTTAGCAATACTGCATGCATTAAAGAAATGGAGAACTTACCTAATGGGAAGACACTTCAAGGTAAAAACTGATCATGATAGTCTTAAACACTTTTTGGAACAAAGACTATCTTGAGAAGAGCATCAAAAATGGGTCACAAAGATGTTGGGTTATGACTTTGAAATAATCTACAAAAAAGGAAAGCTTAATGTTGTTGTAGATGCACTCTCAAGAAAGAATGAAGAGGTGGAAGCATTGCTTTGTTCCATTTCTATTATCCAACCAGATTGGATAACCGAAGCAAGAGATGAATGGAAGAAGGACAAAGATGTATGGATACTCATTCAAAAGTTGCAGCAAGATCCTAGTACATCTGATACATTTAGTTGGAAAAAATGATTCCTTATGGTACAAAGATCGCTTATATCTTTGTAATAATTCCCAACTAAAACAAAAGATTCTTCTGGAATTGCACACTTCTCCTTTAGGAGGACACTCGGGATTTTTAAAAACTTACCACGGGGTGAAGAAAGAATTTTTTTGGGATGGCCTTAAATCTGATATTCAAAATTTTGTGACGGAATGTTTGGTTTTCCAGCAGAATAAAGTTGAGACAATTAAGACCCCGGGACTTCTACAACCTTTATCCATTCCAAGTCAACGTTGGGAGGAGATTTAAATGGATTTTATCACAGGTTTACCTAAGTCCGAAGGAAAGAGTGTCATCATGGTGGTAGTTGATAGACTTACCAAGTATGCACACTTTTGTGCATTATCTCATCCATTTAAAGCAAGTACAGTTGCTACTACTTTTATGGATAGAATTCAAAAGCTACATGGAATCCCAAGGGTTATTGTGAGTGACAGAGATCCCATTTTTACTGGAAATTTTTGGACGGAGTTATTTTCTTGTTTGGGTACTCAATTAGCTCATAGCTCATCTTATCATCCTCAATCTTATGGTCAAACTGAGATCGTAAATAAATGTTTGGAAGGATATCTTAGTTGTTTTGTATCTGATAAACAAACACAATGGGTCAAGTGGTTACCTCTTGCTGAATGGTGGTATAACACTTCCTTCCATACTGCAGCAAAAATGACCCCATTTATGGCACTTTATGGATCTCATCCACCATCCATCACATCATCTTTAAGGGAAAATTCGAAGGTTCAAGCAGTGGAAGATCACATCGAGCATCAGCAAGAAGTTCTCCAACTCTTAAAGGATAACCTGAATTTGGCACAAAATCGAATGAAACAACAGGCAGATCAACATCGCAGCGAGAGAAGTTTTGATGTAGGAGATTGGTATTTTTACGGCTACAACCATACAAACAAATGTCCCTCAAGCAAGCAAAGAAGGATAATAAATTATCGCCAAAGTACTATGGTCCTTACAAGGTGTTGCAAAAGATTGGTACTATGGCATACAAATTGGAGCTTCCTGCTTCTTCGCGAGTACATCTAGTTTTCCATGTTTAATGCTTAAAGAAGGTTATAGGTGAAAATCTTCCAGTTCAAACAATATTGCCAGAACTTGATGAGGAAGGAAAAATCATATTGGAACCTGAAGCGGTCATGGAAACAAGAACTCGACAATTACGAAATCGATCAATTTCAGAGTATCTCATCAAGTGGAAGAACTTACCCACTGAAGATTCTACATGGGAGGATGAGAATTTTATACAGAAGCACCCAGAGCTACTCAAGAATTGAGGACAACACTTTTTTGAAGGAGAGGGGCATGTTAGGTCCCTATATTACTAGTATAGTCCCTTATTGTTGTTAGCGTAACCCCCTTATCGTTATTATTGTACCCTTGTAACCCCCATTTTGTTATTATTGTGCCCTTAAATTATTATTGTTAGGTCGGCTAGGATTACATTGTGGCCCACTAGGATTACATTATGGCCACATGGACTCCTATATATAGAAAGGAGGTTTTATAAATTGTATCATCCAAGAATTGATGATTTATGTAATGTATTGGAGGTTTCCCCCTCGAAGTGGCTTATTTCTAAGGCATTGATATCTCTTTTCTTCTATTTTTGGAGCTGTTTACACAACAAAAACATCATATTTGACTAAAAAAGACATTCAAATTCACTAACATCATCTAATCATCGTGATCAAGATCAAATAACAAAACACAATTAGCATTTTATAACATCATCACAACACAAACATCAAATATACAACTCATGTCAAATAACTAATATCACATACACATCTATCTGCAACCTGCACATTAAATGAACATATCTAACATGACCTAACAATATACACATCATGATGATCACCAACATGTAAATTAAGTACAACTACAACATGAACATAAAATACATGGACCATATCTATATATATATATCTATATATATATATATATATATATATATATATATATATATATAATGTCAAAAATATACAACTGTAATATAAATGTCAAATATCAGCTAGCGGTACATCATCAATAGTAGTACTAGTCAAGGCCTGCTCAGTCAATGGTGTAGCCTCGACAAGCTCAGATAGATGTTGATCATCATGTGCCTATTGATCTGGTGGTGCCTCATGCTGATAACGATTAGCTATTGGCTACTCATGATGACTCGACATGGATGGTCCAGCCTGCTCATGATCATGAGTACTATTGGATACTGTAGGTTGTTGATCATGATGACTCGACGTGGATGGTCCAGCCTGCTCATGATCATGACTGTTAGATGCTACAGGCTGAGAAGGCTGACTCGATGTGGATGGTCTAGCTTGCTCATGATCATGATTGCTGGTCGATGTTGCAGATTGCTCATTTGCGGCGCGAGGTGAACGATGATCACTCCCCTGATCGTGATCATTAGATGATGTATCCCTTCTCGACTGTCTACATACTATGTCTCAATCGCGCTTACGTCAAAGGGTCATCCTCAACTGCATTACTAAGTTGGTAACTCCTACGACATGCCGCATCAGGGTGAACATGTCACGTGGCATGCCTTCCACATCTGTACCAGCCTAGCATCGGCCAATATCTCTCTCATAGTGGCGGGCGTGACTCCCCCCTCCACAAGAAGTGCACAGAGTTGATCTCCCAACTCTAACCTAAATCTAGTGTCAGGCCTACGTCTAGCAACAGCCAATACCGGTGCAACATGAGGACCAGGTCTGTATGCACCAGCCTGATCCTCGGCATCTTCCATCTCCTAATCGTCATCAAGATCTACACCTAGATCATTTGGTGGTGGTGGCATCTCATCACCATCAAATGACCCAATGTTTGAAAAATATATATATGTACACAACAATAAGTAAATAATTTCATTAAACAGTTTAATAAAAACAAGTTAAAGAACATGTTAGAATAAATTTAAATAAAAGAGTAATACTACCTCTATCATTTGACAACTCATAATCTGTGAAGAGGATGTTGGCACGCCCTTGCCAATCTAATAAGCATACGGAGACGGGACCAGAATGAAGGGATTCTCATCAATAGTGGCTAGCAACTCCAATGCATCATGTGATATCCTCATGGAAAACTATGACTCTCCCCTCTTGGGCATCATCTTTCCCCACATCTGCATCCACACATGCAACATCGACCTACAAGGCTGTCGAACAAAATTAGGCCTCATCTCTGGAATCCTCTCAAAAAATAAACAAAATAGCTCAGAAGAAAAATGGAATTTCACCCTCCCTTATTCCTGAGCACGACATATGCATAAAGCTGTACAGAACTACCACAAAAAAATGGTTGACCACCTCACAAGCCATGGCGCCTGTAATAAAGAATCAACAGAATATAGAAGTAGGAAACTAATGTGTTTCTAGTCGCTGGTATGGTGTGCATTGGTCGAAATCATTAGTGATAGGCACCTCACCTCCTATCCACCAAATGAAGTGATACGTAACTGACCTCCGAAGACTTGAAAATCTATAGGAGACAATATATCTGCGCTAATGGATATCTGGGAGTACACCAACTGAGTCCCTATACCATAGCCAACAGGGACATCTAGGAATGAGGGAAAATCCACCCCTCTCCTCGATAGGCTAGTAATGAAATATATTTCCTCCTCAATGGGTACGTACCACTGGTTAGGACCAACCCGGAAAGCCTGTCGGTAGGCATTCCACCTATGGATAAGTTATCGCAAAGACCCACCATGGCCCTTAGGGATGTAGCCTCCTCATAGAACTTGAGGAGGCCTATCTGCCTTAGGATCCCGTAGGTGGCTGCTATAATAGGGTGAGGGTACGTATCTCTCTCCCTCTCTCAAGCCTCCCAAAGGCGAACCATGTTATACTAGTCCACCTGTTGTTTTTTTTGTTCCCTCTCTTCTCTCCTTTGACGTCATTGAATGATTGATATATTAAATACATTTTTTTTATTAAATGAGACATGTATTTAGGAATATACATATATAATTTTTTTGAAAAAAAGAAAAGCAGTCGGTGCGCCACAAGAAACAGACGTGCACCGGTAATGGTGCGTCCTTTTTTGTCATGCACAAGAGTCGGTGCACATGGAAATTTTCAGCACACTACCCTCCTGGCATTGTTACAATGTCAACAGTGCAGTGGTATAACAGATCACATTGTTGTCTATGTACCTGTGTCGGGAGGGCGATGCGCTGACCAAACTATACACCCTGGGGAGTATAGTTTAGGAAGCGCACCGCCCTCCTGACATTAGTACATAGTCAACGGTGTGGTATTTTATATGACCGCATCGTTGACTATGTTGAGTTTGGGAGGGCAATGCACTCAAAAAATTACCTGCCCCGGGGCCGATATTTCCGCCAACTCACCGAATTCCCGCAATTTTTTTAATTTTAAAAAAGCACGGTGCATTGTTTCGGTATTGCCCCGGAAGCAGTGAAAATATCATTAGCATTGGTCATGGTGAGGCCTGTAAATTTACAGTCAGCACCGCAAACTGGTGAAAGTTGAATGGCTTGAGCACACTGCACAGGAATTATTTTTTTAAATAAGGTGAATTTTAAGTTATTTTATAAAACTAATTCTCTAAAAGGTTTAATTATGGAAAAACAAGTGAAATACCCGTACATTTGGCCGTCGAGGAGGCATATTGGCTGTATAATTTTCAAACCTAAATTTTCCCACCATTTTGGAAAATTCGAAATGAAGATGGTCAGAAATGGATAGCAGAAGTGCATGCAATGGGACCATCGATAGCAGGGTGCCTCACACAAGGTAATTTTTCACCCGTGCTTGAGAGCTCTAAAGCACTAAAAAGTGAAAAAGGTGTATTCTTGGCCATAATTTTTTTTATTTAACCCTGTTCTAGTGCACAGGTTTTATAGGCGCACCAGGATAATTCTTAAAACTACACCGAACTATTTCATTTTTGGCGCGGGGTTTTAGGATGCACCGGTGCGAAATATTTGCAGAGAACCAGTGCATTATAGTTATTAGATGCACCAGGCGGGTTTGTAACGAGCGCACGATGTCCCAATGTGCCAATTTTTTGTACGCATTGGTGCTTCCTCTAGTGGAACGCACCGGTGCGGTTTATGATGATAAATGCACTAGGGAAAAAACATCCGCAGAAACCTCCACCCGCGAACCTCCTCTAGTAACCTCCACTGCAAACGGATGTTTGGGCTATTTTTATAAGGGGTTCCTCAAAAACATCTGTTAGAGGGTCTTTTCCTTGTAGTGTTTGTTTCTTGCATGATGTGTTTTTCAGATTGATGGTTGAATTTTAATATCTTATGTTTGTGACAAGATGTTAAGAAATTTTACAACCATTGTAGACCACGTTATGTGTTAACGCCAAGAAGAGAAGGAGATGGAAAATGCATTCTTCTAGATGTGGAGTTTGGAACCGTTGATGTAAAATAATGGTCATTTCCTTTCTTATTTTTACTGATGTTGGAAGCTATTTGTTGTACTTCACTCATTGTCAAAAGGAGGAACGTGATTCTCAGTGGGAAGGCAACGATGAATCGATTTAGTAAAAAAAAAGTTTTATATCAGCAAGTAGCCAACAATTGTTGGATTGGGTCAGTAGAAAAAGGAAACAATGGTTGAAGAGCCAAGCCATTTGCAAGGCAAGGCAAGGCATCTCAGTGACCAAGTGGTTGTCATAGCAAATTTTCCAAGTAAAATCAAGATGATAGCACTTGGGAAACATAAGAGTGTTCAGTACTCATGATATAACCAGATTTTGTGTGTCCAAAATCATGTTAGTGGGAAGGAGTGATCAGAATCTGGATCAGGGGAAAAAATTAGCTCAAAATGAAAGTGCTCGTATTTGCACCAAACTAGAACAAAAACAACTGGCCCATCGCAAGGACTCCAAAGAAACTTGTTTCGTTGCAAGCCAAGTTCGGATGAAGGAGTTATGGTCTGCTGATCATCATTCATAATAGGCAAAATTTAAAAAACATATTGCAGAATAGGTAGAACTGAAGACATGGTAGTCCAGTCAGCATGTAGAGAATCTTCTTCAATTTTTAGTCTAATGGTACTGTGACAAGTGTGACTGTAGGATTCACGAGTTTGGTTTGTGAAGGTAAAAATCGCCCAATTTCCTCCAAAATTGAATGTGAGTTCATGGATTTTTATGTGTTGGAAATTAATCTTTAAATATTAAGGTTGGATTGATATATATATATATATCTATATATATATATATATATATATATATATATATATATATATATATTTATTTATTTATAATATATTATATTATATTTTTTAATTATAATACATTATATGATACTATTATATATATTAATATATATATTATTAATTTTAAATCTTAATAATTATATTCCACTTATTAAATTATATCCAAAGTTAGATTGCATTTCAATTAATCCTAAGGTCGTACGATGGACATTTCAAATGTTTTGAACGCATATTACAAATGTGGCATACCACTAACCTAAGGTCCGTATATGATTTCAAACTATGCTTTATGCGGTGGAAAACCTTATGGTTTTAGATTAATTATGGTGGAGTGTATTCAATGGAGCATATACGTTGGAGAATATTCAATATATGTTGGATTTTAAAATGTTGGGTGCAAAAACACGCATATGGGGCGAAGTTGGGGTTCGACCCCTTGACCTCCCCCTCTCCACTACCGCGATTTCACCAATGGACCAGTGTTGTGTGACTTTAAAGGTATGCGCACCACATTGAATATAAATGTGGTGCATTTTTCAATGGCAAAGCGGAGGAGGCCAGCCCCGCGGGCCAGCCTCCTCCACAATACCTCACCATATGACCCAATTTTAAGTGCTCGGCATTAACTGTGGATTAGTGCAGTTAAGAATTCTTATCCATTAATTAAACATGTAGTTAATATGGCAAACATTTTGGCATATTCCCCAAATTTAGCGCCATTTCCAAATTTGTTGGAGCTAACTAACAGTTTTCCAGATTTAGAGGCAAAATCTAGGGGAAACTTTAATGAGGCCTATCTTGGTAAATTTTCGACCAATGTTTGCTAAAGGATAGTCATTCCTAGCATATTTGAATGCTCTAAATCCATTGGAATATCTTTCAAATGAAATGGAGCTCATATACAACTATTTTTTATCACTTTAAGAATTTTGAAGCCTAGGGCCACCAAGAGGGAACGCCATGCCCACATCAGCTGAAGGCCATTTTTAGTTAATTAATAGTCAATTTTTTATGTATTTCATTCTTTGAACACAATGGTATAGTTTGAAGAGGTGTTGGAGCACATCGGAAGGTGATTTTGTCACTTTTGATAATAAACAAGCCCATGGTCACCAAGGTTGGAGGTCAAGCCTAGAGGATCTGTGAATGAAATTTAGAGGTTGAATAGTAATTTTTGTGGTATTTGAGTGTTATGAAGCCAATGGAATATTTGTAAAATTCATTGGATCAATATTTGTGCTTTTAATCATACATTTTACTCTTAATCGTAAGAGTGCCTACCTAGTTAAAGCAGGTCCATGGAGATGTAGCCTAGGAGGGGTGAAATCCATCATCATACATTATGTTATGTGATTTCTATGAGTTATGTTTCTTCATTTCATTTTTTTTGTATGATTTTTTAACTTTTAATTAACTCATAGTTTGATCATCAAGAACACATGAAAGTACACACATAAACCCCCTTCATGAATGGATAACATGAGATGACACTTAAACACATTTTAATACTGATGAGGGAGCTTGCATAGAAATAAAAATTCTTCCCATATTCAGATCAAGGAGGATGTGCCTCAATTAGATTTTTTTGAGTGATTATATGTTAGGGTTTTTAGAGTTTGGGCTCCCAAACAAGTACAAGTGTAAATAATTAGCAGCATCGTAACAGATAGGCAAATATAGATAGCAAGCGATGAACCAGGTGGGAGCCAAGCCATGAGTGTTCCGAAGAGAAAACCCATGCTAAGATATAAGTATGTGTTTCGATGGTTGGTATCTTTGGACGAATTGTGATAAAATTGGAAAGCTTCCTACTATAGCTTTCATCGAATACTAGTAGCGCTAGAGATTCAATGACTACGTTCTCAGATGTTAGTTTCACTTAGCTGAGATGCTAGTTTCACTCAGATGAGGTGTGTATATTGTTTGAAATATATTTTTTCCATAAGTCCAGCATTCAAGAATGTAGAACACATTTGAGTGTATGTTCCTCTCTTTGTTGAAGCTTGCACATATTAAACTTAATTGTTTTATTTATAAAATTTTATCCTACGTTGTTATTTCAATATATTTTCATATCAACATCACTCATGTAGAAGATATATTGACATTTATACTGAAACCAATGTCTAAAATTATATTAAGTTGTAAGTCATTACGTTGTTTTTTTCTTGCAAGTTGAGCTTCACAATATACCTGAGTTCTAAGAATCATTCATATACATGAGCACCTTGAGAGCCCGCATAAAAGAAATTATTTTATTCAAACACCCTAGCAAACTAGTTTTTATCTTTTATGATGATATGATAATTTTTAACAAGAAATTTGACCCAAAGTATTTGCTATGTTATTTTACATATTTACATGTGATAAATTGATAGTAGATAATTGGTGTGATATGAATTAGAATATCTAGAAATCAATACTTTGCAAAATATTTTCTTAGAATTTCCTCGAGGTATTTTTTTCCTACATTCTTTATTCAAAATGTAGACAACAAATTCAATACAACAAAATTGAGCACCAAAGAAAGTTATTTTAAGCCTTCCTATGAAACGTATATCTAGTATTTATCCTTGGTTTTACACTGTTAAGCTTATATGAACAAACGTAATGAAGAAAATAATGAAAAATCCAAAAAAATGCTACATGATACATAGGATCTAGTCATTTAAACTAGAAATGGAGAATGAGGGAATATGAAACACCGTGTCAAAATCTTGGAAATGGTCATTGAGAAGCATTTGTAATTTATAATAATGAGTAAGAAAATAACAATGTTTATTTTGTCCAGTGCCTTTGTTCAGTTTCCCCCACTTATAAAATGTTGTATTAAGATTGTATGCAGTTACGAAGAAATAATCACGAGTGAAACTACATGTAAGAATGATGCACATAGAAAAAGCATATTTTGGATCAAAGGATAAAGAGAAATATAGCTTTCTCTCCAACAATAGAACCTGATACCTGATCTCATGTGTTCACTTTCAATAGGGGTATTTAAAGAAAGGCAGGATAAAAATAAACATCCAGTCCCTCGCAAAAAAATACAATATGAGTGAAGACTTATTTTTGCATGGCATTGCACATGGCACCAACTTTTGCATCGTGGTGGGTGTATGTGGAAGTTCGAAGAAATTCTTTACAGTGTATGCTTATTTTTCTTATTTACAAAAAATATTTCATTCTAACCAACTAATGCTAAAAAAATCTAGCATTATTTCATTATCAACAAATGTTTTTTTAGACTATGTTTTTTCCCTCTCCGCCTCAAGAAGAGGCAAAATAAGAGCTCAATATTATTCATTGGATAGAAAATCATTGTCAATATTCAATAGGTTGGGAAAAAGTACCCTTAAAACATCTCTCTTAAAACTTTAGGTTTAATTTTTTCTTTTTCATGCTAGGACTAATAAAAGTGAGATGATTTATTACTATAGTCCCTGTTTCCTTATGGCAGTGACTAAAAAACTGATAGTGGAGAACTTTAGGACCTTGTTGTATACATAATTGAGATAAAAAATTATGAAGTTTCCTTTTAATCTAGAGAAGGAGAGAGTAATTATTATTAAAGTAAATGGGAAAAAAAAACGTTGTATACTGAGGTACACTAGATCTTGATTTTTTTTATTAGTTAAAAGGTATGTAGGATGAGTTGAAGTGAGTAAGGGGAGAATAGGGTTAGAGGATAGGAGATAGTTGATCAAGGATAAGGGGACTGAGGGAAGTGTGATAGGAAGAGAGGAAAGGTCTAATTACTAATGTGAATAAGGCCATAATTATGTACAAATGTTTTTCTAGTATAAATTGTGTGATTGTCCTCAACCTCTCGTGTCGAATATTTGTGTTTCAAGAAATATGATTGATTCTATGTTAGTGTTAATTTCATCATATCATGGTAGAGGAATATGTATGAAGATAATTTAAACATCATAGGTGAACAGAGGGATGCACAAAGAGTTAGAGTGGTGAATTAGACATCATAAATCAACTTGATGAAGGGAGGATCATGAGAAACCAACCAATGATTGGGTTTGTATAATTACCTTAGCTATAATTTGAAGATGCAGTATTGGTGTCAATTTGAGGCTTGTAATGTAAACCCAACTACTAATGTCTCCAATAGAAAGGAATATCCTTTTGAATTGAATTTTTTCCTAGTATCAGGACTGCGATAAGGTTTGTAGTTCTAGATTTCCAATATGCTGTTAGAGCTAAGATCCGAGATCCCAAGCTAAGATCTCTATGAAATAAACAAGAAAATGGGAATGTATATGTTAAGTGTCACGGATGGTGACATTGAGCTGACATGTACTATACTGGAATAATCATTGTTTGATGTTTAATTCAAATAAAACCCTTATATTAAAGATCTAAGTGCCTTCGATCACTAGTAGTTTTTTCACACAAGAGGTAACCAGCAAATGCATATATTTTGGGCTTTAAAATAAATTTAATTCACAAACAGGTAGGGTTGATACACTTTAGTTCCATTTGGTTAACCCCGCGTCCTTTTTCTTGATGCTCGAGAAAGCCTTGGAGATAAGGGCTAAATAAATTTTAGATTCATATGTAAGAATATGGCTGATTCAAAGTAGAGACAAAATCTCGACCCTACACGAAGTTCCACACCAAAGTTCATAAATCAAAGTTTAAGTGGTTTTTTCATGATAGTTTCTTGTTTTGGACCCCCTTTTTTTTAACTCGCAATGGACCATGGGTAGCCCTAGGGTGAACTAGAGTCATATATCACACCCATATCAAGCACACATCATAGGCATGTCATTCAGAGATATTATTCCTTTAACAAGGGTCCCAAGGCATGATTTTCAATACCATAAACCCCCATTATTGAGTCACAATATACCTGGAGGCCCCAGGATAAATTTTTTTATTGGTTTATTATGCATGTGACCATGTCATTGAAAGCAGGTTTCTTGATAACAAAAGGAATAATTTCTAGCAGTTGGAGGTCCCATCAATAGATGGCTACAACATCTAGAAATATTTTCGTCGGTTGCAGTTATTGCCACTACCCACACGTAAAGAATTAAGACTTGTCGCAAGTGTTGAGTGGCAAGTGGTCCTATCACTAAATGAACTTGAGAGAGAGAAAATAATTCCCAAGAATTATCAGTTCCTTCTAGCTTAGGATAGTGAAGTCTAAGGGAAATTTGACACCGAGAAAGGAGAAGATAGAGAAGTGGAGAGGAGTAAAGAGTCACGCACCATCATGAAAGAAAATTGTATAATTAAAAATGGTTGATATATACAATAAAAATCCTTATATATTGGTTAGGATCAACCATATTTATCATTGTGGTAGTTATTATAATGTTATTAATGTGTGTTGTAATAAGCATTAATTGAATTAACAGACATATCATTTTTAAATGACAGAAATTTTTTGACTAATGTATATCAACCATAACTTTTAATTATGTGGTTGTGTTATTATTTATCAATAGTAAGTAGATAAACTCTATGACATTATAAAAAAAAGTTGATATAATCAATAAACATGATTAATTTTAAACTTCGAAAATGATGTTATTTATTAAGAATGGAAGGAAATGGTATTTAGTCTATGTATACCAACCACCTTTGATTTTTATTATATGGTTTTGTTAGCTATTATCATGTTAGTAATACATGTTAGCTATTATATGATCAGGAGATCATGTGTTATGCTAAAAAATGGAAGTGATCGAAACAGGTCTAAACATGAGTGACCAGAAAGGTCTCATCGTTGTAATTCTGGTGCCGTGAACGGTTCGAAAAACCGATGTCATATGAGGAATATATCATGTTATGTTCGTTTTCCCAAACAAAAAAATTTTGTGATTGGATGCCTAGCTAGCATGCAGGTACAGTCAACAGGCATATTCCAATAATATTCCATTTTTCTCATCCAGCCAGATCATGCCACATGGCTTAATATGGGCCGTTGATCTTTGGTTGTATGGAAGTTTTTTTGGGTCATCGGATGCTTTTTATGTGAGCCATCGGATGAGAGACACATGGAAAGCCAAGAGGTCGCCATGTGTCCTCAGAATTCTGTTGTAAAATCTATTTGGAGTCGACTAAAATCGACCACCCGACCTCTCATCTACTAGCCAGCCCACGCGCCACTGCGCCACAAGTGGTTCTTAGAATGTATAGGCTACCGGTTCAATTTATTGTTTGAAGGTTTGTAAGTTGGGGGTTTGGGAGAATTGATTAGAGTGATCAATTCAATTTATGGAAAACACATAATCAATGCAAACAGACAACGGTTTCAATTCAATAAGGGAGGTGTTCAATAAAGGAGTTTCCATTGGATGACTCAACTCAATAAGGCATTAGGTTACTTGATGAGGGTCTAGCTCCGAAGGGCCAGCCCCCCCTTCATGCGCCCAAGTGCTAGAACCCTGTCTTAAACCCAACAGTTAAGCGTAACACCGACGACCTCAAAAATTGTTCACATGGCATATAAACCTGCAACGTCATATGTTAATGCGACGGTTACGCTATATGTAAACTCTAGTGAAAAAATGCCTATCACATGCACAGTTGGCGTAATACAATATTTGTGGTCACCGTAACCTCCAGCGAGTAGTTTCGAACCTGTCACATGGCGGTGTTATGGCATGTAATGCCATGGTTTGTGGAACCCTGCTAACTCCAGATTCCATTTCATTGTATATTCGAACTAACGGATAACAAACTGAAACCTTAGAGCTAGGGTCAACATGTCACATGCGACCAAACCTTAAAAATTTAATTCAAATGGTTTCGATTGGCGGTGTTAGTAGATGCACCCTATTTTTAGGGATGTTGTTAAATTTAACTTCAGATAAGTGCCTGTATCCACATTTAGTGGATATTTTCTAGCTTTCATTGGGAAAAATGAATTGGGAGGTAAATTTTCGACCAAAATTGGTGGAAGAAAGAGGTTCTCAAAGTGAGCCACATCAAAGGAGGGAAAGATTGCCACATTCTCCACCACCTAGTTCACCTCCAAGAGAATCAGAAGCAGCAACGAGCATGCCTCTAGGAGAAGAAGAAAACCATGAAGAGGTGATCCGAAAGAGGAAGAAAGAGTGTTCGAGAAAGAATTCCTTGACATGACTGAAATGATGAGAGTCCTTTATCAAGAAAGGAATGAAATACTATAAGGAGAAGGATCCAAACTTCACAATGAAGGTCAGGGATCATCAGGAGGTCATGAAGATGAAGATAAATCAAATAAGGGAAATGGAGGAAAAGGAGGTAGTGGAAATTCACCATCATCACCCTCATCTTCATCCTCATCATCCTCTACTTCGTCTTCAGTACATCAGCCATCTAAGTAAAAGAACAATGGTAAAAGTCATTTTATAAAACTTGATGTTAAGTTTGAATTGCCAATTTTTAATTATGAAGTCAATGCAGAAAATATTGATAATTGGATTAGGCAATTGGAGGTTTATTTGAGAATTTATAACCTTCATGATGATGACACCAAAATCCAACTAGCTTCATTAAGGATGTAAGGTGCAACTCTTGTTTGGTGGGAAGCCAAGACAAAGGACAAGATCAAAAATCATGGTAAGACTATCCTATCATGGACTGATTTCATTACTACAATAAAACAATTGTTTTATCCATTAGCTCATATGAAGAAAGCCATAACTGGAAAAATTTTAGACAATTGAAAGGACAAAATGTACAAGACTACACCCAAGAATTTACGAGAAGAGCTCTCTTATTATGGGTAGATTTGTAGAGTCAAGATACTTTGCCCAAGTACATAGGGGGCTTACATAGGTACCTTAGACATACTATCCTCATGTTTAATCCTATAAGTCTAGATGAGGTATGTGTTCAAGCCACACATTTAGAATCTAGAGGCAAAAATACTTTTGAAGAGGGTAGAAACAAACCTTTTAACGGGAAAAAAAAAGAGAAGACCTCAAAACGAAAAGGAAAAAAGAATGCATCTATCAGGAAAGAGGGAGAGAAATTTGTTTGTAAACATTGTTCAGGAGATGGCCATGAAGAGAAAAACTGTTGGAAATTACATCCTGAAAAGAGACCCAAGTTTAACAAAAACAAAGGGAAGCAAAAATCTATAGCTACAACTCAACATGACTTAGGAGAGGATTTAGGTGATGAACTAAAATTATAGCCATGGGATTGAAGAACATGAAGGGGAAATAAATTGAAAAAAAACCCAGTACTAGTACTTTAAACTGTCACATAGAAGCTCCAAATGAAGAAGAGAGAATTGAACTGTTTCATGTGAGGGTCATATCCAAACATACCAAGATTGACACATTTTTTGACAGTGGTCCACAAGCGAATTTAATCTCTGAAGACTTGGTTAAGAAACTTAATCTTGATACCATTCCAAATCGAAATCCATATCCACTTGGGTGGATTTGTGTGGATGCAAATTTACAGGTTTCAAAGAAGTGCATATTGCACTTTGCAATAACTACACATTTTGTTGACACGGTTGAATTAGATGTGGTTTCGCTTGATATTACAGGTGTTGTGTTGGGAAGTTCTTAATTGCATGACATGAAATCTATCTTCCATCACCATGAAAACAAATACCATTTATTCAAATATGGTAAGGAGTACATTGTTAGAGCACATCGTAAGAAGACAAATATTGCAATGGTTAATGCTGGACAGGTAAAAAGGTTGGTGAATTCAAGTAAGAATTTGGTTCTTCTAATGATTAAGCCTAAAGCTGATGTTAATCATGAGTCATTTAAAGATTGTGATCCTAATTTCAAATCAAATTTATATGATGTATTTGATGCACCTCATGAGATGTTTCAGGAGCCAACATGATTGCCTCCTAAAAGGGAGATTCAACATGTGATTCAGTTTCAACAAGATTGTCCTCTTCCAAACATCAGGATGTATCACATGTCGATAATGGAGAATGCTGAAATAAAGAGGAAAATTAAGGACTTATTGGACAAGGGACTCATAAGGTGAAGTAATTTTCCATGCGGTTCACCCATAGTCCTGATTCTGAAGAAAGATGGGACTTGGCGCATGTGTCTCGACTTCAGAGCTCTGAACAAGATAACGGTAAAGAATCGATACTAAGTCCCAAGGATAGATGATTTTCTAGATCAGCTAAAAGAAGAAAATTGTTTCACTAAGTTAGATTTATGAAGTGGAGAACATCAAGTAAGAATTGCAGAAAGTTACATATTGAAGACTACATTCAAAACCAAACAAGGACTCTTTGAGTGGTTGGTTATGTCGTTTGGTTTGTGTAATGCACCGGTGAATTTCATGCTTGTTAGGGATAATGTTTTGCATCCATTTCTTGATGGCTTTGTGATTGTGTATTTAGATGATATACTCATTTGCAGCAAAAAAAGAGAGGAGCATGTATTGCATGTAAAGAGGGTACTTGATGTTTTGAATAAAGAGATTATTTCTTAAGATGTCTAAGAGCGAATTTGGAAAGACCTCTCTGATTTATTTGGGACGCATTGTAGGAGGAGGCACATTGAGAATTGATCCTTCTGAAGTGGAAGCCATTGTGAATTGGCCCACTCCAAAATAAATTACCGAGGTAAGAAGTTTCGTAGGCGCAACTCAATATTGGAGAAATTTTATTGCTAAGTTTTCTGCAATAGCAGCTCCTATGCATGCAGTGACAAGTGTGAAGAAAGGCTTCCAATGGGAAGGCAAACACTAGCAATATTTTGAAGCTTTAAAACATAATATCAATTCAGCTTCGGTCCTTACATTACCAGATTTGAGACAACCATTCGAGATACAAATCGATGCTAGTGATTATTCCATGGGCGCAGTAGTTTTGCAACATGGTAAGCCTATCACTTTTCATTTCGAAACATTCAATGGTGCTGTAATTAATTATCCAACATATGAGAAAGAGTTTTATGCATTGGTACAAAGCATCAAGAAGTGGAAACACTACTTGATGGGTAAAGAGACGATTATACATACCGACCATCAACAATTACAGTACTTGCAGTCACAAATAAAATTGCAGCAATCACGACATTTCAGGTGGATGGGATTTCTTCAACAGTTTCACTTGGTTTAAGGTTCAAGAAAGTTATTTTCAATAAATTCTCTTATATTATTTCAAGGCCAATTATAAGTGCTTCTACTTTGCTTAAAAATGATGAATCTATTGTACATGAGAGTTTCATAGAATAGTATGCATCTGATGCTGAATTTGAAGATGTGTATGCTAGTTTGAGTTAAGGGAATCAAGTTGAGGAAAATGATTATCACGTGCATAAAAAATTTCTATTTCATTTGGGCAAGCTGTGTATAACACAAGGAGAGAGACTTAGTGTCATGAGAGAGGCTCATTCTTCTCTTATTGTTGGACACTTTGGGGTAAGAAAACCAGTGGCACATCTACAGAGGTATTGTGATTGGCCTCGCATGATAGATAGTGTGTCACGTTTTATAAGAGGATGTTCTATGTGTGCAACAAGCAAGCCTAGCAATAGGAAGCTTAGGTTCTATATGCCACTATCGGTACGGTCAAGGCTATGGGAGAGTGTCTCCATGGACTTTGTTGGAGGTCTACCTATGTCAAGAAACCATCATGATTATATTTATGTAGTTGTGGATAGATTCAGTAAAATGTGTATACTTATGCCATGTAAGAAAAGCATTACTGCTCAACAAACCGCTAAACTTTATTTTCAACATGTATGGGTTCATGTTTTTTTGCCAACTTCTATTGTTAGTGATAGGGATTCCAGGTTCGTTGTGAATTTTTGGTCCAATATTTGGAAGATTATGGACACAAAGTTGAAAAAGAGTACTGATTTTCATCTGCAAACTCATGGCCAAACCGAGGTGGTGAACAGAATTGTTGTGCATCAATTGAGAATATATTTCAGCAAACATCCAAAGTTGTGGGATGAATAACTGCATTACATTCAGCATGCTTACAACCAGGCCAAGCACTCTTCTACAAATACTTCACCTTTTGAAGCCTGCTTTGGGTATTTTCCAAAATCGCCATTAGAATTCATCTATGAGAAGGATTTTGCAATTGATGGGCATAGTGATAATGAAAAGGCTCGAAATTTCATTGAGAAAAATCATATTATTCATCAACAAGTTCAAGAACATCTTGAGAAGAGTCAAAGAAAGTATAAGGAGAGGCATGAAAAACATAAATTTGATCACAAGTTTCAACAAGGAGATGAAGTATGGTTTCACATAAGCAAAGAAAGGATGCAAGGAGAAGGTAAAATCTCAAGCCTATTCGTTATGGTCCATTCAAGATTATTAAACAAGTTGGTAATAATGCATTTCAAATTGAATTGCCTTCATATATGAAAATGTATTCTATTGTCAATGTGGAGAATTTACATTTGTATGAGCCTCGTTTTATTGATGATCAAGGGAATGATATTCAGTTGCCATCAATAGAGTATTTTTCGCCAAAATTTCTGGATGAGCTCAAAGAGGATTCCATCCTTGATAGGAGGACACACACTTATTAAAGGGGAAGTGTCGATTATCTTCGGATTGGGCTCAAGGGAAGAAAGCCAAGTAAGGCAAGATGGATGGAAGTGGAAAAGGTGAGGGAGTTGTACCCTCATCTTATGAATAGGTGATTAAAGTCTTTTGGGGTCCAAAATCTTCCCATGGGGAGGTGTCATAAGGAGATCATGTGTTATTCTAAAATATTAAATTTATTGAAACAGGCCCAAACCTAAGTGAATGGAAAGGACTCGTCGTTGTGATTCTGGTGCCGCAAACAGTTCGAAAAACCGATGTCGTATGAGGAAGATATCACATTCTGTCTGTTTTCCCAAACAAAAAAAAATTGTAACTAGATGCCCAGTCAGCACGCAGGTCCACTCAGCAGGAATATTCCAAGAATATTCCTTTTTTCTTAGCCAACTAGATTGTGCCACGTGGCTTAATCTTGGTCGTTGATCTTTGGTCGTACGGAGGTTTTTTTGGGCCGTTGGATGGTTTTTATGTGAGCCGTAGGATGAGAGACACATGGCAAGCCCAGAGGCCACCATGTGTCCTTAGAATTCTATTGTAAAATTTATTTGGAGCCGATGAGAATCGACCACCCGACCTCTCATCTGCTAGCCATCCCGCGCGCCATTGTGCCACAAGTGGTTCTTAAAATGTATAGGTTGTCGGTTAAATTTATTTTTTAAAGGTTTGTAAGTTGGGGGTTTGGGAGGCCAGCCCCGAAGGGCCAATCCCCCCTCCATGCACCCAAGCACTAGAACCCTGTCTTAAACCCAATAGCTAATTGTAACACCGACAACCTCAAAAATTGTTCACATGGCATAAAAACCCGCAACATCATATGTTAAAGCGATGGTTACATTATATGTAACCTCCAGTGGAAAAGGGGCTATCACATGAATAGTTGGCGTAATACAACAGTTGTGGTCACTGTAACCTCCAGCAGGTAGTTTTGAACCTGTCACATGGCAGGATTATGGCATGTAATTCCATGGTTTGTGGAACCCCGCCAACTCCATATTCCACTTTTTTGTATATTCAAACTAACAGTTAACAAACTGAAACCTTAGGGCTAGGGTCGACATGTCACATGCACCCAAACCTTAAACATTTAATTCAAACAGTTTCTACTTGCGGAATTAGTAGCGGCACTCTATTTTTAGGGATTTTATTAAATTTAATTGCAGTTAAGTGTATGCCTCCACATTTAGTGGAGCTTTTCTAGTTTTCATTGGGAAAAATGCATTGGGAGGTCAATTTTCGACCAATTTTGGTGAAACAAGAGTCTACCTAGACTAATTTGAGCATTCTGGAGCCATTGGTGTAGATAAAACATCCATTGGAGGCATGTTAGCACATGTAATTTTAAATTTCTAGCATAATGAAAAAGAGGGACATGCCATTGGGAGTTGGACCCACAGATGTAGCCCAGGAGGGGTGAACTACTTCATCATGCCTACTGTGTAAAACTTATGTGTGAATGTTTTTCTCTGTTATGCACTGTTTTTTAGTGTGTTTAAGGCTTATTTACATGCTTAAAGTTCACTAATTCATCTATATTTAATGGTTAAAACTCTCATTCCTTAAGAAAACTTATGGAGACAAATTGTACATCTTTATATTAATGAAAGGACATTTAGCACAGAAGAACTATTACACTCCTTTCAGATAATTATAAGAGAAGGAATACTTGTTAGAAATGGTCATTCACATTAATAGATGGACCCGACATATGGAGATATTTTTTACACTTGCATTTATTGCCACTGCCGATGGGTAAAGGATTGAGACTTTTGGTAGGTGGTCCTATCACTAAATAAACCTGATATAGAGAGAGATGAATCTCTGATAATTACAAGTTCCTTGTAGGCTTGCATAGTGAGTCCAAGAAAAAATTTACACCGGGAAAGGAGAAGGTAGAGGAGTGGAGAGGATTAAAGAGGAACTTTCCATCATGAAAACAATTCAAATAATTAAAAATGTTTGATATAGTCAATAAACATTATTAGATATTGGTTATGGTCAACCATATTTATGGTTGAACTACTTACTATCATTTTATTAAAGTGTGTTGTAATAAGTATTACTTTAATTAATAAACATATTAGTTTTACATGATGGAATAATGATGATTAATGTACACCAACCATCACTTTTAATTATGTGGTTGTGTTAGTATTTATCAATTGTAAGTAGATAAACACTATCTCAAAATGAAAAATAATTGATATAATCAATAGATATGATTTACTTTAAAACTTTGAAAATAATGTTAATAATTTTAAATCGAAGAAAATGGTAGTTGAGAAATGTATACCAACAACCTTTTATTTTGATTATATTGTTGAGTTAGCTATTATCATTTTATTAATGGATGTCATAGGTAGGAAAAAATAAATTTCAAAAATAAATATTATTATATATAATTTTGAAATATAGAAAATCACTAATTGAGTGTATGTATCAATCAACTTTAACTATGTAATTGTACTATAAAATTCCCACAATTATAATATAAACTAGAATTATTCATTGAAATGCATGTGCCTAAATTCTGGAATGGAACCTAGGTTTTTTTAGTATTCTTGGCCATGTGGCACATTGTAAAGAGACAAGTAATTAGGCTATTATAATTTGTAATCGCTAAAGAGGATGACAAATGGAGGAAATATGTTAGGTAAAGTGGCATTAGCTTTAGAAGATGGATGTAGGTAGGTTTATGAGAGGAATATTTTTGGCAGCCTTGATGGTGTAATCTCGATATTTTTTATTAGTTAAAAGGTATGTACGATGAGATAAAGTCAGTAAGTGGAAAAAATGAATAGAGGATAGGATATAGTGGAGAAAGTATAAGGAGACTAAGAGAATTCCAAGAGGGAGTGAGGAAAGCACCAATTAGTAATGTGAATATGCCATAATAATGTGCATATTTGTTGCTACTAGAAACTGTGTGATTTTCCTCAACCATTATTGTTTGATATCTCGTTCTTGACTCATATGGTTGATTCTTTGTAAGTGTTAATTTTGTGAGGTCATGTTATAGGACTATATATGAGGAAATTCTAACCCTGTTAGGTGAATAAAGGGATGCACAAAGAATTAATGTCGTGAAGCAGATTTAAGAGATCAACTTCATGAAAGGCTTATTATGGCATACTAATCAATGTCCAAGGTTAGAATAATAATATTTTGTATCGGTGAAGTATTGTCGATACCGAACTAAGCTTTATAAGGACAGCCTATATTTTAATGGATTTGAGAAACAGGAATATCCTTATAAATTGAAGTATGTCTTGGTATCAAGACTACGGGAAGGTGTGTACTTGTAGAGGTATGAGATCCTTCAAGAGCCGAGATTTGAGATCCTTTGTCGAGATATATCATCGTTATTTGAAAAAAAATGGAAATGAGTAAATAATACATTAATTTTCATGTAAGGTTACATCAAGATAACATCTATCGATTGAGAATATTAATTGTTGATTTATAATTCACGGAAGGCTCCAATATCTAAGATTTGGGTGTCTGTTGACACCAACAATGGTTTTAGGCACAAGGTAAGTTCACAGTGCATAGATTTTTGGATTTGAACATAAATTGAATTCATTAACAAACATGGTAGAGAGGTATTAGTTCGATTTGTTCAATCTCGTATCCTTGTCATTAACATTAGATGAATCATTGGAGCTAAGGGCTACATAAATTTGTGGTTCTTGTGTAAGAATTCAACTAATTTAGAGAGGAGACAAAAAAATTTCCCTATAATAAGTTCCACATCAGAGTCTCTAATAAAAAAATCAAGCAGTTTTCTCACAGTGGCTTATGTTTTAAGACCTTCCCCCGTTCATTAACTCGCAATGGACAAAGGTGGGCCTGAAGGTCAACTAGGGCCACATATTAGACCCATATCATGTCCACATCATAGTAACTTAATTTAGAGGGTTTTCCCCTTTAAAGGGGTTCTAAGGTGGGAGTTTTAATACAATACCCCTCCTTTATTAAGTCATGGTAGACCTAAGGGGGTGGGGGGGCCGTGGATAAGTATGGCCATTGATTCACCGTGGTTGCAATTGCATCATTGACAGGAGGCTAGATAATAACATAAAGTAGACCCACTAGCATTGGTTGGTGCACGATAGAAAGTTGTATCAACAAACGACTCGATAAATGGAAATATATTCAATATTTATATTTACTTCCATCACCCACGCGTTAAGCATTGAGATTTGTGGCAAGAACTTGACAGTGAGCAGCAGGTGGTCCTATCACTAAACAAGCCTAAAATATTGGAAAAAATCCTCGATGGTTTCTAGTTCCTACCAGCTTGGATAGAAAAGTCTAACAAAAAAATGGTGCTAGTCAAGGACAACACAAATGATCATAGAGGAAGAAAGAGGAAAATTCCATAAAAGTTGTATCGGAATAGTGTTAAGCCTAATTATTTTGGATTCTTGAGGAAATATGAGGTAGGAGATCAGATTCAATTGGGATTTCAGGCACACAAGAAATGAGTTTATTTTTTAACTAAATATTAACATGTGATGACTTGAAGGTGATAGGTAAGAAGTTATTTCTACTTAAGTTTAGGTTTCATAAAAGCACAAATGATTTTTTGCAAATAATAAATGATTCTACCGAGGGAGAAAAGTTGGAGAAATTCATTAATGATACTTCAAGGCTACAAATGTTTGAAGTAAAGAATCGAAAATTACTTCAAGAGATATATCCACTAGAATTTGACAGGTAATATGATCTTTAGGTTTTTAAATTTATTGGATAATGAAATTACTGATTATAGGTAGCAACCAAAGAAATGAGAATAGTTGCATAGGACTCGTGTAGTGAAGAAATTATGATATAAAGGAAGATTTTCAAATGAATTGGAAGTGAAAATAATACAGGATATTGTCAAGAGGAGTGAAGAGAACAAAATAATTCTTCAGAGGGAGTGAGAAGAGTGCATAATCATAGAAGAGCAAAGGTAGCTTGAGAAGTTGCAGAGGAGAGAAAAAGTGAAAAGAAAAGACCAAATTCATAGGATATAAGCTTGGTGAGGTTCCTTCTAGAAAGATGAAGCAAACTTGTTACTACAGAGGATTGTTTGCAGCTCATAGTTGATCATGCAGAAGCTCATAGAGGAGAATAAACAGATGAATATGAATAGCTGATGTAATTTTTTGAGGAAATCGAATTGATGAGGATGTTTCTGAGAGAACCTGAGAATTAAATAGAATTCCACTAAGAGAGAAGGGATTCTTCAATGTAAAAGAAGGATCTATCATGTTGAATGAGGGATGAAAACCTTATAAATGCATAGTTTCATGAATACTGTAGGTTGTTATAAGGAAGGCTATTCAATGCAAGGATTAAGGAGTATTTAATAAATATCAAAGACAATAGTAAATGTCATAAATACACCACAAAAGGTGAAGAAGAGGCTAGAAAATATACTAATGCACATGGAGGGACATTAGACTATACTTTTGTAGGCAAGGGTGAGGTGAAGAAAACAATCATCCTTATGAATAATGGTGATTTTTGTAGATTTAATATTTTTTGTAGTATATTTTCTTCATGTGTATATGTAGGTGTGGGAAGTGAAAGGAAATCATTCAAAAGCAAACATGGAGGAGGAATTTGACTCATTTAAGTATATTTTGGGAACTATCTGCTAAAGATAAATGGAACTTGAGGGAAATTCAATCCATAAAATTTTTCATTTTTGAAGAAAAGTTGCAACTCAGAAATGCTAATAGTATGTACTAGAACAGGATAAGCTAGACACTGAATTTGACGAGTTGTATGTGTTGATTAAGGAAGTTTGTAAATTAGTTCGGCCAAACTAATTACACTGTTTACATTGACGGCGTAATGAAGGTGTGGGTAAACACATTTTTGGCTAGAGATGGGAAAACTGGCATTGAAATTTCATCCGAAATATTAATTTGGTCGGACTATTAGTTCGGCCAAAATTTTGAAAAGAATTAGGCCAAACTATTTCTTATAAATATACCGACCTTTAGACCACAAGAGGTTTCATGCTTGTTACCGTTTGTTTGTTATCTCTGTGTCGTTGTTTCGTTTTTGCGTTGTTTGATCTCTTCCTCGATGTTTCGTGTTTGTCGTTGCAGGGGCATGAGTTGAGAAGCTTCGTTATTGTGTTTATTTTTTTGTCTATTTTTTGTGGGTTTTAATTTTTGTCTCTATTTTTTTGTTCGCAGGTTACAGATAACCTGTGTCTTTGGGGATCTCCTTCCTTGTTGTAGATAACCTACCTCTTCAGCGATCTCCTTCCTCATCGTCACGTCATTTCCAGGTAGACTAAAAAAATCATTTCTAATTAGTTTGTCTTACAGAGTTTTTGTTTATGGTTAGATTTTCTTTCCTTCCATATAATCAACCAAATTGTGACTTGGATACAGGGAATGCAAAATTATTTTTATTTATACGTAACTGTAAATTGAAAAACTATAAAAATATTAATGTAAAAATTGTACAATTTTAATGAATGAGAGGTTTTTGTTTAAGTATTGATTTTAGATGTATATAACTATCAATTGAATAATGGAAATTTACAATTTCATTTTAAAAAAACAGCAATTTTATTGACTAACACAATTATATCAACCATTACATCATCATCCTAATAGTTACCCAGAACAAAAAACACAAAAATCTGTTTTGAAACAAATTCTCGATTGTTTATATATATATATATATATAATCGTTGGTAGCAATTACACATGTTTTCTAAATCCATGAAACGCTACACATATAGAATCTTCATTGTGTTCAAACAATGCATAAAATTCCACGAAACCAAACTCAATCATAGATCGCTGCAGTAGTTACTAAAACACTCACATAAATTCTTATTCATTTCATCATGAAAGCACATTAGCTACAATAGTGTGATCATAACAAGGTTATTTGTTTAATGTATGACAACTCAGAATCTAAGATGTTTCATAGGAAATTTTTTTAAGAAATTCAATGCTACAATTAAGCCACCAGTCAAGAATAGTGAAGCTACTAGAATTCAACAAAACTTCCAACTTTGATTTCTTCTCAGTCTAGTTTTCATGGAGCATTTTGAACTACTTCATGACTTCAATTAGCATTCATATCGTGCATGCTAACCAAACCATATATTGTTTAGCTACTTGAAGATTGTGGAAGAGAGCTTCTGGACACCTCATCGACCACCTCTTTATTCATTCTCTTTCTCACACAGACAAACCTCAGAATCAGATTTAGTGGAACAATATTTCTTCTGCCTATACAACTCAGTGTCTGAACCTTGATGTTAGGTTAGATGGTTGTTTTATTGGTTGAGTAGAATCAGTTCAAGTAGGCATGTTTGTTTGGCTTATTTCTTATTCCTGAACTAAAGCTTCCTAATCTAGCTATCTTTCTACTGCCTCAAAGAGTAGAGTTGTATGTGTTTTCCTAATGGTTGATAGCTTTGTTCTTTCCTTCAATATCTACAGATCTAATATCTCTGTGTTCTTCTTATGAGCACCAACTCACATCTATGTTATTTCTTAATCTTGTAGGTTTTATTTTTGTTTTGTTGCTTCCTCACACCTTTTTTAGATTGTCTTTTTTTTTCAATAGAGTGTTTTTTTGTGGTTACAGTGCCTATCTTCCTGAATACTCCTTGCTAAGCTAAAACCTAATATTTTCTTTCTTATTCCCGAACTAAATATTCCTAATCTAGATAGGTTTCTAATGCCTCAAAGATTAGAGTATAGTTGTACATGTTTGTTTTCCTGATGGTTGATAGCTCGGTTCTTTCCTTCAACCTCTGTAGGTCTAATATCTCTGTGTTCTTCTTATGAGCACCAACTCACAACTTTGTTATTTCTTAAGCTTGTAGGTTGTATTTGTATTCTGTTGCTTCCTCAGACATTTGTTAGATTGTATTTGTCTTTCAGTAGAGTGTTTTTTTGTGGTGATAGCGCTTATCTTCCTGAATAGTCCTTTCTAAGCTAAAACCTAAGCTTTTTTTTCTTATTCCTGAACTGAAGCTTCCTTATCTAGCTAGATTTCTAATGCCTCAAAGAGTAGAGTTGTATGTGTGAATTTTGACATAACTTCATCAACCACTACCACTGGTTGTTTAAGTAAGTGTATAAAATAATTTTTCACCCCTTTCCACTTATTAATTCAATCATAAGTTTCTATGTGTAGATTTTAGGCCCACCTCACTAGATGATGTGGGGGTTTTATTGTAATTGAGATGATTAAATTACTAGGATTGAGGTTGGTTATTTTAAAAAAATTAACCGAACATTGATTTAGTGATACTTTTCCACTATATTCATATTTATGTTGATGCAAACTATTTTTTATTAATCTACCTGAATTTACACCTTCCATGATGCTTCCTCTCCTAGTGTTTTCGTTTACTTTTCTAATCTTGTAAAATATTAAAAGTGGATTGTTTTATGATGTAGTGGATATTATTAATCTATATTATGTACATTTACTTTTCCAATCTTGTAAAATGTTAAAAGTGGAGTGTTTTATGATGTAATGGATATTACTAATCTAGATTATGTACACTGATTGATAATAGGGTGTAGGTTGATGTTCAAGTTATAAATTTCTTGTAAATATCAAGAATGAATGATAGTACAAGCCAAAAATGACATTATTATATTATTAGATGAATGATAATACAAGCCAAAAATGACATTATTATATTATTAGACAATCCGTTAGGTGATAAATCATACTTCTTATTAAGGACATAACTAATGCAAGTTGAAAATTATTTTTTAATGTTCTTAGCCTATTTATAGATGTCAAAGTAGAGGTTTCTAGATGTGCTTTCTCCCATAACATTTAAGGCAAAGTAAACATTAAGGAAAACCATGTACATGTCATTTCTCCCACAAACTCATCAAGGTGTGACTTTTGACATAACTTCATCAACCACTACCAGTAGTTGTTTTAGTAAGTGCATAAAATAATTTTGCAAACCATGTACATGTCATTTCTCCCACAAACTCATCAAGGTGTGAATTTTGACATAACTTCATCAGCCACTACCACTAGTTGTTTTAGTAAGTGCATAAAGTATTTTTGCAAACTTTAAGGCAAACTATGTACATGTCATTTCTATGTCAATTCTCCCATAAACTTTAAGGAAAAATTTAAGGATAACCATGTACATGCATGTCATTTCTCCCATTTCTCCCATAAAATCAAGGAAAACTTTAAGGATAACCATGTACATGTCATTTCTATGTCATTTATCCCATAAATTCTAAGGAAAAATTTAAGGATAACCATGTACATACATGTCATTTATCTCATTTCTCCCATAAACTCAAACAAAAATTTAAGGATAACCATGTACATGTCATTTCTCCCATAACTTTTAAGGCAAAATTTAAGGATAACCATGTACATACATGTCATTTCTCCCATAACTTTTAAGGCAAAATTTAAGGATAACCATGTACATACATGTCATTTCTCCCATTTCTCCCATAAACTCAAGGAAAAATTTAAGGATAACCATGTACATGTCATTTCTCCGATAAAATTTAATGTAAACATTAAGGAAAACCATGTACATATATGTCATTTCTCCCATAAACATTAATGCGGACTTTAAGTCATGCCATTTCTATGTCATTTCTTTGTCATTTCTATGTCATTTCTCCCATAAACTATAAGGAAAACTTTAAGGAAAACCATGTACATGTCATTTCTCCCTTAAAATCTAGGCAAGGAAAACCTTAAGGCATGCCATTTCTAAATTTGATTTCTCACATAAACTTTAAGGAAAAATTTAAGGCAATCCATGCACATGTCATTTCTCACACAAACTCAAGGCTTTCTCCCATAAACTCAAGGAAAAATTTAAGTCCTAAAAACCTTGGTGAGAACCTAAAGTGGTTGAGCTTCCATAGGATTTGAGTCACTCTGTTGAATGTTAAATTCTACAAGTTCTGAAGGCAGAGTCTATAAAGGGCCAGGTAGCCTCTAGATCTCATCCTTTCTCAAAGGTGACATATCCAGTAAATGCCCCTACAGTCAATCTTTGGAACAAATATAAATAGAAGTTCTTCATTTTAATATCCATTTCTATACATCTCATTTCTCCCATAAACTTTAAGGCATTTACTAGTGTTTTTGGAACCATGTACATGTCATTTCTAAGTCATTTCTCCCATAATATTTAAGGTATGCTTTAAGGGAAACCATGTATATACATGTCATTTCTCCCATAATATTTAAGGTATGCTTTAAGGGAAACCATGTATATACATGTCATTTCTCACATTTCTCCCAAGGAAAACTTTAAGTATAAATATTAACATGTCATTTCTAGCATTTGGTAGTGTTTTTGGAACCATGTACATGTCATTTCTATGTAATTTCTCTGAAAAACTTTAAGGAAAACCATGTACATGTTTCATTTCTCCCATACATGTGTCATTTCTCCCATAAATTTTAGGCAAACCATGCACATGTCATTTCTCCCACAAACCGGGCCAAGCACTCTTCTACAAATACTTCACCTTTTGAAGCCTGCTTTGGGTATTTTACGAAATCACCATTAGAATTCATCTATGAGAAGGATGTTGCAATTTATGGGCATAGTGATATTGAAAAGGCCTGAAATTTCATTGAGAAAATTCAGATTATTCATCAACAAGTTCAAGAATAGCTTGAGAAGAGTCAAAGAAAGTATAAGGAGAGGCATGACAAACATAGATTTGATCACAAGTTTCAAGAAGGAGATGAAGTATGGTTTCACATAAGCAAAGAAAGGATGCAAGGAGAAGGTAAAAATATCAAGCCTATTTGTTATGGTCCATTCAATATTATTAAACAAGTTGGTAATAATGCATTTCAACTCGAATTGCCTTCCTATATGAAAATTTATTATGTTTTCAATGTGGATAATCTACGTTTGTATGAGCCTCGTTTTATTGATGATCAAGGGAGTGATATTCAGTTGCCATCAATATAATATTTCTCACCATAATTTCTAGACGAGCTCAAGGAGGATTCCATCCTTGACAGGAGGACACACACTTATTAAAGGGGAAGTGTCGATTATCTTTGGATTGGGCTCAAGGTAAGCAAACCAAGTAAGGCAAGATGGATGGAAGTGGAAAAGGTGAGGGAGTTGTACCCTCATCTTCTGAACAGGTGATTAAAGTATTTTGGGGTCCAAAAGCTTCCTAATGGGGAGGTGTCATCAGGAGATCATGTTTTATGCTAAAAAATTAAAGTGCTTGAAACAGGCCCGAACCTGAGTGAAAGGAAAGGCCTCGTCATTGTGATTCTGGTGCTACGAACGGTTCGAAAAACCGATGTCATATGAGGAAGATATCACGTTCTATCCATTTTCCAAAACACAAAATTTTGTGACTGAATGTCCAGTCAGCATGCATATACATTGAATAGGAATATTCCAAGAATATTCCATTTTTATCAAACATCCATATTGTGCCACATGGCTTAATCTGGGTCGTTGATCTTTGGTCGTACGGAGGTGTTTTTGGGTTGTTGGATGGTTTTTATGTGAGCCGTAGGATGAGAGACACATGGCAAGCCTAGAGGCCACCATGTGTCCTCAGAATTCTATTGTAAAATTTATTTGGAGCTGACAAGAATCGACCACCCAACCTCTCATCTGCTAGCTAGCCCGTGCGCCATTGTGCCACAAGTGGTTCTTACAATGTATAGGCTGTCAGTTAAATTTATTGTTTAAAGGTTTGTAAGGTGGGGGTTTGGGAGGCCAGCTCCGAAGGGCCAATCCCCCCTCCATGCACCCAAGCGCTAGAACCCTGTCTTAAACCCAACAGCTAACTGTAACACCGACAACCTCAAAACTTGTTCACATGGCATATAGACCCGCAACATCACATGTTAATGCGACAGTTATGTTATATGTAACCTCCGGCGAAAAAAGGGCTATCACATGCACAGTTGGCGTAATACAATGGTTGTGGCCACCATAACCTCCAGCGAGTAGTTTTGAACCTGTCACATGGTGGGGTTATGACATGTAATTCCATGGTGTGTGGAACCCCGCCAACTCCAGATTCCACTTTTTTTATATTCAAACTAACAGTTAACAAAACGAAACCTTAGGGCTAGGGTTGACATGTCACATGCACCCAAAACTTAAATATTTAATTCAAACAGTTTCTACTTGCAGAGTTAGTAGCGATGCCCTATTTTTATGAATTTTATTAAATTTAACTACAGTTAAGTGCATGTCTCCACATTTAGTGGAGCTTTTCTAGTTGTCATTGGGAAAAATGCATTGGGAGGTCAATTTTCGACCAATTTTGGTGAAACAAGAGTCTACCTAGAATAATTTGAGCATTTTGGAGCCACTGGTGCAGAGAAAACAGCCATTGGAGGCATGTAAACACATGTAATTTACAATTTCTAGCATAATGACAAAGAGGACATGCCATTGGGAGTTGGACCCGCAGATGTAGCCCAGGAGGGGTGAACTGCTTGATCATGCCTACTATGTAAAACTTATGTGTGAATGTTTTTCTCTATTATGCACTATTTTTTAGTGTGTTTAAGGCTTATTTACATGCTTAAAGTTCACTAATTCATCTATATTTCATGGTTAAAACTCTCATTCCTTAAGAGAACTTATGGAGACAAATTGTACATGTTTATATTAATGAAAGGAAACTTAGCACAACAGAACTATTACACTCCTTTCAGATAATTATAAGAGAAGGAATACTTGTTAGAAATAGGCAGTCACATCAATAGATGGACCCCACATATGGAAATATTTTTTACAGTTGCAGTTATTGCCACTACCCATGGGTAAAGCATTGAGACTTGTGGTATGTGGTCCTATCACTAAATAAACCTGATATAGAGAGAGAGATGAATCTCTGATAATTATGAGTTCCTTGTAGGCTTGGACAGTGAGAACAAGAAAAATTTTACATCGGGAAAGGAGAAGGTAGAGGAGTGGAGAGGATTAAAGAGGAACTTGCCATCATGAAAACAATTCAAATAATTAAAAATGTTTGATATAGTGAATAAACATTATTAGATATTGGTTAGGGTCAACCATCTTTATGGTTGAACTACTTACTATCATTTTATTAAAGTGTGTTGTAATAAGCATTACTTTAATTAATAAACATATTAGTTTTACATGATGGAAAATTGATGATTAATGTACACCAACCATGACTTTTAATTATGTGGTTGTGTTAGTATTTATCAATTGTAAATAGATAAACACTATCTCAAAATGAAAAATAGTTGATATAATCAATAGACATGATTTACTTTAAAACTTCGAAAATAATGTTAATAAATTTTAAATGGAAGAAAATGGTAGTTGAGAAATGTATACCAACAACCTTTTATTTTGATTATATTGTTGAGTTAGCTATTATCATTTTATTAATGGATGTCATAGGTAGGAAAAAATAAATTTCAAAAATAAATATTATTATATATAATTTTGAAATATAGAAAATCACTAAGCTTGGAAAAACATGGTTCTTAGCGGTCGGGACTAGGGTTTTTAGTAGCGCAGTCTGAACTCTGGTAAGGACACTCACAGGGAGTAGAGCCTTGCTCCAAGATCTGCGACAAAGAGGGCTAGCTCTGGCCTAACGAATGGGAAGGCCAGGGGCCCCGGGGGCCCCTACTTTCAAACATGTTACTATTGACAAGGGAAAACGGCCAATGGAAGGTGTCAGAATTGCAAGCTCTGTGTCTGCAATAAATAGGACAAAGGAGAGTGGAAAAATCATGGAAAACCAACCCCCCAACCAGCCAAAAGGTATCACAAGGGTACAGGAGTCCGTTAACTTGCATCCCACGCAGGAAACGAATCCTCCAGAAGAGGAAGCTGCAACCCAAGAAAATGAAGCAAATGGAAACCCTGATCTAATTAGATCGACTTCCAAAGGGGTAGCTGATGATGAGATCCAATAGAAAAACCAAGGCCGGTGCAAGTCGAAGACCAAGGAAAGTCTCAGGGTGATCATCAATGACCCAGATCTGCAAGCCTACAGAGATCACATGACCATTCATGCAGTGATCTGCAAATTCATGGGCTTTTGGCCGAGTGAGAAAGCCCTTTGTCAATGGATCAAGCAAGTCTCGAAGGCGAGGGGGGATTTGCAGTTACACCTGGGAGCCAAGGGTTTCTTCATGATGGGTTTTGCTAATCTGGAAGACAAGGACCGGATCTTTGAGGGAGGACTTTATTTTTATGCCTCAGCTAGTCTCTATATGAGGCCTTGGAAACCCAACTTCGCCCCGGAGCAGGAGACTTTCACACAAGTCCCAGTTTGGATCTGTTTGTTTTCCCTGCCAATTGACTATTGGAGACCAGTGGCACTGGAGCAGATTGGAAACACTCTAGGAACCTTTGTTCGAGCTTCTGAAGCCACTATCCAAAAAAGGTACACTTCCTATGCTCGCATCTGTGTTGAAATGGATGTATCTGGGCTTTACATGAGGGTTTGTGGTTGGAATATAGGGATGAGGTCTATTTTCAAACCATAGACTATGAGAAAATACCCTTTAGATGCCGAAAATTTCATGAACATGGCCATTTAATTCGAGAGTGCCATCAGAACAAAATTGTTGAGAAAGCCAAGGAGAAACCCAATCAAGTTTCGGATGGTTTTATCCGACCTACTAGTAAACACTAGGCCAACCGCAAAACCCCACCCAAAGTGAATGATCAGTTCACCGGAACACTAAACACCTTTGAGGTGCTTGAAGAAGATCCTCAATCGGAAAATCCAGCTCAGATCCCAGCCGTGGAGAAGGAAACCACTGGAATAGCAGAGAAACTCACCCAGCCAAGGAAGCCGATCACAACTCACGAACCGATATTAGAGGCCACCCATGAAAAATATGAGGAGGGAGACGAGGAAATGACCCTAAGTGAAATCTGCACGGAGGATCAGGAATTAGGGGACATCCTTGAATTAGAAGGGCTAGATCTCAACTCCACAGTTGAGCAATGGAAATAGAAAGGAATCGACCAAATACCGGAGAAAGAAATCAACAGGGTCAACTATCTATTCCTCACAAGACAGGATGCAGTATTAAAAGGTATGAAATGAAGTTGAGGAGCAACCAAAGGCCTAGGTGTTAAGGCACAGAATCTCCACCATACCCAAGCCAGTCTCAAGCATAGAAAGAAAAGGGGCAGACGATCCAACAGCAATGCACTTCACGAACTAGGTAAGATGCTGATTAACTCAGGTAAAATGAAAGCCCTTAAGGCTTTCTCTTTCTCATCCTAAAAACTGTTTAACTATGAAATTCCTCTCATGGAATGCAAGAGGGTTGGGTAGCCTAAGGAAACATAGGCTCCTGAAAAAGAAAGTTACTCAAGAAAAACCAGACTTGGTTTTCCTCCAGGAAACCAGATGTTCCTGACAAAAGTTAGAAGAACTAGGTAAAAGCCTAGGTAAACACCTGGAACACATAACAGTGGAAGGAAATGATACTGGTGGAGGTCTGGCCATCTTCTGGACTCCTGGAACCCTTCATCTCCTCAATGTCGAAGCGACCAAGTCCTTTCTATCCCTTGAGATTCAGATCATAGGGGAAAAATGTACCTTTCTGTTCACTAATATATACAGTCCTCAACGACTGGAGGAAAAGATATTGTTGCTGGAAGATCTCACCAAGTTACATCAGAGACACCCCAACTTTAAAGCCATCTATGTGGGGGATTTTAATATGATAAATTCTCTCGATTAAAAGAAAGGAGGTCTGCGTTCACTCAACAGTGATTCCAGGGCCTTCAGTTCTTTCATCAGATCTGCCAACCTGGTGGATATTCCTCCTCGAAATGACATCTTTACCTAGACCAACAAAAGAGGGGGAGATAAATATATCGCTTCCAGGCTCGACCACTTTCTAGTCTCTGACAGCATACTTATGGAGGGGGTCACTATTGATTCTGATATCCTCCTCTCTAGGGGCTCAGATCACTGACCTATCACGCTAAATGCCTCTATCCTGGAAACTCCCAAAAATAGGCCTTTCCACTTTGAAATATTTTGGCTTACTCACCAAGATTTCTATGGAAACATTAAGAAGTGGTGGAAGGAACCCCTTGATGTAGGAGGAAGTAAGATGTTCAGGCTACAAGCCTGACTGAAATATATAAAAGCAAAGCTGAAAACCTGGAATCACGAAGTTTTTGGTAACATCTTTGAGGACAAACAAAACCTGGAGCAAAAAATGGAAGCCATTCACAATAGCTGGATTCAAGGAACCATCTAACAGGACTCAATTGACACAAAGAAGTAATTGATGCAAAATTGGAATGAAAGGTGTAATCAGGAAGAAATCCTATGGAAACAAAAATCTCGCATTCAATGGCTTAAATAAGGCGAGAGAAACACAAAATTATTCCATAGATCTGCCATGGATTACAGATGTAATAATAAAATCACCAGGATTAAGGATGAGCATGGGAATGTCTTCCATTCAGACCAAGATATCACCTCCATTCTCAGAAATCATTTCAAACTCATTGCAATAGAACCAGACTCTGACAGATAGGAGGCCATCAGTGAAGTTACCTTTTCAATCCCTAAGCTCGTAACAGAAGAACAAAACAGGGCTTTGGACCAGCTAGTCTCCCTTCTGGAGGTGGAAGAGGCGGTTAAAGAGATGGCCAACGAGAAAGCCCCATGCCTAGATGGATTCACCATTGATTTTTTCAGAGCTTGCTGGGATGTGGTTAAGAAGGATATTTGGGAGGCGGTTGAGGACTCCAGACTCTCCTCTTCCATTCTCAAATCCCTAAATTCCACCTTTATTGTGCTCATTCCCAAGGAAGAGGGGGCTTGTACCCCTTCCAAATTTAGGCCCATAGCGCTCTGTAATGTATTGTACAAGATTATATAAAAGGTCATGGCCAATAGATTAAAGCCCATACTTCCTCTGATAATATCTGAAGAACAATCAGGCTATGTGGAGGGAAGGAAAATTATGGACAATGTCCTTCTAGCTCATGAAATGGTCCACACTCTGCAATCTCAAAGAAAAGTTGGCATGATGATACATCTAGACCTCTCAAAAGCTTATGACAAGGTTAGTTGAAGTTATCTAGAAGCTATGCTCAGTGCTTTCGATTTTAGTCCAAAATGGATTGCATGGATTCTAGCTATGGTAAAATCTCCTAGCTACTCCATTCTTGTTAATGGAGCCCCATCAGAGCCCTTCTTTCCTTCAAGGGGAATTCGGCAAGGGGATCCCATCTTGCCATTCCTCTTTGTTATACTTATGGAAGGTCTTAGTTGAATTATTAGATCAGCCAAGGAAAAGAACATTATAAAAGGTCTCCAGCCCCTGGGTAATATCCCAGAAACTACTCATCAACAATTTGTTGATGACACTATGCTACATGGCACCCCCACTGTGAGGGAAGCTAAAGGATTCAAATCTATCTTAAACATGTTCAGTCTAGCCTCTGATATTGACCTTAACTTTGATAAGTCCTATATTTTCTTCTTTAATACGCACTTATCAATTCAGAAGCATTTGAAAGATATCCTAGGTTTCAAAAGAAGCAATTTACCTTCCAAATATCTAGGCATACCCCTCATAGACAGGCCATGGCAAAGGCTTCACTAGGAAAAAATACTATCTAGGCTAGAGGATAGGTGCAATCACTGGTCCAATCGAGTCCTTAATTTGGTTGGCCGACTGGTTGCGCCAAGAGGCGCATCTACAGCCCAATATGACCCCGATGTCAGGTATGTCACGTCCTCATACAAAATGTCGGCTTAAGTTTTAAATTAAAAAAAATAAAAAATAAAAATCACATTGTACTAGAACATATATCAATTTCTAATACAATTGTGTATTATTTATATAATTTGAATAGATATTAAATTATATACGTGAATTTGAATGGATCATAAATTTACCTTTAACAAAAAAAATTACCACATTGAATTTCCAAATTAAGTAAAATTTTAAACATAATACCATTTCCTAAATCAAAGGAAAAGAGTTAATTCAACACAAACAATCAAAATCCAAAATCTTTTAATATTTTTTTTAATTAAATATTTGTAAAATGAATTTATACTTACTCCAGAGCTATGGTAAATAAATAAAAATATATATAAACTAGATGTATGGTAAATAAATAAAAATTATTTTTATATTTATTCCATAAACCTTTTTATATTTTAAAAAACTTTAAAAAGAGGTTTTATTTAGATGAAGCCTATGGGACGAATACCATGGGACAAATTAATATTGATACCATGGGCCAAATACCATGGGTAAATAAATAAATATAAAACAGGTATAAAAAAGTATGATAAATAAATAAATAAATATAAAATATATATAAAGAGGTATGGTAAATAAATAAATATAAAAGAGGCATAAAGAGGTAAGGTAAATAAATAACAATATATCAAATAGGATTATAAAAAAAAATGTAATTATATAACAAGCCTATGGGCCAAATACCATAGTAAAGAAAAGGGGTATGGTAAATAAATAAAAATATAAATAAACTAGAGGTATGTTAAGTAAATAAAACCTCTTTTCATATTTACTCCATAATCTTCTTTATATTTACAAATATTTATGTTCATTAGTTTACATAACTAAGAAGAAAGAGAGAGAGAGAGTGATAAGGGAGAGATGGAGAGAGAGTGTGTATGTTTAGGGGTGAGATAAAGAGACAAAGTAAGATGTATGGAAAGAAGGGGGGAGAGAAGAAGTGAGGAGGAGAGAGGGAGGGATATAGTAATGTAGTTGGAGAGAGAGAGGGGTGGAAAGAGAAAGAGAAAGAAATGGATGGGGGAAGAGAGAGGATTAGAGAGAGAGAGAGAGATATATAGGGGAAGAGAGAGGATTGGAGGGAAAAGAGAGAGAGAGAGGTGGGAGAGAAAGGGAGAGAGAGGAAGGATGAGAGAGAGGAGGAGAGTGATGGGGGAAGAGAGAGTATTGGAGAGAGAGAGAGAGAGAGAGAGAGATCAGGGAAGAGAAAGGGATTTAGGGGAGAGAGAGAGAGGAAGGACGAGAGAGAGGACTTGAGAGAGAGGAGGAGAGAGGGAGAGGGAGAGAAGGGAAAGAGAGGGAAGAAGAGAGAGGGAGAGAAGGGGAAGATAGAGATATAGATGGAAGGTGAAGAGAGGGAAGAAGAGAGAGATGGGGAGAGGGGGTGATTGAAAAAGAGATTGATATATATGGTGTACGAGAGCGTGTGTGTTTAGGGGGGTGAGATAGAGAGACAAAAAAGAATAGATGGAGAGGGATATAGATATGGATGGAGGGTGGAGAGAGGGAGGAATATATCTCGCACTAGATGGATTGATATAAGTGGAGATGGTGATTTCTAATCCTATTTGATTATTTGCACTAGATGCATCGATTTTAGTGTAGATATTTATTTCTAATGATATTTGATTACTTGCACTAGATGCATTGATTTCGGTGTAGGTGGTGATTTCTAATACAATTTGATTGCTTGCACTGAATGTGTTGATTTCAATGTAGATGTCAATTTATAATTATATTTGATTACTTGCACTGGATGACTTAATTTCAATGTAGATGATTTCTAATCCTATTTTATTGTTTGCACTAAATTCATTGATTTCAGTGTAGATGGCGATTTCTAATCCTATTTGATTTCTTTGAGTAAATGCATTGATTTCAGTGTAGATGTTGGTTCCTAGAGAGAGAGAGAGAGGACAAAAGGAGGAAAGAGAGATATTAGCGGGGGAGAGGGAGAGAAGGGGAAGAGAGGGAAGAAGATAGAGATGGGGAGAGAGGGTGATCGACAAAGAAAATGATATATATGGAGTGCGAGAGCGTGTGTGTCTAGGGGGGTGAGATAGAGACAAAAAAAAAGAGATGGATGGGGATATAGATATGGATGGAGGGTGGAAAGAGGGAAGAATATTTCTTGCACTAGATGGATTGATTTAAGTGGAGATGGTGATTTATAATCCTATTTGATTATTTTCACTAGATGCATCGATTTTAGTGTAGATATTTATTTCTAATGATATATGATTACTTACACTAGATGCATTGATTTCAGTGTAGGTGATGATTCCTAATACTATTTGATTGCTTGCACTGGATGTGTTGATTTCAATTTAGGCTATTGATTATAATTTATGTTGATTGCTTGCACTAGATGCATTGATTTCAATATGATTATTCCTAGTACTGTTGATTGTTCAGCTAAATGCATTTGATTCGATTAGTAGATGGCGTTCTAATATGTTGATTGCTTTGGTGATGCATTTAATTTAGGTGTAGATGTTGGTTTCTAATCTTATTTGATTGCTTGCATTAGGTGCATTGATTTCAATGTAGAAGTTATTTTCTAATCTTATTTGATTGCTTGCATTAAATGCATTGATTTCAATGTATATGTTGATTTATGATTTGACGTAATTGGATATATGACGGTACATTAATATTAAAGTGATTGGATTAACAATATGCATTGATTTTAGTGTAAGCACAAACTTTTTTTAACAATGTAGATTGATTTTTGTGTTATAGTAATTTAAGCTATTAATATTGGAGAGCAAGAGAGACAAGGTATCATGTTTACTACAACAGATTGAGCTAAAGATTTAAATGGTTTACGATTTGAATTTTCTTTTTCATATAATCGATATGAAAAGATAACAAAACTAACAAGGGAGGAAATAAGAATAGTAGAAGAAAATAGTTTGAGATTGATTGTAACATGAGTACGTTCTTATTGCTCACATTTTCTATCTTTCAACACTATTATTGTCACTTTGCATTTACAAAAAATATTTCATCATTTTTCATCATTATAGTTATTAACAATAATTATCATCTCAACGAACTGAGGTAACTAAGAAAATTTAAAATTAAAATGACCAAGTTAATCTCAAAAATATTTAGCATATTTAAAATGATTATATTAATATTTGATATATTTACATATTACTGATAAAATTAATCATACCTTTGATAGATTTTCCTTGGCATCACACGACTGAAACCAACCTAGATCCATCTAACTCTGGATCTATCATGCGCTGAGAGGGATCAAATCTCTCGAGGTGCAAACCTTTCCTGAAGTTTTGCACTCAAAAAATAGGTTTGCACCTCGAGAGATTTGATCCCTCTCGGCGCATGATAGATCCAGAGTTAGATGGATCTAGGCTGGTTATGACAAAGGCAATCCTCCAAGCCATCCCCCATTACATGCTCTCGATTCTTCCTGCTCCTAAGGGATTCGTTCAGAAAATAAGATGCATTCAATGGAACTTTCTATGGTCCGAAAATTTGTAAAAACCAAAGTGGGCACTGGTGGCGTGGGATCAACTATGCAGACCTAAGAGCCTAGGAGGTCTGGGGCTGCGGGATCCAAGGTCGGTCAACAAAGCATGCGAAGCAAAACTCTGGTGGAGATGGCTCTCAGAGCCTCACACTCCTTGGGTGAGAACATGGAAAGCCAAATATGCAGAACAATGGAGGCATGAGGAGCTCATTAGAATGACTGAAGCCCCTGCAGGCTCACCGATTTGGAATCTAGCCCGGGCCAACCGGAATATAATGCAGGCTCACTGCTTCTGGGAGCTTAGGAATGGTAATAATGACTTGTTTTGTAAGGATGCCTGGAAACAGCTCCCGAAACTTGAAAGTATCAATTTTCAACCACTACAACAATGGTTTTAGGACAACGGTAAGCTGAAAGTGCATCAGTACTGGGAAAAAAATGTGGATCATCAGCACTGGAAGATATGGAGTCTAATCCCTCTCCCACCGGATGAGCAATTATCGAACCTCCTTCATGCCCTTGATACCATCTTAAGGAAAATACTAATAAGATCCACACAGGGGCAAGATATCCTATGCTGGGGAAAGCACAATGGGGGAACCTTTAATCTCAAAGAGGCTCGAACTTACATAGAAAATAGGGACAGTGAAGACAAGGTAGCCTGGTTCGACAATTTTTGGAACTGCAACCTATGGCCTAAGATTAAAATGTTTCTATCGCTCCTTATGAACCGGAAGATTCTAACTTGGGAGAATCTAGTGAAGAGAGGGTTCACTGGACCATCCCGCTGCCCCTTTTGTAAGGAGCGGGAGGAGGCGATGAACCGCTTTCTCAGTGAATGTGTCTGGACCGGCAACCTATGGGACTGGATAAAAAGCATATTCAAGAAAATTGACTGGATCAGAAGTTCCATTCACGATACTATCACCAATTGGTGACTGAATAATTCCAACAGTAGCATGGTTAATAGTTTATGGAGGCTGAGCCCTGGTTTCCTGTTCTGGACGGTTTGGAAGAAAGGAATAATCGCATATTTCAGAAACAGAGCTTTAGGAAGCTCAATGAAATAAAAACTATCATTTTGCAGGGTTTTAAAGAAATGGTTCTTACTTGCTGCTAGACCAAGAAAGCAGACTCGTTATCTCCAAATGACGTCTGAATCCTGGCGATATTTGGAATTTCTAGAGCGACGGAGCTCTGTGCACAAGGAACCCACCTTCGGCCTACTCCATCTCCTGCAATCTGGAAAGCTCCTTCCCCGGGCTATTGCAAGCTAAAATTTGATGGGGCATCAAGAGGAAACCCAGGGCCTACTGGGTTGGGAGGGGTCCTGCGCGATGAGAAGGGAGAAATTCTTCATATCTTTTGTAGGGAATTGGGAGAGGCCAAAAATAATGAAGCGGAATTTTCCACTTTGGAGCAAGGGCTTCGGGTCCTAATTCAGCTCGTTAAAGGCTTAACCATAGTAGAGGGTGATTCCCAGCTCGCCATCATTGCCATCCAAAAGTTACAAAATGGGACGAAGCCCAGCAAGGCCATGAAGCATTGGCGCCTAGCTGCTGTAACTGATCTTATTGAGCAGCACCTAACATCTCTAAGTGGTATTATTCTTGATTTTGTGTGCAAAAAATCCAATGCGCTAGCCAATCATCTAGTTAACTATGCGGTAGATCATCCAGCAAAAATCCTTGACACGTGCTGGCAGGATTTAATGCAAGGTGAGCTTCGGGATCAGTGTAACTTCATATCCAGTAAAGACATTACTGCTAGCATGACCGTGGAGGACATTCGGCAGCATATCAATCATGAATAGCTTATGGAGGTACCCAATTTGGTTAATTACGTCAAGTTTCACAACCCGTAAATGTCACAGGGAATGTCTTGGGAATGTCGGCCCATCATTCGAAAGGACAGCCGCAGGTACAACCGTTCCTTATGGCAGTTAATATGGAGCCTTCGAGCATGCAAGACGATCGCCCTTGAGAATGAAATCTCTACTAATTGCTCCGGCATTGGTGGTTAGTTCAGCCAGCAAGTTGCCGAGCATCATGGCATTAAATGGCTTTCAACCGGCTTATCTTCCCCAATGACCCACATTTCTATTTGTTGGAAAACTTGCCCTCCCCTTCTCATTCCCGACCAAGCTTTGAGGTGTCCATGCTTTGATTTGAAGCTCGTTCATTTGGTTTTCGGAAAGCTCACTGTTCTCTTTTGTCTGCAATCAATGGCGGATCATAACCTCTGCAGTATCAAGGCTTCACAAGCCCTTAAGCGAGCCAAGGACTGCTACGAGACTTCTGTCTCCAAGAGAGGAAAGTAGACGATTGACCTGCTGCAGGAGGAGGTGGATAGGTCTCGAGCCCAGGTGGATGACAGTGAAATCAGCGAGGAGGTAGACTGGCTGGTCGACCAGGGAACGCCATCCACGCAGACCACCCAATTTCTAAAGACCCGGGAATTTGCTTGGCAGATGAAAAAAATGCTTGCAACGGCCATAGAAATGCAGGGAACAGCTGTCAAGGAGACCTTTGCTGCAACATCCATGACCTCTGCCAGAAACACAGCGAGAATGGACAAGCTCGAGATCTCCCTCAATTCTCTAACAGAAGAGCTTCGCATTCAGGCCAAAGCCTTGGACAACTTCATGTGCCGCTTCGATCTGTATCTTTGCCATGTCCTCAATGTTTCTATCAAAATCCCAGCTGATGACTCGCACACCACCATGATTCGGCGCTTCAAGTCACAGATCCAACCGAAGGGTGTCGAGGAGGCTAGTCCAAGCACTGCTGTTGAATCTGGTGCTTCTAATCCAATTCCGTGACGTTTTCTTTCTCTTTATGGTTTAATTCCTATCTGTTAATAATTTTTAAACAGTATGCACATGGCCATTATTCTGCCATTAGTAGGCTCCATTTTTTCTGTTCTTTTCCCACCATAGGCAACCCTACGTGGTTTGCCTGGAGGTTTTTTTCTTTGGCTTATGCCTTCTGCATGAGCTAGGTTTAGAGCTAGACTATCTATGCGCATGCATATGAGCAAGCCTGGGAACTTCTAGGGTTTTCCAAAGGTCTCAGGCCATTTTGTATATGTATGTAACCTCAGTTTCTTTACTTAATATATTACTGCTGACTTACAAAAGAAAGAAATATAGAAAATCACTAATCTAGTGTATATATCAATCAACTTTAACTATGTAATCGTACTATAAAATTCCCATAATTAAAATATAAACTAGAATTATTCATTGAAATGCATGTGCCAGAATTATGGAATGGAACCTAGGTTTTTTTACTATTCTTGGCCATGTGGCACATTGTAAAGAGACAAGTAATTAGGCTATTATAATTTGTAATCGCTAAAGAGGAGGAAAAATGTATGAAATATGTTAGGTAAAGTGGCATTAGCTTTAGAACATGGATGTAGGTAGGTTTATGAGAGGACTATTTTTGGTAGCCTTGATGGTGTAATCTCAATATTTTTTATTAGTTAAAAGGTGTGTACGATGAGATAAAGTTAGTAAGTGGAAAAAATGAATAGTAGATAGGATATAGTGGAGAAAGTATAAGGAGACTAAGAGAAGTCCAAGAGGGAGTGAGGAAAGCACCAATTAGTAATGTGAATATGCCATAATAATGTGCATATTTTTTGCTACTAGAAACCGTGAGATTTTCCTCAACCATTATTGTTTGATATCTCGGTCTCGACTCATATGGTTGATTATTTGTAAGTGTTAATTTTGTGAGGCCATGTTATAGGACTATATATGAGGTGTGTACTTGTAGAGGTAGGAGATCCTTCAAGAACCGAGATCTGAGATCCTTTGTTGAGATATATCATTGTTATTGTTACACCATTTTTTGGTCATCTAACCTACTATCATTAGATGGACCCAAGTACACCATGTAAGACCAATTTTACCCTAAGTAAAATTGCTTTCACTATGTAAAATAACTTAATAAAACACATTTATTAGGTTATTTATGGTCTAAACAGGAAACCCCAAAAGGAAATATTAAACAAACCTATATTTGTTTGATTTTCCTCAAGGAATAATTAATTAAAAAATAATTTAATTATTATTCCTGGTCATGTTTAACCCAAAAAAAAGAAATTAATTAGATAAATCTTTATTTATCTTATTATTTTCTAGGAATAATTATTTAAATCTTATTTAAATAATATTCCTTGTTAAATATGACTAAATCACCCATAAATAATTAAATAAATCATTATTTATTTGATTATCTTTCAACCACTTCCTTAAAATGATCAATAAATCATTTATTTATTTATTATTCACAAATAAAGGGATTTGACCCAAGTCAAATACTTTTTCCCTCCAACAAATATAATAAAATATTCCATAAAAGGTGGATCTAGATTTGGTTAATGTTATTTTAATCATGCACCGAGATCTAGAATGACCCAATATTTTGTTATAAATAGGAGGGTTTTTCCTACCATTCTTCACCTTTTGTTGCCTATTAGATCACTCTGGATCTAAACTCTTGGTCTGACTTTGAGCCATTATCATTTTCATATTTTCCACTATTTGCTGTGTGAGCTCCCTTTGAGTTCTATCTTTGTCTGGGTTTTCTACACCAACAGGAGAGAGAAATGCTAGATCTGAAGTGCTGAGGACTTCCAAGAACCCATCCCATTGAGGAGAATTGGAAACACCTTCTTGTTTTCCTCCCAGGTGCCCTTAATACAAAAATTCTTTCAAAAAAATTTTCTTGTCTTGTCTATTGGATGTATGGAGCAAAACCTTATTTTTACTGCTTAATGTCTCTTTATGCATAGATCTAGTTTTTTGCAGCACTTGTCTTGATCAACTAACTGCAGATCTGAAGATATTGGCAGTCATATTTGATGTTAGGGCTATAAGTTATGTGTAGCTAAAGTGGTCTCTTTTCGTACACTTCGACAAAATATTCATACTAACAACTGGCGACTCCACACGGGTTTTCAATTACGACCGCTGTCGTTTTTCATATTCCTCCATATCCAGCGACTTCAGACCCTAGGGTTTCTTTTTAGCTTTTTTTTTTCCTATTTTTATGTTTTTTTTCACCTATAAAACCCTAAAACATTAAAATTTCTAACTTCCGCGTGTTTCTGGCCCTATTGCGCAGGTGACAGAGCTCAACCACACCTGAGACGGCAACTTTTTCGGAAATCTGCCGCTGGGACACCCGGAGCTTCAGGTCGCACTTTTCAGCCCAGAAACTGCAACCTGAACTCCAGGTCCCACTTTTTGGCCCATTAAATGCGACTTGGGTAGCGGAAAATGGCCCAAAAACTGCAACCTGAGCGAAAAACAGGTCAAAAACTGCGACCTGGACTTTTTTTTGGAATTTTTCTGAAATTTTTCTGGGTTTTGTCTGAACCTCTGTCAGGGTTTTCTGACCTCCATCTCCGCCCCTTTAGACCTATTCTTTCTCTGTTTTACTCAACTAAGTGGGAATCTAGCCCCCTAGGGCCTCAATACCCTCCACTTTTTGTGGAAGAGTTTTAGCTGCTGTAAGTGTCTAAATTTTTAAAGTTTTCAGCCATTTCTTTTTCAGATCTAATCCCTCCTTTTCAAATCCCTTTTAATCAGCTCTTCTCCCTTTCAAATCACCTCCTAAAGTTCTTTTTGGATCTACCTTTAGGGCCTCCTCCTTGTCCCTTCTGATGTTTGTTTATTTCCTCCTTTTTTACAGCCACCTTGCCTCTGCCTCTTGGCTGTGTTCTGCACCTCTTTTCAGCATATTTCTCCTTTAGATCCCTGTCCCTCCTAACCTTAGATATATTGGCCTCTTTTTAGTGTGTTTTGAATATATTTTTTCCCTCTGTTAGACTAGTTTTGAGAAACCCACCTTTTTGGGTTAGATCGCTGCATTGTTAGTTGTTAATTTTCTGTTATTTCAGCACTATATATTGTTCTCTGCAGATTTATTTTCAGTTACACAGCACACTTTTTCTTTTGCTCTCAAAACGTCAGGGTTTAAAAATTAAAATTAACGCACACCACACACTCACCCTAAGCGAAGAAGAGCCTGGTTCACACCGCCAGGCAAAGACTTTAAAACATTGTGAAATCAATTGACACTACACCTTTCTGCCCTTGTTTCGACATTGTAATCACTTGATTCTGCACCTCCCTGCCTTTGTTGGTCATTCTTCTTCCCCTTGTGTCGTGCTTGTGTTGTCACCATTGCGCCCCCAAGGCGCACATCCCTGAGACTTCTTGGCTTTCACCTTCAGTTTCCGGTCGGTCGACCAACTCCTTCCCGCCGTCGTCGAGTTAGTCCTCCTCCGATTCCGCACTCCGACTCCTCTTCTGATTCATTGGGTTCTCCTTTTACTTCTAGTTCTCCCCCTATCACCTTCACTATGTCTGGTCCAGGGCCTAACGCTAGCAGTAATCCCGGCCCTAATCCCGGGACTACTCCTAGCGGAACCGCCACAGGAACTACCTCAGCTGCACCCGTGCTCCCCTTCATGGTAGGCCTCAGCATCCCCGATTTGGATCGGTTGATTAACGACCCTATACACCATGACGCTAGTTGGCTTGCTATGCCGACAAAGCTCCCTTCTGACATCCCAAAGTTTGAAGGCCTTGCTAGAGAAGATCCTTCAAATCATGTTCGATCTTTCCACATGTGGTGTTCATCTACCTCCATTACCGATGACTCTGTCTGTCTTCGGTTGTTCCAACGAACGCTTATAGGCATGGCTTCTAAGTGGTATGTTGACCAGGCCCCTTCCTCTCATACCACCTTTGCGACTCTTGCCCAAGATTTTTTATCTTACTTCCAGCTTCCCCTTCGTTATGAAACTGGTATCAAACTTTTGACTTCTTTCCGTCAATCATCTGCGACCCGCCTATCCGATCATGTCCAGGAATGGTGGAGAATAAATAGCCTATGTCAATCCCCTACCTTCAAATACTGTGTCTACATGGACTGGTTCCTTAGATCTCTCTTGTCTCCTATCGGGAAAGATGTCACATCGCATTTCCCCCAAATCGAAGAAGCCGCCATCCAACTGGCATTAAAATATGACTTGATCTACGCTCAGACAGGTTATGTTTATACTGTTCTACATGATCTCCCCAGACCCGGTGGTGTAAATGCACCGGGGGCACCTCCTGCCGCCGACGGTATCATTGGAGCTCTCCCTCATCCATATGCCCAACCTTCCATGGGTTATGGTTCTCCTCGGGGAGGGGGAAACACCTCCCGCACTTGTTCCCCTCCTGGTAGCACGTATCCAGGATACAACATGCCTCCTCTTTTGGTCCAACCTCCTGGTCACCATACTGTTACCCAACCCCCTTATTATTCTTATCCGCAGTTTAGTGCCTCAGCTCCTCCAGCATTAGCACCTCCGCCGCCCTGGCCTTCTCAACCCCTGCAACAGCAGTCACCGCCCCCTCAAGAACAGGTGGATGCACAGCAGGGATTCATGGCTACCTCACCACCTGACAGATAGGTGGCCACTCAACCTCCCCCTTCTGGTTCCTCCAATTACCAGATCCTCATGATGAACCCTGATCCACCTCTAACCATTGACCTTAACCTTCAAACTCAATCCCATCAGTACCCCAAGCCTCCCGCTCCGTCTGTCCCCGAGTCACCTTCTTCAGGTTCTATAGAGCCTCTTCCGACATCCAATGGTCCCTTGCATATCCCTCAGCCAAAAGTTGAGGTTCATACCCAGATTCCTAAGGGACCATTACGCCGAAATGCTGCTTTTGGTCAGGCTGCTCATTCGTATAGCATAGTAGATGATTTGGCGCAGTCTCCTGCTGCCATTTCTACATTGGAACTCTTCCAATCGTGCCCTTCCAAAAAGAAGGCTCTACTATCTGCCATGGGCGCTGTAGATCCTGCTGATGACCAATTGATTGTTTTCAATGCCCATCAATTAGATCATCCTCCTCTTCCTGCTTCCGTAGCCTTCCAAATCCCAGTCAAAATCCGAAACGCTAATGTTTCTCGGTGTATCATTGATGAGGGGGCATCCACCTATGTGATGTCTGCTTCGGTTTGGAAACAACTCGGATCTCCTGAGTTGGCCCCTTCCACGATCACCCTGCGAGCGTGGGATGGCCATGCCTCTCAGCCCATTGGCTTATTTCGTAATTGTCCTATCACTCTTGCGGACAAGATTGTTTGCGTTGACGTTGAAGTCATCGACGCCCATCTTGATTATAACATTCTTTTGGGGCGTAGCTACACTTATGCTATGTCTGTTGTCCCATCCGCGGTCCAACGCAAGATGTTTTTCCCTCATAATGGAAAGATAGTCACCATTGACCAGTTGATGTATCATGAGCCTAAATCTCAGGCCTCCCCTGAGTCGACCATCTCTTCTGTAGCCAATCAACAAACTATTGATTATTCGACCAGTGTCTCTCCCGACATCTAAAAAGACTCCTCTTTGCTGGGAAACTTCCCTGGTCTTCCTCCTCCTCCTGTCTCTGACCCAAACTCATCGAATGTTTGCATGATGCAATCGTCTCGGGCTACTCTCAAGCAACCTGCTTCGGCTAGTCAGCAACCACACTCTCTGCGACCTGCTCCTAGCCCTTCACCTGCAGCTGGTAGTCATGAGCCTCTTTATCCTCCTAGAACGGTTCCTCCAAGCCTTAGCCATTTAGGATTCATCCCACCTGGCAATTACCCCTCTAGTCAGATACCGTTTCTAGCTCCCCCACCAGGAGTGTCCACGGTACCTGTCATGGCCACCCTCTCTCTTCCTAACCTGACCCTTGGAATTCCCGTCTGGTACCTTGATCCTATAGCCCCAACCTTGCCTGGTCAACCCAAACCTTATCTTGCTTTGACCTCGGTTCAACCGGTCCCCAGGACTTCTCTCGCTGCAACAGTACCTCAGTCACCTCAACAGGAATCACCTCCTGTTGCGACCGCTTTGGGTAAGAAGGGCAAAGCTTGCAAGGGGGCATCAAAGGACAAGGCTGCCCCGAAAAACCCTGCCCATCCTCGGCCTCCAAAGCATACCATCCAGTGTGCTTTGTGTGATGTTGTCGGTCACACCACCCATTCCTGTCTTGACTTGCCTCCTCTCAAGCCCATGGTTAATGTCGCGTTCCCTGAGTCCACGGTCCCGGAAGCCTCTATTCCTTCCGCGACCGCGATCAAGAACCCCAAGACTATTCACACCAACCACCCCTGTGCTTTGTGTGATCTCCATGGCCATTACACCCATCTTTGTCCCCACCTCGAGGACTTCCACACCTCTCTAGCCGAGGTCCACCAGTTTGAGGCCAAGCGCAATGAGTCTACCTCTCCCTTATTTGCGGGTTTTTCTTCGACAGAACTACCAGACATGACTGCTCCCATTGACATTCCCTCTCCTGATGTCAAGATGACGGAGCCTTCATCCACCATTTTCTACCTATCATCATCCATGAGACCCTCGGGGAACATTCCCTCTGAATCCTCCCCTGTTGTTTCGCTTGACCTTCCTTCAGCGATCACCCTGGGCTCAACATCGGTAGATCCTTTATCTGCTTACTTTTCCGTCACCCGTTGTGACGATGCGCATGTGAACCTCTCTTTTCATGATGATGTGTCAGGTAGCTTCGCCGTGTCAGGTGGTCTTTCTTCCACCAGTCACCCCATCTTCTATCACGCTGATGACATTATGGACGAAATCCCCACCCTTGACTTTATCTATTCCCCCGTTGGCATGACCACACCATGGGCACCACTTTGCCTCCATACTTGTCTTTGTTCGTGTCGATTTTTGTCATGAGATACCATCTTGTACTCATGTTTCTATGGTCCCCGATGGGACCTTTTCTGTGTGGCAGCACCATCGAGTCGCCCTTGTTTAGAGCATCCAAGTTGAGTCATCATCGCATTCATGGAGTCTATCCCGAGTCCCTTTGTACCCCGCTATAGTCCTCCATCCTTCATTGCTTGGTCTATCTCTTGTGTCGCACATTATGGCCGTCAGTCCCACTGTCCCCTATCCCTGATGATACTGTGTCAGTCGGTGCCATGTCATTCATGTCGTTTATGCTCTAGCAAGGAAAGTCATCCATTTTCTACTCAATACCCTCCATTCCATCATCATCATTGGTATTAGTCTGTCAGTCGCTCTACTATTTTCTCTCGTGCCTTAGTTGAGGATCTCTCATTGCCTCACCTATGGTGGACCTCCTTCTGTCGACATCAGCTCCTTCATTCCAGAAGACATGTCTAGAGGGCGGTGTACCTTGGTTCCAGCTTCCACTCTTGTTCAGTGCCTCAGATCAGGCAAAGGGATCTCTCATTACCCTTTGACTTGGTTGTTTCTCCACTCCAGCTCCTTTCAGCATGATCGAGATCCGTATGCCGGATGGTTCAGTGATGCAGCAGCAACTATTGGTGATTCCCGGGTGTGTGTGAGATGTCTTATCCCTCATGAGGGGGTGGCCCTGCAGGTAGCCCCCCACATACCCGGATGACCTCTTCATTGCAGCCTTCGATGCAGCTCCATATATTTGATGAGGTTGGCCTTAGCCGTTTGCAACACCTCTTTGATTTGCATGTATCAGTCATATTTTGTGAGCCCTTCCCCACTTATAGGGGGCATTTGGGTTGTATTTGTATATCATGTACTCAAATATTATTGTATAAGTCCTGGCTGTCATCCCAGGCGCAACATGTATGTGGGATCACTCATTGTATTTTTGTCTGGCTCATGTTTATGCCAGCTGTACTTTATGGTTCGGTCCCTTGTTTACTAGACACACTATTCTTTTGTACTTTGTCTCAGCGGGCATAGGTATGCCTCCCCCACCGCCTTTAGAACAGGTACCCTCTCATAAAAAGAGACTTGTTGCACCTGTAAGTCTCGTCTCCTCAGGGTCTAGTTCTTCAGCACATTACTCTACCTTACATTTCTCTCTCTGACTTCCCTTTTGATGTCTGGTGATTGAGTTCTTACAACGTACTTCGGTCATACGATTTGCTCCTAACACTCGCACGCTGGGGGGCAATCTGTTACACCATTTTTTAGTCATCTAACCTACTATCATTAGATGGACCCAAGTACACCATGTAAGACCAATTTTACCCTAAGTAAAATTGCTTTCACTATGTAAAATAACTTAATAAAACACATTTATTAGGCTATTTATGGTCTAAACAGGAAACCCCAAAAGGAAATATTAAACAAACCTATATTTGTTTGATTTTCCTCAAGGAATAATTAATTAAATAATAATTTAATTATTATTCCTGGTCATGTTTAACCCAAAACAAAGAAATTAATTAGATAAATCTTTATTTATCTTATTATTTTCTAGGAATAATTATTTAAATCTTATTTAAATAATGTTCCTTGTTAAATATGACTAAATCACCCATAAATAATTAAATAAATCATTATTTATTTGATTATCCTTCAACCACTTCCTTAAAATGATAAATAAATCATTTATTTATTTATTATTCACAAATAAAGGGATTTGACCCAAGTCAAATGCTTTTTCCCTCCAACAAATATAATAAAATATTCCATAAAAGGTGGATCTAGATTTGGTTAACATTATTTTAATCATGCACCAAGATCTAGAATGACCCAATATTTTGTTATAAATAGGAGGGTTCTTCCTACCATTCTTCACCTTTTGTTGCCTATTAGATCACTCTGGATCTAAACTCTTGGTCTGACTTTGAGCCATTATCATTTTCATATTTTCCACTATTTGTTGTGTGAGCTCCCTTTGAGTTCTATCTTTGTCTGGGTTTTCTACACCAACAGGAGAGAGAAATGCTACATCTGAAGTGCTGAGGACTTCCAAGAACCCATCCCATTGAGGAGAATTGGAAACACCTTCTTGTTTTCCTCCCAGGTGCCCTTAATACAAAAATTCTTTCAAAAAATTGTTCTGGTCTTGTCTATTGGATGTATGGAGCAAAACCTTATTTTTACTGCTTAATGTCTCTTTATGCACAGATCTGGTTTTTTGCAGCACTTGTCTTGATCAAATAACTGTAGATCTGAAGATATTGGCAGTCATATTTGATGTTAGGGCTATAAGTTATGCGTAGCTAAAGTGGTCTTTTTTCGTACACTTCGACAAAAGATTCATACTAACAGTTATCTGAAATAAAATGGAAATGAGTAAATAATACATTAATTTTCATGTAAGGTTACATCAAGATAACTTCTATCGATTGAGAATATTAATTGTTGATTTATAATTCAGGGAAGGCTTCGATATCTAAGATTTAGGTGTCCATTGACACCAAAAATGGTTTTAGGCACAAGGTAAGTTCACAGTGCATAGATTTTTGGATTTGAACATAAATCGAATTCATTAAAAAACATGGTAGAGAGGTATTAGTTCCATTTGTTCAATCTCGTATCCTTGTCATTAACATTAGATAAGTCATTAGAGCTAAGGGCTACATAAATTTGAGGTTCTTGTGTAAGCATTCAACTAATTCAGAGAGGAGACAAACTTTTTCCCTATAAGAAGTTCCACATCAGAGTCGCTAAACAAAAAATCGAGCAGTTTTCTCACAGTGGCTTATGTTCTAAGACCCTCCCCTGTTCATTAACTCTCAATGGACAAAGGTGGGCCTGAAGGTTAAATAGGGCCACAGATTAGACACATATCATGTCCACGTCATAGTAACTTAATTTAGAGGGTTTTCCCCTTTAAAAGGGTTGTAAGCTGGGAGTTTTAATATAATACCCCTCCTTTATTAAGTCAGGGTAGACCTAAAGGGGTGGGCGGGGTTGTGGTTAAGTAAGGCCATTGATTCATCGTGGTTTCAAATGTGTCATTGATAGGAGGCTAGATAATAATATAAAGTATACCCACTAGCATTGGTTGGTGTACGATAGAAAGTTGTATAAAAAAACGACCCGATAAATGGAAATATATTCAATATATATAGTACTTCCATCACCCACACATAAAGCATTGATAGTTGTGGCAAGAACTTGACAGTGACTAGTAGGTGGTCCTATCACTAAACAAGCCTAAAATATTGGAAAAAAATCCTCGATGGTTTCTAGTTCCTATCAGCTTGGATAGCAAAGTCTAACAAAAAAATGGTGCTAGTCACAGAGAACACAAATGATCATAGACGAAGAAAGAGGCAAATTCCATAAAAGTTGTATCGGAGTAGGGTTAAGCCTACTTATTTTGGATTCTTGAGGAAATATGGGGTAGGAGATCAGATTCAATTAGGATTTCAGGCACACAAGAAATGAGTTTATTTTTTTTAACTAAATATTAACATGTGATGACTTGAAGGTGATAGGTAAGAAGTTATTTCTACGTAATTTTAGGTTTCATAAAAGCACAAATGATTTTTTACAAATAAGAAATGATTCTAATAAGGGAGAAAAGATGGAGAAATTCATTAATGATACTTCAAGGATACAAATGTTTGAAGTAAAGAACCAAAAATTACTTGAAGAGATATATCCACTAGGATTTGACAGGTATATGATCTTTAGATTTTTAATTTAATTGGATAATGAAATTATTGATTATAGGTAGCAACCAAAGAAATGAGAATAGTTGCATAGGACCCTTGTAGTGAATAAATTATGATATAAAGGAAAATTTTCAAATGAAGTGGAAGTGAAAAGAATATAGGATATTGTCAAGAGGAGTGAAGAGAACAAAATAATTCTTCAGAGGGACTGAGAAGAGTGCATAATCATAGAAGAGAAAAGGTAGCTCAAGAAGTTGCAGAGGAGAGAAAAAGTGATAACAAAAGACCAAATTCATAGGAGAGAAGCTTGGTGAGGTGCCTTCTAGCAAGATGAAACAAACTTGTTACTACAGAGGCTTGTTTGCAGCTCATAGTTGATCATGGAGAAGCTCATAGAGGAGAATAAAGAGATTAATATGAATAGATGATGGAATTTGTTGATGAAATAAAATCGATCAAGAGGTTTCTGAGAGAACCTAAGAATTAAATAGCATTCCATTAAGAGAGAAGGGATTCTGCAATGTACAAGAAGGATCTATCATGTTGAATGCGGGATGAAAACCTTATAAATGCATAGTTTCATGAATACTTTAGGTTGTTACAAGGAAGGCTATTCAATGCAAGGATTAAGGAGTATTTAATAAATATTAAAGACAATAGTAAATGTCATAAATACACTACAAAAGGTGAAGAAGAGGCTAGAAAATATACTAATGCACATGGAGGGACATTAGACTATACTTTTGTAGGCAAGGGTAAGGTGAAGAAAACAATCATCCTTATGAATAATGGTGATTATTGAAGATTTAATATTTGTTGTAGTATATTTTCTTCATGTGTATATGTAGGTGCGGGAAGTGAAAGGAAATCATTCAAAAGCAAACATGGAGGAGGAATTTGAATGATTTAAGTATATTTTGGGAAGTGTCTGCTAAAGATAAATGGAACTTGAGGGAAATTCAATCCATTAAATATTTAATTTTTGAAGAAAAGTTGCAACTCATAAATGCTAATAGTATGTACTAGAAAAGGATAAGCTAGACACTGAATTTGATGAGTTGTGTGTCTTGATTAAGGAATTTCCTAAGAAGGAGATAAATGAAATGATAAAGATAAGCCGCAAACAAAAATTAGTTGAGTGCATGGAAACCTAAAATATTGGGGATAATAGGAAATGGAAACCTAATAGGAAAATGGAAAGTATGGAAACTTAGAATTTTGGGGATAATAGCAACAAATCAGCAACTGTAAGAAGTGAAGGAGACACACGTAATCAGGAAGTTCAACCTTAAACAAATCTCGCTGAAGATATTCTCTCTAAGGATAATGGAGAACAAGAAACCAAATTTTTGGATCCTAGAAGGTGTGAAGCAGCATCAACAACAAAACCATAAAGTAATCAAGCATGGAGACAATAAAAAAGTTGATTTTGAGACCGATGAGGACTTCAATTGAGGAACATGACCAAGAGGCCATGAACATTTTTTCCTTTTGGATTTCGATGCAAAAGCATAAATCCAACTCTGCAAATTTCTTTCCTAGAACAAAGGGGTCTCACGATTTCATAAAGGGATTGAATTCCCTTAATTAAAATATGTATAAATTAGTATTTCTCATGTAAATACAAGAGTTGAAATTGTAATAGGTGTTGAGCCCTTAGTTAAACTGAGAGGGGGGGCAGGGGTGAATCTGTTTAACACATTCGTGGAATTTTTAAAAAATTTCATTAAACTTTATTAACACCTTCATTTCATGATCATCATAATATGTGAGCAATATTTATTTGTGAGCAGCAATTAATAATAAGAATATGTGAGTAGTAAGTATTAAGCAGAATAGATATACCATATCAACACATAGACATCATGCACATAGACACCAGATATAAGTGGAAACCCATAAAGGGAGAAAACCACATCTTATTATTGTTGTGATGCAAAGGCAAGCTCCAACTCCCTCTCACCACTGATTTTCTATAGGCTCCAACCCACAGGAGGCTCCTACCTCAATTCTGCAAGCTACAACTTGCAAGGAAGCTCCAACTCCCATCAATTTTCTGCAGGCACCAACCTACAGGAGGCTCCAACCTCAGTCAGCTACAACTTACATTTTATCAAGCTACAACTTGATGTGGAAGCACCAACTCCCATCTATTTTCTGCAGGCACCAACCTACAGGAGGCTCCTACCTCAGTCAGCTACAACTGACATCTATCAAGCTACAACTTGATAGGGAAGCTCCAACTTCCTTACTCTTTCAAAAGAAAAACACTTGTTGATTTACCTTGGATATCAGCTCTGTTTTGTACCTTCTCTTCTGTTGTCCATCAGTCCTCATATTTGTCATGCATCATCTCTGCATCTTCTCGGATTCTCTATCAGCTCCTCCTTCTTCTCTGCTCACCTCCATTTTTTCATTCTCTAACCCTTCACGGCATCTCGTTCTGCTCCTCCTTATTCTTATCTTCTCTGCCTCAATTCCCCATTCTCCAACCTCTCTGACCTCTCTATGCATATCAAGGTGATATCATTTAAAGAGATTTCCGTATGACTGTTAGCGTTCCACAGGTAATTTGAAATCGACAGCCATACCTCTTTTCCTTCCGCCTTCTCATTTCTTTTTCCCAGCTCACTCAGAAAAATATAACTATATGTACTAATTTCAATATTACAGTGGGATTTTTGTTTTCCTCCGAAAACTTGCCAATGCCTCACAAACAATATAAAATCAATTACAACATTTACATTCAGATTTTCAGTTACATAAAAATAATTTCACTCAGCCCATTTTCTGGCCTTTGGCTTTGCTCATTTTGTCTTTTCTGCTGTTGTTAAGAAACTGTTCTGCATACCTTTTTCTCTCACTACAATTGTGTATCTGCAGCTGTCATGTAACTATTCTACATACCTCTGTTTTTCACTGCAATTGTGTATCTGCAACTATCATGTAACTGTTTTGCATACTCTATTCACTTTCTTTTTCAATTCTATTTATTCTCCTACTTTCTGTGCTTGTACACCTGTCAAATTCATTCCTATGCATATTCTTGTTCACTGTGTATGTATACCTGTCGAGCCCACATTTTCATTCCTTTATCACGGAAACTTCTTTTATTAACTGAAGTACTTTGCCTAAGATTCTTCTCTTTCAATTTATCGTAGCTGAATATTATAACCCCTTTCATTCTTATGTTCCGGCAACTATAATATATCAAATATAAGTCTTTTCTCTTTCATTTAAAACTCAACATCTCTTACTGTTGGTTTCACGCATATATAACTTTATATAAAGCCAAATTATGACTCTATGGTCCGGTAACATATATTATATCAGATATCAGTCTTCGCGTGGGTTAACACTTTAACAACCCACCATATGATAGTATTTCACATCCGGGCCCACAATTCAATCATGTGGAAAATTCACACTCATTCGAACTAACATTCGGGCTTCAATCTAATGTATCACAGCTTATGTTCACACATATGGTCCACACTCATTGCATACAAGCTTCACTTTATCATATAATATATATACCTCGACATACATTACACCTTCACAAAGATTCAGATCTACACTCAAGACTTTGGAACAAGACTCAAGGTATTTGGGCCCACAATATTGAACATTTTTCTATTTTCCGATACAATTAATCGCAATTGAATACTTCCGATTGCGATTGGTTCCTTTGCAATTGTTCCGATGCGATTAATCGCAATCGCATCATTCTATGGTATGTTCCGATGTTCCGCTTTAACTCCGATGTGATTGGTTCCTTTGCAATCGTAATCGCATCCTTCGATGGCATGCTCTGATGTTCCGCTTTAACTCCGATGAAATTGGTTTCTTCGCGATTGTTCACAGATATATATATATATATATATATATATATATGTATATTGTTTCATATATATATATTTTCTGCTTGACTTTCTTTTAAGGTTATACACCCCCAAAGCATAGAAAATGCTCTTCGTATAAAATCCAGTCAATGTTTTATTTCAATCTTGGAATTAAAGTGCAACCCACAACTACATATAAACCTTCAATATCAATCGGATCAATGTTTCATTTATCAAGCTTTGGATAACCCATATAATAGAACCTTTTGTTCTTTTAATCTCACGCACAAGAATATAATACATATGATTTATATTGTAACATTGGTCCCTTGTATATAAAGCGCTACATATATATATCTATATATATATATATATATATATATATATATATATATATATATATATATATATATATATATATATATATATATATCTTGGAGCCTTTTCTTTATAAATATCGAGTGAGTTTGCCCAAAAATCAAAACTCTTTAACCAACTCTCTAAGGAAAAACATAATAAGCCACATTCATTATTCGAACCTTAGTCTTAATGCTACAAAAGGGGTCTAGCTCTTTTAATTACATACACCCGTGCTTATAGCATTCACCCATGGTTTATATATTAACATGACACATATATCATATGGTGGTTCACGGGCCCCACACTCTATAGTTCACCCTTTATGAATTAAATAAACAAAACCTGTTTCAAAACAAGTGGTCCATACCTCATCTTATCTTTTGTGCTCCTTGTGGCCCGACGACCGTGGGATCTCTCCCTCTCCAGATCAGGCGATGCATATGAAAATCACATTTTTTCAAAGGCTGTGGATTAACGCTCATACTTTACGCGATGGTAGTGGTTTTTCTTGGACGGCGTGGTGCAATCATACTCGATCGCATTTTTTTTTAGTTGTTTTGGCTTCAGCCAAAAGCGGCGCGATAAGAGCGGTTTTGGTTTCACAAACCTTCTCTGGTAATTGCACAGTAACTGAATAGTTCTTTACTACGGTTAACTCCATTATTTGACTTAAATCCTCGCTCTATTACTCCGGTTAAACGTTAAACAATATCACGTAACTGACAATAGAACAAGGTTAATTACTTAGCGGATTGGGTTATTGTTTCAACCGAGATTAAATACTCTTCAGGCAAATGAAATAAGATCATGGTTCTCTCTTTGACAGAGTCTTATTCGACCTTCTTCCAAACACATGAGCATAATTAATTCGACCACTGAGGCATAACACTGAAGACAAGTTGAGAACTTACGGGGTTTCCACACACTATAACCCACATTATAAACAAAAAAAGTCCTTCAGAAACACACAGAGGCAGGGTAAATTCCTAATATCCACTGAATGTACAGAATTTACAAACGAAGGAAGAACCCTTTGGGATATTGCCAATAACACACCAATATCCACAATTAATCCTTTTTTTTTCGAACAGGTACTCAATGAGCTTGAAAATTCTTCAATAAGGACAATGCTTCTCAGTTCTGTGTCTCACTACAAAAATCCCCTTTGTACAAATTTTACACTGTCCACAAACCCTGAACACTCTATTCATACTTTCATAAACAATTCCAGCAGTCAATACATGTTTCTCATTCAGAACCAGTTTCTCATTATATATATGAAATCAAATACCTCTACTCCTTGACTGATGCTACTCCTTGACTGATGTTGCTCCTTGCTTCTCTATTTTCTGCCTCTGCTGCCTCTCCAGATCTCCAATCACATGACCCTTCTACAACTATCTCTGCTTCATATCTCATTCTCTATTTGCCTTGTTGTTGTTTCAGGTGCTCCTCCTTTGTCATCTCCTTTACCATCAATGACAACGTTTCCAACAGTCTCCCCCTTTGGCATTGATGGAAACACATCCACCAATAATCCAATGCTTCCTCCAAGTCTTCCTCTACCTAGCTTCTTTTAGAAGACCCTATCTTCTATTACTTGCTTTTCCTCCCCCTTTGACATCAATGGCAAAGGGTTGCACATTTCCTAGTGTGCTTCCTATCTCTTCATTTCCTCTTTCTAAAATGTGTTCAGGCCCTCTTCTTCTGACTTTGTACCCTGCTGCTCCAAATTGGTGCTGAGAGAACACTTTTGAGGATTATTGAACTTGAATGTACACTGCAAGTTGATATAATCCCAAAGAACTAACTCCTTTCACCTGTATAAAGTTGAAAGTGAAGATAATGACACTTCATAGAACACATTGTACCAGCTTTATCTAATTAGAGATGCATCATTGGATTAAACCTAAAATACTGAGAATGCTTCAAATATACTTCAGTCTCTAGTATTATCTTCATCAGAAATCCATATCTGTTGAGGAAATTGTAGTTGGAGTGTCTTCTTCTGCAATACACATCTACAGTACCACACCTGTTCAATTATGATAATGACGCCAATATATCTTTTATAGCTGTGATTCACTTTTCTTTCCTATTTGTGATGATATGAGCTAGGATGTTGATAATGATATTACAGTTAATAGCTGAAAGTTCCTTGTTGCTGTTGTGAACAATGAATCAAACCAGAGTTTACAACTTATTGTGAGATTAGGTGATCTTTCAATTTAAGAGACCAAATACCAACTTCACTGCTTGTACAATGTACTTTCAAACCAAAGCCTTGAAGTTAGATGCATTCAATGTATTGGTCAATCTCACTTATCAACCATGCAATTTATTTATGTCATAAGGGGTATGTATGTCAATGATCACTCTCTCTTTAAATGGTGAAATACCAGCAATTCCTTTCTGCTGAAGTATGCTTTTGATGAATCAATAATAGACTTTTGAGCTTCAACTGTTAGGTTAACACAGCTACTGTTTCATACTTCCAATACTTTAAATATTCTGTCATGGTGATTTCCAACAAAGGCATATTCAAGTTGTTTGATTAATATCTCATCTAACATACTTCACATAGTTTATGAATAATCCTAAGATAGAAGCCTTGAAGATATATAAGTGCTGACTTCAGGAAGACATTCAATTATATAGAAAAAGATATTGCTTCAATGCTCAATATAATGTTTCAAGAGTAAACAAAATATTGATCCTTTAGCCTTTTCATTGACTCTTTTATGCTGGATGTACTCTTGCCATAATCCTTTGATCCTAAGGACCTGTACCTTAATGCTGCTTCATGATAACACTTGATATTTTGTTGATAGGCATGCTGCTTGTACCAAGTACCAATTGATATTACCTTGATAAAATATGCAGAGATTTCACTTTAGCTTGCACATGAACCCATAGTTTCTACTATTGATCTTTTCACTGTTCACACCAGCAACCATCAATATACTGAATTAGATCTTGGCATCATTAACCTGCTACTTATTCTGTCATTCTGATTTGAAAGGATGTCACTATATGTTCCTTTCTAGGACTGCTCTAGAATCATTGCTGCTTTATATTCAATTAAATTGTTCCAACATAAAGATATTTGGGAAGACATCTTCAATTTCTGTACTGTGACTCTTCATGGGCTGATCACTCAGAGATTTCTCACTCACTTATTTACTTTCACTCCTTCACGAGGACTTTTTATAGATGATGTAATGATATAATGATGATAGGCACTTCTCTTACTCATTCTTCGTTAAGTGATTCATTGTTAATTCTAGCAGTATGATGCACAATGTGATCGTCACTTAATGTGTTGATGTATTCTTAGCTTACATGCTCATGGCTGTTGTTCTCTCTACCACCACGGTTGCTTTGTTAGTTATTGAATTCTTCAGATCATCTTCTTCCTCAATAGTTCTCTGTTAGAGAAATTTTCTTTTCTCTTCCTGATCTTATGGATGTTCTCATACTAAGGATCTCTTCTCAACCTGCTTTTATGGGTACTATTTATGAACTTCTCTCCCCCTGGGACGTTTCTTCATATTTTTCATTGATTAGATATTTTCATTTCTTCCTAGAGAAGCTCCCCCTAAGACTATGATGTTTTCATTATGTTATTGAGATAATAGGCTCCCCCTTTCTCTTTTCCTTCCATACTTTATTGGGGTTCTTCATAATGTCTGCTCTTCCTTTTGATTCATAGTTTTGATTGATCTGTTTTGATTCCATCCTCTGTCTATATTTCTTGAATGTATATGGCAGATTATAATATTTTGCTTTGTGACCATGCTTGAGGCATACATAACATCTTACTTTGCCAAGGTATGTTTGAGCTGATGTATAATATTTTATTCCCCTTTTTTAATACAATTTACAATTAAAAAATTTATGTCCAAAATTATTGCATGCATAACAGTAGCCATGGAAAAGATTTGTGTACCTGGTGAAAGATTGTCTTTTCCATTTGCTTGCTTGAGGTATTCCTCTCATTTGCTGCATCTTTTGCTAGTTGAATTTGATAGGCCTTGTCTTACATTGTGCTACAGTATGTCCTGGTTTGTGGCAAGAAAAACAAGTGATACTTCCTGTTAGTTCCAAAATCCACCTTAGGCTGAAATAAGGCAGAAAAAGGACAACACCAAACCATGCTCAGCCTCGTAGCTAGCCCTACGAGGACATGAGAGGGCTCTCTCTGGGTAAATATCAATTAAAATATTCAAAGGGGCTTGAGATGACTAAAAAAACAACTGATCTTAGGCTAGATAAACAAATAGGAGGGTTTGATTTTGATTTTTAGGGGTTTTTGTTGGAAAAAGGGAAAAACAATTTTCGGGCTTGGGGATGAGGCCAAATTCTTGCAGAGTTCAAGTAGGGGCAGGGTAGGCAATGACTTTGATGTCGTAGATTCAATGAATGGATAAAAAAGACTGCTGAGGAGATGAAGAGGGCAAGAGAGTGCAAGGATCCTCTTCAAACTGACGAAGAACATGTAAAACTAAAAAAAAATTTAAGGCAGAGCACCAGCAAACTAATGAATTCTACCTCAATTACTCATTTGTTTAATTCAGAAGCATAGAGAAGGGAAATGGCATACATATAACATTAATGAAACTTAAAATAACATGAGAATAACATCATCAAAACTCAGAAGCCACAAGGATCCCAACAAGTGCTGCAAAACTCTCGTCTTTCCTTTCCCAAAAATATGAAATGAATGTATAATGAGGTGCCAAACTTTTCCCAAGTATCCAACCTGTCCAACCTCGAAAATGATTGAGAAAATACATCATATAGACCATCCTAACCCCTTCCCATGCCTCTAGGGGTCGAGCTCATCCTTCTATGAGCTGTTTCAACCAATTATAAACATGGAATTGAAATCTAGGCACTCAAACAACTTGCCTCTATATGCTAGGGAACTGATCCATTCACTTAATTTTCACTTTTTAGTGAATGAATCCTCTAGAACAAGTAAATATATCCCAAAATTACATCATGGTTACCAAATTACATCATGATAGATCAATCATCACATGAAAAAGTAAAAATAGTCAAAACTGGGCGAATTTCTGAGCTGAAGAGTGAAAATGAGGCAAAATTTCTCTATGCGCCGCGCTAAAAAACTCAATGCGTCGCGCCACTTTGAGCCTGTTTTTGAGGCACTTATCGAAGTCCAAATTGAGCTCATGATAGCTCGTTGGAAAGCCCTGGATGTCCCCTATGCAACCCAAGTAGAAAATTTCAATTTCCATGTGATTTACCCCTCCAAAACCGCAATCTCCCAAGACTGGGCAAAGTGTGCAAAATGAGGTTGCCTCAAGGAAGAGTGTTGTTGCAGTCAACTTTTGAAGGTCTTCCTCAACTCCACATTGAGCTTATGATAGCTCATTGGAAATATATTTTTGTCTAGTTATAATTTGACTCATCAAGAAAGTCATTTGGCCAACCAAGATAGGAGAAATCTTTATTTTTCCAAGGTCACTTCAGAGGTGCATCAATTCTCCTGAGGCAACTGTAGTTTTGACATTTCGCCAAAACCATGACACCTGTGTAAAAAGTGAAGGAGGTTTTTCTTCCTTGGCATGTTTGGGACAAAAACCTCTCTTCGTTTTCAAAAATCCATCTTTTATTGCTCTGAAATATCATTTGAGTGAAACCTATCCCGATGTGAAACAAGGGATTTGTCGAAATGAAGGGGATAAGGGGCTTATAAATTCTTGGGGAAATTTTTGGAAGTAGGGAGGGATGTTAGGAAGCAGGGGAAAGTGGAATCTCAGAAATTTAGTGAGGGGAAAGGGTCCAAAATGGAAAAACACAGGCCTAGCCTAGAAAATTGCCAAGTTGTAGCAAGAAACTAGGGTTTGTGCAAAAATGAGGAATTTGGGGGATCTCAGTGATGGGAAGTGTTTATTAAGGTAAATTAAGGATAGGGGAAGGTTTATGAACATCAGGATACAATTTTGGCTGATGATTTGACCATCCAAGAGAAATTACCTCCAAAACCCTAGGAGAGGGAAATGGACCTTACCAAGGCACAACTGAAGCATGAACAAGTTGTAAAATGACCCATTGGAACCTGAAATGATGATGAAAACATTCTAAATGATGGTACACTCAGCTGAATGATGACATGGACCGAAATTTGGACAACTTTGACAAGAGTAAAAGAAAACCCTAGACCTAATGCCTAGTGACCAAATTTTACTTGAAGACTCACTTAAATGACAAAATTTGACCTTGACACCTTAAAATCACCTTGTAAGAGCATGTTTGATCACTGAAGGAAGACTGCAAAGGCTGACACTAACATTGGCTCCAATGGGGATGGTAGCTCCTTGGAGGTGCTAAGAACTACAGATCTTTGGAAAGCAGACAGTGCCTTCATCCATTGGGCAATGGAATCAAAAACTCAAGATGAAATGCATAACTGAAAACTGATGACTTGACGACACAAACTAACTTAATAACAAGACTGAAAACTAACTCGATACTTAAACACAACTGACAAACTGGAAAATATGCTCAAAGTAGAGCTTATTCAATACTACCTACTCTAATTGTTCCATTCATCACCTGATCAAGTGAAATGGAACAGCCAATGCAACCATGTAATCATCCTGGCTGCTATTTGATTTCTTCCCAAATGTTTTCTGATGCGCAGGAAAAGAGAAGAATTGAAAGGAAACTCCCATGGAAACTTGGAATCAAGTTGACTGCTGATAAACTTGCAAAGCATGAATTGAATGGATGACTTCAAGAATACTGCAAAAGGATCTTCATAAACATAGCTATTTATTTCCATTAACATATTACTGCTCTGGTCCAAGTTATCTTCACCGCTGGATAGTAAGATTTCTCTCACATGTGTGCTGTCTTTCTTTGGTGACAACAACAAGCTGTCAAAAGGATCCTGAATTTCGTGAATAATCAAACTCTGAAGCTGATTCCAAACAAAACAAAAGCCTCCTTTATCAACCTCCTCATATGACTGCAAAACTTGATATAGGATTTGTAATGAAAAATCTGTTAAACAAGATAATGAAGGCGACTTTTGAATAAGATTATCATCAACATTCTTTCCTGGCACATGATTAGCTAATGTAGCAGAATTTTTACAGCAAACATCATCCAACACACAAGCAATAGGATCATCAAAAACTTGAGAAGACTGCTGCGATGTGTCCATTGAAACTGTATGACATCCTACTGGCTGTGCATCCTTTTCTTGAGAGATATTACGAAGATTCTACTTTATGAACTGAAATGCTTCGAAACAAAAGGGTACAGAATCCTCTTGCCTCATTAAATCATGTATTTCAACTTCCACGCCTTCATTTGTAATTTGACCTTCCATTGCGTTTGGTGGCTGCAAATCTGGAGCTAGGGAGAGTTTTGTATCCAAAATGATTTCATCAATCGTTTCAGAAGAAGATTTTTCATCAACCACTTTCTCAATAATTTCACTATCTGTCTCATCCTCCACATTAACATTGAGAGATTGTTGATTTCCTATAGGCTCCTCATTTGAAAATTTACCATGTAATTTACCCTTCAAAAACTGGAATGATTCAAAACAAAATGGAACAGAATCACCTTGTAGCATTAAATCATATGTGTCAGCTTCCAAGTCCTCATCTACAACTTGACAATCAATGGCTTTCGGGGGTTGTAAATCTGAGTATGAGAAATCTTGAACAAGGTTTTCATTGCCTTCAAAATGATCCAGATCAAGACTTTTCGACAGTTGATTTCTGATTGCATGGTAGTTATCTCTGATGAACCGAAACAAATAAAAACAAAAAGGCAAATATCCTTCACTTACTTCAAAATTTGCTACACTTTCCTCATCATTGTCATAGCTGATATGTATCGGTTGATCACTGTACTCGAGCTGCTGAAAGTGAACTGCCTCCTTCCACAAACTGGTTGCTGATTTTTCTGCAAGATTAGCTTCTATTTGGAGAACATAATCGTCATCATACTGATCAAACTGAGGCAAATCATCAGTATACAACACATCATCAAGCATACATGTCATATCAACAGCTCTCTCTTCTTCAAGATGATCTATAAAGCAATCACTATGACAACTGGGATAAGAAACAAAATGTTTTGGATCAACAACCTGTTCTTCTTCAATCAGCAAGTCATGGGCTTGAACATTATACTCATTCCATGTGCTGTTCTTTTGCGTCATCTATTCTACTGCACTTACCAACATGTCAAGCTTTACCTCTAGAGATATCGATTTCTCCGAATCCATGTTTTTCATCTCTTCTTACTTCAACCTTGCCCTTCGGATCAGAAAATGAGCCTCTACATTCACTGCACTGTTCTGCATCTCTTGAAGTGTTGCAATATTCTTTTCTCTCAGCTGAAACTCCATTTCTAGATCAAAGGCACCCGGGTAGTGCAAGAGAGCAAATCTGGGAGAAGGTCTTATATCAGCTAGCATCGAAAAATATACTTGGTTAAATCTAGCAGAAAACTGTTGTACTGTCTCCCCTGGTAGTCTTTTCAGCTGGTTATACTTTTCTATAATAAGGAAAGGATTCTGTCCAATCACCCACCTGTCGAGGAAAACTTTGACGAACTACTGGAAATCTGAGATGCTCGCATCAGGCAGGGCTTTAAACCAACTCTTCACTTGGCCTTGAAAAGAAAGAGCAAAAAGCCTAATACTAACATCTTCGTCATCAACTTCAAAAAGATCTAGAAAAGTCTCAACATTCTACACATGTTTCTCAACGTTGACATTGTTACATTCACCGTCAAATCTTGGTAGATATAGGTCATAATTTTTAGGGAAAGCATGAAGAACAGAAGGTAAAACAAGAGGTTTATACCTATCGGGGACTATAAAAGGTGTAGGGGTATATACAAGAGCTACATGATCAGTCTCGTTTTCTTTAGGCTCATCACTCTGAAGAGAGTCAACATAAGATGTGGGAAAATTAAGGAGACCAGGATCAAAGGGAAACTCAGTATTTACACTTTTTGAATAGGTCGAGTGAAGATTTTGATCACCTTTCTCATACAACAAATTTTGAAAGACTTTCAGGACAACTTCAAGAACAGCGAAGAAATAATTTACAAGAAAGCAGACTAGATCCTGAATACCATTCCACTTCGGATACCTGAACTTAGTGTAAGATCCTTCCATTTTCTCAAAGAAAGAGTTAGTCCTCCAGTGGAGTCTCTACATTGATTTGGAGTTACCAGGTGAATGATTTCAGCCTTCTTATGTCTGATTGTTGTCCACCATCAAAAATCAGATCTGAACTTGATACATGTACTAGGGAAATTTACAAGTCAGGTGTCACATTCACAAGCTAGACCAGAGATCGACTGAAGCAGCGTTTATCTACTATGCACTCGCAGAGCAAGAGCAGTTCGAAGGCTACCTGGCTAACTTCAGGCTCCGTCTGTAGCTTATAAAAACAAATAACACCAACAAGCAAACCATTTTCTTCCCCAGTATGGTCGCCACTATGTTAGCTCCCAAATCCACCTTAGGCTGAAATAAGGCAGAAAAAGGACAACACCAAACCATGCTCAGCCTCGTAGCTAGCCCTACGAGGACAGGAGAGGGCTCTCTCCGGGTCAATCTCAATTAAAATATTCAAAGGGGGTTGATATGACTAAAAAAACAATTTATCTTAAGCTAGATAAACAAATAGGAGGGTTTGATTTTGATTTTTAGGTGTTTTTGTTGGAAAAAGGGAAAAACAATTTTCGGGCTTGGGGATGAGGCCAAAGTCTTGCAGAGTTCAAGTTGGGGCAGGGTAGGCAATGACTTTGATGTCTTAGATTCAATGAATGGATAGAAAAGACTGCTGAGGAGCTGAAGATGGCAAGAGAGTGAAAGGATACTCTTCAAACTGACGAAGAACATGTAAAACTAAACAAAAGTTTAAGGCAGAGCACCAACAAACTAATGAATTCTACCTCAATTACTCATTTGTTTAATTCAGAAGCATAGAGAAGGGAAATGGAATACATATAACATTAATTAAACTTACAATAACATGATAATAACATCGTCAAAACTCAGAAGCCACAAGGATCCCAACAAGTGCTGCAAAATTCTGGTCTTTCCTTTGCCAAAAATCTGAAATGAATGTACAATGAGGTGCCAAACTTTTCCCAAGTATCCAACCTGTCCAAACTCTGAAAATGATTGAGAAAATACATCATATAGACCATCCTAACCCCTTCCCATTCCTCTATGGGTCGAGCTCATCCTTCTAGGAGTTGTTTCAACCAATTCTAAACATGGAACTGAAATCTAGGCACTCAAACAACTTGCCTCTATATGCTAGGGAACTGATCCATTCACTTAATTTTCACTTTTTAGTGAATGAATCCTCTAGAAAAAGTAAATATATGCCAAAATTACATCATGGTTACCAAATTACATCATGATAGATCAATCATCACATGAAAAAGTAAAACTAGTCAAAACTGGGCGAATTTCTGAGCTGAAGAGTGAAAATGAGGCAAAATTTCTCTATGCGCTGCACTCAAAAACTCAATGTGTCGCGCCACTTTGAGCCTATTTTTGAGCAACTTCCCGAAGTCCAAATTGAGCTCATGATAGCTCGTTGGAAATCCCTGGATGTACACTATCCAACCCAAGTATAATTTTTCAATTTGGATGTCATTTGCCCCTCCAAACCTGCAATCTCCCAAGACTAGTCAAAATGTGCAAAATGAGGCTGCCTCAAGGAAGAGTGCTATTGCAGTCAATGTTTGAAGGTTTTCCTAAACTCCACATTGAGCTCATGATAGCGCATTGGAAACATATTTGCGTCTAGTTATCATGTGACTCAGCAAGCAAGTCATTTGGCCAACCAAGCTAGGAGAAATCTTGATTTTTCCAAGGTCACTTCAGAGGTGCATCAATTCTCCTAAGGCAACTATATTTTTGACATTTCTCCAAAACCATGACACCTGTGTAACAATTTAAGGAGTTTTTTCTTCCTTGGCATGTTTGGGACAAAAACCTCTCTCAGTTTTCAAAAATTCATCTTTTATTGCTCTGAAACATCATTTGAGTGAAACCTATCCTAATGTGAAACAAGGGATTTTTCGAAATGAAGTGAAATGAAGGGGATAATGGGGCTTATAAATTCTTGGGAAAATTTTTGGAAGTAGGGAGGGATGTTAGGAAGCAAGGGAAAGTGGAATCTCAGAAATTGAGCGAGGGGAAGGGGTCCAAAATGGCAAAACACAGGCCTAGCCTAGAAAATTGCCAAGTTGTAGCAAGAAACTAGGGTTTGTGCAAAAATGAGGAATTTGGGGGATCTCAGTGATGGGAAGTGTTTATTAAGGTACATTAAGGATAGGGGAAGGTGTATGAACATCAGGATACAAGTTTGGCTGATGATTTGACCATCCAAGATAAATTACCTCCAAAACCCTAGGAGAGGGAAATGGACCTTACCAAGGCACAACTGAAGCATGAACAAGCTGTAAAATGACCCATTGGAACCTGACATGATGATGACAACCTTCTAAATGATGGTACACTCAGTTGAATGATGACATGGACTGACATTTGGACAACTTTGACAAGAGTAAAAGGAAACCCTAGACCTAATGCCTAGTGACCAAATTTTACTTGAAGACTCACTGAAATGAAAAATTTTGACCTTGACACCTTAAAATCACCTTGTAAGAGCATGTTTGATCACTGAAGGAAGACTGCAAAGGCTAACACTAACACTTCCCATAGGAGGGAACAACCTTCTTTGACATCTTCCAAATTTATTCAATTCATATTCAGGAGTGTGAGAGACTTTTTCATCTAACTGTTTCATCCTCTCATTCTCTGTCCTTCCATGTTGCTGCTTGTTTCTGTTTGTTTCTTCACATATCCTGTTCTTGCTTGCTTCTACTTTTGTAGGGATCTGCTAAGCTGCTTCATTGTCCTTTACATATTTTACAAAAATGACATTCATGTTATCTTCAACCTTGGACTTACTGGTTTCTCCTTCATATCCTATCCCAGCCTTTATGAGAGGTGACCTTTGAGCCTTTAGAATCTGGTCCAACTGTCCAGTGCTTTTCATTTGAGGAGTATTCAATAATAATTCTCTTTGGGCCTTTTGTAATTTCTTTCTCAGGCTCACTACTTCTTCTTCCAATCTTTCACATTCCAGACTTTTCTCTCTCATTTGTTGTAGCAGAGTGTCTTCTACTTTATTTTCTTCTTCAAGTTGTGTCTTCAGGCCGATAATTTCTTTCTTGTCTTCATATTCTTTCTCATCACATATTTGCACCAATGTCTTCAAGTCTTTGTTTTCACTCTCAATCTTTCTATCTCAGTCAAGGTTGTGTCAAGGTTGGCTTTTTCCTCAGCTGCAATTTCTTCATAGTTATTACTTCCATTCACACTAGCAGGCACCTCATTTGACTGAACATTTTCATGTTGACATGAATTTTTATTCTTCTTAATTATCTTCTCCTTCTTGACAGTGCAGTCCTTAGTGTCTACTCCATGCATGAAATGCAATCTATCCCAGATTTCTTTTGCAGAGGTTAAATCCATAATTAACTCAAGATCCTTGTTATGAATATTGTTGAATATCACACATTTTTCCTTGGCATTCCTATGTTGTTCTTGCACCGAGGGAGAGTCTGTGCAGTAACCATCACATACAAGTTTCCACACCTCAGGTTCATAAGCCAATAATCATGTCCTAAACTTATCTCTACAGTCAGGAAAGTTTGTTGTATTTAACACAGGTACATTTTGATAGTCCATTACTCAACCAGATCTCCTTCAAGCTATTAGGCTTACACCAAAGGAACTTCACTCTGATACCAATTGTTTAGCCCTTAGTTAAACTGAGAGGGGGGGGGGGGGGGTGAATCAGTTTAACACATTCATGGACTTTTTAAAACTTTTCATTAAACTTTATTAACACCTTCATTTCATGATCAGCATAATATGTGAGAAATATTTATTTGTGAGTAGTAATTAATAAGCAGAATATGTGAGCAGAAAGTATTAAGCATAATAGATATACCATATCAATGCATAGACATCATGCACATAGACACCAGAGATAAGTGGAAACCCATAAAGGGAGAAAACCACATCTTATTATTGTTTGATGCAAATGCAAGCTCTAACTCCCTCTCACCACTGATTTTCTGTAGGCTCCAACCCACAAGAGACTCCTACCTCAATTCTGCAAGCTAAAACTTGCAAGGAAGCTCTAGATCCCATTAATTTTCTACAGGCACCAACCTACAGGAGGCTCCAACCTCAATCAGCTACAACTGACATTTTATCATGCTACAACTTGATGTGGAAGCACCAAATCCCTTCTATTTTTTGTAGGCACCAACCTACAGGAGGCTCCTACCTCAGTCAGCTACAATTGACATCTATCAAGCTACAACTTGATAAGGAAGCTCCAACTTCCTTACTCTTTCAAAAGAAAAACACTTGCTAATTTACCTTGGATATCAGCTCTGTTTTGTACCTTCTCTTATGCTATCCATCAGTCCTCATATCTTCCCTACATCATCTCTACATCTTCTCGGATTCTCTATCAGCTCCTCCTTCTTCTCTACTCAACTCCATTTCTGCATTCTCTAACCCTTCATGACATCTCGTTCTGCTCCTCCTTCTTCTTATCTTCTCTGCCTTAATTCCTCGTTCTCCAACCTCTCTGACCTCTTTATGCATATCAAGGTGATATAATTTATAGATATTTCCGTATGACTGTTAGCATTCCATAGGTAATTTGAAATGGACAGCCATACCTCTTTGCCTTCTGCCTTCTCATTTCTTTTCCCCAACTCACTCAGAAAAATATAACTATCTGTACTAATTTCAATATTACAGTGGGATTTTCTTTTTTCCTTTAGAAACTTGCCAATGCATCACAAAAAATATAAAATCAATTACAACATTTACATTCACATTTTCAGTTACATAAAAACAATTTCACTCAGCCCATTTTCTGGCCTTTGGCTTTGCTAGTTTTGTCTTTTCTGCTGCTGTTAAGAAACTGTTTTGCATACCTCTGTTGTTCACTCCAATTGTGTATCTGCGGCTTTCATGTAACTGTTCTGCATACTTTGTTCACTGTATTTTTCAGTTCTACATATTCTCCTGCTTTCTGTGCTTTTACACTTGTCAAATTCATTCCTGTGCATATTCCTGTTCACTGTGTATGTATACTTGTCGAGCCCATATTTTCATTCCTTTATCACGGAAACTTCTTTTATTAACAGAAGTACTTTGCCTGAGATTTTGTTCTTTCAATTTATCGCAGTTGAATATTATAACCCGTTTCATTCTTATGTTCCGGCAACTATAATATATCAAATATAAGTCTTTGCTCTTTCATTTAAAACTCAACATCTCTTACTATTCGTTTCACGCATATATAACTTTATATAAAGCCAAATTATGACTCGATGGTCTGGTAACATATATTATATCAAATATAAATCTTCGCGTGGGTTAACACTTTAACAACCCACCATATGATAGTATTTCACATCCGGGCCCACAATTCAATCATGTGGAAAATTCACACTCATTCGAACTAACATTCGGGCTTCAATCTAATGTATCGCAGCTTATGTTCACACATATGGCCCACACTCATTGCATACAAGCTTTGATTTATCATATAATATATATACCTCGACATACATTACACCTTCACAAAGATTCAAATCTACACTCAAGACTTTGGAACAAGGCTCAAGGTATTCGGGCCCACAATATTGAACCTTTTTCTATTTGCCAATGTGATTAATCGTAACTCAATACTTCCGATTGCGATTGGTTCCTTTGCAATCGAAATCGCATCCTTCGATGGTATGCTCCGATGTTCCGCTTTAACTCCGATGCGATTGGTTTATTTGCGATTTTTCATAGATATATATATATGTGTGTGTGTGTGTGTGTGTGTGTGTGTGTGTGTGTGTGTATATATATATTATATGAAGAGAATTTTCTATGCTTTGGGGGTGTATAACCTTAAAAGAATGTCAAGCGGAAAATATATATCTATATATATATATATATATATATATATATATATATATATATATATATATAGATATATATATATATATATATATATATATATATATATATATATAGTTACATGACATTCTTTTAAGGTTATACACCCCCAAAGCATAGAAAATGCTCTTCGTATAAAATCTAGTCAATGTTTTATTTCAATCCTGGAATTAAAGTGCAACCCACAACCACATATAAACCTTCAATATCAATCAAATCAATGTTTCATTTATCAAGCTTTGGATAACCCATATAATATAACCTTTTGTTCTTTTAATCTCACGCACAAGAATATAATACATATGCTTTATATTTTAACCTTCGTCCCTTGTATATAAAGCGCTATATATATATATATATATATATATATATATAGCTTGGAGCCTTTTCTTTATAAATATCGAATTAGTTTTCCCAACAGTCAAAACTCTTTTACCAACCCTCTAAGGAAAAACATAATAAGCCACGTTCATTATTCGAACCTTAGTCTTAATGCTACAAAAGGGGTCCGACTCTTTTAATTACATACACCTGCGCTTATAGCATTCACCCATGGTTTATATATTAACACGACACATAGATCATATGGTGGTTCATGGCCCCCACGCTCTACTATTCACCCTTTATGAATTAAATAAATAAAACCCGTTTCAAAACAAGCGGTCCATACCTCAGCTTATCTTCTGTGCTGCTTGTGGCAAGACGACCGTGGGATCTCTCCCTCTCCAGATCGGGAGATGCATATGAAAATCGCATTTTTTCAAAGGTTGTGGATTAACGCTCAGACTTTACGCGATGGGGGTGGTTTTTCCTGAATGACGTGGAGCAATCATACTGGATTGCGTTTTTTTTTAGTTGTTTTGGCTTCGGCCAAAAGCGGCGCGATAAGAGCGGTTTTGGTTTCACAAACCTGCTCTGGTAATTACACATTAACTGACCAGTTCCTTACTACGGTTAAATTTGTTCTTCGACTTAAATCATCACTCTATTACTCTGGTTAAACCTTAAACAATATCGCGCAACTGACAATAGAACAAGGTTAATTACTCAGTGAACTGGGTTATTGCTTCAACCGAGATTCAATACTCTTCGGGAAAACAAAATAATATCATGGTTCTCTCTTTGACAGAGTCCTATTCGACCTTCTTCCAAACACATGAGCATAATTAATTCGACCACTGCGGCATAACACTGAAGACAGGCTGAGAACTTACAGGGTTTCCACACACTTTAACCCACTTTATAAACAGAAAAATTCCTTCGGAAACACACATAGGTTGGGTAAATTCCTAATATCCACTGAATGTACAAAATTTACAAACAAAGGAATGAACCCTTCGGGAGATTGCCAATAACACACCAATATCCACAATTACTCATTTTCTTTTTCGAACAGGTACTCAATGAGCCGGAAAATTCTTCAATAAGGACAATGCTTCTCAGTTCTATGTCTCACTACCAAAATCCCCTTTATATAGAGTTTACACTGTCAACAAACCCTGAACACTATATTCATACTTCCATAAACAATTCCAATAGTCAATACATGTTTCTCATTCAGAACTAGTTTCTCATTATATATATGAAATCAAATACCTCTGCTCCTTGAATGATGCTACTCCTTGCTTCTCTATTTGCTGCCTCTGCTACCTCTCCAGATCTCCAATCACATGACCCTTCTACAACTACCTTTGCTTCATATCTCATGCTCTCTTTGCTTTGTTGCTGTTTCAGGTGCTCCTCCTTTGTCATCTCCTTTGCCATCAATGACAACATTTCCAACAATAGGGGCTATAATTTTTTAGTATTGGTTGGCCATGTTGAACATTCTAAAACAGAAAATTAATTAGGATGAGATATTTTGTAATCCCTAGTGAGGAGGGGAAGATACGGGAAATATGTTAGGTAAAGTAGCACTAGCTTCTAGAAAAGGGACATATGTATATTTATGAAAGGCTTGTTAGTTACAACCTTGATGACGTAATCTGGATATTTTTTATTAGTTAAAAGGTATGTAGGATGAGTTGAAGCCAAAAATTAGAGAATAGGAATATAGGATAGGAGATTGTCGAGCAAGGATTATTGGGGTAAGTGAAGTCTGAGATGAAGAGAGGAAAGGGCCAATTGGTAATGTCAATAAGTCCATAATTGTAATTTAATAAATTGTTGCTAATAGAGATTATGTGATTTTAATTAACCATTAATGTTTGATCTTTGTGTTTCCAGTGATATGATTGATTCTTTTCGAGTGTTAATTTTCTTAGGTTGTGTTATAGGACTATGTATAAGGACAATATAAGCCTCGTATGTGAGCAGAGGGATGCACATAGATTTAATGTAGCAAAGAATACTTGAGCATTCAACTTGATGAAAGAAATATCATGACAAAAAGATTAATGATCAGGGTTTTCATTCTTATCTTTGATATTCACAATGTAGTGAGTGTCGATTTAAGGTTTGTAAGGTAAATTCATCTGTTAATGGCTCTAACAAAAAGGAATAAAGTTATCAATTGAATTTTATGTTGGTATCAAGACCACGGGAAGGTTTGTAGTTGTGGAAGTATGATATCCTTATAGATGTGAGTTCTGAGATCTTGTGACTCTAAGGATCTATCATATATATGTGTTAAAACAAGGAAATGGGAAGGCATATGTTAAGTCTCATTAAAGGTGACGTCGAGCTAAAGTTATTGCACCAGAATGATCATTGGTTTATTTTTCATTCAAATAAATTCCTGGGATATGAGATCTAGGTGCCTTCGATCACAAATGTTAGTTTCATGCATGAGGTAAGCAACTAGTGCACATATTTTTGGCTTTGGACACATAGTGAACTATCCAATAGGAGGGGTTGATAATATTCAATGCCATTTGGATAAGTGCATGTCCTTTTGCTTGATGTTAGAGAAATAATTAGAGCTAAAAGCTAAATAAATTGGAGGTTTTCGCATAAGCATCTCACCAATTTGAGGTGGAGGAAAAGTACCAAACCCTACACGAAGTTCCACACCAAATTCCATAATAAAAAATTGGAGTCGTTTTCTCATGGTGGTTTCCAGTTTCAGACCCCTCCCTTTGTTAACTCGCAACAGACCAAGGGGGGTCTAGGATGAAAAACGGTCATAGATAAGACCCATATTGGGTCCAAACCACATTCATGTCATTCAAATGTAGCGCCCAATTAACAAGGGTCCCATGTCGGAAGTTTTGATACTAGAATAATCTCCCTTGGTTAAGTTACAATAGACCTAGAGGACCCTAGGATAAATTTGGGCCATTTAGTTACCATAACCAAAACTACATCTTTGAAAGGATTTTGTCGGATTATAAAAGGCAGAACAATAGTGATGGGTGGCGTGTGGTGAGCAGTACAATCAATAGACAACCCTCACTAATGAAAATATTTTTGATAGTTGTAGTTACCTCCACTGCCCAAATATAAAGCATTAAGACTTGGGGTGAGTGTTGAGCGGCAAGTTGTAGGCAGTCCCATCACTAAATGGACCTAAGAGACAAAAAAAATCCTCGGCAGTTGCGCATTCTGTCTAGGCTTGGATAGTGAAGTCCGAGGGAAATTTGGCACTAGGGAGGAAAAGATAGAGAATTGAAGAGGACTAAAGAGACACCATCATCATGAAAACAATTCATATAATTAAAAATGATTGATATAGTTAATAAACATCATTAGGGATTAGTTAATATCAACTATCTTTAAGGTTATGTTAATAATGATCATGTTGTTAAGGTTGTGTTAGGTAAGAAAAATCAATTGTAAAAAAATAAAAACTATTAAAGAATTATGAAATGTAATGTTGAAAATGACTAATAGAATGTATATCAATCATATTTAATTATGCAATCGTACTATCTTACTATCAAATACATTTCACAACTAATCGAATGTAGATCAATCATATTTAATTATGTAATCATACTATCAAATATATTTTGACGAGTGATGGTAATATTGAGACGTAAGGTAACAATCTGTAATTATGTGATTCTTTTTGTCATGGAATATCAGTTGGTTGTGAGTGGTTAGAGTTTTATATTTTTTTCTTAAAGTATACATTCATCCATTGCTCATAGTCATTTAGTCTGATGTGGTCGATTTATATTCATCAACGTACTGTGAGTTAATAACCTATTCACGCCGTCATTTTCCGGGGACAAAGTCTATATATAACAGATAGGTCAGAGGATGTCTCTGAAAACAACACACCATCAATTTTTTTTATGTTTCCTTTTAAGATTGTGTTAATTAATTTGTCTGTAAAATTGTGTAATGGATTTTTCACAAACATTTCTGCATCGCAAGCTCACTTCAGACTTTTTGTCTACTAGTTATTTGGATAAGAAATCATAATTTCTCCCTCCAGTCAAGAGGACTATTGTGTGACCGAGCTCAATAGTAATAAATCAATTGGGAGGTAATAAATCGAGAAAACTTAATTGATTATGCTGTCGGGGACCAGACATCGATGGGTTAGCATTAATGAAGGGAAAACATGAAGCATGTAAGTCAACCTAATGAGGAAGTTCAACCTTAGAAAAAAGCTCACTTAAGATGTTCTCTCTAAGGAAAATGGACAACAAAAAACCAAAGTTTTGGATCCTCGAAGGTGTGAAGCAACATCAACATCAACATCAAAACCACAAAGTAATCAAGCATCGAGACAATAAAAAAGTCGATTTTGGGACCTAGGAGGACTTCAATTGAGGCATATAATGAGGATGCCAGAAATATTTTTCCCTTTGGTATTTTGATGCAAAACCATAAATCCCAATCTGAAAATTATTTCCAAGACCAAAGAGGTCTAGAGATTTCATAAAGGGATTGAATTCCCTCGATTAAAATATGTCTTAATTAGTATTTCTCATGTAAATACAACTGTTGAAATTCTAATAGGGACTATATATTTTTAGTATTTGTTGCCCATGTGGCACATTGTAAAACAAACATGTAATTAGGCTAAGATATTTTTTAATCCGTAGTGAGGAGGGAAGATGTTGGAAATATGTTAGGTAAAGTGGCACTAGCTTCTATAAAAAGGGAAATATGTATATTTATAAGGGGAATATTAGTTACAACCTCCATGACATAATTTAGATATTTTTTATTAGTTAAAAGCTGTGTAGGATGAGTTGAATTAAGCAAGGGAAGAATAGGAATAGGGGATAGGAGATTGTCGAGCAAGGCTAATTGGACTAAGTGAAGTCCAAGAGGAAGAGAGGAAAGGGCCAATTGGTAATGTGAATAAGGCCATAATAATGTAAAAATATGTTCCTAATAGAAATTATATGATTTTCCTCAACCATTAATCTATGATATTTGTGTTTCGAATGATATGATTGATGCTTTGCGAGTGTTAATTTTATCATGTCATGGTATAGGACTATGTATGAGGACAGTCTAAGCCTCATAAGTGAACAAAGGGATGTGCAGAGATTTGATGTAGCAAAGTAAACTTCAACGAACAACTTAATGAAAGAACAATCATGAAAAACCAATTAGTGATCGGGGTTTGTATTCTTATATTTTTTATCGACGATGTAGATTCAGTGCTGATTTGAGGTTTGTATGGGAAACTTGTTTTTTAATGGCTCGAAGGAAAAGGAATAACATTATCACTTGAATTTTATGTTGGTATCAAGACTACGGGAAGGTTTGTACTTGCAGAAGTATGATATCCTTAGATATGTGAATTCTCATATCCCATCTAAGGATCTATAAACTATCTGTGATGAAAATAAGGAAATGGGAAGGTATACATTAAGTGTCCTTGAAGGTGAAGTTAAGCCAACGCTATCATACCAGAATGATTATTGGTTTATTTTTCATTCAAAGAAAATCCTGGGATCTAAGATCTAGGTGCCTTGAATCACCAATTTTAGTTTCACACAAGAGGAAGAACAAAGTGCATATAGTTTTGGCTTTGAACATAAAGTGAATTCGCCAATAGGCATGGTTGATAATATTTAGTGCCATTTGAATGAGTGCACGTCCTTGTGCTTGATGTTAGAGAAATTCTTGGAGCTAAAAGCTACATAAATTTGAGGCTCCTGCATAAGCATCTCACCAATTTGAGGTGGAGGCATAATCCCAACCCTACACGAAGTTCCACACAAAAGTCCATAATAAAAAAATGGAGTGGTTTTCTCATGGTGGTTTCTAGTTTTGGACCCCACCTCCCTTTTTTAACTCGCAACAGACCAAGGGGGCCTGGGATGAACCAAGGTCATAGATTCCCCTCCCCCCCCCCTTTGTTAACTAGCAAAAAACCAAGGGGGGCCATGAAATGAGGCAAGGGCATAGATCAGAACCAAATTGGGTCCACATCACATTCATGGAAATTAGAGGTAGCGCCTCGTTAACAAGGGTCCCATGGAAGAAGTTTTGATACTAGACCCCCCTCCCTCGGTTAAGTGACAATAGACCTGGGGGCAAGGATAAAGTTGGGCCATTGATTCACCACACCCATAACCATGTCTTTGAAAGGAGGTTTCCCGATAATAAAAGGCAGAACCAATAGTGTTGGGTGGCGAGTGGAAAGTGGCGAGTGGTCCAATCATTAGACGACCCTGACAGACCCTCGGTTAAGTGAAAGTAGACCTAGGGCCTGAGATAAAGTTGGGCCATTGATTCACCACACCCATAAGTCTTTGAAAGGAGGTTTCCTGATAATAAAATGTAGAACAAGTGGTGTTGGGTGGTGACTGGTGAGTGATCCAATCATTAGACGACGTTGATAGACGAAAACATTTTTTATAGTTGCAGTTACCCCCACCACCCACAGATAAGTCATTATGACTTGTGGCAAGTGTTAAGCAGCGAGTCATAGGATGTCCCATCACTAAATGGACCTAAGAGATGAAAAAAAATCCTCGGTAATTGTGGGTTCTATCTAGGCTTGGATAGTCAATTCCGAGAGATATTTGGCACGAGGGGAGGAGAAGATAGAGCAATGAAAAGGAGTAAAGAGACACCCCATCATGAAAACAATTCAGATAATTAAAAATAATTGATATAGTTAATAAACATCATTAGAGATTGGTTGATATCAACCATCTTTAAAATTATATTGATAATTATCATGTTGTTAATGTGTGTTGTAATAAGTATTAATTTAGTTAACAAACCTATTAGTTTTAAATAACTAAAAATTATTGATTAATGTACCTCAACCATCATTTTTAATTATGTGATTGTGTTAGTATTTATGAGTTGTAAATAGATAAATATTATTATATAATGAAAAATAATTGATATAATTAATAGATATAGTTAATTTTGAAACTTCAAAAATAATGTTATTAATTTTGAATGGTAAAAAGGGGTAGTTAATCCATGTAGAAAGAAAAATCAATTGTAAAAAATCTTTGATTTTGATTATATGGTTGTGTTAGATAAGAAAAAACAATTGGAAAAAAATCTTTGATTTTGATTATATAGTTGTGCTACGTAAGAGAAATCAATTTTAAAATATAAAAACTATTATCGAATTCTGAAAAGTAATGTAGAAAATAACTAATAAACTGTATATCAATCATCTTTAGTTATGCAATCGTAGTATCTTATTATTAAATATATATAGAAGACTAATCGAATGTATATCAATCATATTTAATTATGTAATCGTACTATCAAATATATTTCGACCAGTGATGCAATCGTAGTATCTTATTATTAAATATATATAAGACTAATCGAATGTATATCAATCATATTTAATGATGTAATCGTGCTGTCAAATATATTTCGACCAGTGATGCAATCGTAGTATCTTATCGACCAGTGATGCAATCGTAGTATCTTATTATTAAATATATATAGCAGACTAATCGAATGTATATCAATTATATTTAATTATGTAATCGTGCTGTCAAATATATTTCGACCAGTGATCCAATCGTAATATCTTATTATTAAATATATATGGAAGACTAATCGAATGTATATCAATTATATTTAATTATGTAATCGTGCTGTCAAATATATTTCGACCAGTGATCCAATCGTAGTATCTTATTATTAAATATATATAGAAGACTAATCGAATGTATATCAATCATATTTAATTATGTAATCGTGCTATCAAATATATTTCGACCAGTGATGTAAGGTAACTATGTGTAAATATGTGATTGTTGTTGGTCATGGCATTTCAGTTATTTCAAGACTAATCGAATGTATATCGATTATATCTAATTATGTAATCGTACTATCAAATATATTTCGACCATATTTGGACCAGTGATGTAAGGTAACTATCTGTAATTATGTGATTGTCGTTGGTCAAAACATTTCAGTTGGTTGTGAGTGGTTATAGTTTTATAACATTGGTTTAAAGTATACATTCATCCATTGCTCGTAGTCATTTAGTGTGATGTGGTCGATTTATATTGATCCGCGTACTGTGATATGATAACCTGGTCACTTCGTCATTTTCCTGGACAAAGTCTATATATAACACATAGGTCCGAGGACGTCTCGGAAAACAACACAGCTTCAGCGTTTTTTATGTTTCCTTTTAAGGTTGTGTTAATTAATTTGTCTGTAAAATTGTGTAATGGGGTTTTCACAAACATTTCTGCATCCGAAGCTCACTTCAGACTTTTTGTCTGCTAGTTATGTGGATAAGAAATCACAACTGCTCCCTCCAGTGCAGAGGACTATTGTGTGGCCCAGCTCGGCACTAATAAATCAATTGGGAGGTAATAAATCGATAAAACTTAATCGATTCTGCTGCTGGGGACCAGACACAGATGGGTTAGCATTGATGAGGGGAAAACATGAAGGATTCAAGTCAAATGGCACTTTATTGAATGAAAGAAGAGTATCACGGGAGGCTACTGTTGCTGGGAAGAATATTGAGAGCACCGATACAGTTCCATGGATGGGTCTTGGAATTGTAGATTTTCTGAGGGAGAAGAACTTGCTCATCACAGGTGCCACGGGTTTTCTGGCAAAAGGTATGGGGTAGCTTCCTGAAGTTAATAATTATTCTCATTAAGCCCAAGGTGTTTTTATTGTGAGGTTACTTCTATTAACATTTTAGAGATTTGTAGATTGCAATTTTAGAGATTTGTCGATTGATATTGTAGAGATTTGATTTAATTTCTTTTTAGTTAGGTTAGCTTTGGAAGTTACCTTCTATTAACACTGTAGAGATTTGTAGAACAACACTGGAGAAATTTGGTTTAATGACCAATTAGTCAACCCTCCATCATTTAACACGTTCAGTAAGTCAGCCTTATATTTCATAGTTACCAAGTTCGCCCAGCTTTATATTTCATAGTTACCAAGTTCGCCCGAGTTGAGACAAATTGTATGGAAATTCGCCAATTCGGTTTGACTGCCGAAATTCAATCTGTTTCTTAGCATTAAGGGTTAATCATGGGTTGATGTTGTTCGTTAGTTCGTTAATTCTCTGGTGCCCGGTCTATTCCACAAGCTACATGGCTCAACGCCAGATCCAACAGAATTTTTACTCTTTTGCTTACACACAGGCTTCCACATCGAGAAGCGAGATGCCCCAAGTAACTAGTCAATTATAGATTCCTTTGCTGCTGATTCGTATTTAGGACCTGGAACACGTTAGCTGGATGGGTTGGATAACTTACTCCGTGACATCTTGTTGGCTTAGTTGTCGCTTGTAAAGTGCTTTCTAAACATAAGGGTTGATTTATTAGATTATATTCTGGTGGGCTTAGCTGTCTAGCCCAGGGTGCCTTCTAAACAGATGGGCATAATTTATTATATTATATTAATTGAAAGGTTAATTTATTAGATTATATTAAATGGAAATATATTAAATAGATACAGCCTCTATTATCGAATAGAAAGATTTTTCATTCATTTATTATAAGATAGCTCTGAATATAAATAGATAGCGGCTTGATGTGATATATAAAGAAAGAAAAAAAACTACAAGTAGAAGAAGAAAAAAATTTGAAAGTAAAAATGAAATTGAAAAATTTCTATTCTTCAATTGTATTAATGTAGAAAAATAGATAGGAAAAAAAAGCCGTAGTTTAACTAGACTGTTTTTCCGCCCTGAAAATAATGGAAATTCAGGTGAGATTTTAAGAAAATCCGGCAGGGTTTTTTGTAAATCCACTTTATAACTATCGAACTTTAATATTTTGGGAGCTTTAGAGGTTTTTGATGGTGCTGAATCCAATTCCACCATCAAAATCATTATTCAAACACTGTTATTGTAAGATTTCTTAAATTTGTTTGTCCCGGATTCCAGCCAGTTTTAGCTGTCCGGGGAATTCCTCTGGCTGATTAGACAACTCCTAAAAAAAATGTTTGAAAGTGGCTTATATTCATTTGATGCTATAAGATGCCTGGAACATAAATAGATAGAAGTTGGATGACATATACAAAATAGGAAAATGGAAAGTTTAAAAGGCAAGACAAAATAGAAACTAAAAATGATATTAGAAAAATTCTATTTTTTCAATCTTCTAAACCCAGAGAGAAGGATAAAAAAGAATGTGTAAAGTGACATAATTTAAAAAAAACAAGATATAGATTTTATAAATTTGCATGTATTACATAAATAATTTTTTTTAGTTTCAAATTAAAGAATGTTATGAGATCAAAGTTTTGAGAATAGGGATGTTTTGGAGGGAAAAGATGAATAGTAGATTTTTTAGATAATTTTATTAGTAAGCTATTATATTATTTAAAAATAATAATAGTTAATTATAATTCAATTTATTTCTTTAGTTTCAAATTAAAGAACCATATGACATCAAAGTTTTGAGAATAAAGAAGTTTTTAGAAGGAAAAGATGACAAATAGATTTTTAAATAATTTTATTGGTAAAATTATTATATTATTTAAAATTAATAAAAATTATTTAAAGTTCAAAATAAATTGAGAAACCAACTAAAAAACATAAATTTTTATAATATCTATTATAGAATTTTTTACTAATTAAATTTTTCCATTTGAATTTTTATGTTATTGTATGGAATTCAGATTCAAATTCAAATTTGGTAACTATGCTCCATTTAACAACGGTGCAAGGCAAAGCGTTTTATATACTTGGTAGATTTAAACCTTGCTCACTATAACTTGATCACGGTCGTTTCTTTTTATGTGCAGTGTTGATAGAAAAAATTCTGAGGACGCAACCAGACGTGGGAAAGCTATTTTTGATAATCAGGGCTGACGATTCCACCTCTGCGTTAAATAGATTGATGAATGAAGTATGACCAGTATTCTTTTCAGTATAGTTGTGGTTTATTTTTTCCGAAGAGAGAACAATTTTTACAGGTTTTCCAATCTATTTACTTATTTTATAGAGCAATTTATTTTGACATGTTGATAATGCAGACTTATGGGGTGTTGATATGTGAAAATTAATTAGGTTCTGAACACCAAGTTATTTAATGGGTTGCGTGAAATTCATGGCAATGAATTCCACGATTACATGCTGAAAAGAGTGGTCCCTGTAGCCGGAGATATGACGAAAGAAAATCTAGGAATTGAAAAAGATATGGTCAATGTGCTCACAAAGCATGTGGACATTATTGTCAGCTCGGCGGCCACTACAACATTTGATGAAAGGTATATATATATATAGATAACCATTTTCTTCTAACAAAAGTCTATATTATACTTTCATATTATCCAAACAGTCTGAGTGAAAGCGAAATTCCAAAGAAATACCATTCCTTTGCCTGCACATTTTCTTGTTATGTCCAATCTGCTCACCGTAGATACAATTAACAATTAAAATCACACAGATATGATGTCGCCTTGGAGACCAACACAAAAGCAATTATTCGCCTTCTGGAGTTTGGCAAATGCTGCGAGAGATCCCAACTTTTCATGCACATCTCTACCGGTAATCCATATTCGATCTCACTCGCGGTTTCTAACAGTAACTCATTGATCTTACTTGTGATGCTTCATTTCATTACAGCATATGTCAACGGGCAGAGAGAAGGTCGATCAGTGGAGGAGCCTTTTCAGATGGATTACAGTATAGCCAGGGAGAAATCAGCCTCTGCTCCAGCTCTGGACGTCCAAGCTGAATTTCATTTAGCAAACAAAGCTGTGGAAGTTTTTGAGAATGAGTTTTCAAATATCCAAAACTGCAAGTTGAAGAAAGTGAAAGTCGCTCAGAGGATGAAGGATTTAGGAATGGAAAGGTGAGGTTATGAGAATAGTTGTTAATGTTCCTTTTCGACCAAAATGTTTTTTTTCGCCTAAAATCTATGTTGCCGTTTCTTTAAATAGAATAAAATTTATTGTTTTCTTCATTAAATATTATAGTTATAGATAGTTTCTGAAAAGAAGTCTTTATATATATCTAAGAGTTAGTTTGATTCATTGAGGTTTTTTTGGTAAAGTACTTTTCCAATTGGTAGGTTATTGGTTAATTCTTCTCGAGGCATTGGGGTTAGGGTGATTAAAGTACTATTGCTAAAGCATTTTGTATTGGGAGGAGTTTCGTTAGAGATGTGATTTTCTTCGTGGGATCTGTTTAGATTTTCTTTAGAATCTTTTTCTTTGGATCTGTCTAGATTTACTTTGGAATCCTTTTCTTTGGATATGTCTACATTTGAGATATTATTTGTCTTTCTAGAACATCTTTGTATTCCCTTGGGTTGGGTTAGGCGTTTGTTAGTTTGATCGGTCGGATGTGATTCTTTATAGTGGATCTATATAATTTTTCCTTTCAAAAAAATAACATTAATTGTATTTAAATATTATTTATTTATTTTACTTAGTATATATCTTTTTAAATTTTAGACAAAGCAAATTTCAAAAAATCAAATATATCAAATGTAAAACTTTTTTTGAGTGAAAAAATTGAGATACTATTTTTCCTTTGAGAACATTCTTCTAAATAATTGTTAATCCAAAATTAAAATGAATATATGCTAACTTTTCACAATAATCTCTATACTATATATAAATTTCACATATTTATATATTTCCAAAACATGTGCTACACTACCACACTCGACTTGTTCAAGGAGCAAAATTATACTTCTCTAGGAACACTTATTTCCCTCCTTTTCTATCATAAAAATAAAATATAAAAAAGTTTCAATTAATATATTTATTTCTTAAGGTGTCATATATTCCATTGGTCTATCATTGGTCTCACTGGACCTTAATCATCATCATCATATATATATATATATATATATATATATATATATATATATATATATATATATATATATTAAATTAATATGGTATGATACTATGATTTTTTTATAAAAATATTACGCTGGCTGGTTCGAAACGCCTCGACACAAATTTCTTCAATATAATTTTCACGGAAAGATTTGATACGTACAATATATACTATTACATTTTTATTTTTATTATTTATTAAATTTAATAGATAATATGTTTTTATGAGAAAATTATGTAATTTCAATTCACATTTTTTATATATTTTTATAATAACCTGAGTTCAGGTAAAAAAAATTAAAAAAATAAATTAATAATAATAAAGTTGAGAGTGTGATCTATAACATTTTAAAAATATATAATTCTTCTAGGAAATCACATAATAAGAGTTGTATATTTTTAAAATAATAAAGTTATAGTAAAATTCAAATAGTCTCCTAAGCAAAAGTGATTGAAACGCTATTTTTCAGAGCAAAAGCATACGGATGGCAGGATACTTACACTTTCAGCAAAGCAATGGCGGAGATGGTAATGTGTAATCACACGAACGATTTACCAGTAGTTATTGTTCGTCCCAGTGCCATTGAAAGCACATACAGTCAACCTTTTCCTTGATGGATAGAAGGCAATAGGTAAGTATCATCATTAGCCGATTCTCAGGGAATATTAATATTACATAACAAGAGCTAAATCAAATATTCAACTTGCAGAATGGTTGATCCAATCATTACGCACTATGGCAAAGGTCAACTATCTTGCTTCTTGGCCGATCCCGATACTGTGCTCGATGTGGTGAGTAACTCTTAATCCGGTGTGAAAAAAAACATTTTTTAAGATTTTTTTTGAGTATTATTATATTTTTTTTTATTTATATATTGAAGATGAAGTACAGTAGATAGTGTAAAACAACATCAATTCAATGTAATTATCTTAAAAACCATTATCTAAACATCAATTTCCATATACATATATATATATAATTCCAATTGCAGATACCCGCAGACATGGTTGCGAATGCAACTTTAGCAGCCATGGCTAAACACGCAGGAAAGCGGGGCGTAAAGGTTTATCACGTTGCTTCTTCAGTGGAAAATCCCCTAACATTTGGAGAATGTTTTAAAATAATATCTGAACATTTTAAATGCAATCCATACATTGATTGGAAAGGAAACCCAGTAAAATTGCTGAAGCAATTGACCTGCATTAATACTATGGAGAATTATGGGAAAGCTCTGGACACAGCTTTTAATTCACCAAACAACGTAAGTTGTAATGATACTTTGTGTTTATTACTATGGTGTAATTTGATTTGAATTCTATAATATTTTAGAAATTTGATGTAGATAATTATAATTCAAATAGTTAGAAAGTCACTGATAGAAACTTTACTCTGTATATCATAGAGGCAAATATGATCTAGGCTCCCTGCTCAAGGAGTAAACTCCCCACTTAATCAAAAAAATTACCTATTCACCATGACTACTAAAAATAAAAATAAAAATAAAACGAAGTAAAAAATAATCATTGCAAACTGATAGTCGTCTTGCAGATAGCCGAGTTATCAAGATCATCTACAACCCATATCTTACAGCAACTGAGGCACCTGGCCAAGATCTATGAGCCATATGGATTCTACCAAGGAAGGTGAATTATTTGCAACAAAGTTGTTGGTGCTCTATTGTTTTATTTATTTTGATCGGTAATCACGCAGCACACATTAATAATTTTTGTAATATATTTGTGCAGATTTGATATCTCCAATTCTGAAAAACTGTTTCAAGAACTCTCTGCAGATGAACGAAACAGTTTCGGATTTGATGTTAAAAATATCGAGTGGAAAAATTACATCGGAAATATTCATATTCCCGGACTTCGTCAATATGTCTTAAAAGAGCGTGGTACAGGAAGAAGCCTTACAAAGATTTATTGACATTCATTTATGCGCTACATCTTAAGCGGAATGTCATGCAATATAAAAGTAATAAGATCCTTAGATATGCCAATGAATTTAAGCAAAATAATTAAAATAATTTCCAGCTTTTGTTATACTTTAACAGAAAATAACTGTAGTTGATTCTATATTTCGACAACCGAGTACTTGTAAATTAGCTTGCATTAAGCGAAACCGATTTTAACGTATACGATGATGGATATGCCACGTGTTTATCCCATCAACGATATTGGAAGTTTCTTGGATGATGTCACAAATATTTTTCCTATATTTGAGATATTGAATAGTTTCGATAAGGGAGGCTTCAAAAAGTAAGTTACGTTTTCAATGTACTATTTGTTTAATTTTATTGTTATGTTTTTTATTTTTTTTAAATTGATGTATTGATATGGAAAATAAAATGGTTTAAATGGATGGAAATAAAATATTTTATAAAAGGGAAATATATTTTTATTTCATATATCTATAAAGTAGAGATAGGAATTAATACTTGCTGGGTTCAAACTTATTTTTATGTAGAAATTAAAAAAAATTGCATCTTTTGAAACTCAGTCCCTTTGACAAATAGATATAGGAAGCTAAGAGGTCTTCATTTTGACTAACACCTTGATTGATGCCGATCTATTTTTATGTAGAAATTCAAAAAGCTTGCATCTTTATAAATTTAGGAGGTTAAGAGGTTTTTGTTTTGAGCTATATATTATAATTTTTATTTATAACAAATATTTAATTAATATTAATTAATCTTATGATTATTATAATATTGTTTTATTGGGTTTATAATATTGATCTTTTGAGTGTTTACATTCTTTGTGTTGGTAATATTAGTTTTTTTCGTTTATTAAATCTAAATATTAGGGGTTAAATATTAGTCCTACAGTTTAATATTAATGCATGGTCCAATGTCACATTATGAAAAACATTGTCTCAATATGAAAATCAATCATGGGAAACTATCATTAATTATCGTTAGCCATAGTTGATCAAGGTATTCCATGGTCAAATGTCACATATTTGTGACAAATATTGTCTCAATATGAAAATCAACTATGGCCAACCATGGTCATACTTGGTCCAACGTCACATTTTGAGAACAATTGTCTCAATGTTTAAATCAAGCACAGCCAACCATGTTTATTTCACGATTTATAGTATTTATCTAAGAGTTTTGTATACTTTAGGTTTATAATATTAATCTTTTATCATTTATTAATTTCTTAGGTTTTGAGTTTAAAATACTATTTTTTAGGGTTTATTGATCTCTTGTTTTTTTAATATTGATCCCTTGGCCGTATTCATCCCTTAGGGTTTTAATATTTTTCCTTTGAGTTCACCAATTCCTTTGGTTTATAATATTAAACCCTTAGGTTTATTACTACTTTTGGTTTATAATATTAATAATCCCCTTGGGTTTATTAACCTCTTGAGTTAAAAATTTTGATTGTTATGATTTATTACTTTCTTAGGTTTTTGAGTTTAAAATATTAATTCTTAGGGTTTGTTAATCTCTTGTGTTTTTAATATTCATCCCATGGCCTTATTGATCCCTTAGATTTTTAATATTTTTCCTTTGGGTTCACCAATTCCTTTGGTTTATAATATTATACTTTTGGGTTTATTAGTTCTTTCGTTTTATATTATTAATAATTCCATGGGTTTATTCATCTCTTGAGTTTAAAATATTAATTCTTAGTGTTTATTAATTTTTTAATTTTTTTGGTTTAAAATATTAATTCCTAGGGTTTATTAATCTCTTGAGTTTAAAATTTTAATTCTTAGGGTTTATTAATTTTTTGGTTTGTAATAATAATATGTATCCCTTGGGTTCACCAATTTCTTTGGTTTATAATATTAGACCCTTCCCTTGGGTCATAATATTGATAATCCCTTGGGTCTATTAATCTCTGGAGTTTAAAATATTAATTCTTAGGATTTATTAATTTCTTAGCTTTTGAGTTTAAAATATTAATTCTTCGGCTTTATTTATCTCTTGTGTTTTTAATATTGATATGTTGGCCTTATTGATCCCTTGGGATTTTAATATTTACCCCTTGGGTTCACCGATTCCTTTGGTTTATAATATTAAAATCTCAGGTTTATTGGTTCTTTTGATTTATAATATTAATAATCCCTTGGGTTTAGTAATATCTTCAGTTTAAAATATTGATTCTTATGGTTTATTAATTTATTAGGTGTTCGAATCTAAAATATTAATTTTTAGAGTTTATTAATCTCTTGTGTTTTTAATATTGATCCCTTCACCTTATTAATCCCTTAGGTTTTTAATATTTATCCCTTGGGTTGATGAATTCATGTGGTTTATACTATTAAACCTTTGGATTTATTAGTTCTTTTGGTTAATAATATTAATATCCCTTGGGTTTATTAATGTATTGAGTTTAAAATACTAACTCTTATGGTTTATTTATTTCTTAAGTTTTTGAGTTTAAAATATTAGTTATTAAGGTTTATTAATCTCTTGTGTTTTTAATATTGATCCCCTTGCCTTATTGATCCATTATGTTTTTAATATGTATCCCTTGGGTTCATTGATTCCTTTCGTTTATAATATTAAACCCTTGGGTTTATTAGTTCTTTTGGTTTATAATATTAATAATCTCTTGGGTTTATTAGTCTCTTGAGTTTAGAATATTAATTCTTAGGGTTTATTAATCTCTTGTGTTTTTAGTATTGATCCCTTAGGTTTTAAATATTTATCCCTGGGGTTCATTGATTCCCTTTGTTTATAATATAAAACCCCTGGGTTTATTCGTTCTTTTGGTTTATAATATTAATTATCCCTTGGGTTTATTAATATCTTGAGTTTAAAATATTGATTCTTATGGTTTATTAATTTCTTAGGTTTTTGAGTTTAAAATATTAATTCTTAGGGTTTATTAATCTCTTATGTTTTTAATAATGATCCCTTGGCCTTATTGATCCCTTAGATTTGTAATATTTATCCCTTGGGTTCACAAATTCATTTGGTTTATAATATTAAACCCTTCGGTTTATTAGTTCTTTTAATTTATAATATTAATAATCCCTTTGGGTTATTAATCTATTGAGTTTGAAATATTAATTCTTAGGGTTTATTAATCTCTTGTATTTTTAATATTGATCCGTTGGCCTTATTGATCCCTTAGGCTTTTAATAGGTATCCCTTGAGTTCATCGATTCCTTTGGTTTATAATATTAAACCCCTGAGTTTATTTGTTCTTTTGTTTTATAATATTAATAATCCCTTGAGTTTATTAATCTCTTGAGTTTAAAAAATGAATTATTAGGTTTTATTAATTTATTAAGTTTCTGAGTTTAAAATATTAATTTTGAGGGTTTATTAATTTCTTGGTTTATAATATTAATATTTGTCCCTTATATTTATAATATTTTCCCCTGAGGTTTACTAATTTCTTTGGTTTATAATATTAAACACTTGTGTTTATTTGTTCCTCAACTTTATAATATTAATAATTCCTTTTGTTTATCATTTCATCGCTTAGGTTTATTAATCCCTTCAATTTAAAATATTAATGTTTATTTCACTATTTATAGTATTTATCTAAGGGTTTATATACTTAAGGGTTTATAATATTAATCTCTCAGGTTTAATATTATTCTCTTAGGTTCATAACCCCTTGTCTTTTTAGTATTAATCCCGGTTTATTATTTCGTTGGGTTTTTAATATCAATCCATTGGGTTTATTAATCTTTTAATTTATTAATTGATTATGTTTATAATATGAACAATCCCTAAGTTTGATTGATCGCTTCAGTTTATAATGTTAATAATCATGTGTGTTTCTCATTCATTTGTATTTAAAATATGAATTCCTAAGCTTTATTAATCTATTATGTTTCTAATATGGATCCCATGTGCTTGTTGATCTCTTAGGTTTTTAATATTTATCCCTCGAGTTCACCAATTTTTTGGGTTTATACTGTTAAAACCTTGGGCTTATTAGTTATTTTGGTTTATAATATTAATAATCCCTTGGGTATATTAATGCCTTGAGTTTAAAATTTAGTTCTTACGATTTATTAATCACTTGGGTTTATTGATAATTTTTATTTATGATATTATTATGTTGGGTTTATAATACGATGTTTTTTTTTATAATATTCATAATCCCTTGGTGTTATTGTTTTTTTATGTTTATCATATTAACAAGGGTTTATTGGTGTTTTTTTTATAATATTAATAATCTGTTGGCTTGATTGATGATTTATGTTTATCATATTAACAATTCCCTCTGTTTGTTGATCCATTGGGTTTATAACATTGATCCCATGAGTTTTCTACTCTTTGGGTTGGTAATATTAGTCCCTTCACTTTATTAAATCCTAATATTAGGCGTTAAATATAAGTCACACACTTTAATATTAATGTGTTGTCTAATGCCACATTATGAAAAAAATTGTCTCAATATGAAAATCAACCATTGGCGACCATTGTTAATCATCGGTAGCCATAGTCGATCAAGGTCTTCCATGGTCAAATGTCATGTTGTGAAAAATATCATCTTACTATGAAAATCAACCATGGCCAACCATGGTCATTCTTCGTCCAATGTCGCATTGTGACAACAATTGTCTCAATATTTAAATCAAGCAAGGTCAACCATGTTTATTTTATGGTTTATGGTATTTATCTAAGGGTTTGTATATACTTCAGGTTATAATATTAATCTCTTAGGTTTAATATTATTCACTTGGGTTTATAATATTAATAATCATGTGAGTTTATCAATCCTTTGTCTTTAAAATATTAATTTGTAGGCTTTATTTGTATTTTGTGTTTTAATATTGATCTGTTGGCCTTATTGAAACATTAGGTTTTTAATATTTATCCCTTGGGTTCACCAATTCATTGGGTTTATAACATTAAACCCTTGGGTTTATTAGTTCTTTTGGTTTATAATATTAATAATCCCTTGGTATTATTAATCTCTTGAGTTTAAAATGTTAATTGTCAGGGTTTATTCATTTCTTAACTTTAAAATATTAATTCTTAGGGTTTTGTTAGTTTCTTGGTTTATAATATTAATATTTATCCATTGGGTTTATAATATTTTCCCCTTAGGTTTAATAATTTCTTGGGCTTATAATATTAAAATCTTCAGTTTATTTGTTCCTTAATTTTCTAATATTAATAATTCCTTTGGTTTATCAATTAATCCCTTGGGTTTTTAATCCCTTCATTTTAAAATATTAATGTTTGTTTCATCGTTTATAGTATTTATGTAAGGGCTTATATACTTAAGGGCTTATAATATTAATCTCTTAGGTTTAATATTATTCCCTTAGGTTTATTAACCCTTGGGGTTTTTAGTATTAATCCCTCGGGTTTATTATTTCCTTGGGTTTTTAATATCAATCCATTGAGTTTATTGATCCTTTAGTTTATTAATTCATTGGGTTTATAATATTAACAATCCATTGTAATATTCGTAAGAGATATATACTTATTATAAATAATAATAAAATGTGATTATTATGTTATATTTGAATTATAGTATATTTTGAGTTATAACTATTAATATATTGAAAAAATTTAATAATATTTTATTATTAAATGATATATATATATATATATATATATATATATATATATATATATATATATATATATATATATATATATATATATATATATATATATATATATATATCAGTTTAATATATAGTATGCATATAGTTCATATTAATAATATATTATAAGTAAATATATAAAATATATCGATAAGTATATTCATAAATATATAATAATTATTATGGTAAAATACATGTGTTGCTCGATATAGGCCTATCAACATATATCAACCACATTGGTGAATGTGCTTGTAAATCTATTTCGTATAGCCTATCGGCGTATATCAACTACATTGGTAAATGTGATTGTGCTAGTGTTATATAAAGTAACACCATTTCCTTCAATCTCTCACACTCATTATATATGTAATACTTATAATATCCCTCATTATATATTATATATGTTTTTTCTAAAATATCTCTCATTATATATTTATTTGTGTAAAGTGGTGGAAAGCATTTTTAAAATTAAATTACAATATTTTGTTCAAAAAAAGATGCAAAAATTTAAAAGATAATATGAATTATGGATTACTATTTTTTTAAATATTTTTGAAAATGTTTTTGGTTTAGAGATTATAATATAAGTGGGTAAAAACATGAAGGTGGGTTACACTTTTGTGAGAAATGCAAGCAGGAAATTTATTTTTCCAACAAAATTTTGGCCGAACTTCGCTGAATTGTTACAAAGTTTGGCCGAAGTTTGTAAATTAGTTCAGCCAAACTAATTACGCTGTTTACATTGACGACGTAACGATTGTTAGGTCCCTATATTAATATTATAGTCCCTTATTGTTGTTAGTATACCCCCCTTATTGTTATTTTTGTACCCCTGTAACCCCCATATTGTTATTATTGTGCCCCTAAATTATTATTGTTAGGTCGGCAAGGATCACATTGTGGCCTCATGGACTCCTATATATAGAAAAGAGGTTTTGTCATTTGTATCATCCAAGAATTGTTCATTCATGTAATGTATGGGAGGTTTCCCCCTTGAAGTGGCTTATTTCTAAGGCGCTGATATCTCTTTTCTTCTATTTTTGAATTTGGTTTCACAACATTTGGTATTAGAGCTTTGGATTATAGGGTTTCGCTGCTCCAAACAGGTCATCGTGGAATTTTCACAATAACTTGTTTTCTACGAAGGTTCAGAAGCTGAAATTTTTAGAGGGCGAAGCCGAAATCCTGAGGAAGATTGTCACAAAATTTCATATCTTAGTTCGCAATATTTTTGGAGATATGATATGTGCAAGTTAGGGATTGTTGAAGGCTCCTGAATTTAATCCAAACAGGTCATCGTGGATTTTCACTATAACTTGTTTTCTATGAAGGTTCAGAAGCTGAAATTTTTAGAGCACAAAGCCAAAATCTTGATGAACATTGTCGCAAAATTTCAGACCTTGGTTCACAATATGTTTGGAGATATGATCTGTGGAAGTTAGGGATGTTTCAAGCATTCGAATTTCATCTCAAAGAGGTGAGTGTGGGAAAAATCTTCATAACTCTCTCTCTGAGCATCGGATTGGAATTCTGTAAAAATTGGCCGCAATTACAGGGACTGTAGTTTCTTTTCTATCAATTTCAGAGCCAAAGGAGGAAAAAGTGACACGTGGCAAGTCGTACAAGTTTGCTCCACTGAATCGGTTCATAATTAGGTCATTGTGGGAGATTGGACATAGCGTTTCCTTGAAGAATCCAAATCAAGTCAGACCTATGGCATTTGAAAGAAAATTCAGCTATTGAGGATTTGAAAGAACATAGATAATTTAGTTTCAATATTGAGCTTTTCAAAAGAAAGAAAAAGGTGCATATTTGGTTTTTAAATTGCATAATGTTTGTTTCAAAAAGCAGTTTGAAGTGATTCCAAGGGCATATTTTAGAATTGTATCAGTATTGGGCTCTACAATTCCTCCAAAAAATAATTCCATACCCATTAAGCCCTCAAAAAGGTATACTATGATGCATAAGGAGGAAGAATTGTAGTATGAGATATCAAAATTACGGTAGCAAGTGCAACAAATTTCGATCTTACGAAGAGCAACCGAAGATGACATAGATGGTTTAAAAGTAGAAATGGAGGCTAATTTGGATGGTTTGAAGGATCAAATAATAGCTAATATGGCTGATAAATTAGTAGAAGATCACATCGAGCATCAACAACAAGTTCTCCAAATCTCAAAGGATAACTTAAATTTGGCACAAAATTGAATGAAACAACAGGAAAATCAACATCGCAGTGAGAGAAGTTTTGATGTGGGAGACAGGGTAATTTTATGGCTACAACCATCCAAAAAAATGTCCCTCAAGCAAGCTAAGAAGGATAATAAATTATCGCCAAATTACTATGGTCCTTACAAGGTTTTTCAAAAGGTTGGTACCATAGCATACAAATTGGATCTTCCTGCTTCTTCGCGAGTGCATCCAGTTTTCCATGTTTCATGCTTAAAAAAGGTTATAGGGGATAAAAGTCCAGTTCAAACAATATTGCCAAAACTTGATGAGGAATGAAAAACCATATTGGAACCTGGAGTAGTCACAGAAACAAGAACTCGACAACTATGAAATCGATCAATTTCAGAGTATCTCATCAAACGGAAGAACTTACCCACTGAATATTCAACATGGGAGGATGAGAATTTTATACAAAAGCACCCAGAGCTACTCAAGCATTGAGGACAACACTTTTTTGAAGGAAAGGAGAATGTTAGGTGCCTATATTACTAGTATAGTCCTTTATTGTTGTTAGTGTAACCCCCTTATTGTTATTGTTGTACCCTTATAACCCCCATATTGTTATTATTGTGCCCTTAAATTATTGTTGTTAGGTCGGCTAGGATTACATTATGGCCCATCTAGGATTACATTGTGGCCCCATGGACTCCTATATATAGAAAGGAGGTTTTTTCATTTGTATCATCCAAGAATTGTTCATTCATGTAATGTATTGGAGGTTTCCGCCTCGAAGTGGCTTATTTCTAAGGCGTTGATATCTCTTTTCTTCTATTTTTAGAGCTGGTTTCACAACATTATATAAAGTAACACCATTTCATTCCATCTCTCTCACACTTATTATATATGTAATACTTATAATATCCCTCGTAATATATTATATATGTGTTTTTTAAAATATCTCTCATTATATATTTATTTGTGTAAAGAGGTGGAAAGCATTTTTAAAATTAAATTACAATATTTTGTTCAAACAAAGATGCAAAAATTTAAAAGATAATATGAATTATGCATTACTATTTTTTTAAATATTTTTGAAAATGTTTTTGGTTTAGATATTATAATATAAGTGGGTAAAAACATGAAGGTGGGCTACACTTTTGTGAGAAATGCGGGCAAAAATTTTATTTTTCCAACAAAATTTTGGTCGAACTTGGCTGAACTGTTACAAAGTTTGGCTGAAGTTTGTAAATTAGTTCGGTCGAACTAATTACGCTGTTTACATTCATGGCATAATGAAGGTGCGGGTAAACATATTTTTGGCAAGAGATGGGAAAACTGGCATTAAAAGTTCATCTGAACTATTAATTCGGTCAGACTATTAGTTCGGCCAAACTTTTGAAAAGAATTCAGCCGAACTATTTCTTATAAATATACCGACCTTTAGACCGCAAGAGGTTTCATGCTTGTTACCATTTGTTTGTTATCTCTGTGTCATTGTTTCGTTTTTGCATTGTCTAATCTCTGCTTCGATGTTTCGTGTTTGTTGTTGCAGGGGCATGAGTTGAGAAGCTTCGTTATTGTGTTTATTTTTTTGTCTATTTTTTGTGGGTTTTAATTTTTGTCTCTATTTTTTTGTTCGCAGGTTACAGATAACCTGTGTCTTCGGGGATCTCCTTCCTTGTTGTAGATAACCTGCGTCTTTGGCAATCTCCTTCCTCATCGTCACGTCGTTTCCAGGTAGACTAAAAAACTCGTTTCTAATTAGTTTGTCTTACAGAGTTTTTGTTTGTGGTTAGATTGTCTTGCCTTCCATATAATGAACCAAATTGTGACTCAGCTACAGGGAATGCAAAATTAGTTTTATTTATACGTAACTGTAAATTGAAAAATTATTAAAATTTTAATATAAAAACTGTAAATTAAAAAAATATAAAAATCTTAATGTGAAAACTGTACAATTTTAATGCATGAGAGGTTTTTGTTGAAGTATTGATTTTAGATGTATATAACTATAAATTGAATAACGGAAATTTACAATTTCATTTAAAAAAAAGCAGTAATTTCATTGACTAACACAGTTATATCAACCATTACATCATCATCCTAATAGTTACCCAAAACAAAAAACACAAAAATCTGTTTTGAAAAAAACTCTCAAAAAATTTGCTTATATATATATTGTTTCACATTCATTTCCATGATATTCAAAATCATGTAGAGGAATCACTGATATTCAAATTCCAGCAGAGGAATCATTGGTAGCAATTACACGTGTTTTCTCAATCCATGACATGCTACACATATAGAATCTTAGTTGTGTTCAAACAATGCATAAAATTCCATGAAACCAGACTCAATCATAGATCACTGCAGTAGTTTATAAAGCACTCACATAAATTATTATTCATTTCATCATGAAAGCACATTAGCTACAATAGTGTGATCATAACAAGGTTCGCTGTCTAATGTATGACAACCCAGAATCTCAGATGTTTCATAGGAAAAGTTTTAATAAATTCAATGCTACAGTTAAGCCACCAGTCAAGAATAGTGAAGCTACTAGAATTCGACAAAACCTCCAGCTTCAATTTCTACTTAGTCTGGTTTGCATGGAGCCTTCAGAATTGCTTCATGACTTCAAGTAGCATTCATAATGTGCATGCTAACCAAACCATATATTGTTTAGCTACTTGACGATTATATCTGTGGAAGAGAGCTTTCGGACACCTCATCGACCACCTCTTTATTCATTCTCTTTCTTACATAGACAAACCTCGGAATCAGATTTAGTAGAACAATATTTCTTCTGCCTATACAACTCGGTGTCTGAACCTTGATGCTAGGTTAGATGGTTGTGTTATTGGTTGATTAGAATAATTTCAAGTAGGCATGTTTATTTGATTTATTTTTTATTCATGAACTGAAGCTTCCTAATATAGCTAGATTTCTAATGCCTTAAAGAGTAGAGTTGTATGTGTTTTCCTGATGGTTGATAGCTTTGTTCTTTCCTTCGATCTCTACAGATCTAATATTTCTATGTTCTTCTTATGAGCACCAACTCACATCTATGTTCTTGCTTAAGCTTGTAGGTTGTATTTGTGTTCTGTTTCTTCCTCATACCTTTTTTAGATTGTCTTTATTTTTTAATAGAGTTTTTTTGTGTGGTTATAGTGCCTATATTCCTTAGTACTCCTTGCTAAGCTAAAACCTAAGATTTTCTTTCTTGTTCCCGAACTGAAGATTCCTAATCTAGCTAGGTTTCTAATGCCTCAAAGATTAGAGTATAGTTGTATGTGTTTGTTTTCTTGATGGATGATAGCTCGGTTCTTTCCTTCAACCTCTGTAGGTCTAATATCTCTGTGTTCTTATTATGAGCACCAACTCACAACTTTGTTCTTTCTTAAGCTTGTAGGTTTTATTTGTGTTCTGTTGCTTCCTCGGACATTTGTTAGATTGTCTTTGTCTTTCAGCAGAGTGTTTGTTTGTGGTTATAGTGCCTATCTTCCTTAATAGTCCTTGCTAAGCTAAAACCTAAGCTTTTATTTCTTATTCCTAAACAGAAGCCTCCTTATCTAGCTAGATTTCTAATGCCTCAAAGAGTAGAGCTGTATGTGTGAATTTTGACATAACTTCATCAACCACTACCACTGGTTGTTTAAGTAAGTGTATAAAATAAATTTTCACCCCTTTCCACTTATTACTTCAATCATATGTTTCTATGTATAGATTTTAGGCCCACCTCAGTAGATGATGTGGGGGTTTTATTGTAATTGAGATGATTAAATTACTAGGATCGAGGTTGGATATTTAAAAAAAAATATTTAAAAAAAATTAACCAAACATTGATTTAGTGATACTTTTCCACTGTATTCATATTTATGTTGAAGCTAACTATTTTTTATTAATGTACCTGAATTTACACCTTCCATGATGCTTCCTCTCCTAGTGTTGTCATTTACTTTTCTAATCTTGTAAAATATTAAAAGTGGATTGTTTTATGATGTAGTGGATATTACTAATCTATATTATGTACATTTACTTTTATAATCTTGAAAAATGTTAAAAGTGGAATTTTTTATGATGTAATGGATATTACTAATCTATATTATGTACGCTGATACGATAATATTGTGTAGGTTGATGTTCAAGTTATAAATTTCTTGTAAATATCAAGAAGGAATGATACTAGAACCCAAAAATGACATTATTATATTATTATATGAATGATAATACAAGCCAAAAATGACATTATTATATTATTAGACAATCCGTTAGGTGATAAATCATACTTCTTATTAAGGACATAATTAATGCAAGCTGAAAATTATTTTTTAATGTTCGTAACCTATTTATAGATTTCAAAGTAAAGGTTTCTAGATGTGTTTTCTCCCATAAAATTTAAGGCAAAGTAAACTTTAAGGAAAACCATGTACATGTCATTTCTCCCGCAAACTCATCAAGGTGTGACTTTTGACATAACTTCATCAACCACTACCACTAGTTGCTTTAGTAAGTGCATAAAATAATTTGGCAAACCATGTACATGTGATTTCTCCCACAAACTCATCAAGGTGTGAATTTTGACATAAATTCATCAGCCACTTCCACTAGTTGTTTTAGTAAGTGCATAAAATATTTTTGCAAACTTTAAGGAAAACTATGTACATGTCATTTCTATGTCATTTCTCCCATAAAATTTAAGGAAAACTTTAAGGACAACCATGTACATACATGTCATTTCTCCCATTTCTCCCATAAACTCAAGGAAAACTTTAAGGATAACCATGTACATGTCATTTCTATGTCATTTATCCCATACATTCTAAGGATAACCATGTACATACATGTCATTTATCTCATTTCTCCCATAAACTCAAGGAAAAATTTAAGGATAACCATGTGCATGTCATTTCTATGTCATTTCTTTCATAAATTTTAAGGCAAACTTTAAGGATAACCATGTACATATATGTCATTTCTCCCATTTCTCCCATAAACTCAAGGCAAACTTTAAGGATAACTATGTACATGTCATTTCTCCGATAAAATTTAACGTAAACATTAAGGCAAACCATGTACAAACATGTCATTTCTCCCATAAACGTTAATGAAAACATTAAGGCATGCCATTTCTATGTCATTTCTTTGTCATTTCTATGTCATTTCTCCCATAAAATATAAGGAAAACTTTAAGGAAAACCATGTACATGTCATTTCTCCCTTAAAATCTAGGCAAGGCAAACTTTAAGGCATGTCATTTCTAGATGTGATTTCTCACATAAAATTTAAGGAAAAATTTAAGGAAAACCATGCACATGTAATTTCTCACACAAAATCAAGGCTTTCTCCCATAAACTCAAGGAAAACTTTAAGTCCTAAAGACCTTGG